>CAWUFW010004448.1:0-1200000 GCA_963921515.1 Calotriton arnoldi | reverse complement strand
GAGCATTGGATCATGGATACCCAGTAGGATGTGTTCCATAGAATCCCCAATCGGATACCCCAGGATGAGCTTGATTTGGGACAGGATCTCTTTCCAAAAGGTCTGTATGACTGGACAATCCCACCATATATGCTTGAAGTCTCCCAGGAGGCCACACCGTCGCCAACATCGGTCAGAAGTGTCGGGGAAGATGAAGAGCAGTTTGTGAGGGTGGAGGTACCAGTCATATAATGTTTTATAGTGGGCTTCTCTCAAATACATGGAGCGATTAAACTTCGCTATATCTTTGTACAGGGCGTCCACTGCCTCTCCGAGGGCGATGACTGCAGCATGTCTTCCCAAAATGTTCTGTGACGTTGCGTGCGGTGCGGAGTCAGATTGAGCAGAAGTGTATAAAGAAAAGAGATACACCCTCTCCCGGTGGTGCCGGATTGAACAAATTTTTCTAGCGGGAGTAATTCCCTTGTGGCTGCTTGAGGGAGTGGTGGTTGTTGGACCCAGTGCACCAGTTGCGTGTGGTGGTAGAGCTCAGTTTGTGGGAGTTTGAAGCGAGACATGCAGTCTGCGAAGGGGCGTATTTTATCTCCTTCAAAAAGGTCCGAGAGCATGATGCAGCCGCCCTCCCTCCAAAGATCAAAGGGCCCTTCTTGGAGAGCCGGCGGAAAGGCCTTGCTAAAATGGATGGGTGTGTAAGGAGACGAGAACGTGGTCAGTGGCAGCGTTTTGGTCACTGTATCCCATACTTGGAGGGTTGTGGAGGTAGGAATAATGAGGTAAGCGTTTGCGGACCTGTCTGATTTGTGTCTCCATGGTAAGTCCCAGATGGTTCTACCCGTCACCTGTCTATCTATATGGAGCCACAGCTTGTCTGACTCTCTAAGTGACCACTCACTCAGGACCCGCAGTTGAGCAGCCCTGTAGTAAATTAAAAAGTCTGGGAGGGCGAGGCCCCCATTAGCGCGAGGCCTCGTCAACAGGTGATATGAGAGCCGTGCTCGCTGTCCCTGCCAGATGAACTTAATAAGCATGGTTTTTAACTCATTAAAAAGACCCTTGTCAGGTGTGACAGGGAGCCCCTGGAAGAGGTAGAGAAGATGGGGTAATGCATTCATCTTGGTCGTGTTGATCCTACCAATCCAGGAGAGAAAGGCCGCACTCCATTTTTTATCAGCGGCGAGTTGTCTGAGAAGGGGTGGGAAGTTGGCCCTATATAAATTGCTGAGTTTGGGGGTAATTTGGACCCCTAAGTATGTGATGGCTTTACGAGCCCACTGGAAGGGAGACATTCCTTCTATCAGTTTCTGGGACTCGTGTGGCAAAGTAAGGTTTAGTATGAAAGATTTTGAGGGGTTGACCTTGAAGCCTGACACAATTTCAAATTGTTCTAATTCCTGACTAATTTCAGAGAGGGAGATAGCTGAATTGGTAATTGGCAGAAGGACATCGTCCGCAAATAGGGCTATTTTATGATTGTCAGACCCGAATCTGATCTCGCTAATCTTCTGGTTTGCCCGCACTCTTGCCGCAAAGGGTTCGATGCTGAGGGCGAAGAGCATCGGGGATAGAGGGCAGCCTTGCCTAGTCCCTCTGGCTAAGTTAAAAAAATCTGAGGCCACCCCATTGACCAGGACCCTAGATCTAGGGGCACTAAAATGTGCTTGCACCATCCCTATAAAGGCCTCACAGAACCCGAAGCGACGCAGAGAGAACCTCAAATATGCCCAATCAACCCGGTCAAAGGCCTTCTCTGCGTCGAGTGACAGCAAGGCTGTCGGGATTCGTTTCTTTTGGGCCTTGTCTATAAGGTGAAATATTCTTCTGAGGTTATCATGGGTCTGGCGCCCTTTGATAAACCCCGATTGATCGGGATGTATGAGATCAGGGAGAATTTTCTCTAGTCTAGTGGCCAATATTTTGGAGTAGAGCTTTGCGTCTAGGTAGAGGAGGGCGATGTGTCTGTATGATGAGCATTTTTGTGGGTCTTTTCCCATTTTCGGGATGATGGAGATTAGGGCTTCCCCCATGGTTGATGACACCGCTTGGTGAGTCACAATAGCGTTAAACAGCGCGGTGAGTTGAGGGGTTAGTTCGGCTGAAAAAGTACAGTAGAATTGCACCATGAACCCATCGGGGCCTGGTGCCTTATGTCTTTTTAGGGAGTCAATAGCAGCTTGCATTTCCTCTGTAGAGATAGCAGTGCCCAGGTTATCGTTGATTAAAGGTGGGACCTGGGGGAGATCTAGCGTGTCTAAGTATTGTAATTGATCAGTCTCCGTGAGTGGATCTGCCTGGTATAATGTGCGGAAAAAATCCTGGAATGCCCGTGCTTTCCCCTCTTCGCTAATGTGTGTTGTCCCATTCTCGTCGATAATGTGTTTCACGAAGGCTTTCTCCTGTTTGACCCGCAATTGTTTCGCTAGTAGTGTGCCTACCTTGTCCTTCCCTTCATACCCACGGGCTTGGAGCCTCAGGATTGTCTTCTCTGCTCTATTGGTATAAATTGCGTTGAGCTTCCCTCTAAGAGCCATGACCTTTCTGAGTGAAGGGGCCGACGGAGTGTCCTTGTGAGTTCTTTCCGCCTCGAGTAGCTCCTGTTCCAAGTCTAACCGCTCCTTAGTCTGGAGTCTTCTGAGGGAGGTGGCTAGAGAAATGCAATGGCCCCTTATGTGTGCCTTGAAACGCATCCCAGTTATTTGTTGGGGAAGTATCCGCCGGATCATTTAGAAGGAAAAAGTCCCTAATTGCTTTGCAGAGGTCATCCCTGTGCAGTCTATTCCTACATAATACCTCAGGGAAGTACCATCTGGCCAATTTGGATCTTGGGGCCGGCCAATCGAGGAGGCAGGTCAGAGGAGCATGGTCCGATATGGCCATAGGGAGAAGAAGGGAAGTTGTGGCCGCATGTAAAAGCGACTGGCTGAGAAAAATGTGGTCAATTCTCGAGTATGATCTGTGAGCGTGTGAAAAGAAAGAAAAGTTTCTGGTGGTGGGGTTGAGGGACCTCCAGATGTCAATCAGGCCCAGTTGTTGTATTGCCTATTCAGTGTTTTAATGAACACCACTCCCCCAGCTCTTTGTGAGTGTGTCGAGTCCGCATGCGGGTCCCAGATGAGGTTAAAATCCCCCATGATAATCATATCCCCAGATGCAAATCCCGCTAGGGAGTCCAAAAAGGAAGCGACGAAATCTGTCTGCCCTGCATTGGAAGCGTATACTGAGGCTATTGTGCAGGTCCTGCCCATTAGCAGCCCCTTGACCATAATGAATCTACCCTCCTTATCGCTCTGCGTAGCCTCGTGAATAAAATGGGCGGAGGAGTGAAATAGGAGGGCGACGCCATTTTGTTTTTTGGGGCTAATGGCCTGGTATATCAGAGGAAAATGTCTATGCTTTAACCTGTGCTCTTCACCCTTTTTGAGATGGGATTCCTGAACCGCTACTACTTGTAGACCCTGATCTCCCAAGTATTTCCAGAAGCGCTGACGTTTGTTAGGGGAGTTAAGGCCCCTAACATTCCAAGAGAAAAGTTTAACCCCCATCCCTCACCACGAACCAGGACATGTGGTAGTTGGACCCCCCCGTCCCTCTCCCCCTTCCCCCCCCCCGTTACCTTCAAGCCGCCATCCCTGGGTAGAACATGTAAAAACAGAATAAGAACAATAAAAAACAAGAATTGTATGAAGTTCAGCGTAGTACCTAGGGACAGCATCTTCAAACGGCTACCGGGGCAGGGCCATTCCTGCACCCAGAGCCCCGCAAGAGTTCCAAATGAGACCGTCTCCCTGGTGGGTTCTCGAGTTAGCGCAAGTCAGTAGGGCCGCTCTATCTCAACCATGCTTCTTGGTGAGCGCTCCCCTTTAGACTTCTAAGTTCAGAACGAGGGGAGTTGTCCCCCCTTACCACAGCGGACACCTATTTAAGGTTCGTCGGGTGCTTCCGGGTAGGATCTCAGGAGACTGTATAGCGTTCAATATAGAGCAGCCCGCTTTGGAGGACAGGCGAAGGAGAATAGTGTTTGTTCATTCCGTTCACAACGTTTTCTTGTTGGCTCCAGTGGGTTTCTTCCAGGTGCCAGGGGCTTCTCGGCCCGAGCGCCTTCCACCATTGACTTCTTGTGGTGTAGGATCTTTTAGCAGCGATGCTCGACCCAGCCCCAGCAAGGCTGCCACCCCTCGACCTTGGAGAAGTGGTGTTGTTTGTTGTTGAGCAAGAAGGCGAGTGCAAATGGGTAAGTCCATCTGTATTTGATTTGTCGTTCTCGTAGCGCAGAAGTGATTAAGCGAAATTGTGGCGCCTCATCAAAATGGCCTGGGCGACGTCCTGAAAGAGCGCACAGGACGTCCCCTGGTAGTCTACCTTATCGGTTTCTCGGGCTTTGCGGAGTACCATTTCCTTGGTCTTGAAGGAGGCGAATTTAGCTAGGATGTCTCTTGGGCGTTGGTTCTTGCCCTGTTGAGCCGGGCCCACCCTGTGGACATGCTCCAGATGAATCACCTGACATCCCTTGCCGACAATGCTAGTGAAGAGGCCCACCATGTACTGTTCCAGATCCGTTCCTTCACGTCCCTCCTCCAGGCCGCGCACCCTTATATTCTCCCGCCGTGAACGGTTTTCCAGATCTTCGCATTTAAGAAGTGCGGAGTTCAATTGTGCTGCAAGGGCCTCTGAACCTTCCTCCAGCGGTTGGAGGCGATCTTCTAGGTCCTGGCACTTTGCCTCGAGGTCGAGGGTGCGAGTCCAGACGGAGTCCACATCTGCCCGCAGTTCACCAAGTTTAGCTCCCATCTCGGATTTGAAGGCGTCGAAGGAGGTGCTTATGTCTGCTTTGATGTCGTCCCATAGCTCCTTTTTAAAATCTCGAAGCGTCGCCAGGAGATCTTCCCGAGTGAGCGCCATCCCTCCCGCCTCTTGATTGTGCTCTGGTTCCCGACTGTCCCCTGTGTTGGCGGTCCCAAAGTAGCTGGAAACCTTGTTGGGCTGCACTTTTTTGGGAGGCATATGGTCAACTCAAAGCCCCACACTGTCAAGCACGTGTCTCCTGCTGCGGAGGGGATGGGCTGTATTGTCGTGTGGATAGCTGAGAAGGCTCCCAGGCTCAGATTCCCCCCTTTCCTTTGGATGTACCCCCTGATGCCCTGGGGCACTTCTGTAGCGGGTTGCCCAGTTAATAGTAAAGCACCAAGGCAAACAGCTGACTCATTGTCTGCTGGGATGTAAATTCCCGGGCGCCATCTTTAGGTCAGGCATGGGGTCAGGCAGATCCCTCTGGCAACTCCAATTTCTCTGATGCACCTCAGGATCCAACAAAGTCCCTCCGAGCACTCAGTCTCTCTCTAGGGCGCCCACTGGGCAGGGAAAACCTTTGAATTACTGTGTTAGGGGCTATTGTAGTGCCGGGGAGGGGGCAGCAGCTCACACCAGGGCTCAAGGTGGACGAAGTACTCACAAATTCACCCTGCTGTGAGCGCCGTCGCTGGTGCCAAGTTTCTCTCTTCGCCGCTGTCTGCTGACTGTTGTTGCTCTCATGTCCTCCGGGGGCCTCCATCATCTCCAGGCCCGCGTCTCAGCGGAGGCCGCCATTTTGTTGCAGCCGAGGCGCAGCCCGCGGCACCCTCAAGCCGCCGTCACCGCCTCTCCGCTGTGCCCCATTAATCAGCCGGTCTCCCACTCCTCAGAGGAGCCGCCACCGCAATTCCGCCTCCGCCAGCCGCCAGGTAAGGTGATGCCTTCGGGAGCGGAGCTATCCTTAATGCTGCCCGGCCGCCATGATGGTTAGGCGGCCGCGCTCCTGGTCCGTTTTTCTTTGGGTGTTTCGGGCACTCCCCCACTTACATCTGTGCCCCCAAGGTGGTCTCTAGTGATTGGGCCCCCAGATTCACGGCGCTCCTGGCATTGGAGCGAGTCTGGACGCTGGCAAAAAGTGCTCAAGCAGGACTCCGGTGTGGGAGCCGAGCACGATCACGTCCTCACGGCCATGATAGTTGGCCACGCCCCTGTTACATTTTTTAACTGACTTGTTTTCAAATAGTTTAGCATATAGATCAGTGGACTTGCATAGATCAGCTATTTCAGCAGGTCACATTTTGGTAAATGGCCTAACTGTTGGTCAAGATGTGATGGTGAGGAGATTGTTAAGAAGCATTAGGTTGGCTAAACCTCCCGGTACTAGGTATACTGCCCTCTGGGATGTTTCACACATTCTCCTCTTTCTTGAATCATGGAATGATAATACAGACTTAAGTTTAAAGGAGCTATCCCGGAAATTGACAATGCTGCTGTGCTTGCTGTCTTTCCGTAGAGACTCAGATGTTCGTGCCTTGGAGATTTCCAGTAGGTGATTTACGCCTGAAGGTATTTGTTTCCATATAAAACAGAGAACGAAAATTTATTCCTCAACAATTTTTCATCCATATTTGGATGAAAAAGAGAAATTGTGTGTGGTGTGTTGTATGAAGGAAGATGTACGTAGAACTATGTTGTTAAGACCTCTGGGGATGGAACAATTACTTATTACTTTTAGCCCCCCCATATAAGGCCGTTTCATCACCCACTCTGGCGAGGTGGGTGAGAGGAATGGTGAAGAAATGTGGTATAGATGGGAGTATGTTTGGAGCACATTCAGTTCGAGGTGCGGCTGCTTCCAAAGCCTCTATGATGGGTGGATGTCTGCAGGACATGTTACGCTGTGCTGATTGGTCTTCAGACTCTCTGTTTAGACATTGTTATTTTAAACCTATTGAAAGTGCAGCAAGATGTTTAGTGAATGAGCTTTGAAATTGCATAATATTAACCTCCAGGTCTTGACAAAAAATGTAGATTTTCCACAGGCTGTCAGGGACTGTCCGGGACTATGTCGGGAACACAGTCAGGGACTTGGGCAAGGACTGGGAATGGGGTAGAAAACGTACACAGAGAGAGGAGTACAGCGCAGCCCAGGATCACACAGGAAGTCAGAGGAGAAAAGGGATCCAAAGGGGAAGCCTGTACAAAGGAACAAGATGGCTAAGACTCAGAAAGGAAGGGCACTCACAAGGCAGTTTAGCATTCAGACTAACTACGACCAGGACGGACGTGCAAGACATATATATAATACAACATTAACAATAAAGGGAATGTGGGGTAAAGCACTCAGGTGCTCCACACAGTAAGACTGAAGCTCAGTAAGTTCCTCACCCACAATTGCTGTTACAGATACTGACTGAAAATACCCACATATAGGATATGTATGCAAAGGCAGGGTTTGTGGAGCTTATACCTATGGTGATGGTATAACTGTAACTCAAAGACAATACTCACAGTGAACAAGAAACACCACCTAGGTAGTCAGCTGTGCCCACGGATCCTGGCAATCAAACAGGAACACACAAGGCAGTAACAGCAAAGGGGTAGAACTAAACACAAGCACCTTAGACAAGGAGCTAGCAAGGAGGAGTGCTTAACAGGAAAGGAAGGAAATCACAGGGCACACTTGGCAGAAAGCAGGTAACAAACATACAAGGTAACAGAAGCAAAACAGCAGAAATAGAAAGACAGCAAACTAGAACTGGAACCAAGGAAATGGGAAGAAAGGCAGGGACTGGAAAAGGATATACAGAAGGGGAGGCTACAAGGGTATACTAGAATAGTGCAGGTTCAGGAATCAAGAAAACAAATTAGCACTGAAGGCTGTGCTGGGGCAGGAACAAGAATTGAGCAAAAGCTCAGGAGTCAATGTAGCACTGCAGGTAGTGCTAGTTCAGGAGAAGGGAAACTGCTGCAGGTCAGGAACAAGGAATGCTAAGGCTCAGGAATCAAGGTAGCACTGCAGGCAGTACTGGTTCAAGGAAACAGGAAATAGCTACAGCTCAGGAAACAAGGAGTCAAGAGAGCACTGCAAGCAGTGCAAATCAGGAACAAGAAATAGCTGAAACCCAGGAACAGGAACAAAGAATAACTATAGCTCAGGAACTCAGGAAACAAGGTAGCACTGCAGGCAGTGCTAATTCAGGCACAAGGAATAGCTATAGCTCAGGAACTCAGGAAACAAGGTAGCACTGCAGGCAGAGCTAATTCAGCACAAGGAATAGCTATAGCTCAGGAATCAAGGAACAAGGATTAACTATAGCTCAGGAATCAAGGAATATCAAAAGCTCAGGAAACACTGGAAACAAGGATTGGCCTCACCGGTATACAGCTACAATAACCAACACTGGACTGAAGGAAGCTGGGGCTTAAAAGAGCTCACAGTAATCACATGCATCAGGTGTGAGCAGGCTAGCAGCAGCCAGCCACAGGTGAGCTGAATTCCTCCACCCATCCTTGGCCTGCAGGGGTGGAGAAGAAGCAGTGAGCAGGGAATTCTAGGTAATGGGTTTCAGGCATGAGCAGGATGGCTTCCACAAAACCCGGCATGGATGGGGGCTGGATGTCAATTCCCAAATAGTGTCCAAATGGCTGGAAGTCAGTATATACATGAAGGGGAGGGTCTGGAAGCTTATTAGAACACTGGAGAGTCCCACAGTTCAGCCCCCTGGTGGTGGACACGAGAACGCAGGGAGAAAGTCATGACACAGGCTTGGTGGGCTGAAAATCTGGATTTTATTAAAGACACAGAGGCTAATATTATCCCTCCCAGTGTTTTCTCTCAACCCTCATGTTGTTTATCTTTGTCAATACAGGACAAGTTTAAGAAATGGCTGGAGTATATAGGAGTACCCTTTTCTTCTACTGAGTTTAACAGCGGAAGAATTTATCGTAAACAAAGTTTGCTGAATCAAAACTAAGAGGCTGATATGCGATGTCGGTGGCGGTCTCACCGCCATTGTAGGCAAGTTTCCCGCCCACCATATCACAATGGCGGGCGATTTGTTGGCGGTCGGAAAGAATGACAGCCACGCATCCAACGGGCACCTTGAGCCCACCGGTGCGTCGGAGGGGAATCATATCCCTACAACAGTGTCGTGCCTACCAGGCCCCACCGTAGGGATTATGATGTTCCTTCCTGCCTGTCTTTTCATACCGGGTAACCCACCATGAAAAGGCAAGCGGAAAGTGACTTTGGGGGCCCGTAGTGGGGCTCCCTTCCTCCCTGGCCGTTAGCTGTGGGTTTTGGGGTCACCTAGGTTACCCCCCTGCATATCCCTGCACCATGTGGCAGGCACCGCATGGTGCCTGCCACGTAGTGTAGGGATATATCAGGTGTCCCCTTTTTGCGTTGCAGCATGTGCTGCAGCCAGCAGCACCCGCTGAAATGCAAAGGATAGGCATTGCGACCGCCGTGGTGGCGGTCGCATCGTAATGCCTCTGTCGGGACCGCCGACCTCCTGTCTTTATTAAGGACATGAGTTTTACATCAGTTCGCAGTTCATAAAAGAAGGAAGAGGACTGGTTGCTGGGGGGTTTTATTATGTTTGGAATGTTTATTTGAAGTTTTAAATTCTGGAAGCTTTTAACATGCTGCTGAGTGGTGGCAAATGCAATAAGGGATTCATTGCATAATATTGGCCTCCGTGTCTTTAATAAAATCCAGATTTTCAGCCCACCAAGGGTGTGGAAAATCTACATTTTACCTTCGATGCTCCAGTCGATGATATTTTTGATGTCTCAATATTCTTCGCACCCTATTTTTGTATCATGATATTTTTTTCTGATATTCTGTCCAAACGCCAATTACTGGATCAGTTCCCACTTCCAGTCTCCATACTTTCTGCCTCAGTATATTCCCAGAGACAGATGGAGGTTTAGGTCACTTACCTTATGTGCATTTGTCTAAATGGCCCGGTTCCTGAGCCATATTGGTGACCCCCTATAGGGTTTTACCATGTTTGTTTAAAGGTACTTAATTTGCCAGTAACAGTGTACATCACTCTTTCATACATTGCAACTCTCATCAGCTCTGTCATCCATTTATCCCTGACATGTATTAAATGTCTTAATTATACACATCTTGACTGAAGCTAGTGAGTATGCCACTCACCTGTGATAATTACATGACAGTCCTTCTACCTAAGAGAAGTCTTATAGGAGTGATACATGGCCTCTTCTAGGAATATAAGTTGTGTTTACTGTGGCTAGTACCGTTCAGAGTACTTGCCAGAATGGCTGAACTTTAGAAAAGTTTCATAGAATGTGAACTATGTTGCATCTGGACTGGCCACATGTTTTTAGAGTCTGAGCAGTGTCCAGAATCAATCATATAAAATTAGAAAATAGTGAAATTTTAGATTTGCTTTCCTTCCATATCTATCTTGAGAGTACAGTAGGAACATCTAGCCTTCCTTTGCATAATTTTCATGCAGCAATGTCTGCCATTGGGTCATCATATATTTTTCCATATCATCAATGAATTATTACCACTCCCTTTCTTAAACCTGATACTATGCCCTTGTGTTGACTCCAAACCTCTCAGTATCATTGAACAGCTGGTTTAGGTAAGAAGTCTATTAAATCATGGCCTAGTCTGCCGCATAGGCAGTGAGACAGCTGTCTGTATTTCTGTGTGTGTGTGTAGGGCAAAGGTTATAGTCAGTTCTGAGTGTAATAAAAGATTTGGTGAAGCTGTTTTCATTTATATTGCCTTTTTTCACTATACCCCTTCTTTACATTCTCTCTGATACACCCTAGAGCCTACAGTGAGTATACCAGCATTGTGCCACATGGGTGCTGATTGGTGAAGCCATGGATTTAGTGTAAGCCTCTTATGTACATTTTATAATAGATAGGGTGGTTAAAGTAGTGTTGGTGCATGTCTATTTGTCTAAATGGTATAGCAGTCCAATCTGTTATATTTCTCCTGGGGTGTTCAGAATGAAGAGAAAGCATCCACTCCATGTTCTTCGAAGCCAAAAACAAAGAACCAAAACATCTATAAGTAGCTTGCTGGCACACCAATCGACAAAAAACAAGCCTCACAGTAGCCTTTTGGTTTAGTTCCTCTGTTTATTTGTTTATTTCAGTCTGCTGCTAGAGGTTAGAGAGCCAGCAGAAAAATGAGAGGTGACAGGGGCTATCACTAGCGCGTGTCTCTACTAATCTTTATGAGCATTGACAGGTATTCACTTCAGATGATTTGTGCTGTTGAAGAAATATATAGCCATTGACCTTTTATAGAAAGTCATCACGTATGCTTTCTATCCATAGGGTATGAAATATACAACCTCATTCAACCCTCTCAAAGGCCTGTGCTGCATGTAGTGATACAGCTATCACCTTGCCTTTCCTGTCTTTTGTTTGCCAGCAAAGTAGCTGGAATAGGATGGGATATGATTCCTTGAAGACCAGCATTGAACGAATCCCAACTGTGAACCATGAATGAGGGATGGGATCATTTTCATTAAATTTGTTGCAGGCACTTTACCAGTATTTCCATGTCTAGATTGATTGCATGTGGAGAGTCATGTAAGGTTTCGTAAAATTTGGAAACTGCTTTAGATATCTTCGTTGTGTGAATTGCCACAAGACCTTCAGATCTGCAGCTGGCTGGTATCGCCATTTGTTCTTCCTTTTGTCTTGACTCATAATGCCTTTGTTTCAGTTTGTTAGAGATTTATAAGCAAATGATGTAAAGAGAGTATTGAATTTGAATTTTTTAGATTCTATTTTAAGACATGAGCTGTAAGAAAAGGTGTGTTATTGTACTTGATCATGAGTGGTATGATGTCTGTTTTTAAGGGGACTGGTCCAAGAAGACGTTCCTCAATCGCCACACCTCACATCAGAGAGCCTCTTATGGTCACATTACCTGCTACCCATAATGTCAGAGCGGAGCACTTCTTTGTATATTTGAATGCATTACCTACATTCTATAATTTTTGCTTTCTGGTGTCTTCTATCTAGTGAGTGATATCTGCTATAGGCTGGAGGGAGAGTCACTTGATCTATATCTAGTTATAGTTATATCAGGGCATGAGAAGACATTCTTCCTTCTAGCATGTTACTGTGAGTCTCCGGTCTGTGCAGCAGGCCTTGCATTTAAAAATAGCCAGCTCTAGGGATTGGAACATATGCCAAATTTGGAGACCCTCCTGCCATATACATCTGATTTATGCTAAATGCTATAGCTTCCAATCGCATCTCTCTCTGAGTAACAATGGTTCGCCAACATTATCTTAAAAATTTACTTAAACATGGATTGTGACATTCGGGGAAAAAGAAAGTTACCTCCACTCCAACAAGCAAATGAAATGTGATGACATGCACTATGGCCATCGTTAATGATTGTTCATTGTTCTTCCATTCTTCCAGAGTCTATATTGGATGGTTTCAATGAGAAGTTGGAATTGTCTCTGTCCCTTTCTAATGTCCTTAATATCCAGAGCATTCCCTCCTTGTCCGAGCATCAGTTGTGTCTCTGAACAGCAGATGCATTATTCAATTTTTGCCCGAATGGGGGAGGCATTTCAGAGCAGGTGTCTCTTCCTTTCTTCTCCTCCAAATGTCTTGATTGCTTATTCCTAGGGGATATCTCTGTACTGATGCCATCTAGGGTTACAATCATAGTGGCTGGTTCAAAGAGTCTGAATCTACCTTATATTAACTTTAGACATAAGAGGTCTAGAAACATTTTCGTCTCAATATTTGTTTTGTGAGAGTAATCCGTTGTGATGTGGATAGTGAGGTCGTATAGCAACATGGGTGCATTCTTCTTTATTGCGATTTGTAGAACTGTCCTTGCACGTTGATGGTGCAGAAGACCCATTGTAATGGTCTGGGGTTTGTTTGTTAGTTTGCTTTCTGTAGACATCGATCCTGTACCGCTTGAAACAATTTGGGAAGGTTATCAAGCTATGAGATCAGCTGCAAAGATAAACAAGTCAACTTTCTCCATTTTGTTCTGGGATACCGTACATTTGGACATTGTCTCTGGATGAGCGGCCACAGATTCTGTGATTTTATGTCTGATATGCCACAGTTCTTGTTCCCAGTGCTTACTTTTATCCATTTCCCCTTCCACTTCCAGAACCTTGTGTTCTACTAATTGTAAGCGATTGGGTAAAGATTACATTTCTGCCATTATTATTTGGACTTTTGAGGACATCTCATTGATTTTGGTAAACATGTTCTTCACTGAGATTCCACTCACTGATATTTCTTTAAGAATTGTGTCTAGGGTTGGGTAAGGCATGGCTATAGAAGTTGCTGTAATCAATTTCTTTCTAGCACCAAGGCTTCCAGAACAGATGATGACCACATCAGGCTTGCCACTTGTTTTTTATTGGTGAGGCCTTAGGGTGTGCCAGTCCCTTTCTTTTGTCATGTGGCTTCTACTAATTAGTAGTTTTTTAAATTTATTTTTTTAGAGTTTTATATAGCACGAACTCGACCCAAAGATATCAGGTATCAGAGCGTTTTACATGAGCACCAGTTTCGATAGAGATGGACACATTCATTTTTGTTAGTTGCACGTTGTATGATTCTCAATGTTACCAATTTACCCAAAGGTTTGTGTACCGGTCAATACTTCTCTATCATTTCTTGGGCACTCTCCCCTCAGCGTTTTGCTCAGTACTTGCTCTCAGAATTTCATAGAGACCTTAGTGCCCCAGTTAGTTTACTTTCACAATAGACGTCACTGCTTTAATTCCAATCAGGTTTAACTCCTACAGCAAGCCTGTATCGTTCCAGGTATTAGGTGCTATGTTTAATCAAAGGTATTGCATACATTAAAGACTGCTACTACAGTCTTAGAAGAGTCCAAGCCACTTCTCACCCTTCTCTAGGCCCTCTGTGTTTCAGGACTCCTCTTGATCACCTCATCTTCTTATCTCTGGTCTCTGGCACTGGTCCATCTCATTCTTTTCCTCTGAGTTCAGGCTCTACTGAAATATGTCCTTTACTAGTTTGTGGGGTGGTCTCATTTTCCACCTTTTGTGCCTGGTCTCCAGTGCTGTTGCTTCTCTCTTCTACTTCCTTCAGCAGAGGGCCTTCGACATAAATATTGCATATGTCCCAGTAGATGGAGAAAGTGAGACTTAGACATTTTTCAACCCAGACAAGCAGTAAGGGTTGCTCAGGGAGGTAACACCTGAGGCAGGCAAGAAAAACAGGGTTGCCCTGCAGACCATTTGCATGAAGGACATGGGTTCAGTGGGACCTCATGGAAAAGGCATCCCCGTTGTAGAGACCCGGCTGGCTAAAGCATCCAGCTTTGCGCTGCTGGAGTATTATGGAGAAGTAAACAGTGACTACGTCCAAAGGTAAAACCATGGAATGGGTGAGGCAGCAAATCGATCACAGTGACCTCGGTGTCCACGAAATCCTGCTCTGTCCTCCTGTGTGCTTCTTGGCACCAAAACCAATGGCTTCAGCGGGAGCTTGATGGGTATGAATCTGACTTCAAGGGTCCCTCGACAGCCTCAGCCTTGGACCGTGACTCATTCAAGGATTTTGACTTGCATTAAGATTAAGGGCCTGATTTAGATATTAGCAGAATGGATATTCCATCACAATGGAGTATCCATACCACCAAGAATGATGTCTGCCGCACAATTTATATGTGGCTGGACCTTTGGTTTAATCACGGCAGAGACCACTCCATCTCCACCGTGACAAAACCCCCCTGACGGCCTTACAGAGTAAGGACCATCAAAGACAGACCTCTAATTCCATCCACATAATTTGGATGGGCAGAATCGTAGGCCAGTTTTCACTGCCGGTCGTAAAACTGCTAAATATTTACCTTGTCATGGGAGATACCTCCTATGGCGAGGAGAGTATTTGCTTTTGTATTTTCCCCTATAAATTCCTGCTTTGAAAACAGTTTGAGGAACAGTTCCGTCATGTTCATGGAGCTGTGCACCAAACTTAAAAAAGCATTGACAGGAACCATCATGACGGGTCTTGCTGCTGATGCTTTAGAAATGACCGCCGCTTGAAGCTCATTTCTAAATTTGGTGGGTGGACTAGTCTTGTCCTGGCAGACATCTAGTCCTACGCCATGCCAACAGAGATTGCTGCATCCACTAAACGATAAATTGGGCCCTAAATCCTAAGGTATAAACCTTTACCAGGATAACAGCTGCAATTTTTTTCATAGCCCTTTATTTTTCTAGCCATTTTGTTTCCTTAAAACTTTAGAAAAATCATATCTCTGGTTCCACTTATCAAATTTCATCAATTTATTAGCTGCTTATTCATTATTTTTTACACTTTTTTATATTGGTTTGGGTATTTTATTCTATTGCTTTCTTGACTTTAATATTCTTGGTACTGCTTGAACGTAACACATTTTTTTGAGCAATTGCCTGCTGCTTGTGCCATAGATGCCATGGACTGAGTTTCTCTAAGATTTGTGTTGAGATCTAATCAGGGTAGGTTTAATACAATGAAAAAGGTCTTCTTCTCAAGTTAATAATTGTCAGAAAGTTGTTATTCCAAATGACAGCATCTTGTCATTAGGAAACTACCTCCCCCAACTGTAACATACCCCTGGACATCATCTTCCGCTGAGTACTGTTAACTGCAGCCTTGTTTATTTAATTTCCGAATGGAATTATGCAGCTAAGTAAAAGGTAAACTGTATATAAGCGCATGGAATATATAATATAGTATAAGAACGGGTTATTTGCAAGATGTTGAAATGTTTTAGTGTCACGTAGGGTCTGCTTCCCCAGCACTTATCTGAACTGGACATACGGAAAACAGATAGTTCACATATGCTTCAAGTATTCTGTCTACAGTGGATGTATGATGGAAGCACACATGCCATTACCATGCAGTCATTACCACACAATGCCTTTACCATGCACTGCCTTTTCCACGCAAGTCTTTACGATGCATTTGCCTTTATCAAGTATACTGTAACAATGAAAATGTAAGCATATATCAGGTAAGGGAAGACCTTTTTTATACATATGTGTATATATATATATAATGATTTGAAAAGCTTATTGAAATTATTGGAAAAACTGCAAAGAAACGAACTGACAAAATGGTGGGAGAAAAAATCCCTGGAGAAATATAGGGATGTCAATCGTGTTCCTAGGGGTTTGAGAGTAATGATTGCTCCCACGTTTGAAAATCCGCATCCCGCAATGCTTGTAGAGTGGGCAACAAATAACTTACAGGCGTCAATGAACATGGTCTTAATACTCATTAAGTATGCTGAAATAGACAGAGACAGCATTCTTAAGGAAATCGACAAAATCATTATAGACCTCGATAAGCTGGACAAACATAATGAGGTCAAAAAAGGCCGTGAAGGAATCAACGAGCGCCTAAAGAAGTTTGACGACGGGATTAAAGAACACAAAGTATTCAAGTTCGCACGTGATAAGAGGGATTATGAGGCGGGGAGGATTTTTACGTTCTCTAAGAAATTCGATACCCACAAAAGACAGACATTGGCGGACAACACATTTCTTCCGCAAAGGCAATCAAACCAGCCTACAGATTCCATTTTGGTGAGCTCGGATGCCAGCTCTCTATCCAGCGTCTATGATTCAGATGGCACGAGTGAGTCCGGAAATGCTATGTCCACTGCCTTACCAACATCGCGCACCCCTGCTGAGGAACTGAATTTTTTGCGAGAGGCCCGGCGACAAACCCTGCGACCGAGGCACCCTCAGCACAAGCAGGGAGAAGGAGAACAGAATCGAGGAGGCAGAGGCGGAGGATTCAGAGGCAACGCCAGAGGCAGAGGAATGAGAAGCAAGAAATGGTAAATTCTATCAAGCCCCATGACAATACTGTCATTAATCTCTCCACTACGACATTAACGACTGCGGAAATCCAATTACTTTCGCTAGGATTGACATTTTGCCCGGAGAGCAATTTTAATTACACTCAATCCCGCATTGATATCTACAAATTTATTAGGAAACTGAAATTAATCAAATTCTTTCAATTAAAGAATTCATCGAAAATAGAGAGTGAGGTACCTGGGAATAAAAGTTCCAATCTTCAGGCATCGGATTCTGACATGTTGAAACTCTTGCATGGCTTAGCCACAGATACTGATTCAGATCCTAGACCTACTCAAGATATACTTTTGGACACTGGCATTTTTATTGGTAGTCCAGCAACGAGTCCATTTTGTCCTCCTTCAACTTTTGTACCTATCATGCCGAAAGATGCCATCGACGTGTTTAACGACATGGTGACAGAAGATTTAAAACAACTTAACAGAACAGTTAAAAGGAGTCATCACAAAATGAGACATGTTGAATTACAATACCACAACTTAATTCAAAAATTAAAGAACAAGAAAGATCTCATTATAAATAAAGCTGATAAAGGAGGCAATGTTGTACTTTGGCCCAGAGATGCCTATATGGTTGAAGCTATGAAACATCTAAATGACACCGATTGCTACAGGATGGCATCTTTTGCAGACCATAAAAAGTCAAAGACTTGGTTTTCAAAGAATTGTTCCAATGGAAGAGACAAGGTCTGATTAGCAAAAGTGAATTCCTTTTCCTAAAAAATGACCATCCTATTACACCAATATTGTATTTTATTCCCAAGGTTCACAAACACATCATTCCCACTCCAGGCAGACCGATTATTTCAGCACAAAGAAGCTTATTGGAACCCGTTTCTAAGTTTGTAGATTACTTTCTACAGGAGCCTGTATCTAATTTACCATCATTTTTAAAAGACACTGGGGATTTTTTAAGGAAATTGAATAATGTTGAATGGGACAGTGAATTTTTACTAATTGTGATGGATATAACATCTTTGTATACTAGTATCCATCATGAGGATGGCATAAATGCAGTATCCTATTATTTAGGACAACGAGGTATTGGGTATTTGGAACACAATAAGATGTTAATTGCTATGATTAAGATCTGTCTGACAAACAATTTTTTCTTGTTTAATAAGCAAGTTTACCATCAAATGCGGGGTGTGGCGATGGGGGCATGCTTCTCCCCCAGCTACGCATGTTTGCATGTGGGCTGGTGGGAGGAGCATGTCCTCAGGGGTCAGCACAGAGAAATGTTTGAAAATCATGGTTGCCATTGGTGGCGTTACATCGATGATGTGTGTATGATTTGGAAGGGTTCCCATACATCTGCTCTTAATTTTGTGGACACTCTAAACACCAATGTGCTTAACCTGAAATTTACAGCTACTATAAGCCCTACGAATGTGGAATTCTTAGATGTTTCAGTCTATGTCGAGGATGGTGCTATACAGACTAAATTGCATAGAAAAGATACGGCGGGGAACTCTGTCCTTCATGCAACAAGTTCCCACCCCAAACATCTCATTTGCAGCATCCCATTTGGGGAGTTCCTGCGTATCCGCCGTATCTGCAGTAATGATAAGGATTTAGAATCTTGTCAAAATGAAGCTGTACATAGATTTCTATTACGTGGCTATAGGTTAAAAGATCTGAATTCTGCCCGTATTAAAGCCAATGCCTTATCTCGTGACACCTGCCTCAGCATGCCCAATTCACAGATTGAGATTACAGACAATGCTGCAATTACTGCAGAAAACAACACGCAAGTAGTAAGGCTTATCACTGCCTACTCTAGACAGCATAAACAGATTAGAAGCATTGTGCAGAAAAACTGGCCCATTATACTAACTGACCTCACACTCTCTAATTTTACCAACATTGCCTGTCCTTACATTTAAAAGGTCACCTGCTATGAGAGACAATTTGGTAAGAACCAGCCCAGAAGTCATTTCTACCAGCACCTGGCCAACACCAAAATGCGGCTTTTTTAAATGTAGCTCTTGCAGGGCTTGTAAATTTGGGACCAATACAACAGATTACATGACTGCATTCAGTGATACTCCTGTTAAGATACAGGGGTATTTTACTTGTCACACAGACTTTGCAGTCTACGTGCTCCGGTGCACGTGTGGCTTGCAGTATGTAGGGAGCACCAAGCTCCAGGTGTATAACCGCATACTACAACACCTTAGAGCCACAGTCAATTCAGATCCCAGCTATCCCGTTGCAAGACACTTGAAACTAGCCCATAATAATAACTTAAATGATTTGGTTTATTTTGTCATTGGGGCAGTTCCCAAATCTATTCGTGGAGGCAATAGAGAACGCCAGTTAAGACAACTTGAATCAAAATTCATCCTCGAACTCAACACTAAAATGCCGAATGGGCTGAACATGGGGGAGGATCTGCACAATTTCCTATAATCTCATTTTTCTAGACATCTGTATCTATTTTGTGCTGCAACATTCTTAGCATGGTTTTTTACTATACTTACAATTCCCTATGTTCTTTAATGTGATTTTTATATTTGTGACTCCCAGATAATTTCTCCGTTTTCATTCTTGACTTTTTCGTCTCAGTTTTTTCAACATTCATTGGTATTATTGTGGTCCGTTATTTTAGGACTTTATTATCACTCTTTTGCATACATACGTTTTGATAAAGCAAGGGCACTTGCCCGTTATTACAGTTGTGATGCTGTTAGCCATTCATTGGTTTTATTATCTAAGGGCTCCCCCTGGGCCCCGGGGGACATTCTTTGCTATTCAAATATAGCATTTAAGTTTCTCTTTTTCCGCACTAGCACATTTTGCACTTCTTTGCACTTTCAGCTACGCACCATTGTTAAGTAACCAAAAGACTTAACACATTGTTTACAACTGCAGACTATTTGCACATGAGTATGGGTTTACATGTACCATTTTGCACATATCAGTTGTGAGGGTTTATTGTTCCTATGTGTTTGCCAATCATGTATATACATTATGTATTTAATAGCATTCATTTTGGTTATCGACACTTCGGATGCATTATCCATTCTCCCTCCTTCTTTTTAATGTGATTTTGAATATTCATTGTTTTATACTTTAATATTTGTATTTATATTCAGTGTAGATTTTTAGATATTTATTCTACATTTAAAATGCAATTTAGGTACTTTTTACTCATTGTGTAGTAATATATAGTATGTTTTTTATGTCTATATGTCATGTGACTTTGGTTGAATTGTACACAGGTGTGTTGCTTTTATTTAATTTTTTTCTAAATCAATCTCACTATTTAATGACATGATGTCTTGTAGCGCGTTATGTGAACAAGACCGAGTTGTTTCGGTCGAAACGCGTCATGCTGAGGCACTGGCCAGGACTGACTGGTTGCTGTAGTCATGGATTTTAAATAAAGCACAGCATTTTCTTCATTTTGTCCCTTGTGTGGTCCGTACCTGGGTTTGTACGCCATGGAGGTCTGGTGACAACCGGGATTTGCTCATATATATATATATATATATATATATATATATATATATATATATATATATATATATATTCACTGAAAAAACCATAGGTTTCAGGGACGTTATAGTTGATTGGACATTTGACTCGTACAAAACCATAGAAATTCCCCCGTGCCCCCGTAATGCACTGCTGATGACGTCACATATTACATCATTCATGACATGGTCAGTGACATCACTGATGACATCTCAAATGACATCACTGATGACATCACTGATGACATCATC
Source organism: Calotriton arnoldi (assembly GCA_963921515.1). Classification (NCBI taxonomy): domain Eukaryota; kingdom Metazoa; phylum Chordata; class Amphibia; order Caudata; family Salamandridae; genus Calotriton; species Calotriton arnoldi. The sequence continues at coordinate 1,179,591 of CAWUFW010004448.1, read as the reverse complement.
CGTGTGAAAATCTGATGCACCTCCTCACACCCTAATATAACCTTTGATACACCCACTGTAAAATACAGACTACCATTTTCGAAACCATCGACACACCAATACCAGTTACTACATACGCACTCACTGATTCCTAGGTCTACACACACATCCACTCATAAACCCATACAATCACTCATACATACAGTCACTCATCAATACAACACTATCATATGCACTCATACACCTATACAGACACTCACACACCATCACTCATCCAGAGTTACTCACACACCTAGTCAGTCATGCAAAGAATCAATCACAGTTCCATTTACTGACCTATACAGTTATACACACACCATATCACTTATTCAAACAGAAACAAACGCATACTTACTCTCTTATACAATCACTGATACAAGTACACACTCATCCATACAGCCACTCTCACAATCACTGACTCTCACGTATAGTCATTTATATACTCTAACTCTCACATACACTGCCTTTTACATATGTAGGGGCCGATTCCGATCTCGGTCGGAGGCGCACCCAATACTATTCGGTCGGGAAAAAAGCCATGCGAAAGCCAGTTTCCCGACCGATCCGTACAGCACACCGAACGAGCAAGTACGATGCGCACAACAGCAAAGAATCCGGCCGAGCCGTACTCACCCAAACCAGGTCCTGTTCTCCGACCGAGGCGAATCCGGAAACGCCGAATCGAGTCGCACGGAAGGGAAAATGCAGCCCCGTCCGGCCGGACAAGTACGATGCGCTTTCCGTACGCGCCGAACCCGTCGCTACGCACGGCACGTCAAAGCATCCGGGAGAGGCGCACATAAGCTCCGAATCGCGCCACAACACGATCCACGGCTACGAGACGAACACAGCACAGACGAGGACGACGCGAAGCGACGAGGACGAAGCAAAGCGACGAGGACGAAGCCAAGCGACGAGGACGACGCGAAGCAACGAGAAGGACGAACGACATGAACCAACCATGAATCCCTTCGTCCCGATCATACCAATATTCTACATCTACTACCGGAACAGGCACGGACGCGTACGGCGCAGAAGGTAAGTCAGACACCAACCACAAAACACATACAACACGTACACGACACATCACACACATACACTGGGAATCTGAATATACTTACACCAGCAGCACCATAGGGGCGGGATGCCCATCACCAATGCCACATATGCACACAGGGGCCTGAATGCGCGCCACCACCCCAACCCAGGGGGGCTGGATGCCAACCACCACAACCACCCTTAGCCAGGGGGTGCCAGATGCCCACCACCACTACCACCCTTAGCCAGGGGGCAGGATGCCTACCTCTACTACCACCCTTAGCCAGGGGGCAGGATGCCCACCACTACTACCACCCTCACCCAGGGGGGCAGGATGCCCACCACTACTACCACCCTTAGCCAGGGGGCAGGATGCCCACCACTACTACCACCCTCACCCAGGGGGGCAGGATGCCCACCACTACTACCACCCTCACCCAGGGGGGCAGGATGCCTACCACTACTACCACCCTTAGCCAGGGGGCAGGATGCCTACCACTACTACCACCCTTAGCCATGGGGGCAGGATGCCTACCTCTACTACCACCCTCACCCAGGGGGGCAGGATGCCCACCACTACTACCACCCTCACCCAGGGGGGCAGGATGCCCACCACTACTACCACCCTTAGCCAGGGGGCAGGATGCCTACCTCTACTACCACCCTTAGCCAGGGGGCAGGATGCCTACCTCTACTACCACCCTCACCCAGGGGGGCAGGATGCCCACCACTACTACCACCCTCACCCAGGGGGGCAGGATGCCCACCACTACTACCACCCTTAGCCAGGGGGGCAGGATGCCTACCTCTACTACCACCCTTAGCCAGGGGGCAGGATGCCTACCTCTACTACCACCCTCACCCAGGGGGTGCAGGATGCCCACCACTACTACCACCCTCACCCAGGGGGGCAGGATGCCCACCACCACTACCACCCTTAGCCAGGGGGCAGGATGCCCACCACTACTACCACCCTCACCCAGGGGGGCAGGATGCCTACCACTACTACCACCCTTAGCCAGGGGGCAGGATGCCCACCACTACTACCACCCTTAGCCAGGGGGGCTGGATGCCTACCACTACTACCACCCTCAACCAGGGGGGCAGGATGCCTACCACTACTACCACCCTTAGCCAGGGGGGCAGGATGCCTACCACTACTACCACCCTTAGCCAGGGGGCAGGATGCCTACCTCTACTACCACCCTTAGCCAGGGGGCAGGATGCCCACCACTACTACCACCCTCACCCAGGGGGGCAGGATGCCCACCACTACTACCACCCTTAGCCAGGGGGCAGGATGCCTACCACTACTACCACCCTTAGCCAGGGGGCAGGATGCCCACCACTACTACCACCCTTAGCCAGGGGGGCTGGATGCCTACCACTACTACCACCCTCAACCAGGGGGGCAGGATGCCTACCACTACTACCACCCTTAGCCAGGGGGCAGGATGCCTACCTCTACTACCACCCTCACCCAGGGGGGCAGGATGCCCACCACTACTACCACCCTCACCCAGGGGGGCAGGATGCCCACCACTACTACCACCCTTAGCCAGGGGGCAGGATGCCCACCACTACTACCACCCTCACCCAGGGGGGGCAGGATGCCTACCACTACTACCACCCTTAGCCAGGGGGCAGGATGCCCACCACTACTACCACCCTTAGCCAGGGGGGCTGGATGCCTACCACTACTACCACCCTCAACCAGGGGGCAGGATGCCTACCACTACTACCACCCTTAGCCAGGGGGGCAGGATGCCTACCACTACTACCACCCTTAGCCAGGGGGCAGGATGCCTACCTCTACTACCACCCTTAGCCAGGGGGCAGGATGCCCACCACTACTACCACCCTCACCCAGGGGGGCAGGATGCCCACCACTACTACCACCCTTAGCCAGGGGGGCAGGATGCCTACCACTACTACCACCCTTAGCCAGGGGGCAGGATGCCCACCACTACTACCACCCTTAGCCAGGGGGGCTGGATGCCTACCACTACTACCACCCTCAACCAGGGGGGCAGGATGCCTACCACTACTACCACCCTTAGCCAGGGGGCAGGATGCCTACCACTACTACCACCCTTAGCCAGGGGGCAGGATGCCTACCTCTACTACCACCCTTAGCCAGGGGGCAGGATGCCCACCACTACTACCACCCTCACCCAGGGGGGCAGGATGCCCACCACTACTACCACCCTTAGCCAGGGGGCAGGATGCCCACCACTACTACCACCCTCACCCAGGGGGGCAGGATGCCCACCACTACTACCACCCTTAGCCAGGGGGCAGGATGCCCACCACTACTACCACCCTCACCCAGGGGGGCAGGATGCCCACCACTACTACCACCCTCACCCAGGGGGGCAGGATGCCTACCACTACTACCACCCTTAGCCAGGGGGCAGGATGCCCACCACTACTACCACCCTTAGCCAGGGGGGCTGGATGCCTACCACTACTACCACCCTCAACCAGGGGGGCAGGATGCCTACCACTACTACCACCCTTAGCCAGGGGGCAGGATGCCTACCACTACTACCACCCTTAGCCAGGGGGGCTGGATGCCTACCACTACTACCACCCCCACTCATAGGATGGACAATGCATGACACAACAAGCACACCACAACCTAGGGAATGCAAGATTAAGACATCCCCCCACCACCATGACAAGCGTGTGAGCAGGCTGTGTCAAATGCCTACAACACCGAACATGACATTGAACATACAATGTGACCCCCTAGCACATGTGCCACACATATATGTGTGTGGCACCCACAATGCAAGCAGCCCATGACCATTGTGGCAATGGGGCCTAAACCCCCATCATCACAGTGACCAAAAGGCAAGTGTGGGGTCCATAGCTGAAGCACATTTTGACCATTGTGGCAATGGGGTCTAAACCCCCATCATCACAGTGACCAAAAGGCAAGTGTGGGGTCCATAGCTGAAGCACATTTTGACCATTGTGGCAATGGGGTCTAAACCCCCATCATCACAGTGACCAAAAGGGAAGTGTGGGGTCCATAGCTGAAGCACATTTTGACCATTGTGGCAATGGGGTCTACACCCTCATCATCACAGTGACCAAAAGGTAATTGTTGACAAAGAAAGAGCTGCAACTGCCAAACTGCATGGATCATTCCTGGTCACAGAACCAAAAACTCATCTGTGGCAAAGTAGTGTATGTGTCCCATTGCAACATAAATTGGGGGAGCCAAATACTGCAGTGCAAATGAGACATTCCTTTGGCCATGTGCAGACAAACAACACCCATGGGGGCTGAGACCGTCAACAGTCATCAATGACACAATGACAGAAGTGACCATCAGAATGCAGACCCACATATTTGCACCAATGGGCACACAAATGCAGATACCCTGTGGAGACAGCAGATGTGAGGTGAACAGATACCATACCATGGCAGCAATGGGACACACAAACCATGATCACTGTGCTGACCGATGACCTAGGAGTCCCAGGGACAGCAGGGGAAACACACCAAACAACATACAGCCAATGGCACACCCAAGATATGCCAATGCAGTGGTGCAGATGCACAAACACAAACAGGCAGACCAACACTGTCATCATACACAGCAGGTGAGGGGTGGGGGTGCCAGTGTCCCCAGGCAACAACACAACACATGAGGAGAGCTGAATACCAATCATACAGATGTGCATACACTGCCACACTAAGGTAACTCATGGATCCAAATCCCCTATGTGGGCAAGCAGGCATTGACAGGTGAGAGGGAGCACAAAACACACATGTCACACAGGCACGTAGGAACAACAACTGACACAGCAAGTCACAGACACACCACAGCACCACCCCCAGGGCCCCCACAATGTGGTGACCCTGGGCTGAAGAAAAATACCACTGTGATGACAAAGCTAAATGTCGTTCACACTGTGAACCACAGTCAGGTGTCCTGAGCAACAAACTACCATCACACCTACACAAGCACAAATCAATCAGCATGGCCAGTAAGCCAAGGCCAACATGGAGGCAGGGGACTAGCTGGGCAACGACTCTCATCTGCACACACTCAAGACCACACCCCTCGACCTCCAACAATGTGCAGCAGTGAAGTACACATGCACTGGTGACATTGCACATGCACCCATGACTATTCCAGGGTGGTGGGTGGGAACCAAGGTGTAGAAACACATCACACATGGACACTCAACAAGACTCCTGAATGTCTGACACACTGCACACTACGCTGTACATGGACATGACGGCAATACCACACCGACCAATGGGATCCCAGCCACAGTCACACACCAATGAAGAAGCCAAGGTCACCCACAAAGAACACACATAGACAACAACCAACATTGCAGCCCGGACCCTAAGGAGTGCCAGCAGTCACACACACAACGTGTCACAATCACTGAAAGATAACACAAACTGGAAATCACATGACAGGGGCAAACAACAAGTGCCAAAGGGAAACCTGACTGTGACCCATCTGCGTCAGCACACAAACTCTGCCCTGACAGCAAACACACCTATGGGTGACACCCTGATGACCAGTAATGTGCCATGCACCCACATCACAGAGAACACAGGGAGAAGACTTTGGGGGAACATAGCTCAAGTCAGCAAGCATCACAAACAGGTACAACACTAGGGATCACAGCATGCGCAGATGAATGGAAGTGAACACACAGACATGCACATACAACACACACCTTGGGCGCAGGCAATGTCACACGTGTACACACTGCCATGAGGGGACTCCACTCCTGTGTGAGGAAAGCTGTGCCATATGTTGCCTCAGTAGGGCCCCATCATGTCAGCTGAGCACTTGGTCACACAATCAACAATTAGCACCAAATGAGGGCTCCCATCACATCAGCCTGGTCATGGATGTGCCAACGGAATCATCAGCACAGATCCAACACACTTGTATAGCAATGTTGCACTGACTACACGGATGAGTCCCTCCCCATTGATGCCCAAACCTGCATGTCCACTGGAGATGGCAACACGGTCAGGGAAGTAGACAAATGCAACGATGGCAGGCACAACAGATGTGCAGGGGTGGAAGCCACAGATATGAAATTGCCAATGTAAGTAGGAAACCCATTGCCAAATACTGAACACATGACACCCTCAGATGCTGCTGTTGATGACATGGATACACCACATGATAGGACACATTCCCCCTGGACCACATGGGTTCCTGCACAGTAACACTTCATAATCATGAGACCAGATATCACCATCACTGCAGCAAGGGCATGGTTAGCTGCACCAACAACATGTACATCTGAAGCATGAGCACTAGAGAAAAGAAAGTTGCTTTATTCAGCATATGTGTTGAGGCCAAACGAAGTCCTGAAAAAAGAGCAAAGGCCAATGGCCAGTCCATTGTCAAAGTTCAAACAGGGTGACACTGGCAGATGTCACCCTACGCATGCCTGCACAATACCAGGGACAATCCACTAGGAGGGGCAACCGGGGGGCAGGCCAGGCACCGCAGGGACAGGATCAGGGCTCACCAGGGGGAGTCAGGGAAGGGGTGGTGGGTGCTGGAGAGCCACTGACAACTGCAGTGGAGGTGTCTGACATGGTGTGTGCCGGCACAACTGGGGGGCATGACACAGATGTCGTGGGTGCCGGCACAACTGCAGTGGACCCTGCAGATGGGGTGGACAGGTCCGCCACTGCAGTGCCCAAGTCAGACAGGGCGGTAGTGGACTCCACTGCAGTGCCTACCTCCAGGGGAGGAGAATGGGGAACAGGCAAGGTGGGTTGGACAGAGGGGGGACACCCTCACCACATCAGTGGCACAGACAAGCGCAGCGGGGGGTGTGGTGCTGGGAGAGCAAGTGGCAGGGGGAGAAGGCCGGAGCATCTTGGGGATGGTATATCTGTGGGTGGGGGAACCTGGGGCAGGGTGTGGTGGGGGCACCTGTGCAGTGGGGGCCTGAGGGATGGAGGACGGAGACCTTGTGCCTGAGCTGCAGGGCGGTGGCGGGGTCTTGCTCTTAGCACTCCGGGGGGACTTGCGGGTGGGGGCCTCAGTCCGTCTGCGCCTGGGGGAGGGTGTCCGGGGGCGAGGGGCACTCTGCTCCGTGTGGGTGGGCTTCCTCTTCCCCCGGGATGCTGGAGCAGCTTCATCGGTGGGGAAGAGGCCGAGGTCACAGAGGAAGAGCTGCTGTGACTTTGGGGTTGCAGGTGAGGCAAGGGAGGGTGCTTTGGAGGGAGAGGGAACTGAGGACTGCGCAGTGCATGTGGATGCGTGTGTGTGTTCCAGGGCCCCATCCCCTGTGAGTCTGGCTTCAGTCCCCTGAATGTGCGTGCGTGTGCGTTTTGTCATTGGCGTGTGTGTCAGTGTGCTGGATGTGTGTGTGCTGGTGTGTGCCAGTGTGTGTGTGCCTGGGATGGGTAAGGTGCTGGGGAGTGTGGATGGAGCAGAGGCAGGAGGGGTGAGGGACCGTTTGAGGAGGGACACTGCTGCCGTCAGGGAGGAGTCCATGGACCTATTGCCCCTCTGTAGGTCAGACATGCCCGATGAGATGCCCTCCATGAACGACACCAGCTGAGTCAACAGCGCGGTGTGCGCATGGAGGACACTCAGCATGGCTGTCTGCCCTACATGGAGCTGGCGAAGGAGGTACACAGACTCCTCACTCAGGGCAGCAGGGGACACAGGGGCAGGGGGTGCGGTGCCTGGCCCAAAGGAGACACGCTCCCGGACATGGGAGCCTCCACGGACCTGGGGAATGGGAGCCGATGGGAGGGCGGTGGTGGTGCTGGTGGTGGCGGGGACAGCAACACTAGCTGGGGTGTGGTGGCTGCTGACACCCGCCTCCACAAGGGAGTCATCCTCCGAGTTGCTCTGGTCCTCAGCTGAGGTGGATGCTGCTGAGGACTCCTCGGTGTGGCTCCCCTCGCCCTCCGTGCCACTGGGTCCCTCCGACCACTCCTCGGCTGCTGACCCAGTCTGGCTCTCCGGCTCCTCCTGGTCCGTGGAGCTGTCCCCTTCCGTGGCCGTGGATGTATCTGCAAACAATGGGGAAACAGACAGACATCAGTCACCTGCACATAACGCACACACCACTGTGAGCACAGCACATCACAGAGCAAGCCCTGGCATCATTAGTTGTGCATTGCTAAAAGTGCACTAATTGAACAGGAGAAGTCAATTGTCAGTCTGATGCCAAGCATGGCACTCACATCCCACATGGCCTTGCACCCATCTGTCTGGTGTCTGTTGGATTGCAACACCCCAGTGTTGACACATGCACCAAGTACACAGTAGTTGGACAGTGCAGAGGACACGGTGTGGACACATCACAGCTCTTGCCACTGAGTCAGTACAGGTTTACGGATGTAAGGGATGCCCAGAGTCAAATAGGAAATGCATGTGATGCATACCAGCGACAGACACCATGATGCACCCATGTCCTGATAGCCAGCGCCACTATGGTGTGCATGTAGCACATGTCACTCCCCTGCAGGATCACCAATCAGTAGACACATGCCATGGCGGAGGCATGACTGCAAAGTCATACATCACTGTCTCAGTGATGTATGACTTTGCAGCCAGACAACAACACTCTGCACTGTGTCACAATAGTAGGTCATGGGGAATGCAAGTCCTGGAGCTGCACAAGTGCACATGTACATCCCCCCACAACACATCCTCTTAACCCTCATCTGTCCAGGTCATACCTATTGGACATATGGGAGACCTGTGACACTACCCTCGGAACCTGAGCCCCTCACACTCTGCTGTGCATGGGGAACAGCTGCCTGAACTTCACATTTACATGCCCCAGTCTGCATGGGCAGCTGATCAGACACCTATGTGTCACACAAGTATCGTCTCCTATGGTCACATCTCCAGTGGCATGCTGAGCCCCTACCAAGAAACTCCACAGCAGTCCTGGCGACTAATCCACAGCACACTGACACAGAGGCAGACACCTGAGGGGCAAATCACTGTGCACAATGTGTCCTCTGATACACGGGAGTGGGAGTACAGAGTGTATTGTATGGCCTGGAGTAGGCATGACTGTCCAGCCCCACATGAATGAGGGATGAGCCCTGGACTGTAGGCAGCTGGCTAAGTATGTGTGACACACGTCATATACATACTCCTGGGGCCCAAACATTGTTCCCACCCGCAGCATGGGTGTGTGCCAGGTACCCCAGCCACATGTGGTGGATCAGCTCAGCAATTGGACCACAGATCAAAGTAACACGCTGAATACATGTCAGAATACAGGCATTGTGTAAGCAATGGACCCACCCATGATGCCCACCACAGAGTCAGGGAAACAGATGCTGTCTCCCACCTTGAGTCAAGCAAACTGCAAGGACACAGTCCTAAGTGACAGAATTCCCTGCATGTAAGGGCCACACCTGGGTATCAGATGAGGAGTGGGCAGTGCACAATAGAGGGACATGGCTCCTGGACAACATGACTGCTGTACTGTGGCAGTTCAACCTGGCCCGAGGAGGGCACATAACATGTTAGACAGAGTACACAGTGCAGTCTTTGACTCACCCCTCCTTGCTGCTCTCTGGCCTTCAGCTGCCCATCCAGGTCTGGAAAGACCACCGCCAGGATCCTGAGCATGTGGGGGGTCAGGGTCCGTGTTCCGCCCCTCCTGCGAGGAGGCGACAGCTTCAGCTGGACCCGTGCAATCCTCCGGGTCCAGCCCCGAAGGTCCTGCCACCTCTTTTGGCAGTTGCGGATCCGGCGCTTGTAGACCCCCACGGACCGGACAGCCCGGACGATGTCCTTCCAGATCTCATGCTTCCGATGGGCAGAAGCCTGTCAGGATGACAAAGTGATAAGGACATTACTACACATGCAACATATCCGTGCATGACACAGTTGCATATACATGTCGCAATCACAGGGGCACATGGTGTACCCAGGCAGTGCACGGCTGCCCATGGACAGTTTTCCAGAAGTCACTACATGGTATCATAGCATGGGGAGTAAAACCCTGTTCAGAAGCACTGTCACTGCACCATACCTGTCCAGTGCAAGTCACTACACACTATGGGGGGTGACAACTACTCAGTGAGCCTGCTAGCCAGTGGTGTGCTGACTCTCAGCCTTGCTAGTCAGACAAAATGCACATTCAGAAAGGCAGTGCACAGAACACTCACCTGCTCCCCTGGTGTCCCATACAGCTTGCTGTACTGTGGAAGTAGGCTGTCCAGCAGGGCCTGGTTCTCTTCAAGGCTGAAGGCTGGGGCTCTCTCCACAGTACGTGCCATTGCAGGGTCCAGAGGGGCAGAGACAGCAGCAGTGCAGTGGCAGATGTCGTCCTGGAGCATGTAGTGCAGGCAAGTGGGCTCTCAGGGGAACATGCAGCAATATATATGTGCTGGAGAGGCAGATACTGTCCCTTGTGTCCAAAGTGATAGGTCCAAGTCGTTTGCATCTTCTGAATCTGGCCAATCCATGGAATAGCAGCACCAAAACACGCCCACAGCATCCTTCAAATCTTCAACTTCATGACATACATGATTTTGCAACATTGTTGTGGGTGACCAACTGATTTTCCAGCAACCGACTCGTTCGAATATTCGAAAACGCGTCCGTTGCCAGGCAAGCCCATTGTCAATGGGTGCGCACCGATCGGTCCATTGAGGTACAACGCGCACAGGGGTACAACGCGTACCCGCACACATTGAAAGCAATGGGCCGGCCGGAGGCACCGATCGGTCCATTGCTGTTCAACGCGCACAGGGGTACAACGCGTACCCGCACACATTGAAAGCAATGGGCCGGCCGGAGGCACCGATCGGTCCATTGCTGTTCAACGCGCACAGGGGTACAACGCGTACCCGCACACATTGAAAGCAATGGGCCGGCCGGAGGCACCGATCGGTCCATTGCTGTTCAACGCGCACAGGGGTACAACGCGTACCCGCACACATTGAAAGCAATGGGCCGGCCGGAGGCACCGATCGGTCCATTGCAGTACAACGCGCACAGGGGTACAACGCGTACCCGCACACATTGAATGCAATGGGCCGGCCGGAGGCACCGATCGGTCCATTGCAGTACAACGCGCACAGGGGTACAACGCGTACCCGCACACATTGAATGCAATGGGCCGGCCGGAGGCACCGATCGGTCCATTGAGGTACAACGCGCACAGGGGTACAACGCGTACCCGCACACATTGAAAGCAATGGGCCGGCCGGAGGCACCGATCGGTCCATTGCTGTTCAACGCGCACAGGGGTACAACGCGTACCCGCACACATTGAAAGCAATGGGCCGGCCGGAGGCACCGATCGGTCCATTGCTGTTCAACGCGCACAGGGGTACAACGCGTACCCGCACACATTGAATGCAATGGGCCGGCCGGAGGCACCGATCGGTCCATTGCAGTACAACGCATCACTGTACATGTGACTGGCATATGTCAGCATGCCTGTCTCAGATGGACATATGCCAGCCACAGATAGCTCCCAGGGAGTGAGGGGCACACCTACATCACGACAGCCTGTCCAAACCTTATCATAAGGCATGTAAGGCTGCATTTCCTATTGTGTGTATGTTGGTGTACATGTTGTCCTGTGGGTGTCACCTGTGGGCAGCCACCCCCAGGCTGTGCACGTGTTAATGGGGACAGGATCCTGGGTGTTACGTGTACGTGACCACTGTGATGTGCAACTGTTCATATCTGTGCATGTGCCATGGTCACATTTCACAGTGGTGTTTGTGTATGTCATGTCACATACCCCGTGAGTCCCATGTGGGACGGTATGTTTGAGCCAGGGTGTCCCAGTGGCACAATAGTGATGGCCCTCCACAGTCTTTGTGCATGTAGTGTTTACAATGTCTCTGATTTCATGTGCACAATGGGAGACAGTCTCCACATCCACGTTGTGTGTGCATGGACTCTGATGTTGTGCGTGTGTGTCACAGACGTCCATGGCTCTCCTGCCATGGCAAGTGTGGCCACTACCTGTGGGGGTCATGTTTGTTTTGTTGTGGTGTACACATGATACTCCAGGTGATGCCAGTGTCCATGTGGCATTACAGGGTCCCTGGGAATGTGCCTGTCGTTGAGCTGTGGTGCCTGGGGCACATCTGTCCTCACATGTCACTGGGGGGTGACTGTGACACAGCATCATGATATCCAATGGGCCAACCTGGGACAAATTGATGCCACCTGTAGGACCGTGTTGACAGATGTTGGCCATGTATGTACCATAAATGTCGTTCCGGTACTGCACACTTCATGTAGTTGTGCCTCATGATGATGTATGTTGGGATCTTGAGTGTGTTCAATGCCGCATATGTGGGGTGACTGACGATCTTGCTTACTTCTCCTCTGCACTGCAGGGCTCCTGCTGTCCATCGGCCATTCCCAGACCTGGCAACGATGGTGGAACGGGACAGCATCCGACGGTACCGCTTCACCAGGCAGCTGATTGAGGATTTTGCAGTGCAGTTGTCCCCACATTTGCAGCCTGGCCGGCCGTATCCTACAGCGCTGACCCCCAAGGTGAAGGTGATGGCAGCCCTACACTTCTTTGCCACCGGTACCTTCCAACATACTGTGGCGTCTGCTGGTGGGATGTCACAGACCATGTTCAGCCGTGTGCTCCGCGATGTTTTGGCGGCAATGTTGCTCTTCCTGAACCGGTACATCTATTTCCCTAGACTGCGACGACTCACTGACGTGAAGAGTGACTTTTATGCCCTGGGGAGGATGCCGCATGTAATTGGCTCCATTGATGGGACACATGTGGCTTTGGTACCACCACAGGCCCAGGAGCAGGCCTACAGGAACCGCAAGCACTACCACTCGGTCAATGCACTGGTGGTGTGTCTTGCAGACATGACCATCACACACGTGTGTGCCCGTTTCCCTGGTTCAGCACACGATGCCTTTGTGATGAGGAGTAGTCGCATCCCCAGGTTGATGGCACAGATGCAGAACCAGCGTGCCTGGCTTGTCGGTGTGTACTGACTTTGTGCCATTGTGTGTGATCTGATCTGTAGTATTCCGCCCACTTTTCCAAGTCAGCTGATGTGCACTTGTCTGTCCGTAGGTGACTCGGGATACCCCAACATGCCGTGGTTGCTGACACCCCTCAGGAACCCTGTGACACCTGCCCAGATGCGCTACAATGAGGCACATGGTCGGACCAGGAGAGTGATTGAGCGGACCTTTGGTCTCCTGAAGAGCCGCTTCCGCTGCCTGGACAAGACCGGAGGGTCCCTCCCATATGCCCCTGCGAAAGTGTGCAAGATTATCATCGTCTGCTGCATGCTCCACAACCTGGCAGTGCGGAAGGAGTTGCCTCTCATCCAGGATGACGATGACCAACATCCGCCACCTGTGGAGGATCCTGGCCTGGACCACGATGCCAGTGACGATGATGATGATGATGGTGATGGTGATGTCCGCACACAGCTCATCACCAACTTCTTTAGCTGAATGTGAGTATCCTGAGGTGTCATGTGAATGATGTGAGTTGGCATGATGTGTGGGTGGTGCTCTGGTGCTGTTGGAGTGTGTCCATGGGCTACTTGACAGGATGTGTGTTGCGATGTGTGGTGACAGGTGGGCTGTACTCCCCAACAGTGTTGACATGCTAACTTGGTTCTGGGTGGGTATCTTGTAACATGTATTGTGCATGAGTTTTGCTGTTCTGTCCTGTACTGCATTGCTTTTGACTGTGTGTCATTTCTGTCCTTCACAGGGTACTTTCAGATTCGTTTGGTCAACTGTGTCCACCGACGACGTGATTGCACATCCAGGCTGGTAGCTGTTGTGTCCCTACAGGTGATGTGCGCCACACCCATGGACTTCCTTCTGTCTACAGTTGTTGACTGTGTGCCCGCTACCAGGTGGGGTTACCTTGCATCTGTAGTGGTTACGGCATGTTGCTACTGTGTAATAAACCTGTGCTTCACTTAGTGATGTGCGTTGTCTGTGGTCACACATTTGACTGCCATTTGCTTACTGCACCTGTGGGCTACTTGACTACAACTGGGAATGGGTGTGGTGTCTGTGCATTGCACCGTCTTCCCTGGCAACATCAGTGTAGGCAATGAGTCAGATGGCCTAGGTGTGTATGTGTTGTGTAGCCCTGGTGGTGTGTCTCCCTCATATGTGTCACGTTGCCTGTACTCACATGCCTGTGTTGTCCTTGCTGTTGCAGTTCGCATACACTGTGTAATTTTGCAGTTCATCATCCCCATAACAGCACCCACGTTGGAATCACGACAGAGGCAAGTATGGTGTATTAGTGTGTTTATTGTGATAATAGTGCATAGGATGGATTGTGCTGTACATGAATCTTGCAATCCCAAGTTCCTAGATGAATAGAAAGTCCAGGTAGACAGGATCCCCAGTATCGGGGCCACAGTTGTCTGACACATTGTTCCAACTTGTACTCCCCATGCTATGTGTGGGAGTAGTGTTGCCATCAACAGGGTGAACAGTCTGTGCACAAAGGCGAAAATCCAGAACAGGTTCAGGCTTCCTGGGAGTTGCGCTTGGCCATCAGCCTCTCACTTTCCCCTCCTCGGACGACCCCTCTTCTTGGGGGGGGGCCCTCAAGTGCAGGCTGCTGCGGTGCAGGGGACTCTCCGCCAGAGTCCTCCTCCCTCCCTGTGGCAGTTGCTGTTTGTTCGGTACCAGATGTTGTTGGCACACAGGGAGGTGTGGACTGGTTGCTGTTCATCTGGCGGAGGCATTGTAAAATGTCCCTGTGCACCGCCGTCATCTCATGTAGTACATCCCACTTGGACTCCACGCGGGTCATGTGGGAGTCCACACGTGACATGTGGGAGTCCACACGTGACATGTGTGACTCCACTTGGGACATGTGGGAGTCCAAGCGGGCATGATGGGCAGCCTGCTGCTGTTTGATGTCTCTGAGGAGCCCCACTACCTGGCTGAGCTCTCCGGTGCTGGACTGGTACGCATCAGCTATGCGTACCAGTTGTGGGTCTTCATGCACACCAGCAACGTCTGCAAGCAGCGACCTCTGTCTCCCACCCCTCCCACCACCCCTGCTGACATGTGCAGTGTGTGCAGTTGCACGCACAGATAACCCTGGTCCACCTTGGGGGTTGGTGGTGGTGGTGGTGTCCATGGCCCCAGGTTGGTCCAGGGTCACTGCGCTGGTGTTGTTCCTTATTCTGTCCATGTCGGCAGGGATGGTATTCGTGGTGACAGTCGTTGGAGGGGTGGGTGCAGGGGTGCAGCTGGTGGACCTGCTGGTGCTGCAGCTGGTGGTCCTGCTGGTGCAGCATGTTGACTTGCACCGGATGTGCCAGGTTGTTCTTCATCGTCCGAGGAGGACAGAGGCTGTACGACGCCAGTGAGCTCGGCATCCTCTTGAGCCTGGGACTGGGACTCCTCAGCGTCTGCTGCTGTGTCCCTATCATCACCTGTTTTTGGGAGACACAAACAATGTATGTCATGTTTCTGCAGGCATCAGTGGTTGACACACCTGACAGTTGTGACTGTGCCTCGGGGTGCGGGCCTGTACATTGTATTGTCCTAAGTCGTCACAGTCAGGGGTTGATATTGGTGTGGCACATTGTCCTGCATTATTTGGGCATTTCTATGTATTCTCTGGGGTGTGAACATGGTCTGCATTGATTGTGTTTGGTTGTCAGCCAGACCTCCTTCCCACCCACCCACCCACCCAGTCAGTTATCCCACCATGGAACGTGCTTGCATTGCAGGGAGTGTAAGTTGTCTCTCAGGATGTCAGTCAGTGGTGTCCTGCTGTTTGTTGGTGCACAGTTGGCAGCAGGGCCTTGTGCTCCCCACAGCAGTAGCCAGTGTCAGCCATCTTGTGAGTCCTTCTCCACTCCCTGTGATGTGAGCATGGTTCAGGGTGGTGTTGATGGGACAGTTGTGGGGGTGAGCTATGTCTGTGACTACGACTCCCATCATGCTATTGCCTCCACCCCCTTCCCAGCATGCCCATGCTTCCTTCCTTTTGACTCTGCTTCCCTGTGGGGTGGGCTGGCTGTGCTGACAGGATGGCTGGGAGTGTTGTCCTGGCAGTTGTTTGGCTAAGAGTCCCAAGAGTGTCCCTGTGCTTCACACAACATAACCCAGGGTGGTGGTGCTTTGTGGGATCTTGTGTTAGGATGGAGGGCATTGCATTCTACCAGGTGGGTACTGTGGAGTTTGTGTTGGGGGGGGTGAGGGGAGGTGCTGGTGACTATAGTCAGTGCTGCAAGTCCCCCTTCCCACCCAGCCAGCCAGATATCCCACCATGGAACGTGCTTGCATTGCAGGGAGTGGAAGTTGTCTCTCAGGATGTCAGTCAGTGGTGTCCTGCTGTTTGTTGGTGCACAGTTGCCAGCAGGGCCTTGTGCTCCCCACAGCAGTAGCCAGTGTCAGCCATCTTGTGAGTCCTTCTCCACTCCCTGTGATGTGAGCATGGTTCAGGGTGGTGTTGATGGGACAGTTGTGGGGGTGAGCTATGTCTGTGACTACGACTCCCATCATGCTATTGCCTCCACCCCCTTCCCAGCATGCCCATGCTTCCTTCCTTTTGACTCTGCTTCCCTGTGGGGTGGGCTGGCTGTGCTGACAGGATGGCTGGGAGTGTTGTCCTGGCAGTTGTTTGGCTAAGAGTCCCAAGAGTGTCCCTGTGCTTCACACAACATAACCCAGGGTGGTGGTGCTTTGTGGGATCTTGTGTTAGGATGGAGGGCATTGCATTCTACCAGGTGGGTACTGTGGAGTTTGTGTTGGGGGGGGTGAGGGGAGGTGCTGGTGACTATAGTCAGTGCTGCAAGTCCCCCTTCCCACCCAGCCAGCCAGATATCCCACCATGGAACGTGCTTGCATTGCAGGGAGTGGAAGTTGTCTCTCAGGATGTCAGTCAGTGGTGTCCTGCTGTTTGTTGGTGCACAGTTGCCAGCAGGGCCTTGTGCTCCCCACAGCAGTAGCCAGTGTCAGCCATCTTGTGAGTCCTTCTCCACTCCCTGTGATGTGAGCATGGTTCAGGGTGGTGTTGATGGGACAGTTGTGGGGGTGAGCTATGTCTGTGACTACGACTCCCATCATGCTATTGCCTCCACCCCCTTCCCAGCATGCCCATGCTTCCTTCCTTTTGACTCTGCTTCCCTGTGGGGTGGGCTGGCTGTGCTGACAGGATGGCTGGGAGTGTTGTCCTGGCAGTTGTTTGGCTAAGAGTCCCAAGAGTGTCCCTGTGCTTCACACAACATAACCCAGGGTGGTGGTGCTTTGTGGGATCTTGTGTTAGGATGGAGGGCATTGCATTCTACCAGGTGGGTACTGTGGAGTTTGTGTTGGGGGGGGTGAGGGGAGGTGCTGGTGACTATAGTCAGTGCTGCAAGTCCCCCTTCCCACCCAGCCAGCCAGATATCCCACCATGGAACGTGCTTGCATTGCAGGGAGTGGAAGTTGTCTCTCAGGATGTCAGTCAGTGGTGTCCTGCTGTTTGTTGGTGCACAGTTGCCAGCAGGGCCTTGTGCTCCCCACAGCAGTAGCCAGTGTCAGCCATCTTGTGAGTCCTTCTCCACTCCCTGTGATGTGAGCATGGTTCAGGGTGGTGTTGATGGGACAGTTGTGGGGGGGCAATATGTGTGACTGCGACTCCCATGATGCTATTGGCTACACTGACTTGGCCAGCATACACAGAATTCATTCCTTTGAGTGGTCTTCACTGTGTGTTGGTGTTGTTGTGGTGGCTACATGTGTGGATGTGTGTGTTAGTTCTATTTGTGCCACTGCCTAGCTGTAGTTGTGGTTGTGTTTGTACATGTGTTGGCACAGTTGGATGTGACTTTTTTGATGGCATGTGTTGTGTTTATCTGACTGACATACACATTTTGGGATGATTCTGTTCTAGTTGCTGTGTAATTGCTATGTGTGCATGGTTTGACTCTCCCCTTGACAGTGATGTGTGTGTTTTGTGGCAGTTTATTGTGTACATTTGTTGTGTACTCACCAGGCTCTGGGATGTTCTCTAGTCCATATACGCTCACTGGCGGAAGGATGGCCCGCACCTTCTCCTCCCAGGGCCTGAGGTATATTGGCTTGGCAGGAGGGCCACTGCCGGTATGTTGGCTGTTGATGTAGTCTATCTTCAGCAGGTCCCGTACCCTCCTGCGCACGTCATACCACCTGTTCTGGATGTCCGTCTTTGTGCGCCGACATGATGATTGGGCGTTCACCCTGTTGATGATCCTCTCCCACATCTTGGTTTTCTGCGACATGGGGGTCTGTTGGACCAGAGTGCCAAACAGCTGTGGCTCCACCCTGAGGATCTCGTCTACCAGGACTTCCAATTCACAATCTAGGAACTTGGGATTCTTCTTGGGGGGCATGGTGATGGGTGGTGATGGTGAGTGATGTGTGTGTTGGTGTGCAGGTGAGGGTGTGTGAGTGTGTGTTTTGCTGGGTGTATGTGAGGTAGGTATTTGTTGGTGTGCTGATGGTGTGTGGCTTGTGTGAGGGGTGAGCTGTGGGTGTGTGGTTGCTTTCTCTTGGGTGCTGGCAGTGAAATGGCATTTGCAAAGGCTCATGGTAGTGATTTGTGTCCTTTATATAGGTGGAGTTGTGGGTGTGTCTTTGTTCTCTGTCCCCACCCCCCAGTATTTATTGGCTTGGTAATTGCTTGTTTGGCCTTTTTTTGGTTGATTTTTCCTTTGTGCTGTTTGTGTATGTTGGAAACGTTCTTGTGACCGAGTCGGACCCTGCATTGGTCTCGTACGGTGTTTTCCGTTTCGTTCACGCTGTGTTTGTGCAGTTTTGTATGCTGCGTACGCGTCGGTCGCGGTGTATTGTGTTGCTTCGGCTCGGTTTTGTATGCGTGTCGGTCGTACGGCTTGTCCTCCGTCCGACTCGGTCGTGTTTTTCGCGCCTTGCATCGTACTTTGCGGGTTGGAGTTGGCGGGTACGATTCGGTCGGATTTGTTCCGGGTGCGTGTCGGTCGGTTGGATTCGCGTGTTTTTCCGGCCGGATTGCAATTTTCCGAGCGGCTCGGTCGGTCGGCTTGGTTTCCTGACGTGTCGGTCGGATTTATCGCGGCTTGCATCGTACTTGGCGTGTCGGGCGCCACTGGTACGTGTCGGTCGGTATTTTTTCCGGATCCGAGTCGGTCGGTGCTTTTTCCGGCCCGAATCGGAATCGACCCCGTAGTTACTTGGACATGTACCACTGAGACATCCATTCACTCACCAACACACCCATACACACACTCACCCACCCATACAGCTGTTTCCACATGCACTCTTGAACCCATACACCCAGTGAATCAACCACTCAAACATCTATGCACAGAGTCACACACCTCCCACCCACCCACACACACACTCAGGCACCCATACAAATACTCAGGCAACCAATTGATAACCCATATAGACACTCATGTAGCTACTGACCAACCCATGCAGCAGCTTGTACAACAACAGACAGACTGATACAGACATTCACACAGTTTAGTCACTAACCCATGCATTCAGTAAGACACATGTAATCACTCACTTAAACAGTCAGTCACGCACCTACTAAATACTCCATCCAGACACTTATACACCCACTCATTCTTCAATACACCTTGGCATATATATAATTCATATTTAAAATTTAAAGAAACACACAGTCACTGGATGATATCATCAGTGATGTCATCAGTGATGTCATTTGAGATGTCATCAGTGATGTCATCAGTGATGTCACTGACCATGTCATGAATGATGTAATATGTGACATCATCAGCAGTGCATTGCGGGGGCGCGAGTTATAGTTAGCTGAACTAACTATAACGGGGGAATTTCTATGGTTTTGTACGAGTGAAATGTCCAACTAACTATAACGTCCCTGAAACCTATGGTTTTTTCAGTGAATTTGTAAGGTTTTTTAAATGCTAATTTCTAACTATAACGTGCCTGAAACCTATGTTTTTTTCTGTGAATTTCAATGGTTTTTTAAATGCTAATCTCTAACTATAACGTCCCTGAAACCTATGGTTTTTTCAGTGAATTTCAATGGTTCTTTAAATGAAAATTTCTAATTATAATATGCCTCAATCCTATGGTTTTTTCAGTGAATTTCTAAGGTTTTTTAAATGCTAATTTCTAACTATAACATCCCTATTAAGTCCCCTTCAATCCTGAAGGTCCCTGGTGGCCAAGTAGCCCACCAGGTACCTCCAGTAAGCGCCACAGAGCTGCGTTGCAGAAAGGTGTAAAAAGGGGCGTGGGCTCGGACCACCTCTCTGCAACGCAGCTGTGTGGCACTTACTGGATGTACCTGGTGGGCTAGTTGGCCCCTAGGGACCCTCAGGATTCAAGGGGACTTAATCCCCCAATTTACAAAGCGCCAGGGGGTGTGTTTGCACACTTGTAATTTCAGGCCCCGCCCCCTCCCTGCACCACTGTGCAAACGCGCCCCCTGGCGCATTGTAAATTGGGGGATTAAGTCCCCTTGAGTCCTGAGGGTCCCTGGGGGCCAACTAGCCCACAATGTACCTCCAGTTAGCGCCACAGAGCTGCGTTGCAGAGTGGTGTAAAAAGGTGGCGTGGCCTTGGACCACCTCTCTGCAACGCAGCTCCCTGGCACATACTGGAGGTACCTGGTGGGCTAGTTGGCCCCCAGGGACCCTCAGTATTCAAGGGGAATTAATTCCCCAACTTACAACGCGCCAGGGGGCGTGTTTGGAGAGTGCTGCAGGGAGGGGGCGGGGCCTGCAGCACGATGCCAGCTTTTTTTTTTTCTTCAGAAGGGTGGCTGTGTGGCCCCCCTTCTTTTCCCATTTTTGGGACCCTGGGGACCCCATCCCCCAGGGCCTGACCTCTATTTTTTAATAAAATAAAAAAATTAACGGGAAGGGGGCCGCGTGGCCCCCCATCCCGAGGCCAATTTCGGCCCGGGGACCCCATCCCCTGGGGCATGGCCATATATTTATTTATAAAATTTATCATTTTTTAAGGAGGGGGTCTGCGTGGCCCCCCTCCTGAGGCCTCTATTAGCCCCGGGGATCCCATCCCCCGGGGCTGTGCCTCTTTTTTTAAATTTTATTGATGGAGGGGGCCACGGGACCCCATCCCCCGGGGCCGGCCCTTTCCATTGGGGACCGTGAGGGGAGCCCCAATGCCCCCACGGTCCCTGCCGGCTCCCTGCCTCCTGCGGGAGCCGGCATTGCTTTTCCACAAGGGGAGCTGCAGACATGCAGCTCCCCATGTGGAAAAAGCAATCCTGCTTTGCTTCATTGAAGTGAGAGCAGGTTTCCCTGCTCTCGCTTCAATGAAGCAAAGCAGTGTTTGCTATGGCATGGCGGGAGCAGCACGGCTCCCACCCTGCCATAGCAAACAGCAGTGTCCCGGGGGTGGGCACCCCGGGACACTGCAGGAGCCGGCCCTGGGGGGTGGCGGTCCCCAGGGCCATCAAGGGCTCCAGGAGGGGGGCTGCATGGCCCCCCTCCCAATGTAACAGACCCCCGTATTTAAATTCAAAGTGCCCTGGGGAGGTGGTGGTCCCCGGGGCAGTGTGGGGGGACTTGAGCCCCCCCACACTAATTAATTTTGACAGCCCCGGAGAGGTGGCGGTCCCCGGGGCTAGGGGGGGCCCGCTATGCCCCCACACCCTTATTTAATGAAGCCCTGGGGAGGTGGTGGTCCCCGGGGCAGCGTGGGGGGGTGGGACCCCCCCACGCATTCGTTTTTCAAAAAAGCCCCAGGGAGGTGCCGGTCCCCGGGGCTGCGGGGGCCCCTGCGGGCCCCGCTATTATTTATTGGCAATGCCCCCGGGACCTGGCCCACCCGGGGGCCTCATTAAAATGAAGCACGGGAGCCCGCGCTTCATTTTTTAAAATAATTTCGGCAGGATTCGCGACCCCAACGCGAATTCCGCCAAAATTATTTTTAAAAAATGCTTTTTTTGGCCTTTGTGGGACCCCCTGAGCAGGCCTAGGGGGTCAGGGTGTTTCTACCCTGCCCCCTTTTCTTTTATCTTTGTTTTACTGTTTTCTTGTGACTCGGTTCTACCGAGTCACAAGATGGCTGCCAACACTTCCTGGTTTGGAGTGTTAGCAGCCAATCAGAGTGAAGCTCATGCCCGGGAGGGTTCGCGAACCCACCGCGCCCACAGATATCGAAACTTTTTCTTTTTCTAATTTCTCAGGAACTACTGAATGGATTTAAACCATTTAAAAAAAAGGTCTCTTTCTGAACCAAGTGCTACCCTTTTGCCAAATATGGTGTAATTCCGTTCAGCAGTTCGGGCTGTAGCTTTGTCTAAAGTTTCCTATGGAAATTAAAATGGGGAAAACGTGTTTTGGGACCCCCATTTTTTCTCGGCCCCCTCTTGACGAATCACCGCAAAACTTTCAAGACAGGAGCTGACCGGAGCGCCCCACTAGTTTTGAAAATTTTGCGAAGATTCGTCAACCGGCGCCAAAGTTATTGGGAAAAGAAAAAACGCTTTTTGAATAGAAACGAGGTCCTAACTATAACTACCTACTGGTGACCGCCAGTAGGTAATATATATACATATAGATATATGAACTGAAAAAAACAAAAGGGTACAGGGACGTTGTAGTTAGGCTCAGGCTAGCAGTTATAGTTACATGAGCTATTACTATAACTTACGCCCCCAAAATGCACTGCTTATCACCTCACATATTACCTCACTCATTACTTGGTCAGTGACATCACTGATGCCTCGGGGAGGTGGCAGACCTCCACAAAGTGCCCGAATAAACTCTGCCATGCTCTGCAGATTTCCACAAGCAGTGGAGTGAGGTAAGTTGTGCTGCTTGCACTGATTTTTCGCACTGGGAGTTTGTCGATTTTTTCCACGCTCGCTGACTTAACACTGGTGTGCCACACGAGAGAGTGTAAACTCCACCCCACGCCGTTACATGGAGTTTTTCAGAACAGAGTGGAATTTTACGCCCAGGCGTACGCCAGGACACCAACTCTTTATTGGCCGGGCCCCAGGGGATGTGGTCCTCAGGGCCGAAATCGGTAGATTGAGTCCCTACAATACAATAGTTGGAACGAAACAGTGTTTCAAAATTGCAAACACTATTGAAATCTATGTATCTGGAATCCAATCTCATACACTCTGCAGCATTATCTTCAGAGTGCACTTTTGCAGTTTGCAATTTTAAATGTGTGGAATTCTATTTCCTTTGATTGACGAGTTGATTTCTCTTTACCATCTGTTATATTTATTCTGGTTCTATGCTGTGTTCCGAACCTACTCTCTGTCTTTGCAAGCAAGACAAGTACATTAACTGTCTAGCGAGAAGTCTGTTGTGCTTAATGTTTTATTTGTCAGCTACGGGGCATCTTGTTATATGTCAGGATGTACTGGTGACAAACGAATGTGGTAGAGACTACGAACGCCCACGAACTTTGTTCATAGATCAGAAGTCTTTGGTAAAAATCTGTCGATAACACATATGCTTCATCGTTATTTCAGTCGGTAGCTTAGAATAAACATGTTGCAGCATCCTTCTTCCTTTAACTCCAAGCATCACTGTATATAATTTAGATTTTTCCAAAATGTATTCATCGTTTCAAAATTTAATTGGCACGAACGCATGTGTAGCGATGACCTCCTTATACTGAAACAATTTTAATGACAACGTTCACGTGCCCTTTTCAGATGGTACAGGATGCAAACCTTGTTTTCGAATAATGTATCCAAATTAGCGAAGTGAGGACATTACCCACATGTAAGTTTATACAGGAACAAACAGAAAAAGCCTCAAAATATCTCCAGAAGGAGTTGGGTATCTTGTAAAATACTGCTAGCTTCTCAAACTAATCATCTGATTTGTTTTCAATTCAAAAGTGGTGAATTAAGAACATGAACCAAGAGTCAGGTCAAAGTACTCGGGAGTTTAAATTGTCGTTGTCAGAAGCAGCTGTGGTGCAAAATGATGAAAACGACATATTGAAATCTGTGATAGTCGTTAGGGCTAGAGAAGTAAGATAGTATACGACAAAAGTGTAAAATGTGTGATGTACTCGGGAGCAAACAGAAGCTGAACCTCTTGGGACCCATCACACAATATAACTCTGATAAATTTCAATGTGAGCAATTCCTGGTGTGTCATTTGCAAACATATAAGGAATATATCAGTGGGCACAGGTTTACCTAAAATGATTCTCTCTTTTACACATAGGATTCACACGCAATAATCCCTTGCATAAATTGGTGGGCATATTTAATATTATTTCGCGCAATGCGGTGCAGCAAGCAAATTTGCTGCGCTGCGCTGCGTGAAAGGGAGAGATCAGAAATGCTTCAGATTTACAAAGATATGGAGCATTTCTGCTCTCTCCTTGTGCTGACACACTGGGGGATATTTACAAAGAAGTGGCGGAGTAAGGCGTTAGCCGTCATGGCCTAACGCCTCACTCCGCCACTTCAGAATGGCAAGGATGCACCATATTTACAATGATGTGGTGTAGCCTTGCGTTTCCCCCTGTGCTGGCGCTACACTTGGCAGTGTAGCGCCAATGCAGGCGCACTTGCACCACAGTGCAAGGGTGTCTGCGTGCAGGAGAAGATTGTTTATGTGTAGTAAGGTGTCCCTTCCTGCACATAAACAATCTTTAAATGCCGTTTTGTCACTTCTATGTGTGCTGCTTAATGCAGCACACATAGAAGTTACAAAATGTCATTTTTTTGAAAGATTGTTTATGTGCAGGAAGGGTCACCTTCCTACACATAAACAATCCAAGGCATTTTGCTTTTTCCATATGTGCTGCACAAGGCAGCGCACATGGAAAAAGCAAAAACGAGGAAAAATAAAGCATTTCTCCTCGTTTCGCCAAGTTAAGACAAGGTTTTCCCTGGTCTTAATTTTGGCACTGCCACCTATTTACGCTGCCCTTGTAAATAGGGGGCAGCGTCAAAATCAATGGGTGTTGCGGTAGAACGCCCACCGCAACACCCACTGCCCACCCCTTTCACGCTAAGCGTAGCGTGAAAGGGGGCCTTATTTACAAGGCGGCATTAAGCCACGTTAAGTGGCTTAACGCTGCCTTGTAAATAAGGCAAAGCCCCTATTGCCACAGAAACGTCACAAAAAGTGACGTTCCCGTGGTGATAGGGGCTTGTAAATATGCCCCACTGTGTGCTGCCTAGTGCTAAGACACACTTGCATCATGGTGTAAGGATGCTTGCGCTACAGGCATGTTTGTTTTTAAGCACACTTCTCAGCACACATGGAAAGAAAAAGGAATAAGGAGAAATAAATATATTTCTCCTAGTTATGTCTCTGTCGGGTAGGCACACCATTTTTTACAACTATTTGTAAATCTGGGTTTGCATCAAAATACATGTGAGGATGCATTGGAATGCCCATGCTCCACCCATGTAACTCCTACCTGACACAAAGTAACTCAAGGCAGAGCTATGTGCTGCATTGCATTACTTTGTATTTACTAAATCATGCAGAGTGGCTTTGTGTGGCTTAGTAAATGCCAAAAAGGATTTTGCTGTACCACAAAAGTGATGCAACCCCAACACTCAATCATAGTAAATAAGGGCTTGGACTGTTTAAAAGATACCAAAGACAGGACTAACAAAATCACGCCTTAGAACCCTAATATGATGCGGCCGGAAAAGGCACAAACAGTCGGTTGGAGCCTTTCCAACCACATCATATTATGCTGGTCGGATTCCTTTCTGACTGCCTCATTACCATGGAGGTGGTCAAAAAGAAATCCGAATGGCTTCTGAAGGGCTCGGAGAGCCTGTCTGCCAGTCGGAATGCGGCCAGTAATCCCAAGGGCGGCTCTTTCCGCCCTTAGGGATTAAAATGTCGGGTTTCGGCAGCCTTTCCGAGCCGGCCTTTCCGACACAGAAAGGCTGTCAGAGCTCGACTTTGGGGGCCCCTATAGGGCACTGCCTCCGGTTGAAGGCCGAGAGGACACCTATGGTGCACCCCCTGTTGATCCCTGCACCCCGTGGCAGGCACCTTGAGATGACTGCCACAGGGTGCAGGGATGAACTGCACCTCCTATTTTACAATGGGAGCATACATTCCAGCTGGAATACATGCTCCCACTATAAAGTATCGAAATGCATCCGAACAGTGTTCGGTCGCATCCCAATCATTCGGTCGGGACCTCCGACCGGGTGCCGGTCAGTCCCATGACCGAGATGACGTTGGGCGGAGGATACTCCACCTGACATCATAATAGGGCCCTTTGTGAGTCAGAGAGCAAAGAGATTAAACCCCTTTGGTCACTCCCAAAACACTGGCAATGGATATAGCCCTGACACCTTAAACCTACAAATAAGCCTGACATAAAAGAATTATCAAGTCACATTCATAGGAACACAATAAAAATACTCGACAAGCTCTTATGTTGGTGAGGCTGCTAGTTACATTTATAGTGTTGTTTCACAGTTTAGGGAATACATCTGGCTATGAAATATTGAATGGGCTCCTACTCTGCCTGATCACATAGGGTATCCTAAGTCTGCCGCTGGTGGTTCGACCTGAACAAGGAGACAAATATCAGAGACGACTGTATGAAGTGTATGTTGAAACAATGAATTCAACAAAACGGCCAAAGAAATATTGAACTAATTAATGCTTCAAACCAAAGTCCATTACAAATATAGCAATTCAAACACTAAATTCCATCAAAAATGAAGAAGTCATATAAGGTTTTTAAGAGTTACTCAAGAGAAACCAGCAGTTCCATAGGGAACAATCTTAAAAGACATCTTTCTGCAAGTCAGTGAGGATTTTAAGATAAGTGAATGCAGTTGGGTTGAGATTGGGATTTAGACCAGTCATCCTATATACCTTAAAATATAGAACCCATTGAGAAGGAAAAAATCTGTCTAGCTGGATAAGCTATGTAGCTGAATCTGAAAAGGTGGCTTTGAAGTTGGATACAACTTATTCAAAGTTGTGGTAACAAGCCACAGTCAATGCTCTAGCCAGGAGAGGCTTCCTTTCGATGGCTGACTGTTTGATGGCTGCATGGTTGTGAGATGTGAATCGAGCCTTGCCATGCTTAGTCTTCTTTAGCAAGGGTCATGAAACTTTCAGAGGTTCAGCAGAGGCAGCCATTGAGCTGTATGAGATTACAGGTTGTCGGCTTGTGATCACTGTAGCTTGCGCTTCTTTTATTAGATGGAGGCAAATGTTTACCAGACAAATTCTGCAGGTCCCCATCCACTCTCAGAGCAAAATCTCTGGAAGCTCAAGAGATTTTGTTGTGAGTAAAATTGCATCCATTGGTAATGAGGGGGTAATATCATAGCAAAGAATGCCAATGTCGTGGTTTAGCATTTTCCAGCCATTTCACTAGCTTTATGAAGCCATTCTGGACTCCTAACAGCCCAGTCCACTTGCCCACCGACTCAGTATGATCACCATTTATTGTAATTATTGTCCCATAGAACTTTCAGTCCTCCAGACACGAAGGAAACATTCTTCTTGTCAAACGTACGCTCCTCCAGGAAAGAAGTCTTTGCATTTCAGTTTCAGAAGTCAGGGTCCGTAGCAGAACACATAGCACAGCAGACAAGAGACTCCACTGTGATAAGGATTTACCCAGGAAGCAAATTCCAGCACGCCTGGCACGAACTCACAGAGGTCCGAATAGATAGTGCTGGTGGAAATTAGGTGAATTGCAATTATTATAACCCCAATCTCTTGAACTTCAGTGAGTTTCTATCCTGTAATGGCACACAAAAGGCAGAATGCTCTCTGTGCCTCTCGCATGCCCTGTAGGCTTCTCTATGGACAAAGGAAGAACATGACTATCCCTTCACAACTACTTGTGAGACCCCATTGCCGAGACCAGAAGTCACTTTCCACAAATCTCTTTATAGTTCAGGAAGTGCTTCGCATGCCAAGAACACAAATATGGTTCCAGAAAAGCTTATCACATTACTTAGGGAACTCTAGCCTAGGTTTGTAATTAGCGACCTGATTTCGAGTTTGGCGAATGGGTCACAAATGTGAAAGATATCCCGTCTTCCATATTGCAAGTGCCAGTGGATATGAGGCACTTGTATTTTTTTTTTGTTAAATCTTTTTATTAGCATTTCGTTATTATGCAAGGTACATACATTGTGAAAGATCAATGAAAGTATACAGTACAGTTTCAGCATATCATTCAGTTTATGGGTGCAGTAACATTAGGTGTGGACATGAATTGTATCATATCAAACATCCTTGTTTCTAGGGGAAGCGTGCTTATACGGCATGTGAAAACATATGTTGTTGCCTGTATGACGTACCGTTGTGCTTGTGCTGACCTGCGGTGCCGGTGTTAGAGAACACCGCTTGTTGTGTTTTATTTTATTGGGGAACGTAACTCTTCAACATGGGTAACTAGAACTGGGATTCACTGTATAGGAGATATCACATATTAGTGAGGGCCAGTGGGCCAATTGGTCGGTGTCGGTCTCTAGGCTGTGTGGCACAGGGTGTGTGGTGGGGTTGTCTGCATGGGGTGTGCTGGTTGTTTACCATGTTCAGGTTGGGGGCCGCGCCTTTCTAAATATACATTTTTGGGGGGGTGTGCTGTGCGCCCTCCCGGCGTGCCTCTTCTGTAGGTGGCGGGATGGTCTGTGTGGGTGGTTCACCTGCTGCTTCCTGTTTGAAACCATTAAAGATAATGGGGTAACCCTGTGTCCCTCAGAACCTGGGTAAGTACAATGTGAAAAAATCGGTTCTGTCGGGTGGGTCAATTGATTTGTACAAGGTATTCAATACATTAAGGAATATATGTTCTAGTCATATTTCCAAGTAACACACCAAAAAGGAACAACTCAAATGTGCAACAAATGAAATTCTTTACTTCTTGTATACACAAATCTAAATAAAGGAGATGGCTGTCTGTGACATAGTACACATAAGACAAAACTACAAACATCTACGATGTACAATTAGTGACTTGTGGTGATAAGTGACAAAGTGCTGTACAGAGGTGACATGGATGACATATACATACAAAAGGGGAGAGAAACACTATTGGTCAAGTCCAAAAATAAATGCATAACCCTCCAACAGTAGTTATAGTTTCCTGTTTAAGTCAGGGGGATTGCGTGGACTAATAGTGACAATAACGTCGACGTTTCGACCCTTGGCAAATGTGCAGCTTATTAGGCATCAGGAGCGGGTCTTCATCAGGACAGGGAAGGGGGGATGACAGCCTGTTGAATAATAGAAGCCATACTATGGTCAGAATGGTGTGTACCAGAAGAGAAAAGAGCAAGGAGTGCAGTAGCAATTTCAAGCTTACCGCTAACTGTGGATCGTAGTAATTGGGCATCCAACTTGAAGCAAATTGCGCGGAGGCGTCAGCCGTCACCTCAGACTCACACCAGTGGGTTGTGGTCTAAAAAGAAATGGAATATGGAGCAATAAACATGGGGATTATGTGCTCCGCGCACGCATCATAACATCAAAAGTCTTAGAATGCTGAAATGGTTATTATTGAGAGTGAAAAGACATGTGTGCTGGCAATGTATTATCACATTCAGATGTCCTGGGTGGTACCTAAATACCTGAAATAATAATGGAACTTCACCAGCCGGTAAAAGTGTAATATATGGAAGCCGCCGAGGCGATCATGGCCACTAGGGAATAAAAACGGGGGAAGAGGCTGATCACTGCGATGTACTTAAAGGAAATTGCCTATCAATTATAGTTAACATGATACAAAGACGGCCGGGGCCCGTGTAATGAAACGTTAAGGTGGTGATTTGAAACCAAATGGAGATATTATGCGCTATGTGGTTAACGAACCCAGCACCAAAAGGGATGAATTTAAAAGGCCCAACCAAATTTTAAAAAAAGGAAAGAGACACGGGGAGTGTACAACTAATAAGATCTAAACCCGTGTGAGGGAGATAATTGCAGCCTGTTCGGAATAGGAAGGGGGCGGGAGCCGGCTTACTTACAATACGAGACGTCCTCGTCCATCAAAGTCAAATCAGTTATACGCTTGCGGTCCGTGAGAGCGTCAGAATTTGACAGTTCTCACCCGGCTATGGACGTGTCAGATTCAGCGTGCGAGTGCAGCAGCTAAGTTGAGTCATGAGGAAAACCAGTCAGGGAAAAAGGGAAGGGCAAAAAGGCAAACCTGGAATGGATTCTAGATGCTGGATATTCCTACAAAATGGAAGGCACCGGGATTGAGTATGATAAATAATAACCCACGGGCTAGACAATATGAAATTTCTCATCAAAATAACGTAGGGCACGTTTATAATGAACACAAAAACAATCATATGTTTGAAACATTACGTATTCAGCGAGCAATTCAAAGGAGTTAGGTATGAAAAGATGTTATACATTGTGTGGGGTTCATTTTAAAGAGATACATTTAATTTAAGGAGTAATCGAAACAATGCATGTAAACCTGTCATTTCAAATGATGGTTGTCCGATCAGTGGTCATAAATGCTTTGTATACGAATAATGGAAAACATAGGTGCATGAGCTGAAGGATGACATAGTCATGGTGCAAAGCACATTGAAAACTGTATCCTGCGGGAGATACATCTAGTGTCATGGAGTTACAGTCCACCCATCTGCTTGCATGTTTCCTCATGTTCATTGAGGCCTCGGTTCACAGCATCTAAAATATGAATCCAACGGCACTCTTTGTAGTTTAAGGTTGTGGCAATGCTACCACCCCTGGGGTATAGGGTGATTCTTTCAAGTACCCACCATTCAAGATTGTCAGCTGTATGGCCAGTGCTCAGAAAATGTTCAACCAATGGGGCTCCCTGGACTTTGCATTTGATTCTGCTTGAATGTTGTAAGATCCTGTTTTTTACTTTTTGTGTGGTCTGTCCTACGTAAATCTTTTGACAAGGACACCTAATAGCATAAATGACGTTCTGACTGTTACAGTTGGTGAATTGTGTTCGGCGGTACGTTTTTCCCAAATGTGTGAATGTAGGTCCAATTAAAGTGAGTTTGCATGCCTTACACTGGCTGCATCTGTGGTGGCCAATCACTGGGGGTAAGCACAACTGTTGTCTAATGTCTGGTGCCGTGGGAGTTTCTAAATACGAGGAGACCATGTAATCCTTAATGTTTTTGGCACGTTTAAAGGAGAACATCGGTTCTTCTGTCATGTTGATTTCACTGCCAACAAGGTTCCAGTATTTTTTGATTACTTTTTTAATATCGTGGCTTCTGGTATTGAAAGTAGTTACACATATCAGTTTGTCCATCTTCTCATCTGTAGGTTGTACTTCGAGGAGAGATTCACGAGGTCTGTACCATGCTCTTTTCCTCGCTCTGTTAAGGAGTCCTTTGGGGTATCCTCTGTCCCTCATTTTGGAGATCAAGATGTCAGTTTCCTTAAAGAAATCAGTTTGTCTAGAGCAATTGCGGCGCAGTCTTAAGAATTGCCCGTAGAGCAGATTGTCTCTCAGGTTTCTCGGGTGATGTGAGTCATATTTAAGGAGGGTATTGCGGTCTGATGGTTTTTTATACAGGTTCATTACAATTTTATCATCTTCGATTTCTAATGTGAGATCCAAGAAAGGTATTGAGACCTTGTTGTAAGACATAGTGAATTGGATATCAGGTGAACGTGTATTAAGCCAAGTTTTAAATTCAATTAAGAGACCTTCCGTGCCAGTTCATATCATCAAGATGTCATCTATGTAGCGCTTCCATATTGCGATATTATCAAGGAAGGGGTTCAAATCACTATAAATGTTATGATCTTCAAAGTAGTCCATGTATAAATTATCCAGACTAGGGGCGAACCCGGCCCCCATCGCCACACCCTTGCACTGATAATAAAATGTGTCCTTAAAGATGAAATAGTTTTTAGTCATAGCGATTTGAAGAAGCTGTAATAGAAAATCAGTGGGAATCCAGCAAGGTGATGGAGGTTTCTCAAGGACATTCTTGATAACCTCAATTGCCTCTTCTTGTGGGATGCTGGTATATATTGAGCAGACGTCGAGAGTCACTAGGCACTGAGATGTTTTGTCAAACGGTTGGTTCTCAATCAATTGGATAGTGTGCATAGTGTCACGGAGGAAGGATTGAGTCTCCAAAACACAAGGCTGTAGAAAACTATCTATGAATTGGTTTAGAGGCTCTAGGATGGATCCACAGCCAGAGACAATTGGTCTCCCTGGTGGGTTTTGCAAGTTCTTATGTATCTTGGGAATGGTGTATATAGTCGGTATCCTGGGATTGGTTTTGTTCAAGAAGTTGAACTCCGGTTCAGAGAGAAATCCTTCTGAGAGTCCCTTGCTAGTAAGTTCTTGTATGAGCTTTGATATCTCCTTAGTGGGATCTCGATTGATTCGTTTATAACTGGCCTCGCAGTTCAATTGTTGGTTAATTTCCTTTATGTAGTCTTCGGTGTTTTGAATTACGACCGCACCCCTTTGTCTGCTGTCTTTATCACAATGGTCTGGTTGTTACTTAAGGATTGCAAAGCTTGTCTTTCTTCCTTAGAGATGTTATGTTTGATGTATTTAGTATTGTTTTCCAGCAGGTCCATAACTTCCGTCATCACGATTTTCTCGTAGGCTAGGATCTTTTCACTCATCAAATATGTGGCTGGAGTGAAGGTGGATGCTGGTTGGAAAACAGTAGCTGCAGGTTTTCTGGAATAGTCGTCATTCTTCACATAAAAGTATTTGAGGCGAATTTTACGGAAAAATTGCTGTAACTCCAATTTGATGTTGAATGTGTTAGGCGGAGTAGTAGGGATGAATGACAAGCCCTTGGCCAAGATGTCGTGTTTTGCTTTACTCAGGGTGTAATTAGAGATGTTGATAATAGGATCTCTTTGACCTGCGTCCGAGGTCAAGGATGGAGGTATCACCAGCGATAGGTCTGGCGCCGTGTTCGAATCTCTCCATGTTTCTGTTGTGATTGAAACCTGACCCTCGTGTTGCCTCGTTGGTTGTTTTTGGCCTGGTTCCATCTCGGTGGTCTGCCCCACCCTGGATCCCTGTTGGTCCATGTGGGATCCCCTAAAAAAGGCGACGATGCAGAAGGCCCGTATGTGTCTTGGTATGTGGGTCCTTGTTGGTATGTGGGTTCTTGTTGGTATGGACGTTGGTTTGTGCTCGTGCTTGGTCTTTCAGAGTCGCTTTCCGATCCACTTCCAAAGGATGAATTAGAAAATGTAGCAAATCTACGTGGACCTTGTCTGTTGCGGTTGGTGTAGAACCCCTGTGAATCTTGTTCGTAATAGTCTTCACTGAGATATGGGTAAGTATTCTTTTTGTCGTATGACCTGATGTCTTTGGCCAACTTTTCCAATTTCTTGTTTAGTGTAATGGTATTAAACCCTGCGGTTGCCTTTTCTGCACGTTCTAGAGCCTCTTTAGAGTTTCTGAGTGCTCTGTCTTCTAGGATTTCTTTTTTCAGGTCAGCTATTTCCTGTGACAGTTTCTTCACGTATTCAAGAGCCGTCTCAACTCCCAACACCATCCAGTGTCGGGAGCAATTGTTCGCCACAAAACTAAACCCCTCACGGAATTTAGGTAGATCAATGAAGATAGCCGGTTCGTTCCTAACTTGTAGGCCCTTCGGGATAATGTTGGGTTGTAGGTACTTTGTTAGGAGATGGCCATGTAAGCGTGTACGGATAAGCTTCTTCTCAAGTCTCTCTAATCGCTTCCTGTTTGAAGGCATGGAGTAGTGTCACCCATTGCATGGAAATGTGGTGTTTGTAAGTGCCTTGAATTTCTTCAAACCTAAGCACCTCTTCTTCTGAGGCTCCCCACTTGTTAACCGCTCCCCTCCAAGCCGCAAGAAATGGCCCTCCCGGTGCTCTCCAATGCATTGCTATGCATCTCTTCGCTAATAGGTTTGCTAGGGAGGGAAAAACGTGTCTCCATTTTTTGGTGCTTTCGACGCCTGGCTATGCCCAGGGCACAGGTCTCCCACGTGTTGAGACCTGTAAGCCCGGTTACTTCTAGTAAGGGTGGCCTGTATCGTGGTCCAGTATGTGTGAAGTGGCAGGCAATCCCAAAACATATGGAGGAAGGAGGCACTGGGTTCCGGGCATCTAGGGCAGGTGAAGTGTGTGTTTGGGTAATAGCGTTGGAGCATTTCCGGGGTCAGATATGCGTGGTGCAGTATGTGATATTGTATGTTTTTGAAGTGGTAGTTGCGAGACACCTTTTTGGTGAACTCGAATGCACGTTCCCATTCTTTATCGTGGAGGGGCCTTTGGAACTCTGCTTCCCATTTTTCCTGGAGAGAGGTAAGAATGGTCGCGCCCAGTGCCCGTACCGCTTTGTACAGCCATGTCACTAAGTGTCACCCGGGACCCATCTGCAGGATTGTATGTAAAACTGGGTGCGTGGCGGTTCCGTGTCTATTGTGTGCCACATTCAGCGGCAATCTACCAGTAGCTGCCGATGTGTGAGAAATTGTCCATTTGGGATGTCTGTATCGGCAGCGAGTTCTGCGAACGTCTGCAGTTGCCCGTTCGCAAACAGGGCGCCCGCTTCTGTGATTGAGTGCTCAGTCCACATGCGTAATGCGCGCTCTGTGTAGTGAGTTCGGCCTTTGGGAAAGCTCAACAGTGATTGTATAGGGGAATACATAAGGGTTGTGCGGCTCATTTTGTGTATGCGTTTCAGACATGCTCGTGCCACTGCTATCTGGAGTGGACAGTCTTGAATAGGCTCGGCACCCGGTATCAGCATACGATGTATAGTTGGGACTGTAACAGGTCCCGCAATTGTGTGAGTTTCCGCCATTGCACGGCCTGCGGTCTACCGCGACACCCATTGCAGCTGGGCCGCCAGGAAGTATGCCTCGAAGGAGGGAGCACCCAATCCTCCCTGATCCATAGGCAGCTGTAGTTTGGTGAGGGCTATTCATCTGCATCCTGTTCCCCTGATGAGGGTAACAAGGAGGGCATCCAATTCTCGAAAAAAGGGGCGGGGGGACCACTGGGAGATTGGTAAAGTAATATAGCAGTCGCGGGACCAGTATCATTTGGCCACTACAATTTTCCCTATGGGAGCCAGTGGGAGATCCTTCCAGAAATTCACGGAGGACCGAATCCCAGCTAGTGCCCTATGATGGTTTCCCCCGTACACGTCCTGGGGCATGTGGTACAACCGTAGTCCTAGGTATCGAACTGCTTGGGCGCTCCATGAAATGTGGGGTCCGCCCATGCGCAGTTGCTGGGGGGGGAGACCGCCCAAAAGTGGGGATATTGTGGTCTTAGTCCAGTTGACCCTTAGACCAGCCACCAATTCGAAGTTTCATAGGGTATCAAGTATAGGGGTGAGGTCTGATGTGATGTCACGGATGTAGATGAGTACATCATCTGCGTATAATGACACTGTGTGGACCGTGCCTGCTATTGGTATGCCCCATTTTTCTCCCTCCCTGCGAAGGCGGATCACGAGTGGCTCTATCACCATCGCAAAAAGCAGGGGGGAGAGCGGGCAACCTTGCCTTGTCCCCCGGTGTATTGGGAATGATGGCAACAAGTAGGGCCCCAGTGTCACTCTGGAAGTCGGTCTAGTGAATATGAGCTTAGTGTATGCGAGCAGGCGAGGTCCCACCCCCATCTGCTGTAGATCCGAAAGAGGTAGGGCCAACACAGGGTGTCGAAGGCCTTCTCCAGATCCAGGATAAGGCACGCGGCGCGCGGGAAATGATTTCGGACCTGATCCTGGAAATGAAAAAGACATCTAATGTTGTAGGAGGTGTTCCTCCCCGGCACAAATCCACACTGATCCAGGTGTATCAGTTTTGGGAGGATTGTGGAGTATCTATCCGCCAGTATTTTCCCGAATATTTTATAGTCTGCTGGTAACAGGGCTATAGGTCAGTATGATCCCACGCGGTGGGGGTCCCTGTCCGGTTTAGGAAAGGAAACTACTACTGATTCACGCATGGATTGCGGTAGCTCTCCCTCATCTAAAGCCGACTGGTATAGTTTTACCAGCTGGGAAACCAGTTGCATGGAGAAGGTACGAAAAAACTCCAGCCGGAAAGCAGTCCAGGCCGGGTGCTTTGCATGTAGCCAGTGCCTGCAGTGCTTGCGTGACATCTGATTTTTTCGCCTAAGGTGTGCCGATCAGTCCACGTTATACGGGGCAGGGGGAGTGTGCTTAAGAATCGGTAGAGTGAGTCCGAGTCTACTGTGGCGGGGGCAGCATATAGTTGTGTGTAGTGTTGCTGAAAGACTTCTAGGATGGAAACTTGCGAATGTACCAGGGTACCGGCTGCACTGCGTATCGCAGTGATCAGTGGGAGGGTAGTGTCTTGTTTCACCAGCCAAGCCACTAGCGCACCCTGCCCTGTTACGTTCCTTGTGTACCTTCGTTGCGTGCGCTCTAAATTTATACCTACAGAGGTCTGCTAGTACCTCTGCATATGTGGTTTTAGCGCCTGCTACTTGGGTCGGTGTGGCTTCCCCTCTATCCGCTGCTTGCGTTAATGTGGTCAGTGCGTGCTCCTTTTCGACTATGCTTTGCTCTAGGGTTTTGTGCACCCGTGAGATGTGTTGTATGCATGTGCCTCTGATTACTACTTTGAATGCGTTCCATTCCATTGCGCGGGTGGCCGCTGTGTGCGCATTCTCGCTGAAATAATTTTGTATGTGTGTCGCTTGAGTTTATCTAAATACTGGGTCATCTAGGCATTCTTTGGGCAGGCGCCAAGTGGGGACCGGGGCCTGAGTGGTCGCCACGTCAAGGTGATCGTGTGGTCGTCATGGTCGGACAAGACCCTATCCAGATATTAGGTCTCCTGTATCTTGGGCAAAATGGGGGAGGAGCAGAGGAAACAATCCAAGCAGACCCTAAGATCGTGGGGGATTGAATGGAATGAATAGAGTCGAAGGTCCGGATATTTGGAGCGCCATGCATCAGTCAAAGCCCAGTGTGTTGCCCATGCTGTGAAGCGTTTGGCCTGTGCTACTATAGGGGAGGCTGGGTGCAGCGGGTAAGATCTGTCTAGGATGGTATTTTGCATGCAATTATAGTCCCCTCCCAATATCCATGGGGCCTGAGTATATGAGCTTAATGGGTGCGAGAGTGAGTCCCAGAATTTTCCCTGGTCTGTGTTCGGCGCATAGATACTTCCCAGGACCACTGGTTGGCCATCCAAAAGCCCGTGTAGGAGAACATAACGGCCCTCTGTGTCTTTTGTTCTGGATAGCTCCTGGAATGGAATTCCCGGGCATATCCATATAAGGGTCCCAGTGCATAGGCCGAATATGTTGTGGCACAGAATATCTCGCGCCAGCGCTTGCGCAGTTTTTCTAATTCACTCACTACCAAGTGGGTTTCTTGCAGCAGTGCGATCTGTTCGTTCTGCCGCTTTATGTATGCATATACTGCGTATCTTTTATGTGCTGTGTGCATACCTCGCGCGTTCAGGGTGAGGATGGTGACATTTCCCTTATGCGCCATGGAGCGATGAGTGGGGTCCGAGGGAGGTAGTGTGACTAGGCGCCGT
This sequence comes from Calotriton arnoldi, assembly GCA_963921515.1. Taxonomy (NCBI): domain Eukaryota; kingdom Metazoa; phylum Chordata; class Amphibia; order Caudata; family Salamandridae; genus Calotriton; species Calotriton arnoldi. The sequence continues at coordinate 1,142,098 of CAWUFW010004448.1, read as the reverse complement.
GCCGAACCATGAACCACATCCCTGGCTTAGTCTGATCCCGAAACCCAGGTATGGCTGTAGCACCTCATCTGTGCGTGTGTGCGTATACAGTGTAGTGAAGTATAACTGTGTGAGGGAGAACAACAGGGGCGGGGAACAATCCCAATACTAGTGACCTATTGCAACCGGCGATACGTCCAAACTCATTCTAGTGTATGAAGAGAACTGTGATGGTATAGGGGGCTGGCGGCATGCAGCTACTAGGTGGCTCTTGCTGGTGGCATTTGCAGGATCATTTGGTGCCTGGTGGTCTAAGAATTAACAAGCTATCACTAGCTGAGCTGCTTGGTCTGCCACATACCTCGTGTTACATTGCAGTGTGGCTTACAGGGCTGCCCTGTGCGCATGAACTACTGGTTGTTGTTCATATCAGTGTATCGGCAGTTTGTGATGTGACCAGTGGCGGGGTCACTGAGTCCACTTGCGATATCGTCCCTACACTGCCTTCCTCCCCTGACGAGAAGATGTGCAGACTTCTGTCTGAGTCTGTAGTGGGTGATGATGGTCGGAGCTCCACAGCAGCCTGCAGGGCCCTGCGACGTTCGGCTAGGATTTGTTCCAAATCTGGGGATCCCATGAATTGGGCATTCATGTCAGGGATGGCTCTTCTGCTTTGTCGTTTCGGGCGACGTCTGTTGCCGCGCTGTGCCTCTGGACGCCTGTCGATCTTGTCGTTCACACGAGGATGTTTCTGACAGTGTTCATCCGCCCAGTCGCTGGCTTCTTCTGTGTCCGTGAAAAATATGGTGGACCCCTCGTGCATAATTTTAAGCCGGGCTGGGAACAGCAAAGAGTATTGTATCCCCTCTAGTCTCAGTCGGCGTTTGACGTCAAGGAATGAGGATTTTTGGCATTGCACCGCCCGGGAGTAGTCTGGGAAGAGCATTATTTCTTTGTCCTCAACCTGGATGGGGCCGTGCTGTCTGGCTGCTCTGAGCACCGCGTTGCGGTCACCGAAATGTAGACATTTTGCCAGCATCGGGGGAGAGGGGCTCCCATGGGGGCCTCCGTGCCGGTACTCTGTGAGCCCTTTCGATGGAGAAAAATGCAGTATGATCTGGGACCGGCGTAAAGGATTTAGTCCATGCCTCCATGTATGCGACGGGGTCAGTGGCTTCAACTCCCTCCGGGAGTCCCAGGACATGGATGTTGCATCACCTTGAGCGGCCTTCGAGGTCATCTATGCGTTCCTCCATGGTTGTCATGTGCCCTAATAGGGTCCGCAGAGTCCCTTAGTGAGTTTTGATTGAGGGTTGCATGGTAGCAATTACTTTCTCGCAATCTGACACTTTGTCCGCAAGCTTGCGATGGTCGTCCCTGAGCAGGGTGATGTCTGTGGTTTTGGTGTCAAGCCTCCCCTCCATTGATACCCTCGAATGTTCGATGGCCGCCAGTACTTTATCTATCTTTTCGGAGAGGGTCAGTTCTAGTGGGGTCACAGCATCTTTTTGTGGTGGTTTAGCACCTGTGGAGGTGTCTTGCGTTGCCACAGACGTCGCTGTGCCTGCAGTTGCGCGCTGCTTACCCATGATGTCGGGCTGAGTGTCGCTTGGTCAGTCTGGGAAGTTGTGCCCCCTCTCTGGAGTGGATGGTCGCTGTGCGGTAAGACTCTGATCCGGATGGCATATTGTGTTCGTCTCCTGTGCAGTCACCACCTCCTGCAGATTTATCTGCGGCAGGCCCTCTCCACGATTTGCGCCCAGTCCCAGAGGCACCTCCCGTCACCACCGGGGGTAAGCGTCAGCTTCAGGAATCAGCGGTGCCACGTAGTGGCCGCTGAAGTGCCTGGTATGCCTGGACACCTCCTCTCGGGGGGGCTCCTGTTGTTCAGCAGGGCATTGGCAAGGGCCTCTCCTGCTCTATGGTGCTTCCCTGCGTCATGCGGGTGCCTGCTCGCCTGTGTTCACTGTCAGTTAATGCGGTGAGGGGGGGCTGCACGGTGGGAGTGCGCCACCGGTCATCCATGCGCTTCGTGCTGATTCTCTCCCCGCTCACTGCCACCCGACGTTGGTCGAGCTACAACTGGATCCTGTTGTGCCCTGGGTGTTGCCTCTGAAACGCCTTTCGCCACCCACGGGGGCACCTGCCAATCCCGGGATCACCGCTGCCACGCAATGGCTGCCATTTTGACTCCAGACGCACCCGGGCACAGTGTGTAGGGACCTCCCTTGACGGTCAAGGGGCCCCCCGCAGTTTGCGCTAAGGGGCGCTTCTATATTTTATGCGGCCAGTCGCGCTCCCGCACCCACTGTTCTCTGATGTGGGGGGAGGGGTCAGAGCTACTGGCGGGCATCGGTGGACGACTGCCGCAGGTCTGGTTAAGGTTCCCCGTTCCTCACCTTACTTACAGCTGCAGCGGTGAAGTCTTTGCCCGTGAGGGGTGTCGCCGCAGGGCCAGAGCCCAGTGAGGTGGCCCACAGGGAGTCCGGCAGTCGCCATTTTGGTTATAGGTCCGCTGTTGCCCCGGACTCATTTTCTCGGCTCTGTGTGGTGTTTGTCCAGTGGAGAGCCCAGTGCCGATCTCCTGCGGTGTTCCGACAGCTATAGGTTTAGTTTCAGCCGCCTAGGCACGACGTGGCAGGCGAGATTCATGCCAGCTGACGGAGCCTTAACCCAGCACGTCCGCCATCGCAGACTGCTTGGCCACGCCCCTCCAAATGAGGCACTTGTAATATGGCAAATGGAATATCCATTACATTTGTGATGGAGTAACCCATCCGCTGAATTCTAAATTAGGCCCTAAGGGGGATATTCACAAGAACGTGCGCTAAACATCTCCAAAAAATGTTAACGCAACTTTACACATCGCAGTCTATCCCGGGAAAATAACCCCGGGTTAACGTGGAATTCACAACACGGCGGTACCATGCGATAGTCTCCCGAAAACGCGGACAATGTCCGCGATACAACAACCACGACGGTGATAAAAACCCAAACCCCAACGCAAAAAAACATGCGATGGGCCAAACCGCGATGAGGAAATCAGCGATAAGCAGCGCCAGGCCTGCTATACACACACGGCAGGCGGGAAAATCACTACAAAAGTAGAAAAAACACACAAACACAAAATGACCAACACCGAAGCACCATGGAGGCAGCCGGAGCAGGTGCAGAGGACGAGCGGAACCCCACAAGCACCCCGGACGACCAGCCTGGGACCTCGGGGCAGGGAAGGGCAAGGACAAGAAGAAGAGGAAGAGGAAGAGGAAGAGGCGGTTCGGTCCGCAGGAGAATAGGATCCTGGTCACGGAGGTGATGGAACACCATCAAAAACTGTTCGTCACATCCAACGTGTCATTGGGCACCAAAAAAGGAATATGGCGGTCCATCGTGGACAAGGTGAATGCCGTCGGAGAGCACAAGAGGTCAATGGACGAGGTCAAGAGGCGATGGATTGACATCAATCACAAAACCAAGGAGAAACTCGCAGGCAACCAGAAGGCAGCAATGCAGACTGGAGGTGGGAGCCCAGTGCCATACCTGGAGCTGGATGACAAGGAGGAGCTGGTGTCGACAGTCATCAGTGTGGAGACCGTGGCAGGAGTTGGGGGAGCGGACACTGCTCGACATGACACAACACAACAGCAACAGGGTGAGTAACCACCAGGTACTGGGGGGACGGGGGAGATGGCCACAATGGCACACATGCACAATCAAGCAGAGCACAGTGCACACCCACAATGACTCTGGATCATGGCCCTGATCTACAGACTGACACAATGTACATTGCCATGCTGTCTGAATGTGAACATGTACCATGCGACTACATACACGTGGACACATTGTAATACAGCATCTCCCCTTCACATTGCAGGTGCACCGTCAACACCTCCTGCAGAGCAGTCACAGCCACTCTTCAATGATGATGAGGAGGACACCCCCAGCATCGACACCCAAGCCCTCCAAGACATCATTGAACTCATCCGCCAATCACCTCCAGGACCAGGGCAGCCCAGCTGCATCGAGGAGACCCCACCCACTCTACAAACCACCCAGCAGGAGGCACCCACAACCCCGGCTGTCTCCCAAGACCCCCCCGAACAACACATGGCCTTCCAATGCCGTGTGTTGGAGGGCCAGAGGGAGATGGCTGAGCAGGTGCGGTGGGGTTCGACCTCATGGCTACCAAACTTGACGCCATCCATGGGTGTCTAAGTCCCATCAGGGACCACCTACAGTCCCTAACGGACACCCACAGGCCGCTCCATGGTCTCCAACGAGCCCTGGCTGACATCGCTGGAGTCATGACTCGGAGACAAGAACACCTGTCCGCTCAGAGTGGCTCCAGCGATCTCAGCCGTGAGCTGGCACACATGCGGAGGCTCATGGAGGACATGGTGAGGATCAATCAATCAATCAATCACAGAATTTGTAAAGCGCACTACTTACCCGCGAGGGTCTCAAGGCGCTAGGGAAAAAAAAGGGGGGGGGGGTGCTGCTACTGGTCGAACAACCAGGTCTTGAGTAGCCTCCTGAAGGTCAGCAGGTCTTGGGTCTGTCGTAGGCTTAGTGGAAGGGTGTTCCAGGTCTTGGCGGCGAGGTGGGAGAAGGATCTGCCGCCGGTGGTAGTTCTTCGAATGCGAGGGACGGTGGCGAGGGAGAGGTCGGCGGAGCGGAGTTGGCGGTTGGGGACGTAGAAGAGGAGTCGTCTGTTGAGGTAGGCTGGGCCAGTCTTGTGGAGTGCCTTGTGTGCGTGGATGAGGAGTTTGAAGGAGATTCTCCTGTCGACGGGGAGCCAGTGCAGGTTCCTCAGGTGGGGGGTGATGTGGCTGTAGCATGGTACATCGAGGATCAGGCGTGCGGAGGCGTTTTGTATGCGTTGCAGTCGCTTGATGAGCTTGGCCGGGGCTCCCGCGTGAGGGCGTTCCCATAGTCAAGTCTGCTACTGACGAGGGCCTGGGTGACTGTTCTTCTTGTGTCTGTCGGGATCCACCTGTAGATCTTGCGAAGCATGCGGAGGGTGTTGAAGCAGGAGGATGAGACTGCGTTGACTTGCTTGGCCATGGAGAGCGTTGAGTCGAGGATGACTCCCAGGTTGCGTGCGTGGTCGGTGGGTGTCGGGGCTGCTCCCAGCGTCGTTGGCCACCAGGAGTCATCCCAGGCTGAGGGGTTGGAGCCGAGGATGAGGACCTCTGTCTTCTCCGTGTTCAGTTTTAGTCGGCTGATCTTCATCCAATCGGCGAGGATGGAGGCGGAAAGGATGGCAGCCACCGCTGCACATCAGCAAAATGTAGCTGGGATCTACCATGCCCTGCATATCCTCATCAAGGCATTGCTGCCACAAGGCGTGGCGCAGATGAATGCTGCTGCTCCTACACCATCCACATCTCCGCCCCCTGGTGTGTCAGTGCCTCACAGTGCGGCAGGCATTTCCAGTCTGGCACCTGATGTGTCACTGCCACACAGTGCGGCCGACAATCCACCTCCGGCCCCTGATGTGTCAGTGGCACACAGTGCCGCAGCCGGAACTGCACCACCCACAGGTGGGGCAGAGCACACATCCGAGGATGTGGATGGGATTGAGATCAGAGGGAGGCAGTAGCATTCATGTCTGCCACCTGGCCTGTTGCTGCTTGGTGCCGCACATGGCCCCATGACCTTCCACTGACCCCCGATACACTCTGCTGCACTCACCTTGGACCGCGACATGGACTGCCATATCCTGTTTGGTGACCAATGACACGGCGACCAGACTGCGGACTGTACCCTTCCTCTTCCACTGTACTTGTCATTCCCCGATGGACTCTGGCTGGCCCTCCACGGGCCCATATTGTGAAGTGGGGTTGGCATGGCCCTGTACTGCTCCAGCTGCAAAACTCCACTGGATGTGCATTAAACATTCAGAAACGCACTGCTGTGTCATGTCTTTCATCATTCATGTATGAATGTGTGGATGAATGTAGGGTCAGTGATTCCCCCTAACGTCAATGATGCTCATCTAGTGGGATTCCAGTCACAGTGTGCTACATTGACGATTGCGTTCCGGGTGACGTAGACACTACAACAGGGACACACGCATTAGTCACTTCCTTGTCCGGACATGGACTGAACCACGCCCAGAGCCCCCCAAATCATTGTTGCAAGCCCTGCGCTGGTCCGGCGTACGCCAGGCCAGACCACTCCGCTTACGCTCCGAGGGGGGGGGGCACACAGCTACATGTCGCAGGTTTACACGCTAGTGGTCTGCAGGTCACTGGTCTAGTTGTCAGCATGTCACGGCCACTCCCTGAGGGCAGGTTTGCACACACACCACACCCATCCAGCACAGGTGTCACAGGCCATGTGACCCCGCCAATATAAGGGGCCGACAACGTCAGATTCCCCACTGCCGGTGGTGACTGGATGACGGACGTGTGAGAAGTTGGCCTGGCATATGCTGTCCACTAGTTATAGTGGGCACCTTGCACCAGTCCAAACGACCCTTATTGATGATAGGTTTAAAGACAACCTTTATTGAAAGCTATCCTAGTGGTAGCTATGGAGAGCAGCCTTCAGGCTAAGTCTTGAAGGAGTGTAAAGCAGCTTGGTTTACTAGATTATAACCTCTTGAATAACTAAATGAAAGGAGAACCACGCAAGATATATATAAAATATATGTATTTATTTCTAAACACTAACTACTAATCTCTTTATGAGATTAGAGCTCAAGATACACAGTATCACAGTATTAAAACGACAGTAAATAGCACAATACACAGTGGGCTCCAGGGGGAGACCAAACCATATACTAAGAAAGTGGTATAAGAACCATGACTTGACTAGACACAGTGCCTAGAGCATGTAGAATCGCTGGGACCCCAAGGAACCACCCAAGGCAGTGACACAGGAGACCCACGGGGAACGTGTGCAGTGTGAGAACACAGCCGCGAGCACCGTAGGATTCAATGCGGAAAGTCGCGGTTGGAATTTTAAAGCAAAAGGACACTTAGGAGAGGACTTTGAGCAAACCCCTTTAGACTTAAGGGGTTCTAGGGCCAACACCCATGGGAGCACCGGAGTACTCGAGTTACTTCACCCAGGGAAGCCGGGTGCATAGGTGTCAAAGGGTGTCGGGAATCATCGTCGTTTTCAATGGCGATCTGCTGCAAAGTGCTGCTGCCGTGAAGAAGAGAAGTGTCCGGGGTGATCCAAACCTGGATCAAAGATGTGAAGAACCTGAAAGCAGAAGGGACAGAGTCTGGGTCACTAGCCAGTGACCAGGAGCGGAGCAATCGAATGCCCACTGATGTCGGGTGCTTCAGGTGCAAAGAGGTGAAGCTTGTCTCTGCAGCCACGGGGTCCTGGAGACGTCGACGACAACCAGGAGCCGGATTCGAGCTGTACCATAAAGGATGTCGAGTGCTGGGGTGTCTGTGATCGGATTGACCACAACAAGCCTTGGCAACAGCAACCCACGCAGGAAGAGAAAAGATGCTTCTGTGTGGACCAGCAAGGTCCTGGGGACTCCCCAAGCGATGGAGAGTCAGGGCACGTCTGGAGCAACCAGGGAAGCCCAATAAAAGTTAGAGTTGCCTTCTTGGAGACCCACAGGTCAATGGACCAGAGATCGCGAAGGGACCTCAAGAGAAATCACAAAATGGCAGCCCACGGAACACTCGTTGAGTGTAGGCCTGCAATATTTGGTGCAATTACTGCTCGGGGTCAGGGCTATAAGCAACTCAAAGCTCAGCCTCAGGGGTCACCGGAAAGCTGATGCTTCTGCAAATGGTTGCGGTGTCCAGGGGTTCGGGTTGCACTGTCTTCCACGAGGGATATGGGCCTCAAACTTCCTGTGGGCACAGATCGACCTCACAGACCTAGGAAAACTCACCTCCTGTGTGGCAATAATCTTCGGAGTCCATCGGAGCTTGGAGATGCCAACCGGTCAGTTGCATTAAAGGTGCCTGCCTTGCAGGGGAGTAACTCCTTTACTCCAAGGGAGATTCTTCAGTCGTCCAGCGTCGTGCAGATCATCGAAGTGCTTGGTTTATGGTATCAGAGTTTAGTCCAGGTGTAATCTAAAGTCCTGTAGTCAGGGTTTCCTACTTTATACCCAAGGAAGGGGTTGGACAAACTTTGGGGACCCACCTATGGGAGGGTCAGGAAAGAGGGGTGGCTACACCCATTTCCTTTGTCCAGTTCCATGCCAGAGCAGGGGCTGTGTGTCCCTGCAACCGGTTTGAGCTGGACTATGCACAGGGACACCAAATGTGCCCCCAGTGCAGACTTCAAAGCACTCTGAGAGTGCACCCATCCAGCACCAATACACTAAAGCCTGTCTGGGAGGTGGTCACACCTCCCTGTGACAGGAAACCTATTGTCCAGGCCTCCCCTGCGGGAGTTTCATCCAGCAGCAGGAGGGCAGACTCGTGTCTGTGGCTGCAGCATCCATTTTGTGATGCCAGGGCTCTGTTAGCTGCTACCGGGTATACCGGTGCTGTCATGTCTCTCCCTCTAGAAGGGTGGGATCATACTCCCACACCAGTTACTGGTGTGGGGGTATGATTCCAAGGTGTTTGACACCAAACACAACAGTTTTCCATGCAGCCACTCCAAAGTTAGCATTTACCGTTTGGTTATAATGCACTTAAGAGTATATGGTCTGGCTGCATCACAAACAACCCTGGAATGAAGATTCCGAAAGCTGCAGAGGGGCTCTGCTCATGCATGGGCACCCTCTCACATGATACCCCGCACCCTGCCTTCAGGATTGTTAAGGCCTCCCATAGGGGTGACTGATAGGTTCACATGTGCAGTGATATGGTGAGATATAGGGAACCTATATCTCAGTAAGGGGTGGATACACCACCTTACACAGGCTGCTGTAGCAGACCTGTTCTCATTTTTAAAGGCTTCCCAGGGGTGGCACAATACATGCTGCAGCCCCTGGTAGGCCTCTGGGGTACCTATGCCCTGGGTACATAGTATACCATATACTAGGGACTCACAAGGGTACCCCAGAATCCAATCTGGAGTGTACCTAAAGTACATACAGTCAATTTAGAGTAGAAAGCAGATAGACTGGGGTCCTGATTAGCAGGGCCTCAGTCTGGCTAAGTCGAAAAACAGTGAAACATCAGCAAAAAGTGGGGGTAACTATGAGAAGCAAATCCTACTCTCCTACACAACCCCCGCCCCCAAACGTCAGGACATTAAACTAACCTTGACCAGTTGAGTCTTCATGTTCTAAGTGGAAATATCTGGAGAGTCCATCTGCATTGGCATGGTTACTCCCAGGTCTATGTTCCACTGTATAGTCCATCCCCTGTAGGAAATGGACCACCTCAAAAGTTTGGGGTTTTCACCCTTCATCTGTTTTAGCCATAAGAGGGGCTTGTGGTCTGTCTGAACAATGAAGTGAGTGCCAAACAAGTATGGCCTCAGCTTCTTCAAGGCCCAAACCACAGCAAAGGCCTCCCTCTCAGTGGCTGACCAACGTTTCTCTCTGGGGGTCAACCTTCTGCTAATAAAGCTACTGGCTGATCCTGACCTTCATCATTCAATTGTGATAACACAGCCCCTACCCCCAACTCAGATGCATCTGTTTGGACAATGAATTGCTTGGAGTAATCAGGACTTTGCAGAATGGGAGCAGTGCACATGGCCTGCTTCAGGTCCTCAAATGCCTTTTGACAGCTAACTGTCCACTGAACTTTTTTGGCATTCTTTTAGAAGTTAAGTCATTCAAAGGGGTCACTATGGATCCATAACCTTTGACAAATCTTCTATAGTACCCAGTCAGGCCCAAGAAAGCTCTGACCTGAGTCTGGGTAGTTGGAGCAACCCAGTCCATTATGGTCTGGATTTTGCTCTGCAATGGTTGAACCTGGCCTCCACCCACAAGGTGGCCCAGGTACACAACCTGACTCTGCCCTATCTGGCACTTGGTGGCCTTGATAGTTAGGCCTGCTTTCTGCAGGGCCTCCAAAACATTTCTCAGGTGGACCAGGTGATCCTCCCAGGTGGAGATAAAGACAGCAATATCATCTAGATATGCTGCACTATAGGCTTCCAGGCCTGTAAGGACTTTGTTCACCAACCTTTGAAAAGTGGCAGGTGCATTCTTCAAACCAAAGGGCATCACCACAAATTGGTAGTGCCCACTAGGGGTAGAAAATTCTGTTTTGGCTTTTGCATCTTCAGCTAGTCTGATTTGCCAGTAGCCAGCTGTCAGGTCAAATGTGCTGAGAAACTTGGCTGAGGCCAAAGTGTCTATGAGCTCATCTGCCCTTGGTATGGGATGGGCATCAGTCCTAGTGGCTACATTGAGACCTCTGTAGTCTACACAAAACCTCATCTCTCTCTTACCACCCTGGGTGTGAGGTTTAGGCACTAAGACTACTGGACTAGCCCAAGGGCTATCTGAGGGTTCAATCACACCCAAATCCAACATCTTCTGGACTTCAGTCCTGATGCAGTCCCTGACATGGTCAGGTTGCCTGTAAATCTTATTTTTAACAGGCAGACTGTCCCCAGTGTCCACTTCACTTCATGACTGCACCAGGTAGTCTGACTTGGAGTCAGAGAGAACATATGTCTTAACTGACTGAGAACTTTTCTGCAATCAGTTTGCTGGTGGTCAGTGAGGCAGCCTGCCAAGGCTACACCATCTACTGATCCATCATCAGGGTTCTGTGAGAGCAGGTCAGGGAGTGGATCACTCTCTTCCTCCTGTCCCTCATCAATAGCCATGAGCAAGCCCATGTCTGACCTGTCAACATATGGTTTCAGTCTGTTGACATGGAGCACCCTGTGGGGGCTCCTGGGAGTTCCAAGGTTCACCAGATAGGTAACCTCTCCCTTATGTTCAACAATGGTATGGGGGCCACTCCACTTGTCTTGGAGGGCTGCTGGGGCCACAGGCTCCAACACCCATACTTTCTGTCCTGGCTGATAAACAGTCAACACAGCCTTTTGGTCATGCCAGGCCTTTTGTAATTGCTGGCTAGCCTCAAGGTTTTTAGTTGCCTTCTTCATGTACTCAGCCATCCGGGAGCGGAGACCAAGTACATAGTCCACAATATCCTGTTTAGGGGGTTTGAGAGGTAACTCCCATCCCCTTTCACTAGACACAATGGACCCCTAACTGGATGTCCAAACAGAAGCTCAAATGGGCTGTAACCAACCCCCTTCTGTGGAACCTCCCTGTAGGCAAAGAGAAGGCAGGGCAAAAGTATGTCCCATCTGCGCCTAAGCTTTTCTGGGAGACCTTTAATCATGCCCTTTAAGGTTTTGTTGAACCTTTCAACTAAACCATTGCATTGTGGGTGATAAGGGGTGGTAAATTTATAATTAGGGCTCCCGGTTTTATGGTATTTATTTTTTGCCATTTCCGTCTGTATTTATCCATATTTATTTTTGGGCATTTTTTCTGTATTTATCCACATTTATTTTTGCCACAAGCAAAAGACGAAGCTACAGCTAGTATTTTTCCACCTTTATTTAAATTGACAATGCACACATGCGCTCACTTAAACTAGTGATTTGTTGTGGCTTTAGCAGTGCTTTAAATGGTCCGGTACTGAGTAATTTGAAAAGGAGAGTACCTGTGCTTCTCAGTACTGCTATAAAAACACTTTAGGATAGAGTACAAGCACTTGTCAGGAGCAAACATGTGCCAGCGCTTCTGTATTTCCATCTAAAGCCAGCTAGAAATCTGCCTCCCGTATGATTGAGTGACTGTCAGCCACATTTCCCAGAATCCTCTGCGTATCTCATGAGTCACCTAAGAGATACTGCCTCCTCGGTCTGCAGAGCTTCTTCAGAACCATAGAAAAATATGGAACTTGTCATGGGAGCCATTTGGCATTTTCAATTATTTCACCCATGATTTTTGCATTTTTCTCTGAGGTTCTTTAGCAGGTATGATGTGGGTGGATATAGCCCACTTGGTGACAGATTGCTATTGGTGTCTGACAATTTTGCATTAACGTTTACACCAAAATGACCAGTGCACAAACAACATTAATTGTTCCTTCAGTTGTTGCAAACGTCGGTTTTGCAGCGGTCATTTAGTGCAAATTTCTCTGCAAAAGTGTCTTATACTATTTTTTTATTTTATTTTTGCAGTCTGACTCAGTTTGGTTTGCATATTGTTTATAGTTTCAGCTTTCTGTTTTAGCAGATTCTTATCAGGCGGTAAACAGGTTAACATTTACACACAACTGTTATATTTTGGTCCATGAATTTGCTACTCACCCCAGAGCACAGTATCAGGTTTTATTTCAGAATCATTCACAAGAACGCAGAAAAATATTGTTTTTTTTCCGCAACAGCTTAAAATATTGTTCGCAGGGATTAAATGAGACGTTTCTAATTGTGGAGCTCAAAGCATGTGTTCCTGAACAGATGACAGGAAAATCAATGCAAATGCAAACATCTTCTGCACACACAGGAGCTGGCGCGGGCGGGCTGTGTAATGCCCGACTTCCTTCTTTGATGAGTCAAGGGAGGTTATCACCGGTGAGGGCAGCAGACTAGACGGAGCCTTAATACCCCTTTAAGTAGCTGAAACCTTGAGGGCGCGAAGTGTCATATTAGAATACTGGAGTGGCTGCTGGTAGGCTTCAAAAATGAGCTGTGCGAACTGCTGTTAGATATCCGTCCTGGTTTGCTTCTAAGCGCTGTGCAGTTTGACAGGTGTACCTAAGCGCACTGTTTGTTTCCTAATTTCCTGTTGTTTTACTTTGCTCCTGCACCCCTTCCCGCCATGTTCACTATGCTCCCGCCCCCTTCCCGCCGTGTTCACCACCCCCCTCCCGTTGTCTGCATCTTCTTTGCTCCTGCCCCCCTTCCCGCTGTACTTTCAGTTCCAGTGTTCTACTTTGCTCCTGACCCCCTTCCCGCCAGGTTCACTATGCTCCCGCCCCCTTCCCGCCGTGTTCACCCACCCAGGATAATATGCTGCATGACTATCCACTTATACGGTCCCAAAGGCGAGACCTATTGGCAATGCCAATGCTTGTTTTTCTCCTGCTGCAGCACTGTGAATTGAAGTGCTTAAAACGTGCACTGTATGGGGCCTGGGACAAGAGGAGTCAGGGGCGTTGGGGGAGGCTACGGCATGGGGTGAAAGAACAATAAAGCCTTGTTAACAAGTAAATGGTCTTCAAAAGACCTGTGAAGTACTCGGGTGCGGCTGTGTGTGTGCCCGGGAAGGAATTTCCAGCAGCAGGAAGGGGGCGTGGCGAGAACTCTGGATTCGAGCACGGCAACGCCGCAAAATTTTCTAGTATTTTGCCGTTTTTACATATAAATACAGACAAAGGAAAAATTGTTTTCCGTCTGTATTTATATGTAAAAATCCGTTTAAATGGAAAACCGGGAGCCCTATTTATAATTTACTCCACACTCCTTCCACATAGCAGTCAAGTAACTAGACATGAAGTTTGAACCTCTGTCTGATACTACCTCCTTAGGAAAACCCACCCTGGAAAAGATTCCCAGGAGGGCCCTTGCCACCATAGGAGCTGTGGTGGTCCTGAGGGGAATTGCTTCTGGGTACCTAGTGGCATGGTCCACCACCACCACGATAAATCTGTGCCCAGATGCTGTTTGGGGGTCTAGGGGACCAACAATGTCAATCCCTACCCTCTCAAAGGGAACCCCCACCACAGGTAGTGGTATCAGGGGGGCCTTTGTAGTGCTACCTGCCTTACCACTGGCTTGACAGGTAACACAAGAGCGACAAAACTCCTTGGTGTCTTCCGACATATGAGGCCAATGAAAGTGAGGGACAATTCTGTCCCAAGTCTTGTTTTGGCCTAGGTCACCTGCCAATGGGATATAATGTGCTAGGGTCAATAGGAAGCTCCTAAACTTCAGAGGTATAACCAACCTCCTGGTGGCTCCAGGCTTGGGGTCTCTACACTCTGAGTAAAGGAGTCCATCATCCCAATAGATCCTATGGGTACCACTAGCACTCCCAGCAGCCTCAGCAGCAGCTTGCTGTCTGAGGGGTTCAAGAGAGAGCAGCTCAGTTGCTCCTGGCTCAGATCTGCCCTGGAAGGGCCCCCTGTCCCCAAGAACTCAACCTGATCAGGCTCAAGCTCCTCTGGGACAGTTCCTTCTTCAGGACTGAGATAATCTCCCTCAAGAGACTGATCTGCATTCTGAGGCAGGGGGAAAGACACTGCCTTAACCCTACTGCTCCTCCTCTTGGGAGGCACCTGGTCCATTATTCCAGAATCCAGGGCCTGTTCAGTTTTAGACATGTTTGCCTGTGACCTGGTCATAGCAAACCCATCTGCAGGGATGCCCAACATTTCTGCATGGGTCCTGAGTTCAACTTCAGCCCAAGCTGAACTTTCCAAATCATTTCCAAGCAAGCATTCAACAGGGAGGTCTGCACTTATCACAACCTTCTTAGGGCCAGTTACCCCTCCCCAGGAGAAATTAACAACTGCCAGGGAATGGTCTGTCCTGACATTGATAGCATTGGTCACTTGGTACATTTCACCAAGTATGATCTGCTCAGGGGCTACAAGATCTTTTGTCACCATTGTGACACTTGCTCCTGTGTCCCTGTATGCCAAAGCCTCTCTTCCATTAATTAAAGGCTGCTGTCTGTATTTGCCCAGATTACTGGGACTCACATAGGAGGACATATCTATGTCTCCATCGCAGATCAGTACAGCCTGAGTTGGAACTCTGACTAGGCCAGAGTCCAGCTCAGATCCTAGGGTTAACCCTACTACACCCTTATTTGGAACACCACCACTTGGAGCTGAACTAGGGGGAACAGTTGCCTTAGGGGCAATGGTGGCTGGAGTTGAGTCTTTGGTCTTTGTACAATCACTAGTCCAATGGGTTTTCTGCTTACAGATTTTACACCATGGTTTCTTTTGGCCTTTTCCTTTGTTTGATTGGGACTTCCCACCAGATGCAGATTTTTGGGGCCCTTGAGAAGACTTCTGGTCTTTACCCTTTTCCCCACCCTTATCAGAGCTTTTAGAATCTTGCTTCTTAGAGTCACCACTTTGGTTCTGAACCTTCTGCCTCACCCTGGTTCTGACCCACTTGTCTACCTTCTGACCCAATTCTTGGGGAGAGGTCAGATCAGAGTCCACCAGGTACTGATGCAACAGTTGATTTTGACAGTTGTTAAGGATCTGCTCTCTCATGGTCTAATTATACAATCCTTTGAAATCACACACCTTACTGCCAAGTAACCAGCCTTCCAGAGCCTTAGTAGCACAATCAACAAAGTCAACCCAGTCCTGAGTCTATGCCTTTTGGGTATCTCTGAACTTTAACCTGTATTGTTCAGTGGTTAGGCCAAATCCTTCAATCAGAGCACTCTTCAGGACTTTGTAGTTGTCAGCATCCTCTTCTCTTACAGTGAGGAGCTTGTCTCTACCTTTGTCTGCAAAGGAGAGCCACATGATTGCTGCCCACTGCTCCTGAGGGACCCTCTGTACCTTACAGGCCCTTTCCAGTGCAGTTATCCATTTGTGGATGTCATCCCCACTCTGGTAGGGAGGGACAATCTTGTTCAGGTTCCTAAGGTCATGAGTATGATCTCTACCTCTAGGGACACTGCTGCTGCCACCATGGGACCCTAGTCCCAATTTCTGTGAAGCTTTCTGAAGCTCCAGGGATTCCCTGTCTAAGGCCAATTGCTCTCTCTTGATTCTCAGCTTAGCTTTCTCCAAATCAAGCAGTTGGCATTTCTTCTCATAAGAGGATGCCCTTTTATGAGAAGCAGAGGACCCTATAGAAGTACCAGAATGATTAGATTCCTGTGAAGGAGATCTTGATCTTCTTGGCACACTATTAACCCTTCCTGGGGGAGTGAAGAGGGGGACACTGAGGCCTTCCTCTCCTTCAGGAAGAATTAGATTTTCCAGGTGGGAATCAGGTTGATCCCCCTGGCCAGCATCAGAGTCTGGGTCATAGTAGTTTTCACTACCTGGCCTTTCCTCTTCTACTGCCCCACCCAACCTGCCTGCCTCATCAGACCCTGGTGTCTTTCTGAGGTCATCTAGCAGTAAAGCCTCTATGAGGCGTTGAGTGCTTGCATGTCTCCCTGTTTTCAGTCTCCTAGAGGTACACATATTTCTCAATTCCTGGAATGTGAGAGTGTCATACCTAGTGGCCAAGGAGTCACTTACTTCAGGTCTTGCAGACATTCTAGTGTGGTGTGGTGTATGCACCTACCTACTCTAGTGGGAACTGAAACTCACTTGAGTTGTAGAAAGGGTGTGCTAAGCCCTTGACACACAACTCTAAGTTCAGTAGAACTTACTGTATTCTAAACTTGATTTATATGTACCTATGTACCTATAGTGGTTTTCAGTTAGTCACTTCAAAGAGATTATCTGGTAAAGCAATAGCAAGCTTGAATCCAATCGCTGCACACCAATGTGAGAAGTTGGCCTGGCATATGCTGTCCACTAGTTATAGTGGGTACCTTGCACCATCCAAACGACCCTTATTGATGATAGGTTTAAAGACAACCTTTATTGAAAGCTATCTTAGTGGTAGCTATGGAGAGCAGACTTCAGGCTAAGTCTTGAAGGAGTGTAAAGCAGCTTGGTTTACCAGATTATAACCTCTTGAATAACTAAATGAAAGGAGAACCACACAAGATATATATAAAATATATGTATTTATTTCTAAACACTAACTACTAATCTCTTTATGAGATTAGAGCTAAAGATACACAGTATCACAGTATTAAAACGACAGTAAATAGCACAATACACAGTGGGCTCCAGGGGAGACCAAACCATATACTAAGAAAGTGGTATAAGAACCACGACTTGACTAGACACAGTGCCTAGAGCACGTAGAATCGCTGGGACCCCAAGGAACCACCCAAGGCAGTGACACAGGAGACCCACGGGGGACGTGTGCAGTGTGAGAACACAGCCGCGAGCGCCGTAGGATTCAATGCGGAAAGTCGCGGTTGGAATTTTAAAGCAAAAGGACACTTAGGAGAGGACTTTGAGCAAACCCCTTTAGACTTAAGGGGTTCTAGGGCCAACACCCATGGGAGCACCGGAGTACTCGAGTTACCTCACCCAGGGAAGCCGGGTGCATAGGTGTCAAAGGGTGTCGGGAATCGTCGTCGTTTCCAATGGCGATCTGCTGCAAAGTGCTGCTGCCGTGAAGAAGAGAAGTGTCCGGGGTGATCCAAGCCTGGATCGAAGATGTGAAGAACCTGAAAGCAGAGGGGACAGAGTCTGGGTCACTAGCCAGTGACCAGGAGTGGAGCAATCGAATGCCAACCAATGTCAGGTGCTTCAGGTGCAAAGAGGTGAAGCTTGACTCTGCAGCCACGGGGTCCTGGAGACGTCGACGATGACCAGGAGCCGGATTCGAGCTGTCCCATAAAAGATGTCGAGTGCTGGTGTGTCGGTGATTGGATTGACCACAACAAGCCTTGGCAACAGCAACCCATTCAGGAAGAGAAAAGATGCTTCTGTGCGGACCGGCAAGGTCCTGGGGACTCCCCAAGTGATGGAGAGTCAGGGCACATCTGGAGCAACCAGGGAAGCTAAATAAAAGTTAGAAGTGCCTTCTTGGAGACCCACAGGTCAATGGAGCAGGGATCGCGAAGGGACCTCAAGAGAAATCACAAAATGGCAGCCCACGGAACACTCGTTGAGTGAGGGCCTGCAATCTTTGTTGCAATTACTGCTCGGGGTCAGGGCTACAAGTAACCCAAAGCTCAGCCTCAAGGATTGCCGGAAAGTTGATGCTTCTGCAAATGATCACGGTGTACAGGGGTTCGGGTTGCACGGTCTTCCACGAGAGATATGGGCCTCAGACTTCCTGTGGGCACAGATCGACCTCAGAGACCTAGGAAAACCCACCTCCTGTGTGGCAATATTCTTCGGAGTCCGTCAGAGCTTGGAGATGCCAACCGGTCAGTTGCATTAAAGGTGCCTGCCTTGCAGGGGAGTAACTCCTTTACTCCAAGGGAGATTCTTCAGTCGTCCAGCGTCGTGCAGATCATTGAAGTACTTGGTTTCTGGTATCAGAGTTTAGTCCAGGTGTAATCTAAAGTCCTGTAGTCAGGGTTTCCTACTTTATACCCAAGGAAGTGGTTGGACAAACTCTGGGGACCCACCTATGGGAGGGTCAGGAAAGAGGGGTGGCTACACCCATTTCCTTTGTCCAGTTTCACGCCAGAGCAGGGGATGTGTGCCCCTGCAACCGGTTTGAGCTGGACTATGCACGGGGACACCAAATGTGCCCCCAGTGCAGACTTCAAAGCACTCTGAGAGTGCACCCACCCAGCCCCAATACACTAAAGCCTGTCTGTGAGGTGGTCACACCTCCCTGTGACAGGAAACCTATTGTCCAGGCCTCCCCTGCCGGAGTTTCGTCCAGCAGCAGGAGGGCAGACTCGTGTCTGTGGCTGCAGCATCCATTTTGTGATGCCAGGGCTCTGTTAGCTGGTACCGGGTATACCGGTGCTGTCATGTCTCTCCCTCTAGAAGGGTGGGATCATACTCCCACACCAGTTACTGGTGTGGGGGTATGATTCCAAGGTGTTTGACACCAAACACGACAGTTTTCCATGCAGCCACTCCAAAGTTAGCATTTACCGTTTGGTTATAATGCACTTAAGAGTATATGGTCTGGCTGCATCACAAACAACCCTGGAATGAAGATTTCGAAAGCTGCAGAGGGGCTCTGCTCATGCATGGGCACCCTCTCACATGAAACCCCGCACCCTGCCTTCAGTATTGTTAAGGCCTGCCATAGGGGTGACTGAACGGAGCAGGAGGAGGAATCGCCATCGTCCACAAGAACACTCTCCGAGTCTCGACCAACACCGATGACACCGTCAGCACCGCCGAACACCTGCACTTCCAGATCCACACCGATCCCAACACCACCCTCAGAGGAACCCTCGTCTAATGACCCCCCGGACCCTGACCACAGTTCAGCGACTCCATCGCCGACTTCGTCAGCACACACGCCCTCGCCTCCACGGGGACCTGAACTTCCACCTCGAGAACAACAATGACACCAACTCCACCACCCTGATCGACAACCTAGCCAACCTCGGACTCAGACAACTCGTCACAACACCCACCCACTCCGCCGGTCACACGCTTGACCCCATCTTCTCCGCAAGCCCCCACGTCTCCTTCAACCACACCACCGAACTCCACTGGACAGACCATCGCTGCATCCACTTCACCTTCAAGAAACCCACGACGCACCACCGCACCCAACAGATGCCCCGCCGCTGCTGGAGCAAAGTCACCGAAGACCAACTAACCACCACCCTCGCCCAGAGCCCACCCGCCGACCCCACCGACCCCGACACCGCCGCCCGCAACCTCAGACAGTGGATCAACGACTGCGCCAACACCCTCGCCCCGATCAAGAAACCCTCCAACAGTCACACCAACAAGAAAGCCAGCTGGTTCACTGAAGACCTCCGGGCCTCCAAGCAAACCTGCTGAAAGCTGGAGAAGATCTGGCTCCGTGAGCGAACACCGGACAGCCACGCAGCCCACAAGAACGCCACCCGCAGACACCATCACCTCATCAGATCCGCCAAAAGGGCCTCCTTCAAAGACCGCCTAGACAACAACGCACAACAGCAAAGAGCTCTTCAACATCGTGAAGGAACTCTCCAACCCCAGCTCCAACACCAACGACGTCCCACCCTCGCAAGACCTGTGCGACTCGCTGGCCACCTTCTTCCACCGCAAGATCACAGACATCCACGACAGCTTCAACGCCACGACCGCCCCAACAACCACTGAGACCTCTGCCCCCACGACCACCATCCGCACCAACCGCCTGCTCTCCTGGACCAACATCAACGACGACGACACCATCAAGATCATGAACACCATCCACTCCGGATCTCCGTCAGACCCATGCTCACACCACATCTTCAACAAAGCCAGCACAGCCATTGCACCCCATCTCCGGAAAGTCCTCAACACCTCCTTCGAGACAGCAACCTTCCCGGAGAGCTGGAAGCACGCCGAGATCAACGCCTTACTCAAGAAACCCAAGGCGGACCCCAAGGACCTCAAGAACTTCCGGCCCATATCCCTGCTCCCGTTCCCGGCAAAGGTCATCGAGAAGACCGTCAACAAACAACTGACCCGCTACCTCGAGGAGAACAACATCCTGGACCCTTCCCAGTCCGGGTTCCGCAGCAACCACAGCACCGAGACTGCCCTCATCGCCGCCACCGATGACATCAAGTCCCTGCTGGACAACGGAGAAACGGTGGCCCTCATCCTCCTGGACCTGTCAGCCGCCTTCGACACGGTCTGCCACCACACACTACGGACACGCCTCCACAACGCCGGGATCCAAGAGAAGGCCCTGGACTGGACCACCTCCTTCCTCTCCGGCAGAACACAGAGCGTCCGCCTTCCCCCCTTCCACTCCGAAGCCACTGAGATCATCTGCGGCGTACCCCAGGGCTCTTCCCTCAGCCCAACTCTGTTTAACATCTACATGGCACCGCTCGCCACGTCGCCCGTCGGCACGACCTCAACATCATCTCCTACGCCGATGACACCCAGCTGATCCTCTCCCTCACCAAGGACCCCCACACCGCCAAAACCAACCTCCACGAAGGAATGAAGGCCGTCGCTGAATGGATGAGGAACAGCCGACTGAAGCTGAACTCGGACAAGACGGAGGTCCTCATCCTCGGATCCATCCCTTCGGCCTGGGACGACTCCTGGTGGCTGACCGCACTGGGAACCGCCCCAACACCCACCGACCACGCACGCAACCTAGGGGTCATCCTCGACTCCACCCTCTCCATTACTAAACAGGTCAACGCCGTCTCCTCCGCCTGCTTCAACACCCTTCGCATGCTCCGCAGGATCTACAAGTGGATCCCCACTGAAACGAGAAGAACGGTCACCCAGGCCCTCATCAGCAGAAGGTTGGACTATGGAAACGCCCTCTACGCAGGAGCCTCGGCCAAACTCCTGAGACAGCTCCAACGCATCCAGAACGCCTCTGCACGCCTGATCCTCGACATCCCTCGCCGCAGCCACATCGCACCCCACCTGAGAGACCTGCACTGGCTCCCGGTCAACAAGAGGATAACCTTCAAACTCCTCACCCACGCACACAAGGCACTCCACAACACCGGACCAACTTGCCTCAACAGACGACTCAGCTTCTACACCCCCACCCGCCAGCTCTGCTCCGCCGACCTCGCCCTCGCCACTGTCCCCCGCTTCCGAAGAGCGACCTCCGGTGGCAGATCGTTCTCCCACCTCGCCGCCAAGACCTGGAACACCCTCCCCATCCACCTACGGCAGACCCAAGACCTGCTGACCTTCAGAAAACTCCTCAAGACCTGGCTTTTCGAGCAGTAGCAGCATTCCCCACCCCAGCGCCTTGAGACCCTCACGGGTGAGTAGTGCGCTTTACAAATGACATGATTGATTGATTGATTGATTGATAGGTTCACATGTGCAGTGATATGGAGAGATATAGGGAACCTATATCTCAGTAAGGGGTGGATACACCACCTTACACAGGCTGCTGTAGCAGACCTGTTGTCATTTTTAAAGGCTTCCCAGGGGTGGCACAATACATGCTGCAGCCCCTGGTAGGCCTCTGGGGTACCTATGCCCTGGGTACATAGTATACCATATACTAGGGACTCACAAGGGTACCCCAGAATCCAATCTGGAGTGTACCTAAAGTACATACAGTCAATTTAGAGTAGAAAGCAGATAGACTGGTGTCCTGATTAGCAGGGCCTCAGTCTGGCTAAGTCGAAAAACAGTGAAACATCAGCAAAAAGTGGGGGTAACTATAAGAAGCAGATCCTACTCTCCTATAGGACGTTCCACGATTCTCAATCATAAAGGGCCCATGAGTTGTTGCGCACAGGGTTAGTGGAACCCGAAGCCATGCGGCCGTCACGGGCCTCCCACCACGTGGCGCTGACTGGGGTTGCACAGGGTTAGTGGCACCCGAAGCCTTGCGGCCGTCACGGGCCTACCACCACGTGGCGCTGACTGGGTTTGCACAGGGTTAGTGGCACCGAAATTGCTGAGCGGGTGTGCAGCCTGCAATGAGGACGTGTGCACTGATGTGGTCTCTGCCATTGATGCCTCAGGACTCAGCATCATGTGTGGGACCTGCAGGGCCGCAGTGCGGGTCCGCATGATGTGGACCATGCTATGGTGGCGGGACCGGGGCCTGGAGCTTGCAAGGGCACGTGGTGTGCCCACTGGTGGACACACCGTTGGCGGCAGGTGAGCAGTGGGGCCTGGGTGCGCAAGTGCGGACAGCCAGTGCTGGCCTGCGGGAGGGGGTAGGGTGCGGCTGCATGTGTGCGCAGGGACGGACAGGCGTTGTTGCCATGTGCAGTGAGATGGACGATGCCATGATTGACTCTGGCCTTGATTACAGATTGCAGACCTGGTGGCTTGCAGTGTATACCAGCACGTGGTTGGAGACACACCCTAGGGCAGCAGGTGAGCAGTGGTGCCTGGGTGTGCAGGGGCGGCAGTGTCCCTCTCTCTCTCTCTCTCTCTCCCTTCCTTTCCTTCTCTCTCTCTCTCCCTTCCTTTCCTTCTCTTTCTTTCTTTCTCCCTTCCTTCTCTCTCTCCCTTCCTTTCCTTCTCTCTCTCTCCCTCTCTCTCTCCCTTCCTTTCTCTCTCTCTCTCCCTTCCTTTCCTTCTCTCTCTCTCTCTCCCTTCCTTTCCTTCTCTCTCTCTCTCTCCCTTTCTTTCCTTCTCTCTCTCTCTCTCCCTTCCTTTCCTTCTCTCTCTCTCTCTCTCCCTTCCTTCTCTCTCTTTCTCTCTCTGCCTTTCTTTCGTTCTCTGTTTCTCTGTGTCTCGCTCCTTTGATGTGCGCATGACACAAGTTCTGATTTGGTGCTTTTTTTTCCAGGCTGTGACATCACGATTGTCCCGGACGGACCCGACAGGAGTCTTCCGCATTGGTGTTTTGTGTTGTATTTCAATAAAGTTTTTGATTGTTACTTCAATGATGAGTGACTGTTTCTCATTCTTCTGACCACACGTATGTTTCTTTTTGTCATTGTGCGACATCAAGCGCTTTTTGTGGCTCTTGTGTCGTGCACGGTATGTGTTTGTCTGGGGTGGTGTCCGGGGGGGGGGGGCCTGGGAGTGGTGGCGGTGGGTTTTGTGGCCCTCATGGGTCTCCGTGCTGCATGATCATTGTCTCCATGGCATCTGTGGGTCTTCAGATGTGGCTCTTGGCTGGGCTCCCTTTCATGCTGCAGGTAGTCGTCCTGCTTAACACCAGCAAAAGGCAGGTGTTAATACTCTGCTGCTACCTCAGCTTATCGCCTGTTTTTGGTTCGCATCGCAGTTCTGGCAGTTCGTTGTGAAAGTGGTGTAGTGGTGTTTTCGTGTGTTTTTGCACGGGAACGCCTACTCTGCATCTCATTAGGGTTAGTTGGTGATGTCACCCGTGGGGGTAACATTTGCGGCAGTTATCGCGGGAATACTGGCGATGTCTGCAGTTTGCACCCGCTTGTGAATGGGGCGTTAAATCTATCTCCACTTTTATGCGTTAAGGTGGCGATAACTCGGCGATAAGTCCTTGTGAATATGCCCCTGAATCTTTAAGCACCCAGGGTAAGATTTACTCATCTTGTACACAACGCAGTATAGCATTCAAAATTGTTTCTTTGCATGAGGGAGAAAACAAAGCTCAGTGCCATTTCAAAATAGAATGCCCTACTTCTGGCATCTTCCCATGTGCTCATGCACAAACTGACTGCCTTGCATGACATACTGCATCGCACCATGAAACTACTTGGAATAGATTTGTACTGGAGGCATACTATTCCAGTACTATTTCCTATGTCTAGATGAATTCAGAAGTTCCCACACATTGTGTGTGTGCTGTGCACTGCAGTCATTTTTAAATAAACACATCTCTCATTGCTTGCTCATGTTTCAAGTAGATGTTTTTAATGGGAAGCCTAGTCAGGCTATTTTAGTGGCTTGGGCTTGCAGTTTGGGTTGATCTGCCCGAGCAACACCCCCTGTGAAACAGAGCAACACAGATAGGCGCAATGCTTATTTTGCACTGTGAAAAATTCACATTTCCATCAGCACAACACATGTTGTGCTGCATAGCAAATAGCATACAGCACTTTGCATCACGTTAGGACTGGGGAAAAGCCGTTGCAAATCTGGGCAGAAAAGTCTAGAAAAATTATAAACCTTGCAAATAAAATTATTATTTCTTTTTGAACATGTAAGGTATGAAATCAAATAATGCTACACGGTGAGGGAGAGGCAACATGTATTCTACTATTCACTGATTGAATAGATTTGTCAATATATATCAGTCTGGCGCTCTATCTTCCCACACGTTGACAAGGAGCTGAAAAAGCATCTCATACCTCATTAAAGGGTAATCACAGGATACCATAAAGGGTGGGAGAAAGTGCATTTTTTCTCATGTAATATGTGTAATTTCACAAAGACTGCACATATTACACGAAATACATTTCGTCAATCATCTGCTTGAAAATTGTAGACAAGAGAATACCTTGTGTACAAAAGTCAAGTGAAACGCTGGCAAGAGACTGGCTCAAGTTACAAAATGACTGTACTGCTCAAACCCATTTCCTGAGGGTGAAAATTATGAAAAAAAGCATAACCAGGAGAGAGAGACGTTAACTGAAATACATTTAGCTCAACAGTGAGAATCATGCAAGATTTGTCTCCTTCAGCCCAGATTTTGCGCAGCTCTCTACACTAGCACTGCTGGAGAGTAGCTCCTCTCACCCATTCCCACACAACCCATCTTCAACACAATCCCTCCACCACTTTACTCAAAACCCTACTCATTATACAGTCAGTATCCCTGTTCTTTCCTCTCGCCGCACTGCTCACTATTGCCCCCCCCCATGTAGTGATTCAGAGCTAGGTTTGCAATATATAAGTCACATCCATATGTGCACATACAACTTCATTATTTATTACTTGAGATCAAAAAAGAGATGATTGAATTCTGTTTTCAAAATTGAGAGATTTGACTCCAAATGTAGACACCATCTCAAAAACATATTCATAGCCACCACCAGAAAAAGCTCATAATTTATTGAACAATTCATTTTACAGATGTTCAGCTGAAGATAAAGACCTTTCAAGTGCAAGTGGCACCAAGGCACATTGTATTGTAATTGTATTGTAATTGTATTGTAATTGCATTTATATAGCATTAACTACCCCTGAGAGGCGTTGAAGTGCTTTTTCGGCGAGTAGCATGCTACTCCGGAACCTATAAGGATTAGTGTTGAATTAGTATAGTGAAATATGAAAGTGATTTAAGTGGTGGATAGGTTAGTCAATTATTTGGTTAGAGGAGGATAGCGGAAGGATAGAAGAAGGAAAAGAGGTTTGCATTTATATAGCGTTTGTTACCCCTGATGGGGTGTTGAAGAGCTTTTTTGGCGAGTAGCACGCTACTCCGGAACCCATACAGGATTAGTGTTGAAAATTAGTATAGTGAAATATGAAAGTAATTTGAGTGGTGGATATGTTATTCAGTTATTTGGATAGAGAAGGATAGCGGTGAGATAGAAGAGGTTTGCATTTATATAGCGCTTGCTACCCCTGATGGGGTTTTGAAGCGCTTTTTTTGGCGAGTAGCACGCTACTCTGGAACCCATAAGGATTAGTGTTGAATTAGTATAGTGAAATATGAAAGTAATTTGAGTGGTGGATATGTTAGTCAGGTATTTGGATTGAGAAGGGTTGGGGAGGGATAGAAAAGGGGAAAAGGTTTGCATTTATATAGCGCTTGTTACCCCTGATGGGGTGTTGAAGCTCTTTATTGGTGAGTAGCAGGCTACTCCGGAACCCCTAAAGGATTAGTGTTGAAAATTAGTATAGTAAAATATGAAAATAATTTGAGTGGTGGATATGTTTTTCAGTTATTTGGATAGAGAAGGGTAGCAGATGGATAGAAGAGGGGAAAAAGGTTTGCATTTATATAGTGCTTGCTACCTCTGATGAGGTGTTGAAGCGCTTTTTTGGCGAGTAGCACGCTACTCTGGAACCCATAAAGGATTAGTGGTGAATTAGTATAGTGAAATATGAAATTTGAGAAGTGAACATATTAGTCTGTTATTTTGATTGAAAAGGATAGTGGAGGGATAGAAGAGTGAAGCATTTAGTTTTTTTTTTTTTTTGGGGAGGTCATAGCAGTAGGAAGATGCTTTGGGATGAGTAAAAAGGGGATGTGGAGGGGAAGAGTCAGAGGGAAAAGTTTAGAAAGACGTGTTTTGGGGGATAGGTATAGTAAAAGAGGTGTCAGATGATGCAAGGAGGGGCAGAGTATGGGAGAGACTCGAAAGGGTTATTTTGGGGATCATAGTAGTGGTATGGGGTTTGGGATAAATGAGAGAGTGGATGTAGAGGATATATTGATAGAGGTATAGGGTGAGAAATAGGGTAGTGCATTGGAAAGAGTAGTAGAAAGAAGTTTGAGATGAGTCAGAAAGTTGGGGTAGAAGATATATTGAGAGACGTATAGGGTGAGAAATAGGATAGTGCATTGGATATGCTGAATTGGATGAAAGTGATAAATATATAGATCCATAAGTACATGGAAAGTATATAGATGCATAAAGGAGGTAGGTATATGTAGATTAAAGATATTGATAGAGGTATAGGATGAGAAATAGGGTAGTGCATTGGATATGCTTTTTTAGGAGAAAAGTAATAAATATATAGATCCAAGTACATGGAAGGTATATAGATGCATAAAGGAAGTAAAAAGATGCATCAGATAAACTCTGGTTTGCAAGTGTTATTGTACTTTAAAAATGTATTTGTATTTATTTTTAACAACATATTATGAAATATATGAGACATGGCAATTGAGAATGGAAGAAAAGAAAATTCATGCTCCCAGTTCACACAACCATTGGACAAAGGTGGCTAGATTGGGGCCTTCCAGTTCAGATATGGTTAATTTATTTGATAATGTTCAAAGTATTTGATACCTCACAGTATAAGGCAAGTCACCTGCCAAAGTGTCAGCCAGTGTCATCTTAAGGATTTGGGGACACCGGGAAAAACATTTTGCGGGACTTTTTATGCACCAAATTTAAATTGTATTACCCATTTGAACCCCATATGATTCCAAGCAATAATAAATTATATGTTAAATTTTAACACTGTTACACAAAAACAGTTAAACTATTCCATGCCCGGTTTGCCAAATGCCAAAAGATGGTACTAGTTTTGAGAGAAAGAGTCAGAGGTAACGGTAACCAGAGAAGGAGAGCGTTTCAGATAGAGAAATAGAATAGTCAAAGATCAAATAGAAAGAATTTTTTTTCCTCAGGGGGCCCTTTGGAAGGTGGGGGCCCTAAGCAATTGACCACTTTGCCCATGCCTTAAAATGTCTCTGGTGTCAGCACAAATCCTGTTAACGAGAATAGAGAGGTTCAGGCCTGGTTAATAATTTTAAGGGGAAACAGCGTTTACAATGCTGTAAACACAACGCAGTAGTTTACAACACTGTCGTTACAACGACCGCGTTGTTACCACGTGTGCCATTACATCGCCAATCGTAACAATGACTTGCGATAGGGGGTGTGCAACACCAGGGAATGTGTTGGATTTTAAATCCAACACCTTCCCTGCTGTTGCACAAACTGGAGTAGGAATGGCAATTAATACTATTCCTAAGTCCAGTGCGCCCCCTACAGCAAGTCGTTGTTACGACTTGCGATGTAAAGACACGTGTGGTAACAACGCAGTCGTTGTAACGACCGCGTGTAAATTACCGCGTTGTGAATGCACACATTGTAACGTGCTATATTCAATTTTAAGACCTAAGAAGAGGCTAGAAATAATATATCCCAAAAATTAAAATATCTGGGACTATACATTGGACAGAAGACATTTCTTGAATAGCTTCATTTATTGATATGTGACCTTAATTTGAGTTTGCTTTCTTTATGCCAAATTCTGGCATCTACTAGAGGGTTGAAAGTACAAAGTCTTATACCAGATCTAGGGGAGTGTATACCTGCCGCTGCTCATAACTGAATGTAACAGTTCCTGCTATGCACTGGCCAAGGCTTCCTTGTCATAATTGTCCTTGGTCACCACCTATTTCAGTTGGACTATCATGAATACTGTGCTCTCCACAGTGTGGGCTCCAACCTCCATGCCTCCCCCCCCCCATCCTTGCCTCTTGCTGTGGCACTGCTCCGTGGAGCTGTATTGATCACAAGTGCCTCTGACTGCGTCCCTGCTCTCTCCTCCACTTAGACCCGGCAGTGGTCTTGACACATGCCTGGGCAAGGACCCTAACTAACCTTGTCCGTGCAGCTCTCTGCTCTGCATGTAAACCTCCCTTGACACTGCTTCCAGCAGCGGTGTAGTGTCCAGCCAGGCACTCCACTGAACTTTCTTTGCAAGAATCTGCTCGTATTGAACTCCCAGCCTCTTACCAGCATTTCCCCTAGCCTGCTTTCAAATATAAATCGTCACAGACATGCTTGAAAAGTGGCAGAACAATTTTTAGTCTTCCATATTAGTGCACCAAATGAACCCGAATAATTATGATTGCCTAATTTGTTTAACTAGAAAACTGTGATATTATTGTGTTTTTCTTCTACCTTATATTAGTACTGGTCTACCCCATTGTGGCTAAGTTATTGAAAGCTGGTTGGTTATCAAAATACTACAAACTACTGGGCTTTGCATGTGGTTGGGAATATTGAAAAACAAGGATATATATACTGTATGCTGATTGATACTGGGTAACACTGAAATCTACTGGGAGTGCACTTAAAGATGTGCCTATGACTATTTCTCTGGTAAAGATGCTTGAATTCGATCTATTCATAGCGGTGTGCTTATTTATTTATATTTTCACTTGAGCGTGATCTCACTTAAACCTTCAATTTTGATTTTGCATATTCTATGTAATTTCTTATCTCCTACACTTATACTGGCCTTGCTATATTTTGTTAGAGGAGATTTGGTTTCAGCAAAAAATATCTAATGGAATCTGTAAAAGGTTCATGCACTGTGCTATCTTTATACGCCGTGTAACTTTAGAAAATGTATGGGGCAGCTATAAAGCATGTAATGTATATTCTTGCTTGTGGTTTTCATGCAGATAACCGCCCATGCATAATATGTGTATATTGTAATTCTCTTGAGACTTACGCGTGATGCTCATCAAAAAATGAAGCATTTTCCAATCATTAATCCCTTTTTATATTGTTTTACTGTCTATGTTCAGAATTACCATTTGCTATGTTGCATACTGCTTTAATGCCAACTTGATTCAAATCCATTATTTTTCCTACCCAAGTTTTTTGCACAGTGTAATAAGATTGAATTAGTTTGGTGGACACTGCCAACCAAGCACTATGTGCATTACAAGAGAATACTTCAATCTTATTGCAATCCACTATTTGAAACTCTTCGAGGCCAATTAAAAAACATAAGGCTTCTGAAGAACATCATTCAGAAAACGTCATTGAATATGGCTTCATTGCATATCTTTACATTCCCACCCTTATTCTTAGCTAGAACCCAGATATCACTAGAGTGCATGATAAATAGGATATACATTTTAGTAATACGGAACTAGGAAACAGACATATTAAACCGTGTATTCCAGATGGAAACTTGTGAGCAAATTTATCATAGCGTTGCATTGCCCTTGCACCATGCAAGGGGGCCCAAGGGCGACGCAACACTAAAGTCAGATTTATCAAACCACGCAAGGCCACCTTGCATGGCCCTGTGTGGCTTGATAAATCTGGAGTAACACAAATCGCTGCCTTGCGTTACTCTGCCCCAGGGACGCGTTCCATGGGTGGGGCGTGGGTGTTCCCAAGATCCACCTATGAATTTTGGTGCATTCCCGGATTTATCATTAGTGGTAGACCTGGAAATGCGTCAAAATGCTACATCGTCCCAGGGGAGGCATAAAATCATTATTTCTCCTTGTTTTTTTTCTTCTTTGTAAGTGTGCTACATCTTGCAGCACATTTAGAAAGAGGAATTTGCCTCAGAGGATTGTTTTGTGCAGGAAGGTGTCCCTTCCAGCACAAAAACAATCCAGCCAAAAGTGCCCCAGTGCAAGGCAAAAACCGGAATGCACCATGTGATGTTAAATACAGAGCATTCCTGCCCTTTTCCTTTCACGCAGCACAGCGCCACAAGGTGGCTTGCTGCATTGCGCTGCGTGAAAGATTGATAATTATGCCCCTTAGTTCTCCACAGGTTCCCATGTCATCTCTGATAGCCTCTTTTTTCACAAACATTGTCAGAACAAATCAGGTATGTGTACCACAAAACTGCTCTGATAGCGCCACTCCCTTTTATACCCATTCAACCGTTATCCTGTCTCAATTAAACTGACACTATCTATGTCATTGTGTGCCCACCCAGTGCACATCTCCCAGACGCTAGCATGATATGTTTGATGACTAGCTCACTAACCAAATTCTTGCAATATTTGGTTATAAGTATTCAACATCCACTTGAGTGGTTTAAAAATCACTGGAACACAAACATTGCACCATGACAACAGAGTCAAACATATGAAACCAAACTGTAATTTTAATATAATTTAACCTAATTTTTGTATAACTATTGCTTTATCATCAGGCACACCTGTTTATGATTTGGTATGACTACTCTAAAATTCCTTCTCAACTTCACCTCTGATCAGGCATGCCCAAAGTTTTGAGAGGTCCAGGTGAGCAAACTGAAGCACGACCCTTCATAGGATGAGAACCTACTTCACATTTTTTTTTAAAATGTCCTGTAGAGAAAGGGAACACACATCAGATCCAGCATCTGGCACCGTTTAGTGCTATTAGCTGTGCTAGCTGTCTCAACATAATTAAATAGGACAGTTTTGCTTAAAAATCTAAAATAAATGCTGCGGCATGAGACTGTTAAAAAGCATGGTGACCTTCTCCCTCCCATCTGACAGGCTTTCCTCTGATATGAAACAAGTTCTGGCAAAGACAATTGGTATCACCTGTGACACAGTATCACTGAGCTATTGGCTTTGCCATTGCTTGTTTTATTTATTTATGTATATTTGGTTCTGCCATTGATCTACGGCAGCCATCTTGGAATGCTTTTTCATAACGCATAACACAGACATTCACTAGAGGTTTATCATGTTTAAGAATTAAAACGCTCATAGAAGAATCCTTATTGTAAATGTGCATGTGCAGATCTATGACACCCCCATGCCCCACACCCTCCGCGCAGTTCTATAAGTTTACAGATTTCCAAAATGTTTCCAGAAGTACGATTGGAAACTGATGCCAATCGGAGGTTTCTTGGCGCATTCCTAGAAAATGTTTGTGAATTTAAGATTGCATTAGTAAATATACCCATGCATAGTTACGTATGCGAAACGCTGCGTAGCAAGTGCAAAGGGAGGTTCAGGTTTTATTCATTTTAAAATCTTGGAAGAGGTAAATGATTTCAAGATTATAAAAACAACTTCTGTAATTTCAAAAAGCGGTTTATACTTGCGTAAAAGACATTTGTCTGCTCAATCCAAACTATACCACTATATAGCGTTGGGACTCAGGGGTATCAGAAACATTGTTCAACGTTTGAAAACAGTTGTGCATTTCACTATTCAAGCGGTGGTATCATTAAAGTTTGAACAGGTGCAAAATGGAGATGTGAGTCTGTTTCAGAATGTGATTGCACTTTCCTAACTTAGGTTGAGATGGGGCTAGGGGTCATTGGCGTTGCTTTGCTGATTATTGCTGATTATTGCAGGAGAGAGGCCGGGCCTGGCCTGGCCTTTCAGGACTGGCCTCAGACCAAAGGCTGCATGTAATACCCATAACGGAGCACCGTACAATCTGTGTCAGCAGAGAGGGGCTGCTGCCTGTGTGTCCTAGGGGCTGCACTGAGTCCGAGTCCTAACGTAAACTGCACTGGGTAGCTCTAAGTCTCAGCTCCCTGTCACCCGGGCCGTGATGGTGACCCTAGTGCCTGTACACTGTAACTGTGTCACGCGATTGAAACGGGGCATGTGGTGAATGGTTGTTCAGTCAACAACTGAACAACCTTCAGCAAAATTAACCTGTCTGAGAGGCTGCAGGGGACTGAGGAAATGAGCAGGTAAGATTTTTATTAAATTATTTCATATAGCCATCCTGGGCTGCGCCACATTTTCTCAGTTTTCAACACAGTCTACCAAGGGCCTGCAAGTGACTGGCATGGCAGGCTGTACAGGAAAAAGCATTCATAGGTGAGCTTTGTTTATTTAAATACCACAGTGCTGGGATAGTTTTAGCACGGTCCTCAGTGTGCACAGCCTGAGTTACGGCCGACATCCTTAGGCTGCTTCAAAACCATGTCTGGTATGAGTATGGGTGGGCAGGGTTTACTATCAACATACCGGACTCAAGGCTAGTTGCACCCCGGGGTCTCACCTGTGACTTTTGAAGATGCCAGCAACCGCCGCGACGACTTCCCCTGCGCAGGCCAGGCTGTGGGCAGATGCCACGGTCCAGGACGCGACGACTCGTGCAGGCTCTCTGCTAAACATGAAGTAGCACCACTCCCGCGGCGGCCGCAGTTTGGGTCGGGTTGCGGGCGGCCATAGGCATATTAGGGTCGCGCGGGCCGGCACAACAATGCACGGTTCCCACTGCCAAATGTAAACTTACTGTCGTGCCACACGATCGCACAGCAGGCGGCAGTGCGCCTATAGCTAGGTGCGTAATCGGTCTCAGTCTATCGGACATTGGGCGCAAGGTAAATCAAGCAGACACTGATTCGCTCGCGTTGTCACGTGAGGTCAGTGAAGCTGAATGCTGCGCCAGCCCACTATGGGTGAAGTTGTTACACTGTAGCCCCTAAAGCCAGCCCAAATCTAGCTGAGCCAACCCCCAAGTCTGCGCAAGCAGGCTGACCGCGCTGTGCCAGCTTTCTGTAAGTGGTGCTAATTACCAGCTAGTTCTGGGCTTGACATCGGAGGATGATTCATAAATGCGTGACTTTGCATTTCAGTGCGGTGATGATGACCACCACACTAAAAAGTGTTAGTCTAAGCCTGATGCGTTGTACTTGGAGGGCTGCAAAAGGCATGCAAGAAATGCAGCAGGAGATAAAACTCATAGAAGGAATGTTCTGTGGTTGGCTAAGGACAGGACACAACAATGCATTTTCTCAGATTCCATTGTGGTGCAATCTTGAATAACACAGACACCTCTCAGGGATTTAGCATTCCCATTTGACAAGTGATAGTAAGGGACACATTCTCCATTAAAAGTCTTTTAATGTAACAATATGCTTTTGAATACTGTATCCTTTTTATGTTTGTTGTATGTTGCAAACCTGCCTTAAGACCCTTAATGTGGTGCTGTATGTGTAGAAATACACTGTCTTTTCACTTTATTAAGCAAATGTTTGAGTGATAGTTCCACTGACATTTGTCGCTGCACCCACACACGCGGTTGGGTTCTTGGCGCACATAGCCTTGGCTGCAGCGCACAGAGACCTTATACTGCCGCACACAAAGAAAAAAAATTAGAGGGAACATTGGTCCTAAGTGTATATGTTAACCTGTAATGTCTCTGAAACTCTCTGAGTCGGTGCATAAGCTGCAGATAGCAAAGCTCGGAAATGCAGGGCGCCAAACCCACATTTTCGTGTTTCCGAGCGCGCCTGTCTGCATCTCAGTTACAGTTACAGAGTTAATGTGTATTTAAAATGCATAATATTACTGAAAAGCAGGCGCACAGCCCCATTTTCTTGTTCAGGAGAAGGCCACTGATGAATGCTCCATAGCTACTCTGGAAAGTTCTTGCTGAACAACGAAAGATACATTTTCCAATACAATTCATTAGAGAAGCTGTCATGTCCAATTGGTGATGTTCAGGAAATCCACTGGAAAACATTTCACTCAGCTATTTCTGACAGCAGCAATCAGCAACAAAAGAGGTGTTGATAGGTGGTAATGGAAATCTTTTGTTTCCCGCTGATTGTGACAACTGGGTTGATTCTTGGCAGCGCTAATGTGAAAGTGAGAGAGTAAACGGTTCTAAAGTGTCAAAACATGTTTTACGTGAGAGTGGCAAGCACTGGTTTGCATCGTTTAGCCCTACCCCTAATGTTTTGAAATTACATTTTGAGTTTAAAAAAAAAGTTTGACAGCACTGCTTATGATAGCAACAAGTGGGGCGAAATACTCAAGAGTTGTTGTATCAGTAGGAACAATTAATCAGCATGTTTAGCATTCAAATACATAAAAGTTCAACAAGCATATTTTGCAAAATTATGTGAATGTAATCAAAACAAAATGTTTTTGTGGGGATCTGATGCACAATGCTATTTCGTTCAAAATTACTTTTTGTTTATATAATTCTAAAAAGAAATGAGATATCATGGAGGTACAGTCGTATTGGTGCATACTAGTGGAAGACGCCTAATTATCTCTCTCCTACCAGCTGTGGTGCAAGCCTATTAAGGTTTTTAGGGACAGTTTGATGGCTCTCAGGGTCAGACTGACACATAGGGCATCCTGGCAGTGCCACAAGGGCTGGTCGGACAGCTCAGAACGTGGGACTTTTTTGGCTGTATGTGGCACTGTTTTATAGTCTGGCTGGCCGGTTTTTAGGTCGAGCCTCGAGTAGCGCGCAAGCGCTGCACTGGCGAGACTTTAAGTTAGGGGGTTTCGAAAGCTGACCACACGCTCGTGCGTCATGGCCTTTTCCCTGCGGTTACGCGCAAGCAAAAGGCCATGGTGCACGACCGTGTGGTCACGCCTGCTGCTTGCAAGCGCGCGCGCACCACTCGCGTGCTTGTCTTATGTACAACAGTGCCCCCAAGTGGGTTAAGATGGTTACAGTCTATCATCATTTATGAGCGCGTTCATTTTCACTTGTCTGAGCAAGATGGCCTCCACTCCACTGTTAGATGTGATATTTTTTGTTGTATGCAGGTGGAAAGTCCACTTCCATCTCTAACCCAAGCGGCTGTGCTGGTGGCATCCTAGGTTGCTGGCGTCTCCTAGCGCTGGCGGCACTGCATTATCATTACAATACATACACTTCTAAGGTTTGCGAAACAGTTCCAGCTTTCCTGCCCAAGTGCATCTTTTCCCGCACTTTAACTCAAACCTGCACGAAAACATGACCAGATTAAAAAAAATGTCGTTTGAAGATTGACGTTTTGCACGTCGGTATCTTGCAGGTTACTCGGCACGTGCAAGAGAAAAGTAAACAAAACTACTATGCGTATATCAAACTTTCAGTTTTATATTCTGATTTACCATAGATGCAAACGTATATTATAATGTTATTCACTGTTATTCGTATTTTATTTTTGAAGAACTTTGTGACAGCCCAGTATTTTTGTGTAATTGTGTTTAATAAAGCTTTTTAAACAGAAAAATACCTCAATGCATCAGTTAATTTACACAGTCATACGACTACACTCCCTGGGGGCTTGTGTCTCAACAGTTATTTTAAAAGAATGATGTATTCAGAGACAAGGAATTCAGTTATATTTTCACAAATAGGTAAAAAATGAACTGTGGGAAGGCATGGAGGCAGGATCTATTATCTTCAGATTTCGCTGCAGAACCAGCAAACATCTCCTCCACTGTAAGGGAGCGCTCCAGTGAATCCACGGGGCAGCCATGTCATCACAGGCTTGGAGGTTTTCTCAAGTGTATTTAGTTTTGAAGCTGTTGGCGCATAGTAGGGAGATTAGGTCAGACGTGTCCTCATACTCGACAGCCCCACTTGTGTACACTGGCACAGAATGAAAGAACTCAGAGCTCTGCCAGCAGATAAGAGGAGGAAGGAAGAAGACACTTCAATCTGATCTTATGTTTTACTTTTGTTTTATTAGTTGTGCTTGTATATTTCCAAGGCAACCGAGGGGTTATTTCAAAGCTCTTATAGGGTGGGTTACTATTTGTACATGGTCTACAACTTCTCCACCCCAAATTTACTCAATCCCTACTACTCGTCCTTCCACTTCTTCCTCTCTCCATCTGCCTTCACGCCCCACTGACCACCCATCCCCCTCCCAAATCCACACCCCTACATGAGATGAGCCGTTACTTACGAAACAAGCATTGGCATAGCCAATAGGTCTCGCCTTTGGGACCTTATAAGTGTTTAGCCATGCAACAGTTAATGTTGTTGCACCAAGGATATTGTGCTGCATAACTAAATACTTATAAGGTCCCAAAAGCGAGACCTATTGGCTATGCCAATGCTTGTTATTGTTGATATTGCCACAATCATTTCCAGTAGCAAGCACAAATGCATGTAGTCTGTTATTCTTTGAAAACATACTTACAGCGTGTGTTTTCTAGTTCATAATAGCCGTATTTGCAGAACGTAGATCACTATTTATTAATTTGTTTAGACTGCCTGGGCAC
This sequence comes from Calotriton arnoldi, assembly GCA_963921515.1. NCBI lineage: Eukaryota > Metazoa > Chordata > Amphibia > Caudata > Salamandridae > Calotriton > Calotriton arnoldi. Next base: position 1,105,711 of record CAWUFW010004448.1, on the reverse strand, counting down.
AGTAATTGTGCTGTCCGCGCCTATTTTCTGCCCCAATTCGGCCCTGATTGCGCTCAGTCAAGACAGTATTCACTGCTGGTCACCAGCAGGGCCCAGTGTGTACTGGTATTTGCAGTCTCTCGCAACACATCACAGCAGTTTAATCTTAGTATTCAAATATTCCTATTGAGACCCCAGTGCATCCTAGTACCTTTTATAGCGCACTCTTGCATAGTATTTCTCAATTGTGAATTCACTGTCGCGTATGCACGCAATATCTTTACATATGTTTCCGTTGGTTTGCTTTGAAAACTTCATGGAGTAGTGGCCAAATATTCCTGGTATTTGCAGATTTCCACAACACAATCCATGATGTTCTTCTCAATCCAAAAGTCAGTGTTACATTGCATTAAAGCAATCTTTTACATATGTTTCACAATATTATGGATCTTCAAACAAGCTCATTTCTGCTCTGCTTTGAATGCTTTACAAAATCAAATACCTTCACTCTGAAGGAATATTGCATTCCTCCAACAGCAGTCCAGAAGACCTAGAAGCCCCCAGAAAATATTTAAAGAGGGGCTTTGGTTGCATTCAGGCAGGCAGTTTCAGCAGGTGTTCGTCTACTGGTTTCCAGTGAGAACTCACTGAAATTGGACTGCCAGTTTTTCCAATCACATTTAATAATAAGGTGTTGTCAATGTGCGGTTTCGCAGTGAGGTCCCAGTGTTTCTGGTACCTGCAGTCTTTCACAATATTTTGTCAGATTCCAATGGCATCTAACCAATCGCTTCCATGTACAAATATTTCATGGCCTTTCATAACAGTTTTTCAAGTATTTATCTGTATGTGGCCCACACTCCCTTGCGGTCATCCTGAACTTGTGATTTTGTCCCGGTCGGGCACAACCAGATAACCACACTTGGCGCTTTGTGCTTTTAGACACTATTTTCACTCAAATCTTTAAAATTGCATATCCCCGGTTCTACTAATTGGATTCTTATCATTTTGATCTTGAAAAATGTATTTAATTCTACTCTAGTTTTCTAGATTGGTATGGGATTATTTCTTGTGTTGTGTTTTCACTGCATTTCTGTTTGAAGTGCTGCATAAATACCTTACAACTTGCCTCCAAGTTAAACCTGACTGGCTTTGTACCAGGGTGTAAAGGGATAAGCACAGTTTAAGTAGGGGTTTGCTTGTGTTTTACCCTGACAAGAATTGTGGTTGCTGCTTGAGTAACCACTATCCCAATTTCTTACATATACTCTTTAAACTCGGGTGCATGGTCTTAATATGCCTCCATACTCCTCCAACTTTCTCACAAGAAACTTAAAGTCCAGGAGCATTACAATCATAGAGAGTGAGCTATTGATCATTCCAATCATACATTCTGGTCAATTTGGGATGATGTTTTATCCACCCAAGTAATGCTACTTTGAAAATGAGTTCCACCCAACTGCGCCACATCTAATCTAAAAGGAAGCACTATACTTAAGTAAGTCTTCTTTTTTTATTGTGCTCCTTTGCTGGAAATTGGGTTATTAGTTGTGTGGCCAGCACAAGTAATAGTTCCTCAATTGTCTTTAGTGTGAACCAAACACCCCATTGCAGCGCTTGACTCTCACAGGGTAGTGAAGCGCAGCAGTCTAAGGCCTGCTCAAGGGAGGAGGTGTGGGCGAGGAATTACCAATCATTGGCACACAATAATAACAATCAATGAATAATTGTCCTGTAAGCACATTTTCTTTAGAAAATGGAGAAGCACACTTATTATGCACACATTACTAAACACTATGCAGTAATTAACCCCTAGAGGGGTCACTCAAACATTCCAAGTGAGTTTCTAAAGTCACTATGTAATCATAGGATACTACTTTCGCATGAATTATTGTCATGATTGCATGAATGGTAGATTAATAAGACATATGCAATCATCATGAAAACCCAATAAAAACTTTTAGCAGCAATAAACTTTGTGTTTGAGCATTCTTTCTTATACTTTGCAATAAACTGTCAGAGTAACCCCTGGAGGACATTGTAACAAAACACCATAATGCAACAGCACTGCCATGCAACCCTACAATCAGTCCCTAGAGAACGTAACACATTCCACACTTTTAGGTCCTCTAGGCCTTTACCAAACATAAGGCCCCTAGAACACAATATACTCTCAGCTGTAGAAAAAAAAACTCCAGCCATGGGAGTGTTTGAAAAAGAATGTGAAAATCAGGGTTAATGATCATTTTGGGGTCCCCCAACTTAGGGTGGGGTGGGGACCCAGTAGATGACAGGGCCAGAAAGAGAACATGGTGCTGAATACATTGTTGGTGGCCACATCGTCCTAGGACTACCACCACAGGCAAAGGTATGGGCGATAATGCATTTGAGAAGAAACGCAAGTTGGGCAAGTGCATTGAATATTATAACAAGGGCTCTCCCACTGTGCTGGGGACAGACACGCTAAACTTGTTTTCTGGTTTCCTGCTTGAATGCAGCCTTGCGTTGCCTTGCTCTTCTTGTGAGAGGCGGGTGCCTGGTCCCACTCGGACACCCCTGATAGGGCCAAAGTTGGAGGACAGCAGAGGGAGCCCACCCCAGGCTACCCTCGCCAGCTTCTTGCACCTGCAGCACTATGCGTGCTGCCACAAGAGCTGGAAGCCTTGCTTGGTGTCTGCCTGCTCCAGCAGGCAGACATGTACTCTTCTGTGGCCATCTCCAACTTCCCCAGACACAGGCACAGGGAGCAGGGAGAGCGGTCCATGTGGGGGTGCGGCGACAATCCCTCATCCTCCTTAACGGGGCCCAGGGATGGGGCCCTGGGCCCCTCCCACCTTCAGCGTGGAAAGCATGACGGTGACCCCCAATCGTCAGAATCTCTGAAGCAAGACAGCGCTTTCCTGCACCAGGGAGCAGACAGGGGTCCGGGATGGGGTCCCGGCCCCCTTTAACATAAATCCACCAGGGGATGGGGTCCCCAGGCAAGATGCAGACACAGGGAGGGGTCCCCACACACGTCCTCTCCCCCAATGTTCCCAAGTCAGCACTCTTGCACTGTCCCCCCGGTCCCTGGTCCAGCCCGGGGGAAATTGATAAAACGATGGTGGAGTGCCACGCTCTCAGCAAAGCGAACGGTCAAAGGTCGCCAAACTTTAAAAGGGCATAACTCCGGCCCCTTTGGGCCAATTTGGACAATCTTGGGCTCGTCTTACTCCTGGTGACGAGTTCTATCCACCAGGTGCATTTGCAGCAACCCTTTTCACCTACCTCCAAAGCGGTGCAGTTCTCCAAAAGCTGGTTCTCCTGGCTTCCTGTGCCAGTTCTCCTCTATGGCTTTGTTGGTGGGTGCAGAAAAGTTCAGGGCTTCCCACAACTGGTCCTCAGGGTGAGTAAGGGGGCCAGCCTCACTGGCCCTTGGGAAGACCCACTGGTCCTGGGGTCAACTGAACAGAGTCCTGGGTCCTGCGTGGAGGGTCAGGAGGCTCCTCCTTCCAATTCTCCATGACAGCTCCAGGATCCATCAGCAAAGCAGGTAGAAAATTCACAGTCAAGAGAGCGTCTCCCCCTTGTGCAAGAGTTTCTAAATGAGAGAGGAAGGTTCCAGAAGACAGACACCCATAAGCAATCCTGGGGTGCCACATCACCTCTCCACCTCTGTCCCAACCTTCCTGCACAGCCTGCTGGGACAATCCAAAATGGCGTCATCAAGGAGCCACTGGGCACATCCGATCACGGAGTCCCAGCTGCACTCCTTACTGACATCACTGCAAGGGACTTGCACACTAGAATTTCAAAGGGAGCCGCCCGGGCACTTTCCTTTTTTTCTGTGGGTTTGGCCAGGCCCTTCCCTGGTGTAGTGTGACTGCGGAGTGATTGAATCAGATGATTCCAATCCACCCCTTTCTTTCTCAGGAGCTGGGAGCAGTACTGCTAATTGCTCCTTTTGTGTTGGGGCAGCCTTGGTTCTTACTGATGGATAAAATGCAATTACTGAGCACAGCAGGGTGACAAGGCCTGTGCTCTGATCGCAAGCTGAGCCAGTAAAACATGAAAACTCTGAATGACCCACAAGATGTACAGTTTTTATTTTGGGAGTTACAAATCTGATTTTTCCTCACAGTTTACATTCTAATTCAAGACGTCAATGGTCTCTGTAGGCCCAGGGGAGGTGAAACTACACTCTAAGGCAGTTCCCTCCCTATGTGCATAATGGAGTGTCACTATAGTTGAACAGTAAAGCACACTGGCATTCCATAATAGTGTGCATAATAGTGTACAGTACCCTCATGAGATCTATCCCAGGTGAATACCTATCCCTACAGAGTCCCCTATGCACCAGGCTACTTGTGCATTGTTACCGGGGTGTGCACAACAGTAGTCTTGCATGTGCAGCCCACACATGAGTGCCACACATGTGCACACGTGTAAACAGCCAAATGCCCCTTACCCTTGCTGCATCTCAGTGGCCTTACCTTAAAAGGCAGACACTGGTGGTAAACACGCACAGTCCATTTACCATACGTTTACCGTGGGTGAGATGCTGGTAGTGAGGCTCGCCCACAGAGAAAGTCCAAAGATCCAAGCGTACTGCTGAGGTAGAACCCAGTGCAATATCCTTCATAGATGGCCGGCAGGCAAGCAGGTTGACAGCCAACTGGTACACATTTCAAATATACATTCCACAACCCGTTATGATGCACTAGGCATTCTAACTGAGAACCCAACACATCTCCCCATTAAACAAACTGCACATATGAAAAATGAAAAAGATCTATGCAACATTTGATAACACACCTAAGAGTTACCAAAATTAACAAATCACAATTAAACAAGATAATATTAAAAAAATACTTCACGTAAATACACAAAAGATTAATAAATAAAACATTTTCATGTGTGTATCCAAAGATTCATTTTAACTTGTAATCACACAACTTAATAGGCACGGTCCATTCTCTTGATGATCTTCTAATAGCAGATTCCTGTGATTCGTTCACATTCAGAACATCCTGTATTCCTTCCCACACCCTGAACCACAGATATTTTTTTCTTGTTCCAACACCTACCATTGTCTAAGGTCACAGAATGTGCTGTCAGTCTTACTACCCTCTTGGGGCTGGAGAAATGACTGTTTCCTTTACCAGAACAATCATTTCTAACCCTGACGATGTCACCTTCTTTCACCTTCAACTCTCTAGAAGCACTTGTCATATACTTATCTTGAGTGGCCTTCCTCTTCTCACTCACATCATCCAGGGTCTCCTTAGAAGGTATCTACTTCTGCCTCCAAATACGGTTCAATTTTGACCCTGGGATGCTTCCTGTCATTGAAATAAAAGGTGACCCTTTGGTTTCTGCATTAGGAGGGGTGCAAGGCACTCACAACAATTTTCTCACCTCCAACATCCAGTATAATCTTTTTACCAATGACAGTTGAATGTTTTCTTTGATCACTCTATCACAACCCTTCACCAGACCATTGCATTTAGGACGATATAATGATGTCATGGTATGTTTAATCCCAAAGTCTTTCAGCAATTGCTCAAACTCCAAGGAGATAAGCTGTGGCCAATTATCAGAGATGATTTCATCTGGCATGCCTTCTCTCAAGAACAATTTCTCCAACATGCACTTCACTGCACTCAAAGTGATGCTATTTACAAATGCTACTTTTTGCCATCTAGAATGATAGTCCATCACTGAATGCCATACTTGACCTGAATATTTCCTACACATAAAGGACCAATTATATCTATAGCTAACTTCGGCCACGCTTTATCAGGAAAACCGTCACAGCACTCACACCACTGGGAATGGTTACTTGCGTTTTATCACTGGCCACACAATACAACCATTCCCTGACAAAATGTTCAAACTCCCTGTCCATACCCTGCCACTAAAATATGTCTCTCACTCTCCCCTTCATGGCTCTCATCCCTATATGGCCTTGATATGCCAAAGTCACCACTTTGAACTTCAAATTCTCAAGAACAACTAGGTGGTCTGACCTAAACAAAATCCCATCGACTACATAAAGCTCCGGGCCAATATGCCTATACACATTCAACAAAGCATCTGACATATTGCCACTCGGCCATCCTCTCCCTACATAAGTCATCACTCGCTTTAGGGTACTATCCTGTTGCAAAGGCTTCCATCCAAACCTGCTCAGTAATTGCCTCCTGGACTGCACCTGACAATTTGTTGACCATAATATAATTATCATCCTTGCTAGATGTTTCACAATTCTGACTTCCAGCTTTTAAAGGTAATCTTGAAAGGCAGTCAGCCAACAAATTTTTAACTACTGGAATATACACCATCCAATAACAGTAATGCTGTAACCTGTATTACCATTTAGTAAGCTACCTGCTGCTCTTGTGGTAAACAAATTGAACAAGGGTTTGTGGTCCACACGTACCTCAAACTCAGATCCCCACATATACTGCCAGAATTGATCAATGCCCCATCAGCAAGCTAGCACCTCATGCTCTATCATCAAATAAGATGCCTCTGCACCCCTTAAACTCCAGCTAATGAAAGCAACAACTTCATCCCTTCCATTCTTTCTTTGCATTAAAACGTCCCCCAGTCCATGATGGCAGGCATCTGTGACCACAATATTGGAATCCTTGGTATCGAACGACTTGAACGGAATTGCTTTAGCCACCACACTTTTGATGTCTTCAAACTCATGATTACACTCCTCATCCCATACATACTTCTCCCCCTTCTTGAGAAGAGCATGCAGAGCATGTCATCTCTCAGCACACCATGGGATGAATCGTGTATAGAAATCCACAAGACCCACAAATATTTGCAACTGATCCTTGCCTTCCGGAATAGGGGTTTCAACAATGGCCTTCACCAAATTCTCCTTGGTTCCATACCTTGCACGGATAACCTGTGCCCCAAATACTCTACACTTCCACCCTAAACTTGCTTATTTCTTCCTTCAGGGTAACACCCTTCTCTTCCAGAATGGTCAATACCTGAGCCAGTTTCTTATCATGTTCAGTTTTGTTCTCCATATACATGAACAGATCATCTTGGAAACAGGTAACTCCCCCCACCTCTCTAAACATGGTATCCATTTAGCACTGAAACACAGCAGAAGCGGAGGCTAACTCAAAGGGCATCCTGTTGAATTTAAAGGCCCCTTTAGGAGAAATAAAGGAGGGTAAGTGTTGCAAATCCCGATCAAGACAACTTGATGGTAAGCAGAAACCATGTCCAAAGTAGAAAATACTTTGGCTCCTTTCACCAGGGAAAGCATTTGAGTAACATTGGGTAGTGGATGCCAGTCAGGACAAATTCTGGAGTTCAAATCCCTCAAATCCACACAGATACGTAAACTCCCATTTGGTTTGTGAGTCAATAGAACAGAAGATAACCACTCCGACCCTCAACGGGCTTGATTATGTCCTGAGCACACAATTTTCCCAACCTTTTCTTTAACTTTCGTCTAACCATCAATGGGACTCTCCTAACCTTGTGCACCGCAAGTTCTGTCCATTCCTTTAGCTGTATCTTGTGTCTGAACCCCTTGAACTTTCCCAATTCATCTGTGAATACTTTACTGAATCTTGTTTCCCATTCACTGTCTTCCAAAGCACACACAGCCACACACTTCTTTTTCAGTAGCACTAGTTCATTGTTATTCGGATCCAAAATCATTTACAAATTATGTTGTTCCAACCAACCCTATAAGGATGACCCATATTTGGCTACATATAAAGTTGCATTCGATGTGTCCCCTTTGAAAGATACCACAGTATCAAACTCCACCACAACCTCTATGGGCTTTCTAACATAGGCCACTGGTTTGATAGTAAATTTCCTGATAACAAGAATCTTGCTTTGAAAGTTTTCCCAGTCTTGTTCCTAAATCAGCGTAAAAGGTGAGCCTGAGTCAGCCATCATGTTCACACTTACACCTCCAACATCCACCCGACAATAAGGTCTTCTGGTGGAGATATCTGCGGAAACACTCTGACTCAGATCTTTAACATACAAAATAACACTTTTGTCACTAGATTCCAAGGATCTGTAATCATCCAAAATACAGACAACCTTTTGTTTCTCCTTTCCCTTGTCTTTCCTTTTGGATTTACATACCTTTGCGAAAAGTCCCTTTTTGTTTTACAAATGGCACGCACGTTACCAATTGAAAGGCAAACAATCGCATTTCCTAAGTGATGGGCAATTCCATACCTGTAACATTTCAAATTCTTAGATTTGACCCTGCTCTTCTTAGAGTTTTTGGTTCCCAGCTCAGCTACCATTCTTTAGCTGATGATTCGGACACCGACATTTGTGCCATGAAGGACGCTGTGCTTTCAATGCCAGAAGCTAACTTTATAACTTTATTCCAAGTTAAATTTGGAGTGGTAAGCAATACTTCTTGGACTTTCCTGTTATTATCATGCTCCACTACTTGATCCCTGATCAATTCATCTTCAAAGTCCTTATACTCACACATTGCTGCTAAGGTTCTTACAGCATCCACAGAACTTTCCACAGATTCACCAGGCAATTGATGGCATCTGTAGAATTTATTCTTTTCCATAATTACATTTTTATGGGTTTTAAACCTCACAACCAACATTTTAAGCGCAGATGCCTATTTGTCCACTGCATACCCTTCACGCATTGCTGTCTTATGTGGAAGATGCTTTAACCCCTTCGATGCTCGTGACGGAACCCAGCCGTCATGAGCCACGGGTGGCCTGTGCGCATGACGGCTGGGTTCCGTCACGACCACGCCCGCGATTGGAATGTCCAGCACCGGGATGGAATTCCTGCCGCAGACAAGGTGTTAATATTTTCCTACTCTCCGGACCCAAACATTGTTTGAATGATGCAAGCTTCAATTTGTGAGTAACATTATCCCCATCAATGGCATCCAAAAATGACTCAAAACCCTCTTTCCATCGCTCGCAATCAGCCGAAGGATGTACAGGACTCAGATTAGAGTGAAAATAGTTAAAAGGACATCAGGCTACTTTCTGTCAGTTGTTTTCACCAGGAGTTCTTAACAACAATGAGATTATGTTATAAAAGTTAAGTACAGAAAGTGAAGGGCAATGGGGGGCCAAATGACCAGGTGACTCTGGGACAGGCCGCACAGAGTCAGATCTCCATTTTCAATTCAAGACTACTGGAACAGGAGGCACTTAGACCCAGATTAACAAACATTACGCACTAGATTCAAGTGATGCAAACCTGCGCAACATGTTTTTTTCTTTTATTACTTTTCAGTTCAGTAAAATCATTCAATACAGAAGACAGAGCTTGAGAGCAAGTAATCCATTTGTCCTCTATGATACTATCCTTATTCCTGCAAAACCAAAATCATATGATTACTGTATCCAAGGACATAGAGAAGGAATAGCTTTTTAAAGCTCAGAAAATAATAAAGCATAATGCAAGGACTAAAAGTCAAATCCGAAGGTTGTTTTGTACAAGGTGATGTTACCGCATAGGTACCAGAGCTCCCAGTTGCATCAGGGATGAGAAGTACTGTATTTGTGTTGAAAGCTGTGAGAAGTAATTTAGAACAAGAAAAAGAGAAAGTAATGTCTTTAACGATGTGAATGGATGCAAATGATATGGTCTTTTAAGGGCGTCTGATTCTAGCATGTATAAAAATAGAATTAATCCTTTCATCAAGGAATGATGTGACTCTCTATATTATTTTAAATTTTCCTTACCTCAGATAAGCAGTAAAATGATCAGAATAAAGACCAGGTGACTCATCCAAGTAAAAACAAGAGTGTGTTAAAATCATGTTACTGTCTAGAAAAGTCTTTTGTAATGTATATTACGGAGGAGAATACATTTGACGTGAAACAAAGAAGTAATACTTTATTTGAGGAAACATGAGTAAGATGATTCACTGCGGAGGATGCAGGTGTTCATATGTAAAAACAGCATGCTCCTATCTTTGTTTGCCACGGAGAGCGCGCGATTTGAGAGAACTGGATAATATGTGCAATGATTTTACTTGTTTTGGACTGAGAAGTTGTCTGAAATTAAGGCAAAGCAATGCAAAGCATCAAGGAGGCAGTCAATGAGTGGTACATCAGTGCTCCTATGCAACTACCCATGGCTTTTTATGTAAAACCCTTTCCAAGAAATTCTTTTATTTTGCCTAACTTTTCCCACTGTGCATGTGTGCTGCACTGTACAGCACACACCCGAAGTGGGAACAGTTTTAAAGTTTGACTATGCATAATATTTTGCATAGGATGGACACCCTTCCAGTACAAAATGTATGCTAACTCTTCAGATGTATGCATCTCTGCTACCATGCCATCTACTGATGAAAACTCCCCACCAGAAGAGTCACTCACCAGGGAATGACTCAAATGGGAGTAAGTCCTAATTTTCAGACAAGTCCCCTACAGTATCTAGCCCTATTAGTCACCAGCTTTGCAGCTCTGTGGATGGTCACAGTCCTCCCTGGGTCGCCAAACTATTCAACAGCATCACTGGGGTGTACAAAACCCTAGTTTGGACCTATGGAAACCCTGCAGATAACAGTGGTGAGCCACCAATTCTAGCCATGGGAAGTAACGCTGAGTCCTGCTGGGGTAAAACAGACAACTGTGTAACTTAGCCTTGTCATTCAATAGCCTTTCCGCTGTGAGCTCTCTCAGGTTGTGACCCACCAGCCAGTGCCCTATCCATTGTTGTGAGCTGCAGTATAATATAACTCAGAGTCATGGACCCCTAGTCCCCCCGTTCAGTCATCCTCTTCACTCTCACGGATGAAACATTTCTTTCTGGAGCTCCATATTAATTCACCCAGTAGTGCATCAAGCTCCTCAAATATACACCTAGGAACAGCAATCGGTAGGGTTGGGCATAGGGGCACCACCATCTTGGTTAAGGCAGTTGTCCCTGCCACTGTAAGCAGCAGGGTTCACCAGGAAGCTATCTGGGGCCTAAAGGCCCTGATAACCCCCCATATGTTTCAATCTAAATGGTCTGTAGTTGAGTGACATACCTATAATTCAAGATATCTGAATGCAGTTTCTTCCCACTGCACTGCCTCATCATCTAGTCCCATACCTTCCTGACACACTGCTGGGTCAATAGGGAAAAGCAAGATTTTGATAAATTGTTACATAGCCAAGAGAGGCACCCATACTCATTGGGGGACCCTGTAATGGAGTGTCAGTCAGCTCCCGCATTGTGAATGTAGAGCAGCAGATTGTCTGCATATAGGAAGCCCATTTTGACTCTTCTAACCTTAGACATCCCGAGCCCTCCCCTCTGAGGGTGGGCGAAGCTTGCATTTCAGCACTCCTGTTTGTTTCCTGTTTTAGGAGACACAAGTAATGACTAGGACGAGGAGGGCTGAGAGTAATGAAAATTAATCCAGCTATATATTTTCCCATTCTGTTCTACAGATCAGAAGGTTCAGTATTTTCCATTCACAAATAGCACCAGATTTAGCAAAATTGGGATTAACAAGAGATTCTGAAAGAGGCCCATAGATTTGTGCACCATTTAAGTCTCATATATTTTCCCAAATAAATGTATCCTTTCACCATAGACAAAAAGAGAAAGCATGTGTGAGGCTCTCTGCACACAAGGGCATAACGCAGGCCCCTGCAGCCCATGTGGATCAAGTCTGCCCCCACCCACCAGGGAATCCTAATGGCTCCTCACTACATTCTGCAAAGGGCTCTATCTTTTTGGTTTACAACACTGGGTGTAAAAGGCAAGTTTCCACACGGATGCTAAGTGTGTGTGTGTGTGTGTGTGTGTGTGTGTGTGTGTGTGCGTTTTCGTTGGTGCTGATGATGATCCCATGAGTGAAGGAAGCAGGAGAGCCTGTAAAACATTTGGTCACATGTAATTTTGAACGACTAACTTAGGGGCATATTCACAAGGAGCTATCGCCGAATTAACGGCACTTTATCGCAGCCAAAGCCGTGATAAATTTACCCCCATTCACAAGCCGGTGTTAACAGCCCACAGCACCAGTTTACCCGCGATAGCAGCCGCAAAAACATCGCCACAGAGGACCCTCGCAAATATCGCTAATGAGATGCAGAGTAGGCGTTCCCGTGACTAAAGCCGAGACAACAGCACACCTCAACATTCACAACGACCAGCCACATCCGCGATAAAAACACAAAACAGGCGATAAGGCGCGTTAGCACCAGGAAATCTACACCAGCTCTGACCTGGTGTAAAGTCGGACGGCAGCCAGCACCACAAAAGGGAGCACAGCCCAAGGCCACATCCGAAGGGCAACAGATGCCATGGAGTCACACATCATGTGGCCTGGACACCCAAGAGGGCCACAACACCCACCACCACCACCCCAGGACCACCCCTCCCTGGCACCACCCCGACCAAAGACATGCCACATCAGCCACACCTAAACATGTACAAAATATTCCGCCTGATGCCGCATAATCACAACTGGTGACATGCATGTGTCGTCACAGAAATGACCAGCACACATTCACTTTCGAAGCAACAAATGAAACTTTATTAAAATGAACAACGAAATGAAATGAAGACACATGGCCACTCCCCTCCGGACAATACGTAGGTCACAGCCTGTAAGACAAAAAACATGAAGAGAAGGTGTGTCCTGCGCACATCAGAGAACAGAGAGAGAGCGAAGGAGAGAGAGAGGAAGAGAGGGAGAGAGAGAGAGAGAGAGAAGAGGAGAGAGAGAGGAAGAGAGAGGAAGAGAGGGAGAGAGAGAGAGGAAGAGAGGGAGAGAGAGAGAGGAAGAGAGGGAGAGAGAGAGAGTGCCGCCCCTGCGCACCCAGGCCCACTGCTCACCTGCTGCCACCGGTGTGTCTCCAACCACGTGGCGGTATGTAGGGCAGTTCACCAGGTCACACATCTCATTCAGAGCCGTCATCTGAAACAGAGCGCAGATACATGACTGGCACAGTACACACACTTGCACAAGACAACATCGCCTGCCCGCCCATGCACACCCAGGCAGAGGCACCCCAACCCCTCCCCCCGCCCATCGGAGCATGCCCGCCCATGCACACCCAGGCCTCAATGCTCAAATTCCACCACCGGCGCGTAGACAGGAGGTCCCACCACGTGCCGCTGCAAGCCACAAGCCCAGGGCCCGCAGACATGGCACCCTCCACATCATGCAGCCCCGCTCCGCTGGCCACCAGGTCTCACGTTTGGTGCTGGGTCTTGATTACTCCATGGCAGAGGACATACCAGTGCACCCAGCATCATCGCAGGCTGCACACCCGCTCAGCCCAATGGGTGCCACCAACTCTGGCATCCCGGAAGCGACGCCACGGGGCGGTAGGCCTGCGCTGCCCGCTGGCTCTGGCCTACACTGCAGTCCAGCAGGGCACACAAAACCTGAGCTGTCCGGACCGCCGGGACAGGGCATCATCGCAGGCTGCACACCCGCTCAGCAGCTCAAGGTGCCACTGACTCAGTGCACCCAAAGTCACCGTCCCGTGGCGGGGTGCCTGTGCCGTCCGCAAGGCCTCTGGTGCCACTAACCTTGTGCAACCCCAGTCTGCGCCACTTGGTGGTAGGCCCACGCCGTACTCCAGGCCTTGGATTCCACTAACCCTGTGCAACCCCAGTCTGTGCCACGTGGAGGTAGGCCCGTGCCGTACTCCAGGCCTCGGATGCCACTAACCCTGTGCAACCCCAGTCTGCGCCACGTGGTGGTAGGACCGCGCCGTACTCCAGGCCGCGTACGCGACTAACCCTGTGCGCAGCAACTCATGGGCCCTATATGAGTGTGAACCGCGGGGCGTCCGCCATCCAGTCATCACCGGAAGAGGGGAATGTGACGTCGTAGGACCTTTATGTTGGCGGAGTCACATGGCCTGTGACGCCTGTGCCGGATGGGTGTGGTGTGTTTGAAAACCTGCCCTCAGGGAGTGGCCGTGACATGCTGACAACTAGACCAGTGACCCGCACACCACCAGCGAGTACGGCTGCGACGGGTAGCAATGAGGGCCCCCCCTCGGTGCGTAAGCGGAGTGGACTGGCCTGCCGTACGCCGGACCAGCGCAGGGCCTGCAACAATGACTCGTGGGCTCTGGGTGTGGTCCAGTCCATGTCCGGTCAAGGAAGTGACTGATGCGTGTGTCCCTGCTGCAGTGTTCACGGAACCCGCTACACAAGATGCAATGTCGCACCCCCTTACTGGCATCCCATAGGATGAACATCATTGACGCAAGGGAAGGCACTGTCCCCACATTCATCCACACATCCACACAGGAATGACGTAAGACATCACACAGCAGTGCGTCACTGGATGTTTATTTGCACATCCAGTGCAGTCATGCAGCTGGAGCGGTACAGGGCAATGCCGAACACACCACACAATATTGGCCTGTGGAGGGCCAGCCAGTGTCCATCCCGGGATGATCTGTACTGCGGAAGCGGAAGAGTACAGTCCGCAGTCTGTCCGCCGTGTCATTGGTCGTCAAACAGCATGTGGCAGTCCATGTCGCTGTCCAAGGTGAGTGCCTCAGAGTGTATCGGGGGTCAGTGAGGCCATGTGCGGCACCAAGCAGAAACAGGCAAGGTGGCGGTAATGGATGCTAGTGCCTGGTCCTCCTGACCACAGTCCCATCCACGTCCTCGTCCCCGGGTGTGTGCCCTGCCCCACCTGTGGGAGTTGCAGTGCCGGCTGCGTCACTGTGTGCCACTGACTCATCAGGGGCCGGAGGAGGATTGTCGGCCACACTGTGTGGCAGTGACACATCAGGTGCCGGAGTGGATACGCCTGCCGCACTGGGAGGCACTGACACACCAGGGGGCGGAGATGTGGATGGTGTGGGGGCAGCAGCATTCATCATCGCCACGCCTTGTGACAGCAATGCCATGACGAGGACATGCAGGGCACGGTAGATCCCAGCTACATTTCGCAGATGTGCAGCAGTGGCTGCCATCTTTTCCGCCTCCATCCGCACCATGTCCTCCATGACCCTCTGCATGTGTGCCAGCTCAAGGCTGGCATCGCTGGGGCTACTGTGAGTGGACAGGTATTCTTCCCTCCACGTCATGACTCCAGAGATGTCAGTCAGGGCTGGCTGGAGACCATGGGGCGTACATAGACACCCAAGGATGGGGTCCAGTTTGCTAGCCATGAGCTCGAACCCCACCCGGACCTGCTCAGCCGTCTCCCTCTGGCCCTCCAGCACACGGCGTTGGAAGGCCATTTGTTGTTCCTGGGGGTCTTGGGAGGGTGCCGGGGCTGTGGGTGCCTCCTGCTGGGTGGTTTGGGTGGTGGGTGGGGTCTCATGGATGTAGCTGGGCTGCCCTGATCCTGGAGGTGAGTTGCGGAGGTGGTCAATGAGGTCTTGGATGGTTTGGATGTCGATGCTGGTGTTGTCCTCCTCCTCGTCATCAGTGAAGAGTGGCTGTGACTGCTCTGCAGGAGGTGTTGAAGATGCCCCTGCGATGTGAAGGGGAGATGGTGTATTACAATGTGTCCGCATGTATGTAGCCGCATGGTACAGGTTGACATTCAGACAGCATGGCATTGTACATTGTGACAGTGTGTGGGTCTGGGCGAGGACCCAGAGTGATTGTGGGTGTGCACTGTGCCCTGCTTGCTTGTGCATGTGTGCCACTGTGGCCATCTCCCCCCGTCCCCCCAGTACCTGGTGGTCACTCACCCTGTTGCGGTTGTGTTGTGTCCTGTTGAGCAGTGTCCGGTCCCCCGACTCCGGCCACAGTCTCCACACTGATGACTGTCGACACCAGCTCCTCCATGTCATCCAGCTCCAGCTGTGGCGCTGGGCCCCCACCTCCGGTCTGCTTTGCTGCCTTCAGGTTGGCGGAGAGTTTATCCTTGGTCTTCCGCTTGATGTCATTCCATCGCCTCTTGACCTCGTCCATTGTCCGCTTGTGCTCTCCGACGGCATTCACCTTGTCGACGATGTCCCGCCATATTCCATTTTTGGTGCCCAATGACATGTTGAAGGTGACGAAGAGCTGTTGATGGTGTTCCATCATCTCCGTGACTATGATCCTGTTCGCCTGCGGACTGAACTTGGTCTTCCTGGTCTTCTTGTCCTTTCCCTTCCCTGTCCCCGAGGTCCCAGGCTGGTCGTCCGGGGTGCTTGTGGGGTTGCGCTCGTCCTCTGCGCCTGCTCCAGCTGCCTCCATGGTGCTTGTGTGTTGGTCAGTTTGTGTGTGGGTTTTTTTTCCTGCTTTTATGGAGGTTTCTGACGCCTGCCAGGTGTGTGCTGCAGGCCTGGCGCTGCTTGTCGCTGGTTTCCTCATCGCGCTTTGGCCCATCGCATGTTTTTTGGTGTTGTGATTTGTGTTTTTATCTCCATCGTGGTGGTTGAAGTCCGCGGTTTCGGCAGGCTATCGCATGGTACCGCCTTGTTGTGAATTCCACGTTGACACAGGGTTATTTTCCCGTGATGGGCTGCGTTATTGAAAGTTGCGTTACGCTACTCTTGCGGTAGTCATCACACGTTTTTGTGAATATACCCCTTAGAGTGTTAGACACCTACACCATTTGAAGATTGTGCTACACCATTTTTTTCTTTTTACAAATTTCACTTTTTGTCTTACCATGCATAGTGTAGCTTTATATATGTGCCATTATTAGAGATTATCGATCCGATAAATCATCAAGAGCACTTTAATAAAGAATATTTCAGGACAGCAGCATCTGTTCTTCAGTACCATTACAGAATAATTAACTGAAAGTCATTTCGACTGCACATATTATCCAGTTCTCTCAAATCGCGTGCTCTCCGTGGCAAACAAAGATATGAGCAGGCTGTTTTTACATATGAACAACTGAATCCTCCAATGTGAATCTTCTTATTCACATTTCCTCAAATAAAGTATTACTTCTTTGTTTCACGTCAACTGTATTCTCCTCCGTAATATACATTACAAATGACTTTTCTAGACAATAACATGATTTTAACACACACTTGTTTTTACTTGGATGAGTCACCTGGCCTTTATTCTGATCATTTTACTGCTTATCTGAGGTAAGGAAAATGAAAAATAATATAGAGAGTCACATCATTCCTTGACGAAAGGTTTAATTCTATTTTTATACATGCTAGAATCAGACGCCCTTGAAAGACCATATCATTTGCATCCATTCACATCGTTAAAGACATTACTTTCTCTTTTCTTGTTCTAAATTACTTCTCACAGCTTTCAACGCAAATACAGTACTTCTCATCCCTGATGCAACTGGGAGCTCTGGTACCTATGCGATAACATTACCTTGTACAAAACAGCCTTTGGAATTGACTTTTAGTCCTTGCATTATGCTTTTTTACTTTCTGAGCTTTGAAAAGCTATTCCTTCTCTATGTCCTTGGATATAGTAATCATATGATTTTAGTTTTGCAGAAATAAGGATAGTATCATAGAGGACAAATGGATTACTTGCTCTCAAGCTCTGTCTTCCGCATTGAATGATTTTAGACGTTTTCTGAGAAACAGATAGACCTGTAAAAGCCCTGAATCTCAATTACTCCAGCTTGATATTCCATTTTCTGTCCCCACTACTTTCACTCTTTTAGGTAATAAAGTATTTACGCATTCTCCTCTGAGCGTAGGTGCATTTTCGTCCGCTGATAGCGGGTTGGATAAGGTTTGTAAACACATGGAGCATATAAACGACATCTAATAACAGTCACATTTTCATTAGGGGTGTGCGAAATTTCACCAGCGAGACAGTAACCACGCACATGTGGGTAATGCAAAATGTATCATGCCAATGTCAATGGTGTTAGGACATGGGTACGGGCCCCCGTGGCTTAAGTTTTGTGTGTTGGTCTTCTGTGTTTCAAAGTTCTTCAACCTAGGAGGGCTCCCCTGCTTCCCTGGGAAAAAAAATCTCTGACGGCCCGAGTAAGAGCTTCGGCTGCCCGAGGGGGTGTGAGACCCCGGTCCTGGCTCCTTTCTCCAGCCTGCCATGTAGCAAAGTCCCTAGGACGAAGTCCCAGAGGCCCAGGGAGAGTATACCTGCTTCTTCAGGTTAATTAGCTCTGACTAGGTTCTGGGTCAGAGCTCTGGTTGGACCGGCATGTGGGCCCCTGGACCTAGGGATGATTCCCGGATGTTTTCTTCCCCAGGCCAAGAGAGGCTCTAATGGTTTGCCAAGGTGAAAAGCCCTGGGTTGGACCTGGGTGAGAGCTCTGGCAGGGCCCGGTAGAGGGCTCCTGGGAACTGAGGTTCATGTGTCAGGCTGCCATAACTCTGAGTGCTCAAGACAGAATTCCCCAGGCTCAAGGAGGGCTCCTGTGCCCTTATTTAGAGCTCTAGCGGGCCCCGGGACTGGGGCCCCAGGACTTGGGGTCCATGTGCTGGGCTGTCGTTTCTCAATGTGCCTAAGATAGGCTTCCGTAGGCCTTGGGAGGGCTCCCCTGCTTCTATGGAATAGAAGCTCTGACCGGGCCACGGGTCAGAGTTCCAGCGGGAGTAGGAATGCAAGCCCTTGTCCCTGGGCTTCATTCGCTGTTCCTCTGTGTCACAACATGCCCAGGACGGGGTGCAGCATTCTCCCGGACGGCTCCCTTGCCTTGACCTATGAAGAGATTCTGACTGGGCATCGGAACAGAGCTCCAGCTGGCCTGGTGTGAAAGCCCACAGGGCTTGGAGTCCATGTATTTGCCCACTGTGTCTCGGAGTGCCCAGAACAGGCCCTGGTTGGGGTCGCCCGCTTCACCAGGATAAGAAACTCTGACTGGGCCCCAGATCAGAGCTCCAGCTGGTGCGGGAAGTGCAAGCCCTTGTCTCTGGGCCTCATTCTCCAGTATGCTGTGTCACAATATGCCCAGGACCGGGCGCACAGGCACTCAGAGGGTTCCCCTGTGATGATCAGAGTTCCAGCTGGCCCAGTGTGCAACCCACCAGCCATTGGGTATACACTCTCTAGCCAGCCATGTTGTGACATGTTGTGACATGTCCAGGAAGGGTGCTGCAGGCCTGGGGAGGGCTCCCCTGCTTATGAAGCTTACACTTTGGCCAGGCCATGGGTCAGTGTGCCAGCAATCCTGGCATAAAGGCCCCTGGGACCTGGGGTCACAGTAGTGTCCCTCGATTTACCCGAGTGCCAAGGGTGGCCTTCTGAAGACTTGTGGACGAATCCTCAGTTTGCCAGAATAAAAAGCCCCGAAAAGGCACTGGATCACCTCTGGCATACCCTGAAGAGGTCCCACAGAAACTATAAGCATACTGTGGGCCACCATGTCTCAGTGTACCCAGGTTGGGCTTCCACAGGCTAGGGGATGGCTCCCCTGCTTACCTGTGGTGAAAAGTCCTGACGAGGGCCCCCATATTTAAATTTGCCCTGGACAGGCTTCGGCCAGCCCAAATAGGGTTTCCCTGCTTTGCTGTGGAGAAAACCTGTGAGCTGGGCCCTGGTGGGGGCTCCATGGGGGCCCCATGTGCCAGTCTGGGACTTAGGCCAGGTCTGGGATCGAAACCACAGCCTGTGATTTAAGCAGACCTTCTTTGCAATAGGCATGATGTGACCACATTGCCGTCCTCTGGGAGGCCATGCTTTGCCGGGGTGAAAAGCCCTGACTGGGCTCAAGGTCAATGCTCCAGTGGGTCCTGGGAAAGAGACCCAGAAGAGGGCCCCCTGGAAACCCGGGCGCATATACCACAGAACCACACATCATGCATTAAACAAAAACATTTCTTTGTGGTGGTCCTTATCACCACACTGAAATGTGAAGTCACATATAATAGTGCCTCCTGATCTGTCAACAAGCGCTAGTAAATCACCATAATAATGCACCGAAACTGGACTGGCTGCGCACCGTGCGCACTGCTCCCAGGGAGCTGGCTCAGAGTCTTCAGCTCTAGCAGCTGTTCACAATGTAAGTTACAATATAGGATCATTCACCCCCCCGACAAGTAGGCTGCAGCATACTTCGATACATACAACTGCCATGAGTCTGAGTGCCCAGATTCATTGGCTACTACGTAGACATTAATCACAGCCTGTGGGTGAGGTTTGTGGCACACACAGCAGGCAGAGGTGAGGTCATGTGATGTCCTGCTGCCACGACTGCGTGGCGAGGGGGCAGTTTAATTGAATAAAGCTTTGGTAAACAGTGGCTGCACTGGCAACGGCAGCGCTGCTCCTTGAATACCGCTTTAGTGATATAAAAACAATCCAGCAACCGAAGGGAGCTGTCCGACTCACCCGATGCACCAACCTGTTGAGTGAGTAGGTGCCCAGAGCACAAGTTCACACCACTGAAACAGGGCGACCTGGGACAGCAGGTCCTCCCGAGGATCTAGGGCTTCCCACATGTTGCAGGGGCCGAAAACAAAATCTTCCAGGCAATTCAAATTTTCTGATGCGAAGGCCATAAAGGGAAAGGGTGCTACTGATCCAGCGCAATATTAGCCAACAGCATTCATACACCATATACTCACTTGGGCCCATACATTCACACTACACTAATACTTACGCTGGGTGTCAGATGTACTCTTTTATCAAAAATCCCTGCTACCAATTACCTTCTGATTGAAGAGTAATAACTTACCAATGGATCCTTTGCTAATTGGGAAGTTTAAAATGAGTGACATTCACTATAATACATAATCCTGAAATAACCACTGAGTCAGGAAGTTTTAAAATGTTTATCTAAAATTTTAGCAGAGTAAAATACAGAAAACACGGTACTTGATTCAAATACCCAAGAAAAAGCATAGAAATGATTTTGCTAATAAATGACGGTGTTTAAGGAAGGGAGAGAATAGAGACAGCAGCGCAACTAAAGGTTGCAGTATAGTTACCTAAAATGCGAGAACCAAGCCCCTTGGCCAAGGAGTTGGAAAAGATAGGACCCAAGAAGTATGAAGAGCAAAGACTTCTTCCAGGATCAGGACAGGACCGGTGACCTCTCTACAACGACGCCTGCGCCGTTCCCCTCTCTGATACTCAACTTCTCTCGATTCTCCCGTCTAATGGACTCCGCCGCCCCCTCCTCAGAACCTCTTCTGGACAGGGATTCAGTCAGCAACCGATCAGCTGGGCAGTCTGGAGTTGAGAGCGCTCTGGCAGTATGGACGCCTGTTCTTCGTGAACGCATGCTCTGACTAATTTACTAATGCTATATTCTATTATACCCTTCTACGTCCATATACCTCCCCTTAATGTTGCTAAAATATGGGACCACTACTTCTGATTGGACAGGGACAGGGGGTTGATTCTCGCACCATGTCAATTTTGGCCTAAATTGTGAAGCCTATTGTCTTTACGTTCCCGCCCCTTCAAATTAATACATTCGCTTTATTTCCCACCCGTCTCACAACAAATGTTATACATTTTATAGGGGAAAAGTAACAATTTGTCCGCCGGAAACATTGAGTACATCATCTTCGGCCAATAGGTCGTGGCCTTGGGAGACGTCCAAGTTGACTTCACTTGGCAGGCATATAGGACACATGCGCAGAACCATCTGTCTCTCGAGTTTCAAGACACCAACCCAGGACCAAGTTTACGAATTACTAAAAGTGCAAGAAGAAAATATTAAAATCACAAATAAAATGTTTCACTGTATGCCCACTTTCCCTACTCTATTCCCAATTAATTATAATACTATCCTGCATTAGTAGCATTAAGAAAACGACAATTTAATAATGACATGAGAGCAAGCTTAAGCATGTGAAAACATTAGCGGCCATTTTAATGCACACTGCGCAGAAGCAGAAGTTTCCCACCGAGCAAAGAAAGACGTCACACCATGTGATCAGGTTGCGACATGCGCATTTAGGTTCCCGCGCTTTAGCGGCCATCTTGGTTTATAGACAAGCGTTATTCATTAGTAAAACACATAGGCAAGCGTCTATCTCTTTTGTGTTTGTGAATGCAAAGATTAGTATTGACAGTACACGTTTAATAAATTAATACTATGAGGAAGATTGCGTACAAGCAAGTTTCATTTTTGAAACCTTGCTCCATCAATCCCCTCTCTGATGGCGTTTCTGAGCCATCAAAAATACTACCCTCAATCAGATGCCAACTTCTAGCAATTCGTTTCATTCTCATTTTTACTTTTTCTATTCTTACAGTCTCCTTTTAATTTCTTGTACAAATCACTTCTCCATTCTTCTAGTTCGATTTCATCTAGTTTTCTCTTCTTTCCTTTTCCTGTCACTTTATATGTTCCATTCTCTCTATAGCATTTGCACCATATTGTTATTGCTAAAATTATTATTGCTATCCCTGCTAAGGGTACTAATATTTGACCTATAAGTCCTTTCCCTATATTAGCAAACCAGGTTCCAAATGACAAGATACTATTTGTCAATCTTTCCCATACACTATCAACTTCCAGTGGTTTAAGTTCTTTCTCAAGTTTAGTTATGTTCTGAATATACGTTCCAATTTCTGCACTCTTCTCAGGAATATAAGTGCAACAATATTTCGTTCTCAATAATTTACAGACTCCTCCCTCTTTTGCCAATAGAATGTCAAGAGCAAGTCGATTTTGCATTACCATAGATCTAATCGCAACCATCTCCGTATTAATCATTAGAAAACCTCCAGCAGTATCCGTTGATAAACGATCAACCACTGTAGACAATTGACATATTTTCCTTGAGTTCAGAATTATTCCCACTGAAGGTATCAATGCACCAAATATATCACCTACAATTTCTGAAAAACTAGCTCTTTTACTACGTATTAATTCATTATTGTTTTCATTGCTTCCAGTGTTTCTTTTTACGTGGTATATCTTTGGAAAAACTATTCCAAAATAACAACTTCCATACCACCTTGCAGGAAGCCTAAAGTAAGCCTTATTCCCACATACATAATAGATTCCAGGAAAAACTGAATCTGTTCCTCCTTTGAGTCCCCAACCTCCAAGAATTAAAAATTGTGTTCACATTCACTGGTACCGATGAAAACATTGTTATAATCAGTCTTTAACCTATGTAGACAAATTTTCCCTTTCTTTACAAAATCCAGAGCCAATGCAGCTTGAACTTTACCAGGTGTATAACTCCCTTCCTTCTCCGCCCAAGGTGGCAACTGAGCCTTATGCTCTGAAGCTTTCTTTTGAAAATCATGTCTTCTATCTTCTACTAACTTTAAAAATATATTTTCTTCTTCTAGTAAAGAACATGTTAGATTGTGTCTATGTGCATGTGTTATGTCTATCGATTTCATTGTTAAGAAAAACTCCCATAAACTGTGCGTCTTGACTACTAAGCACTGGGTTCATACTCTTGCGAATCGGAACCTCAGAAAATATCACATCTAAGTTTGAATAATAATACTGTAGCCTACCTGTTCTATAAAATAAACTTGTTAATACACTACATGAGATGCCATATGTCAGTGGTAAATGATGGTATGTTAATCCTTCCGCTACTGATTCAGGTAACTTCATACAGACATAACAATTACTAACTTCCATTGTGTCTACATACTGAAACAATAACTTTGTGAAAACATTTAAACTAGTGTCGTTATCAACTATTTCATGATGAATTTCTGCCTCATCTTCTGCCATTAATTCTACTCTATTGCCCTTCATGTTTGCTGTCCTCCCTTTAGTTTCATTATTAATCTTCTTATCTATTCTCATAAGGTAAGGAATTGCTACAATCAGGACTAACCATACTATAAGCACCAATACTAGACTACATATGCAGATTGCACAGCATCTCCTACAACAATTTCGTTTTGGTCTCCCAGTAACTCTATCATCAGGCATTTTTCGACAAGGAAGATTGCTCTTCTTATCTCTTCTTCTTTTCTTTAGATGATTCTTTTGTTTAGTCAGGGTGGTCTTGTTTCTTCTTCGTATGTTAGTTCTGCACTTGTTCCTTCACCACCACTGTCACTTGACTCTGAGCTTTCAAAATCTTCAAGAATGATATAAGTCCAGTCAGGACCCTTGAATTTGTTATTCACAAGTCTCAGTCTTTTACTTTTTCTTTTTCCTGACTTTTTCTCTTGTTCAGTTTGACTTGTCACTTCAGGTACTTGATCTGGATCTTCACTTCTGGTTGTTATGTGGTATTTTACTCTTTTGATGACACTTGGCCAATGATCTCCTTTTCTTGTTTTCTTTGTTGGCACTGTTTCTCTGTTTACGTCTTCAAAGATCTCGTTATTTTCACTTCTTAATACTGTTTTGTTTTCTTTGATTACTGCCTCTTTTGTTTGTTCTTTTTCAGGTCTGATTGGTTTCTTTTCAGTAGCTCCACAATGACTTTCAAGATGTTGGCTTTGTTCCTTTTTTATTTCTTTATGTTCATTTGTATTTACCCCTTTTTCTTTAGTGAATTCTTCTTGATCTAACTGCTTCTGATCAGGGTTTATTGCACTGTGGACTTCTGCAGCCTCACCGGATTCTTCTAAACCTGTCTTTCCCTGTGTAAAGTCAATTAAATCTTCACTGTTTTTAGTCCAATTTTCTTTCCCTATCTGATTTAGTTCAGGATCTTTTACTGTCTTGTTTTCTTGATCCCGAACTGCTTCTTCTTCACCTATCTGATCTTCTTCAATTTCTTCCAATTTTGTTTGATTTCTCATTCTGTAATATACTTCAGGAACTTCTACCACTGGCATCCAATCCTGACTTGTGCTCGGTTGTTCTCCGTCAGCTTCTCTCGAACCTCTAGCCTGAGATTCCTCAGCTGGGCAACCTTCAGCTTCTTCAGTGATTGGTGTTGTCTGTGAATTCTCTTCTTCAGGGTCTGGTACTCTCTTTGTGTGGCTTACGTGAATCCAATTAGGAAATCTTGCACACTTCACTGCTGTATTGGTGGTCAATATAACTTGACAAGGTCTGCTCCACCTGGGTGATAGACACGTTTCTCTGGTGTGATTCTTCACTACCACCCAATCACCAGGATTCAGATCATGTTCTAGTTCAGGCTGCCTGGAAACTGCGTCTTCTCCAACCTGATGAGAGACAGAACGCACTAGGTCAGCCAATCCTTTGCAATAATCCAGAACCATATCATCAGATATATTTACTAATTTGTTTGTGGGAACATGAGTTTGTCTCATTGCTCTTCCCATCATTATTTCATGGGGGCTCAATCCTGTTGTTCTGTCAGGTATGCTTCTGATTCCCATCAAGACAAGTGGCAATGCGTCTGGCCACTCTAATGATGTTGATGCACACATTTTTCCCAATCTTGACTTTATAGTGCCATTCAATTGTTCAACCACTCCAGAAGCCTCTGGGCGATATGCACAGTGCAATTTCTGTTTGATTTGAAATGCTTCACATATT
Source organism: Calotriton arnoldi (assembly GCA_963921515.1). Lineage (NCBI taxonomy): Eukaryota > Metazoa > Chordata > Amphibia > Caudata > Salamandridae > Calotriton > Calotriton arnoldi. Next base: position 1,080,492 of record CAWUFW010004448.1, on the reverse strand, counting down.
ATCTGGATCACTTCGCTATTAAAGTGTTTTCCTCTATCTGATTCCAAAGATACTGGGAAACCAAACCTAGGAATGAGCTCACGTAACAACAGTTTTGCAACTGTAATACTGTCATTTCTCCTAGTAGGGTAAGCCTCCACCCACTTTGAAAACAGACACACTATGACTAGTACGTATTTCAGCCCTCTACATGGTGGTAACTGTATGAAGTCAAACTGTAGTCTTATAAATGGGCCCTCTGCCTTTCCAATCTTTCCAAACCCAATTATCGTTTTCCTGCCTGGATTATGCATTTGACAAGTTAGACATCTCTGGCAAAGACTCTCTGCAACAGCCCTGAATTTGGGATTGTACCAATTTTGTCTGAACAGCCTAATCATTGCATCTCTCCCTATGTGTGTGTCTCCATGATGCATTCTAGCCATTTGTGAGAGTAAACAGTCTGGCATGACTGGTCTGCCATCTGCACTGATCCACACTTCATCTTCTCCTCTTTGGGAGTAACCCACTTTGATCCACAAATTCTTCTCACTTTCATCAACCTCATCTTGCAATTTCTTCACCTCATTCCAAGTTTCAGGTGGCATATACAGCATAAGTTGGCAGCTGATTCCTATTCTTTCCACCCTCTTATTGACTGATGTTCTGGTTTTGGCACAATGTTGAGCCACCAGGTCTGCATATCTGTTGCCGACTACCACCCAGTCATCTCCTGACTGGTGCGCGGCACATTTCACCACAGCCAATTCTTTTGGTGATTGTATTGCTTCTAGCAATTCCCTTACAAATTGTCCATTTTTAATGGGGGATCCTGAAGAAGTCATGAAATCCCTCTGCATCCACAGTTGGCCAAAATCATGCACAACCCCGTAACCATATTGACTATCTGTAAATATGATCACTCTCTGATTCCTCCCAATTTTGCAAGCTTTTATCAAAGCAATCAATTCAGCTACTTGTGCAGATTTTACTCCTGGTAAATAGGATGCTTCGACTATTCCGGTTAATTCACATACCGCATAGGCAGCAGTTAGTTTACCATCTTCATGTCTTTGACATGATCCATCGACAAATAACTCCCTGTCTGGCTTTTTAAGAGGCTGTTCCTCAATGTCTGGGCGTGGTTTTGTACATAATTCTGTAATTTGTACACAATCATGTTCATCTTCTTCGTCATCTTTATTTGTTTCATGATATGGGTCTGGCAATAGATTTGCTGGATTTATTATTGTACACCTTACCATGGTCACATTTTCAGCACCCATTATTATTCTATCATATTTAGTCAGCCGACTAGGAGTAAGATGCTGAGTTCGGGTTCTTGTCAACAGAATCACAACTGCATGTGGAACATACACTTTTACAGGATGTCCCATCACAATTGACTCGCTTTGTTCAATGCTGAAACAAGTTGCGGCTACTGCTTTTAAGCATCCTGGCAACGCGGCTGCTACTGGGTCCAATGTAGCAGAAAAATATGCTATAGGACGTCTGTCTAGTCCATGTCTCTGAGTTAAGACAGAAAGTGCACAGTTTTCTCTCTCTTGACAGAATAATGCGAATTCTCTTTTATAATCAGGCATGCCTAAGGCAGGTGCTGAGCAAAGTGCATTTCTCAATTTTACAAAAGCTTCTACACTTTCATCCTCCCACACGACAGGATCCTTTGCTTTCTTTTTCGTCATGTTAATTAAGGGCTTAGCTAACATGGAAAAATTTGGTATCCATTGTCGACAGTATCCTACTATTCCTAGGAACATTCATTCGCACTTGTCTTTGGGTTACAGGCATTTGCATTCTCTTTATTAATTCTACTCTTTCAGAGGTTATTCTTCTTTTTCCCCTCTCAATTTGATGTCCCAGATATTTAACAGCTGTCCTGCAAAACTGTAACTTTTCAGGTGAGACTTTATGCCCTTCCTCAGCCAAAAGATTTAATAATGCTATGGAATCAACAACGTAGTCTTCTCTGGTGGTCGACGCTACTAATAAGTCGTCGATATATTGAACTAAAACTGAGCTTCCTGGCATCACTAGTTTTTCTAGGCACTTTTTCAGTATCTGGTGGAATATGGAAGGACTTTCTGTGTACCCCTGAGGAACACGATTCCATACATAGACTTTGTTCTCAAATTTAAATGAGAAAAGATATTGGCTGTCTGGATGCAACGGTATTGAAAAGAATGCTTGACATAAATCAATTACGGTGAACCATCCTGCATTCCAAGGAATCTGATATAATATTACTGCAGGATTTGGTACTATGGGACAACATGGTTCCACAATCTTGTTTATTTTCCTCAGGTCCTGAACAATCCTATATTTTCCACTAGGTTTCTTTAGTCCCATGATTGGTGAATTGCATGGGCTACTCATTACTTCTTTCAAAATGTTTTGTTTTACCATTCGATTGATTTCTTCAATGACTCCTGCTTTTACTTCTGCACTCATTTTGTATTGTTTAGTATTTGGGAAAATCGCACCTTCTTTTACAGTAATTTGAACTGGATCTATTTTTGCCATAAGTCCTGCTTCTTTCCGGTGAAATCCCATACTATTTGGTTTACTGTACCTTTTAATTCTTCTGGCAACTCATCTTTTGTTATCAACGAAAACATTTCATCTATTTCTGTACCTTGTTTTGCAACCATAATTTTATATACATGGTCCTCATCTGGTGTCTGAACTGCCACACCATCCGGTGTGCAGAAAATTGTACAGTTCATTTTGCACAATAAATCTCTACCTAATAAATTCACTGGGCTAGAATCGCACACTACAAATTGGTGCATTTCTCTGAAGTTTCCAATTTTAACTTCCATTGGTTCGGTAAGAGGTGTTCTAATTCTTTGATTAGCTACCCCCACTACTTGGATATCTTCACCAGAGAGAGGAAGGTCTGGGATGTCTGCTGATCTCACAGTAGACCTAGTAGCACCAGTGTCCAAAAGGAAAGTAATATCATTACCTTTCACATTTCCTTCAACATATGGACCAGACTGATCTACCTGTAAGGATGCGCCAAGTATGCACTCCTTCTTCCCCTCTCCTAGGCACCGTCATGAGTCGAATTTACAGTAATTGTCCTGCAAAAGAAATTGTGATGTCATATAATCATTCTTACCACTCCCTCCTGGGTATCCAATGTCTGTACCATGTTTGGCTCTGCTTACATTACCCTGAACAGGTGGAGGTGGTAATTGACTCTGGGGATTTACACCCTGCTGTGAGTCATTCTGCGTCTGTGGATTTAAGTTTTAATTTGGGCCATTATTATTCCGAATCTTTTTACACTCGTCCTTCCAATGCCCCAATTTTCCGCATCCATGACAAGGAAACTTCTTTTTAGCTTCTTCTCTACTCATTCGTCCTCTAAATTTTCCACCATTTCCCGTATCACCACTCGTTCCAGAATCTTTTCCTTGATTTTCACTCGGATTTTCCAAATTAATTCCCTGTTTCTCAGCCATTTTCACCTGTGCCCACATCACCTTTTCTTGTAATTTCTTGTGTCTATCCTCAATATCGTCTCCACAATATGTTGCATACTTCAGAATCTCATCTATGGGCTTTCCCTGCCAACGCAGCATGTGTTGTTTAATCATCTGGCAAATCTCTGGCTTCAGACCGTAAACAAACCGATACACAAACTGACTCATGTTTTTGTCTCCAATGTCCTCAAATCCACTATACTGTTTAAACACCTGCAATAGACGCTCATAGTAAGAATGTACTGTTTCACTGGCTTCTTGGGTAGTTCGATCTATTTTCACCAAATCTGTTTCTTTTGGTGGTATTTTCCCTTTCAGGTAAGTTATCACCTGCTGATACTTTTTCATCACGTCACTTGACGGGGCACTTGTCTTTGGATCTCTGGGATACTCATCACTAGGCCAATCCACTGTGATCTTACAATCTGTCCATAAATCGGCAGGTACCACTATGTCAAACAGACCATCCAAATCCTTCAACAATACCTTTGACACCTTCACAAACCTTTCAACCTGCTTGTACCATTCAATTGGTTTTCCCCTCAGCTTTGGAAAATCATTCGTAAATGATAAAATATCCTGTCTGCTCCATGGGACATGTACATATCCTCCTCCCGCAACTTCTCGCATTGGATACATCTGGTCTGCTTTTCCTGCTTCCTTCATCACATATTCTGATGCTGTTCTACTTGTTCGTGCTTCTTCCTTGTTCTTGGCCCACCTAGATCTCCATTTATCTAGATCTCCCCATTTTTGTAAAACTAACATTAATTCTCTTATTTGCAGTCTTCTTCCAGATGCATTCATATTTTCTAAATCTTTGTCCGCAAATTCTGCTCTATATGGATTCTGTAATACTTTTGATCTCCCTATTTCGATTCCCATCTGTAGTGCTAAATTGGACAATTTTTCATGGAATATCTTTACATTTCTAGTGATACTCCTACACAAGAATAATAATTCTTCTTCATCATAGGTATTCAAGCGTTCTACTCCTACATTTCCTGCTATTATTTCTTCTAATTCAACTTTTAATTTATGGATATCCAGTACTATTGGAGGTGTGCACTGTTTAACTGACCCTTGTACCCATCTTTCTAGATCTTCAGGTGTTACTATGGTAGCACTTTTTGCTCCCGATGAAGTTACTAAACTTACATCTTTTGAACCTCCAGGTACATCTTTTCTGGGAGTACTATTTACAGAACCTCGAATAGGTAAATCCATGAGTGATATTGTGGATTCACAGTCACTAAATTGATCCTCAATTATAACTGGAGCTTCAGGTTTGGTGTTACTCACAGGAGTAGGTGCAAGTATGGGTTGAGGACAATTTCCCTGAGTACCATATGATGGAACTACTGGACCAATTGTTACAGGAATAGTCAACGAATCAGGATGTACTTTTATCTGGGTTATTTTCTGTATTAATTCTGCTCTGGTCTTTTCTAGGGCTTCTTTTTCTTTGTCATGAAGTATTCTAGTTGGGGTAAATTCATGCATTACTTGTGGTACCATTGGAGTTTTCGGTGGTGCACTTGGGGTGCATCCACTCGTCCCTTCCTGATATGGTGGGGGATTTCTTAACATTTCCTCCATAAATTCGTCTTCAGATTCCTCATTTCTCATGAAATGTTTTGTCTTTTCTGTACATTTGCCTCCTGATTTCTCTCCTTCTGTGAATAATGGATACAGTCCCTCTGTAATCATTGCCCTTCTCCATTGTTTCATCTGACCCTCTCTTAACTCACGTAAATATCTGGGGTAAAATCCTGGGTAACTCCTATTACTTCTAGATCTATCCCGCTCAAATGCCTCTGTTTCCCATTCTTCTAGAGCTTCATACTGAGTTAATCTAGGTCTGGGTTCTAAGTCATTCATCCTCAATCTCAAGTTCTGAAGAATTCGCCCATTGAACATGCCATTCTGGGGAAATGCTAATACTCCATCATTTTTGGTGTATTCTATCCAATTCTCCATCCATACACAGGTATGATAACCTCTCTCCATCATCATAAACGATGCTGGCGTTTTAGCTGGTGGAATAATAATTCCTTCTCTTGTTTTGATTGGTTTGTCCTTTTTAAAATAATTCTTAATCTTTTGTAAGAATGACATTTTTCTCCTTTCTCCGTACATTCTATCTAATCTTCTGTGGACAAAATTATATTCTGCAAAACCTAGGAATCTCCTATCCGGACGATTTCCGGTTAAAGTCGGATCGCGTTTTAACATGCAATCCTTATCCACTAAGAATTTTTCTTCTATATTTTCGACCAATCAAATGTCTGCTATCTTTTATTTCCGAGCCAATCCTTGCACGGCTTTTTAGTGACGTTTCTCTGTCAACCCCTCCTTTACAATCTGCTCTTTTCTGTCCTCGCTGGGTTAACCAATCCCAGCGCGGCACCTGTGACGTCAGTACTACTCCTGACTACTAACCCCTCCTTTACAAGGGTTTTTCCACACCCACTGTTTCAACTTACCACAGCACGGCGTTTTGTGACGTCAGCTCCCTCTCCGGCAACTGACCCTCCCTTTACAAAAATTTACGCAAACTTATTTTCTCTATAAATCTTAATTAAATTTCAGTAACAACATAAAACATTCGCTATCGTGCCAGTTTCCACTAATTTTGAAAAGGATAGTTTCTTCCACACTTTAGTAAAACCTTTCCGTTTACTAATACATACACTACGAGTAAAACACTTCCATCTACTCTTCACACAAGCTCCAGAAGTACCTGTTACTTCTTCAATGTTACCCTTACTAGGTGATATAACATCACATTTTTATCAGCGTACCCTTTTTGCTATTACTCACACGCATAGAGTCCCTATCGAGTACTTGAAGTCCTGCTTAACTTCTCAGTACTAATTCTGCCTGACAGATAACCTCACTGCAGTATGGCTTCCACTTGCCACCCACTATTCTTTTTACCTACCCGGGGTATTCTGGACAACATATAACAAAACTCAAAAATAAGCAGATGTTAGTTCATAAAAATACAAATAAAATTCTCATTACCCAATTAACAAAGAGTAACAAAAACCGTCCTCTGCTTACCAGAAAACTGATCCAGCGCAATATTAGCCAACAGCATTCATACACCATATACTCACTTGGGCCCATACATTCACACTACACTAATACTTACGCTGGGTGTCAGATGTACTCTTTTATCAAAAATCCCTGCTACCAATTACCTTCTGATTGAAGAGTAATAACTTACCAATGGATCCTTTGCTAATTGGGAAGTTTAAAATGAGTGACATTCACTATAATACATAATCCTGAAATAACCACTGAGTCAGGAAGTTTTAAAATGTTTATCTAAAGTTTTAGCAGAGTAAAATACAGAAAACACGGTACTTGATTGAAATACCCAAGAAAACGCATAGAAATGATTTTGCTAATAAATGACGGTTTTAAGGAAGGGAGAGAATAGAGACAGCAGCGCACCTAAAGGTTGCAGTATAGTTACCTAAAATGCGAGAACCAAGCCCCTTGGCCAAGGAGTTGGAAAAGATAGGACCCAAGAAGGATGAAGAGCAAAGACTTCTTCCAGGATCAGGACAGGACCGGTGACCTCTCTACAACGACGCCTGCGCCGTTCCCCTCTCTGATACTCGACTTCTCTCGATTCTCCCATCTAATGGACTCCGCCGCCCCCTCCTCAGAACCTCTTCTGGACAGGGATTCAGTCAGCAACCAATCAGCTGGGCAGTCTGGAGTTGAGAGCGCTCTGGCAGTATGGACGCCTGTTCTTCGTGAACGCATGCTCTGACTAATTTACTAATGCTATATTCTATTATACCCTTCTACGCCCATATACCTCCCCTTAATGTTGCTAAAATATGGGACCTCTACTTCTGATTGGACAGGGACAGGGGGTTGATTCTCGCACCATGTCAATTTTGGCCTAAATTGTGAAGCCTATTGTCTTTACGTTCCCACCCCTTCAAATTAATACATTCGCTTTATTTCCCACCCGTCTCACGACAAATGTTATACATTTTACAGGGGAAAAGTAACAATTTGTCCGCCGGAAACATTGAGTACATCATCTTCGGCCAATAGGTCGTGGCCTTGGGAGACGTCCAAGTTGACTTCACTTGGCAGGCATACAGGACACATGCGCAGAACCATCTGTCTCTCGAGTTTCAAGACACCAACCCAGGCCCAAGTTTACGAATTACTAAAAGTGCAAGAAGAAAATATTAAAATCACAAATAAAATGATTCACTGTATGCCCACTTTCCCTACTCTATTCCCAATTAATTATAATACTATCCTGCATTAGTAGCATTAAGAAAACGACAATTTAATAATGACATGAGAGCAAGCTTAAGCATGTGAAAACATTAGCGGCCATTTTAATGCACACTGCGCAGAAGCAGAAGTTTCCCACCGAGCAAAGAAAGACGTCACACCATGTGATCAGGTTGCGACATGCGCATTTAGGTTCCCGCGCTTTAGCGGCCATCTTGGTTTATAGACAAGCGTTATTCATTAGTAAAACACATAGGCAAGCGTCTATCTCTTTCGTGTTTGTGAATGCAAAGATTAGTATTGACAGTACAAGTTTAATAAATTAATACTATGAGGAAGATTGCGTACAAGCAAGTTTCATTTTTGAAACTTTGCTCCATCACTACTACGAAGGAAACCATGGCGGCAACATCAGAAATGTCACTGTCGGTGTCAGGCACCGTGTTGGCTACGCTACTGAAAGAACTGGCTCAGGAAAAAATATCTATAAGCGGCGTCAGCACCGCAGTTTCCACCAGTTCTACTGGAGTATAATTTGTTTGAGGGGATATTTACAGCTTCCATTCAAGGATGTCTGGCCTGGAACAAATAATGTTGTTTTTGGAATCCAGGTGGAACAGTATGCCATATTGGAGCCCGGATATCTGGGTGCTCCAAAAGAGGACTATAGGCTTAGAGGATGGGAGCTGTAGGAACACCGTGCGGATTTACAGGATTCTGGAAGTTGCAGCAAAGGAAACATGATTGCTTTCCTTGGCATCCTGCTCCCAACCCTTCTAAACATGACTTTCAGTCGTCCCATGGAATTTCAACAGGCTCACAGGGTTAGATCACATCACATGCCCTCCTCAGCACGTCCGAGGCAAATTATCACTCTCTGCTCATGGCACAAGCAACCTCGACAGCTGCAAAATGACATGGGCCCTACACATATGAAAACAGTTAGATCCTTTTCCTGCCAGACTTTTTGTTTGAAACTCTTCAGAAACTAAAGCACCTTTTGGCTCTCATGTACAAATTGAGGAAGTAAGAGGTGCTATATGGGCTGCCGGAACCGGTGAAAATGCTGATTACCATGGATGGCCAGACATGTGAATATAATGACAAGGAGGACCTGAAATGGCTACTCAACGAACTGGAAAGCATGAACAATGGCATGATGGATGCTGCACGTCTGGCTACTCCTCCACCTGGTCCTGGGGATGGCACAGCAGATTTTGACGGAGATGATTCAGAGGAGTTCTGACCCCTGGAAAAAGTGACATGAGAAAAGGAAAAGGATCCTGTTAGACCTGGCCCTTTTGACAGGTTTATCCCCAAATCTTTTGCCTTTTGCCTCCTATTTTTGTGACCCTGTTTTTGTTTGCTATAGGATACTGGGGACTTTTCCACTGCTGACCAGTGCTAAAGTGCATATGCACTCTGTATAATTTGTGACGATGATTGGCATATTTGATTTATTGGTAAGTCCTTAGTAAAGTACACAGTGTGTGCCAGGGCCTGTAAATTAAATGCTACTAGTGCGCTTGCAGCACTAGTTGTGCCACCCACATGAGTAGCCCTGTAAATGTACCTCAGACCTACCACTGTAGTGTCTGCATGTGCAGTTTTGTACTGCCATGTTGTCCTGGCAAGTGCACCCACTTGCCAGGCCCAAACCTTCCCTTTTCTTACATGTCAGGCACTCCCAAGGTAGGCCCAAGGTACCCCCTTGGGCAGGGTGCAATGTATGTGAAAGCTAGGACATGCACTAGTGTGTGTGACATGTCCTGATAGTGAAATACTGTGTAATTCGTTTTTAATATTGTAATCTATTTTCCATCAATTCACTTTGTATTTGTACTGTTTGTTATGTTTTTTGTGTGTGATTATTATTCAATATTTTGATTGTAACTTTATTTGTTGAAACAAACAGTGTTTTCCCTGTTTCTGATACTAAAAATGAAAGAATGTTTATTGAAAAGTACAGAATGATGGTTAAATAAATAACCAGGACCAATGAAATTCGTTATTGGTCTTAGTCTGTTTAAGTAGGTAAAAGCAATATAAGTGACAGCTAGATAAAACGTTTTTCTCCTTTTAGAAAGTGGACATTTTCTTACTTTACCATTCTGTGTGCCTCTGGCTGTTTGTGTATTCAGTGTCTGGTGTGTGAGTGACAGAAGCTGAGATGTGCATTCACTCTAGTTAGTCACTGGGGGGGTTGAGGTGTGCCCTGCCTTGCCTGGGTGACTCATCGCAGGCCTGAATAAGCCTGGTCTGCATTTAGAGTAGTGGGAGGAGTTGTGATTACACCTGAATAGGCTGTGTCTCCTTTTGCACAATGCTGTCTCTGCCCCCTGTGGTCATGCTGCACCAGTGAGGGCAGAACTGGTTTGGACTGGGTTCAGAGATGCTTGCCACAAAGAGAACAAATACATTTTGGAGTATAAGTATTACATCTAAAACCCCAAGACTTTAGACTACTTCGGGAATCAAGAGGAACCTTTGCCAAGGAGAAGAGCTGGAGAAACTGGAGGAGGAGTGCTGCCCCTTTGTTGTGTGCTGTCTGGGGTTGGCCTACAGTAGCTGTTTCTGCCAAGGAAAGGACTTTGCTGTGTGCTGTGCCCCCCCCTGCTTGAGAAGAAATCTCCAAGGGCCTGTGTGTGATGGCCTCCTGTTCCAGGAAACTCAGGGACATCAAAGTTTCCACTTTTGCTTGGACTAAACTTTAAAAGGATTGCCTGAAGCTTTATCTCCTGAAAGGCTCTCTGCACTCCATTGCAGGGGAAGTCTCCCACCGCGTGTTCCCTGACCTGAAGCCATTGCTTGGGCCTTAAGTGCAGAAGGCGCCGTGCGCTGCTCATCGCAAGTGCTGCTCCCGACTCTGGACTGAGTCCCTCCCACTGCAGCACAAAGCCATGAGCAAGACGAGGACTCACCCAAGCAAAGGCACGGTCGGCGCAAAGGAATCCCCAGAGCCTCTCCAAGCAACCTGCAGCCTGAGTCTCCAGTGTGGCTGAGCGCTTGCCCAGGGATTTGACATCAGCGCAGCGGCAGCAGTCATCGGGCCACAGCAGATGGAGCTGGGCAGCCAACACATCGCCAGTAGTCATTGGGCCAGAACAGACGGAGCTGTGCAGCCAACACATCCCCGAGTCTCCAGGGCAGCCGAGCACTGCCCAGGGATCTGGAGACCCGCCCCCGCCGCTCCAGCCGCAATGGACCACCAGGCCACGTTCTGCAGGAAGAAGCCGGTGCCTCACGTCTCTCGCCTCGGAGATCTTACGGGAGGGCTCCCAGCTGTGCGACTGTGGTTCGCCTAGGGGCTTTTCACTTCTCAGCCCTTCCGCATTGCCTGATTCATCGCGGAATGGGCGGCAGCCTTTGTCGTTCCCATCAAACACTGGGAAGAGATCAGCACTGAGGTGCTAGGCCCCCAGCAGGTATCTCAGCTGTTTCCCTTCCCCACAGCTGTAGGTAGGCACGGAAAGCACTGCCGCCTACTTCCACTTCCCTCATTGGGAAAGGGGGGGCATCTTTCTGTACCACGAGCGCTGTGGGCATTTTCTTTTTCAATGTGATCCACTTAAGGTGATTAATACTGAGAGTGCATAGCTCATAACGTTTGTTTTATTCAAAGTGGTTATCAATACCATGTCATTCTCTATCAAATAATGTCTGTACCAGACCAGGACTGATTTATGGGAACTAATGTATTTTTATGTGCTATTGGTGTGTTTTCCTGTCATTGTGTCCTGCATGGTGAGGACGACCGGTATTGTGATGCTTAGAAACTGCACCATAAGGTACAATGAGGGTGTTGTTTCTTGTGATGTTATTCATAATATTGCCTTAATGTTCTCAGGACTTACGCAACTCCTAAGTATATGATTTACTGCACTAAATGTGGTGCTGTGACAATTGCCTGGTTGGCAAAGCAATATTTGGTCTAACTGTTATGTTCATGACAAGTGCCTAGTGGCACAGTTATTTATGTAATGTGTCTAATGTGCCTTATATACTACAAAGTGATTTATTGTCTAATGTGTTTTTATGTGTAATACAAAGGTTATTTTTTATATACACTTGTGTGGAGTCTCATTTGTAGTGTGCCTAGTGTGTCACTGTTGTGTGAGTGTGTTGCGCAAATGCTTTACACATTGCCTCTGGGATAGGCCTGACTGCTCTGCCAAGCTACCAAGGGGGTGAGCAGGGGTTATCTTCAGTGTGTAACTCCCTTACCCTGACTAGAGAGTCAAGTTCCATTATCAAGCCCTGAAATCTACTCTTTTCTGCTTCTTATGCATGCCCTCTGAGAGAAGGAGCGATCACCTTACTCCTAGACTACGTTACTCCTCTGGATTATGATGGGGCGATGGTGGAATCGCTCCCCCTGCGCGAATCTTCTGGCACGTTTTGAACCTGGGTGGGAGAGGGGTCCTTCCAGTATATACTGTATATTACTAAATGTTGTTGAGGAGTCAATGGGTGTGATTTCCTTTCCTTACCACCAGGATGGCTCTGGAGTAATCTGCATGGTACCCTATGGACTGCCTGAGAACCTGTCCACACTTGCATCACTTTTGTTTGTAGTACACCCAGACTTTTGTGAGTGGGAGCATTATCAGCAGATGTGGGCTGTGTTACAGGGGATGATGCTTTCACAATTTATTTAATTTTTCAAAGGGGAGGGGGGACTCACATTGTTCCAGGGGACGTGTTGGAAATGTAAAGCACTGTTAGGTGAGGGCTCCTGTATGGTTTGATCTTCAGTGTTTGATTGTTAAGCATTAGAGTGGCCAAGGCCCAGAACACTACTGGTACGGTTGTCACTGGTGTCCCCGAAGATCCAATTGGTTTGTATGGGGCAAGGGGGGTTTGTGTGTTGAGCCCCAACTACCCCTTTCTCTTAGTTGGGGTGCCATAATTGATTATTAGGGATTTCTCCCTTTCCCATACTTGGTGCTCACGGGGATTGCCCTTCAGGGGTAAACCACTCTTGTCCCTATCCCATCCCTCCCTTTTAATTCCTATGCCCGCCTGGTTGCCCATATTTCAATACACAGCGCAATATAAAAGACAGCATTGCTCTAGATGGTGTACTCTGTCAGTGCCTCCCTCACTTACCTCCATCCCGATTCATCAGTTTGCCAATATTGAACCCTGCCCTGGAGCACCCAATAACACTCTCCTTGCTTTGTCTCCCCTGCCCTTTCCCCACGACCACCTTTCAACTGCTTGGTCACTTCAAAAGTGTACCTCTGGGATGCCAGGCCCTATAAAATCACTCATACTGTTATCCCTCAATGTTAACGCCTTACACACAACATAAAGAGGAAGAAAGTGCTCTCATTTGTCTCCCTTAGTGAACCTGCCATTGAACTGACTCAGGAAACTTAGCTGACACCACAAGAATTTGACAGAATGTGTAGTGATTGAGTCGGTTGGGTGTTATGCATGTGCCCGTGTCCCACTATGCCCGATGCAGACTGCATCATTAAGCCATAGCACTAAAGGTATAGCAATACTCCTCCATAAATATCTCCCATATAGGCTACACAATATTTGGTTGGATGAGGACGGGAGATCCTTCTTTGTAAAACTTCAGGTTCAGTATGCTAATCTGATCGCGGGCTCAGTTTATGCCCAAATCTGCCTTCTTCTTCAGATTAGCCAGGCTACTCATATCTTTTGGCAAGACGAAAGTTGTAATTGGAGGGGACTGGAATGTTGTCGTGGACCTGATATTCAACAGGTCCGGACAGCCAGATGTTAAAAATGACAGAGATCAATGCTGCTTACAGAACTTTCTTTCGGATTTTGCTTTAGTTGATCCTTGCAGGCTGCTGAACCGAGGGACCATGATGATACTTTTATTTCATGCTTCCATGGAACGTGCACCCAGATCAATTATTTTCTTGTGTCAGCGTCAGCCCTTCACCATGCTGAATACTAGGTGGAGTCTCGGACCAAGATATGGTGGCACTCTCAATGAATCTCAGTGCGCCTTCTCTTCCCTAGGCTGTGGCGTATGAACCCTGCCAGATACATGAACCTGACATACATGTGGCACCTGATCTCGCAGGTCCAACGTTTCCTGGAAGAGAACATAGAATCGCTTGAGTCACCTTCAATGCTGTGGGGCTCTGATCCCGAAGCTGTTGTGCTGTAGCCATAAAACGAGCAGATAGTGACAGATGCTCCGAAAATATGAAGATTGCAGCCCTTATGTATTTATAAATGTGGCATCCCATGCTGGACAATATTAAAGAGCCAACAAAGGCTAATTACGACTTAAACGGGTTGTTTGCCATTCAGGTTGAAAAATCTTCCTTTATTCATGACAAAGGCATTACGAATAGGGGGAAAAGGCTGAGCGCCTCTTGACCTCTCAGCTGAAATGGTTGGAGGTCAAACTCGACTGAGAAGGGTAGATTTCTGGACACGCTCCCTCTACCATGGCTCTCAGCAGAGCAGTCTGCCTTACTGAATGCAGGCATTGTGGAAAAAGAAGTGCTACAGGCCATATACAATTTGAAGACAGAGAAAGCACACGGGGTGGGGATGGCTACCCTGCAAAATTTTATAAAATTGTCAAACCCCTAGTTGCTCTGATACTGTGCAGGGTTTTACAAGAAGCACCTGCCATGGACGGACTCCCTTCTGACTTTACTAAGGCTACTATTGTCTTAATCCCCAAACCAGATAGAGATCACTCACCAATGTGGACACAAAGGTTTTAATGAAAATATTGGCTGGCTGCCTGAAATGCTGTATTACTGCACTCGTCCACCATAACCAGGTTGGATTTGTACCTCTACCAGCCATCTTACACTCTTGTTTCACATCATTTGGGAGGTGAAGGACGGTAGTAATGAGAAGGTACTCCTCTCCCTTAATGCAAAGGCTTTTGACAGGGTGGAATGGTGGAAAGTTATCCGTACCAAGGAGCTGATGGGCTTTGGTCATAAGTTCTTGATGTGTGTACGGAGTATGTACAACGACCCAGAGGTGGTGTTCAGTTCAGACAGTATGGGGGTGGCAGCATGGAGAAGTATGGGTTTCCTCATTGTGGGGGGACTTTCTGCTACTGTGTTTAACCTGTTGCTGACTAACAGATATGTAAAGGTAGGGTGAGGAATGCAATGCAGCTCGTTGTTGGACTTAGCCCTTTCTGCAGGGCCCTCCCCAAATTGCTTGCTTTCACACTCCTGCTTTCTGAACTTGTTTTTGGCTCTTAAGACTTTACCCCTGCTAACCAGTCCTAAAGTCTATGTGGCAAAATAAAAAAAAAATCCAGGCCTTAACCTTCCTTTTTAATACATAAAGGTCACCTGTAGGATAGGCGCTAAACAACCCTTCGGGCAAGGTGCAGTGTATTGAAATATTTTGGGCATGTAGTTTTTAGTTTTGCATGTCCTCGTAGTAAAAAGCTCTTAAATTTGTTTTTCACTACTTCAAGGCCTACCTCTCTCATAGGATAACATTGGGTTACCTTATTACATTTAATAAGTGATAACTTTCAATTGGGAGCAAGTATGAATGTCAAGTGTGGGGTCTAAATAATTGCCATTTAATACCATTTTTAATGGTAAAAGCTGATTTTAAGTCACAATTCTAAAAATGCCACTTTTAGAAAGTTGCCATTTGCTTGTTCCAACCATTTGGTGCCTGCAGCCTGTATTCTGAGTTAAATAACTGAGTGTAGCCGGCAGTTGGTCTTTGTTTATTGCTCCCATACAGTGAGGTAAATGGGGGAATAGGTGTTGGGAGGATGGGCCACCTCTGACTTGATAGGGAAGCAGAGCTGTCACCTACCACACTTGCAAATCACAGAGACTCTGCCTCAGCACACTCACAAAATGTTTCACACTAGCCTTTTGTGCCCCTAGACAAGCTAGGGCCAGGGCAAGGAGTCAGAAAATTTGAGACACCTCTGTAGGGGTAGGAGTCTAGAAGCTACTCTCACTTCAAAGTGAGCACCAGTTCTAAATAGTGGAACCTCAGACCCCAATTTTCAGTACGCATCTGGACCGCTGGAAGACTCAGAGGATGGACTGCTGCGCTGCTTGGCTGCAAGAAGGACTGCTACTCTGCTGCTCTGTTTCCCTGCTGCCTGAGTGAGAAGGACTGGACAGGCATCTCAAACCCAGAACCATTAAAGTGACTCCAAGGGCTAGTTCGCTGGCCTCCTTATCAGAGACTCAGGGATAAAAAAGGCTCCAGCCACCCGAACCCTGCACCTAGTCTGCCAGCTGTGAGTCGTAGCCCCTCAAGTGGTGCCATCCCAGTGCTGGACCTTTGGAAGTGGGCCTGTATGTGCTCAGTTCAAATGTTTTGTTACTGGCCATGAATGAGTGCAGGGTAGGAGCGTGCTGTTTTGGGGTCTCTGCTGGCCCATCACCTTCTCATTGTAGGTCTCCCTCTGTTAGCTAGTGGGCCACTCCCACCCAGTCATAGCATGAGTGCAGGTGTCTCATTGGCCTGTTATGATTAATGAGCAATTTCGGACCCATCGGGGTCTCCATATGCACACATCACAGGTGCGGCCTTCTGTTAATGCCACTGCACAGCTCTCCTCCCAGCGGCTGCCAGCCCGCACTGTCCGCTCTAATGATGTTATGCTGCACAAGGCGGAGATGCAGATTTCACTCCGGGCTCCCGGTCTTTCACCCCGGTTAAGGCACTCCCTGCTCAGGCAGTTGACATGCCTGCCATCATCCCCAGCTGTGTCCGGACTTGGTACGGGCACTGGTGGCAGACCGCCTCTTCACCGCACACGCCGTGAGGGAGGTGCCGGATCTCCATGTGGACCGCTGCTGGTGCTGCCACGTAGTCCTTCTCGGTATGGCCGCTCTTGGCCTGATCTCTGCAGCTCACCAGCGCTGCCTCTTTCAGTGCCTGTGGGCCGCATGGGGTGGCGACACAGTCTGCACCCCAGGACCCTGGACAGCCTCTCTGGCCGAGCAATATTTACGGAGTAGTGGCCGCACTCCCCTCACCACTCAGGCTCCAAGTGCTTCAGCCTTCAGTCTCTATCTTAGTGCGGGCACAGGTTGGGGCTCGCACCCAGGCTCACCATGCCGGCCATCCACAGCCTTGCCAGCTTCTCCAGGGGTTGATCTGGACACTTCTTGCCCATCAGCAGTCTCAGGGAAGGATCTCTCTTTTGTTTGGGGGACTTGTCGGGGTGTTGAGTAGCAGAATGATGATCTATGGGCCCAGAGCGGAGCAGAGCCTCACATAAAGGTGACTGCTTCCGGCGCCTTTTTGGCCACGACCCCCCCAGATTTACTATTCTGGCGAACTCTCCAGTTTTGAGACTAATAATTTTAACCCTTATAGAAATGACTCAATGAAAAAATGTATAACTTGTTAAAAATGAAATACAACGGCAGATGCTTGATGAGAGGGGTTCCTGGATAACATTAGCATCCACACTAATATTCACTTAATGTAATACAAAAGCTGCATACCACAGTAAAAGCAACGATTAACTTTTAATCCCTGGGCCTGCTAGTGGTACTTTATTTAATGATACATGCACATAAGATTTTTTCCACATTCCTTTCTTCTTTTTTTAGTGTTTATTGCTAAAATTATATCTTTGGACGTGTTTATGAAACTAATGTGTTGTAAAAGTATGATTTATAATGCAATAATGTACTTCTGAATAATAATGCTGGGTTTTTTCTAATTAGGCAGTAGAAACAGCGCTCATTAAGGTTAATGCAACTCATTTGTAACCTGCATAATGCATGACTCCCTATGAACCAACTTGGGAAATTAATTATCTTCTAATAAGGGAGGCAAATCCACTTATAAAAAGATTGAGACAGCTCTCAGATGTGGTGAGCATGTATTTAAATAACGAAGCTGATTTAAATCAGGTTCCTTTGCCTGTGAAAGCATTCTTCATATGCCAATGAATCATGTTCTAAAATCTTCATTGTGTTCTTGATGTCACCATATCTGAAAGGCACTCAAGGGAAAGAAAGGGAAAAGATAGATTACACATTACTTTGTAGATAATGAGTGCAATAGAAAATATAGTGCCAATTTCTTTAAAAAGCACATGGAGATTTCTGACCTTGCATAGGTGCAGATGTCTGACTGCTTAATATTCAACAAACTTTTTTATGTTTACAGATTTCACCGAATATTATGCACGTGAATACAAGTGCATATACACTTTCAATTTTGTCCTTTCTTTTTCGACTGGGAAAATATTTTCACCTGTGGAGAAATAACTTTCCCTGTTGCACCCAGCGATTTTGGGTTTGTTTCCTCTCACTTCTTACAATGGAAAAAGATTTGCTAATGCTCCTATCATCAGTTCATGAACAACCATTTTCAAGGATAAAAGGGATTGGAAAAGGATTCGTGAAAATAACAAACGTGGGTGTTCACAAAACTCCAGGGCATTCCTGACCACATTCCCCACCCATAACAGCAGATTTACTCACACAGTAACGTCTGTGTGTGATAGTCTTTTCATGGGACCCAAACTGAAGTCTGTAAACTACAGAAGTTGTTCTGTACAATGGCAATGTTTCAACATAGTGCAGGACCGATTTCTATTTTTGTGGACCAACGGTCGCATCATGATAGTATAAAGCAGGGATCTCCAACCTTTCCTGAAACAAGAGCTACTTATGTTCAATGAAAAAGGTAGGGAGTCACTAATATTATTAGTGTTGTACTGGTGGCCGCGCCAGACAAGATTACATTAGTGGCCACTAGCTATGTGAAAAGTGTCTGTAAGTTTCAACTGCCTTTAACTATTTAATGCATAACCCAATGTCCCTGGCAGCAAGGTTATGATATTTATAATATTACTGCACAGTGCCACATGATTTATCACTCAAATATCAACTTTAAAATGTTTTACAAATCGAGCCATTTATCTCCAAACATGAGCTTATGAGTTCTGAAAATACACACATTTTCGTCTTGAATACAAACTCTCAATTTTATTTCACATATGTTAGTTCAGCCAAGCAAAAGCTCCTGATTTAGTAGGCTGGGCTGCACACAGGAGAGCTACTTGCAGGTAGCTGGAGAAGCACCAGTAGCTCATGAGCTACTCGTTGGAGAAGCCTGATATAAAATGAGCAACTAGTGCACTTTGGGCCTCGTTATGAACTGTGTGGAGTGTTATGTCTGCTTGTTCTGTGCAAATAACTCCCCATATCATTACAAGTTTTACTTGACTGCAATGCCAGGCAGTATGCAGCATTCAGTAATACAAATTGTTTTTCTGATCACATTAAAGTTAAGTGGAATATATGTCTAGAAAAGGACCTGTAGATAAACAAAAATATGCTCGAATTGCTCTAGTAATACCAGGTATTGCATGTTATTTCCAATTCCTGGTACACAATTTATAATATCCTAATAATGGAGTGCTGCTACTACTCATTATTGTTAATGCCATCCAGTTTTACTAGGTGACCCATATTAAGGACCTTAATCATGTTTGTCATGTTTAACTTGTCATCAGTAATTATTCCAGTTAGCTAAGTTGAGATCTCACAAAGAATTGGCGACTGTCCAATTATCTTCAGCAAAAGCCCATCAGTGACCACTTCCCAATTTAAAGCACAAAGGAGCATGGGACACCTCATGATGGTTCTTACGGTCACATGTGTAATACCCTTTGAACCTGAAACTCTATAGCAAGGCATGTTTATTAGAAAGAATATGAACAAAGAAGTCTCACAATTTTGGCCCTATTCAATACGGAGCTAAAACTGTTTGCTGTCAGTTATATCCTTTAACACGGCCTGCTTTTTCAGATTGAAGCAATCTTGGGATTGCCCTGCAGCAGAAATAGCTTTCTTTATCCATAGGCCATTCTGTACACTCTGTAGACTCTATTCTAGTGCTATTTTCTTTATCTTAGACCACCACACACTTTGAAAGTGCGGGTCCTGCTACCTACTGTTCTAGATACTGAATCTGGTGTGGAATATTGACCTCACTATGCCTTCTAGACTCTTCAGAAAGATGTGGTTGACAGGTCAAGGCCCGGCTCAAGGGAGCTGGTGTAGAGCCTGTCCATGTACAGTGCTACACAATCACTACACTTACAATAAAAATGTGAATGACCAGCCAAATGTGGGTGATAATACAGTATTTTAATAATACATTAAAATGTATACATTTAGGTTTACTCTATAAACACTAAGTCAAACATACAGGGGGGCATATTTACTAATCTTTCACGCAATGCATGGTAGCAAGCAAAGTTGCTGCGGTACATTGCGTGAAAGAGAGAGAGCAGAAATGCTCCATATTTACAAAAATATGGAGCATTTCAGCGCTCTCCCTGCACTGGTGAACTGTGTGCTGCCTAGCACCAATGCAGGGATCCTTGATCCATGGTGCAAGCTTGTCTCTGTTACAGGCAGGATTGTTTTTCTTCAGGAAGGGACACCTTCCTGAACAAAAACAATCTTTAGAGGCAATTGACCTCTTTCCATGTGTGCTACAGATTGCAGTGCATGTGGAAAGAATAAATACTGATGAGAAATACAAATATTTCTTCTTGTCCTGCATCACTGATAAAGGCATATAATTTGAACGCATTCCCTGGTTCACTAGGTTTAGTAAATGCACCAAAGTTCATGGGTGAATGCATGGAAATGCCCATGCTCCACCCATGGAACGCCTCTCGAGATGCAATGTTATGTAGCGTAGTGCAAACAGCTGTGTTGCGTTACATTTCTTTACAAAACCTCACATGGTGGCGCAAATAGCCCCTTGCATGGCTTTGTAAATATTACTGGAGACTTTGCGTTGTAAAATGCAAAGGCTTCATAGATCTGTCCCAAAATTTATACAATAAGTATAATGGGGTTACCCAGTGACCCTCAGAACCTGGGTGTCTGAAATCAAAGGTAAGGTAGGTTCTGTCGGGAGTTAGATAATTACTTTAATAGCATTTATAAAGAAAAAGAAAAAAGGTAAACACACCTAGATTGATGTAATCAATATTGAATTGAATTGAAACAGGATTTGTAAAGCGCCTGGTTACCCAAGGGCATCCCCGCGCTGTTACCTGCTGGCACACTGAACTGTAAGCCGTTCATTTAGGGAAGAGTAATGTTTTAATCTGCTTCCGGAAGATGAGGTAGTTAGGTTGGTCACGGATCTGCGGGGGCAGGCTATTCCAGATTTTAGCCACATTATACGAAAAGAGGCGGCCGCCACTTCGTGCTCTCATTATTCTTGGGGTTGACAGTAGATGTTTAGTTTCTAACCTGAGGGCTCTATTTGGACGGTACCGATGGATGAGGGACTGAATAGCCAAGGATCCCTTGCCTGCAAGTGACCTGTGGGCTATGCATAATGCCTTAAACTTAATGCGCTCACGGATGGGGAGCCAGTGTAGAGATGCCAAAGCTGGTTTAGCAGAGGACCGCTTTGGGATGTTCATGAGCATGCGCGCAGCGCAGTTTTGAACAATTTGTAGCTTTCGTATCGAGGAGCCAGGTGCTCCAAGATAGAGGGCATTAGCATAGTCAAGGCGGGACAGGATGAGAGCCTGAACTAGGACTTTTCTTGCAGGGAAAGGGAGTAGTGGGAACACTTTACGGATCATTCGTAGGATCCCGTAGCAGCTTGCAGCTACTTTTTGCCCTTGTTCTTTAAAATCAAGGTTCTGGTCGAGCCAGACACCCAGACATTTGATTTGGTCTTTGGGAGAAGGGACAGGACCAAAGGAGCTGGGCCAGAGTAGCCCAAGATTTGTCTTTTCTTTGTTCCCTAGGAGCATTAATTCAGTTTTTGATCCATTGAGTTTCAAAAATGACTCTTCCATCCACCTTGATACTTTTTCCAGACAGAGGGCAAGATCAGAGCTGGAGGGGTCCCGCTGGTTGACAGAGACAACCAACTGGGTGTCATCAGCATAAGTGATGATCTGGATCCCGAAATGTAGCACCATCTCTGCCAGGGACCTCAAATAAACGTTAAAACGTGTGGGGCTCAGGGAGGAGCCCTGGGGAACCCCACAATTCAGAGGTATGGGCTTAGAAGAAATACCGTCTTCAAGAACTTCGAAGGATCGGTCTTCTAAAAACGACTGCAGCCAATTGAGCATAGACTCGGAATTTATGAATTTTAGGAAGGGTGTATATGGTTGGTGTTCTGGGGTGCTTCCTGTTGAGGAAGCTATATTCTTGATCACTTAGGAATCCTCCTCTAGTCCTTTTAGTGTCAGTTGATGGATCAATTCAGACACCTCTGGTGTAGGGTCCTTGTTAAGCCTGGTGTAGCTGTTGTGGCAGTTGAGTTGTCCTTGTATTTCGGTCACATAATCTTCAGTATTCTGTACCACTACCGCTCCGCCTTTGTCAGCCGCCTTTATTATGATTGCAGTGTTATTCTTCAGGCATAGCAGTGCCTGTTTCTCCTCCTTGGTTGTGTTGTATTTGATGTATTTTGGGTTGTCCCATAGGGCCATTACTTCCTCTAGTACAATTTGTTTGAATGCAAGGGTTTTCTGGCTCATGAGATATGCCGTGGGTGTAAAGGTGGAGGGCTGCTTGAAGTTAGCGGCAGTGAGAGCTTTGGGGCCTGGTTCATTTTTCAGAAAAAAGTATTTCAGGCGGATTTTTCTGAAAAACGATTGCAATTCCAATTAGGTTTGGAATGAATCGGGGGTGCACTAGGTATGAAGGAAAGGCCTTTCGATAGTATGGCACACTCTGCTGCGGTAAGGTTGTGTTTCAAAATATTGATGATGGGGTTCGATTGATCATGGTTGGGAGCAAGAGTGTTGTCGATCCTAGGTTGTTCTGTTGTGGTTGAATTGTCCATTGGTGGTTGATTATTTTGGAATCCATCAGTGTCATTTGAGGTACTGCTGGCTGTGTGTTGTTCTCCAATTCCATTAGGGTCCACTTGTGCAGCTTCCTTAATGGTGTTGGCCAGGGCGTCCTCAGGTTGGACATCATAGTGCTCCTTGCTGGTTGTCGGTTGTTGTATCAAATGTTCGCCCGACGGTGAGGGATGTGGTTCACCCCCTGCTTCTAGGTGAGGATGTGTGATTTCTACCGGATTGTTAGTGTCCGGATTGCCTTGGTTACTTAATTGTTTCAATGTGGGCTCTACCATCTGTAGGTCTAGCGTCGCGTTTGGATTTCCCCATGGCTTTGCTGGGGGTAGAAATTGACCCTGTTGTTTCCCCTTTGGATATTCCTCCCTCTGTTTCATCTCTTGGGTCTGTCCCATCCACCTTCTTGGTTCTGGCCTCTGTTTGGTGGCCATGTGGAATCCCCTAAAAAAGGAGATGAGGAGGTCGAGTCTTGGAATCTTGGGCCCTGGTTGTATTGACGATAGCCTCCACTTGTTGTTGGTCTTTCAGTGTCACTGTCTGAGCTGCCAAGTGAAGAATCAGAGAAGGTGGCAAACCTTCTGGGACCTTGTCTTCCTCTGTTTGTAAA
Source organism: Calotriton arnoldi (assembly GCA_963921515.1). Lineage (NCBI taxonomy): Eukaryota > Metazoa > Chordata > Amphibia > Caudata > Salamandridae > Calotriton > Calotriton arnoldi. The sequence continues at coordinate 1,057,295 of CAWUFW010004448.1, read as the reverse complement.
GAACCCTTGGCTGTCTTGTTGGTAGTAGTCGTCCAATATGTAGGGGTATGTGATCTTCTTAACGTAGACTCTGATGTCCTTACTGAGTTTGTCCAGTTTTTTGTTAAGGGTGATTTAGTTAAATTCTATGATAACCTTCTCAGCTCACTCGAGAGCTTCTTTAGCATTGCTGAGGGCTCTGTCTTCAAGGATTTCCTTCTTTAAATCAGCAATTTCTTGTCTCAGCTCTTTTACGTATTCCAGTGCTGCTTCGACACCTAACGCCATCCAGTGTCTGGAGCAGTTATTTGCTACGAAGCTGAATCCTTCCCTGAATTTTGGTAAGTCAATAAATATTGCGGGCTCGTTCCGTACTTGTAGGCCCTTTGGTATAATGTTTGCTTGTAAATATTTGGCCAGGAGATGCCCATGTAGGCGTGATCTGACCAGTTTCTTCTCCAGTCTCTCTAGTCTTGCTAACTTTTCACTCAGCGTGTTATCCGGTGGTGTAACACCTGGGCCTAAGAGATTTAGCTCACTTTGGTCATTGATTAGTTTAGCAATGTACTCCTCACTGTATGAGAGAGTTTCTTTATCTGACATATCCTGTGCTTATTTGTGTTGTCAAATAAATGTACGGAGACCCTCGCAGGTATGCACCTGCACCAATATACATTAAGTATAATGGGGTTACCCAGTGACCCTCAGAACCTGGGTGTCTGAAATCAAGGGTAAGGTAGGTTCTGTCGGGAGTTAGATTAATTTACTAATACAATCGATATTGATTACATCAATCTAGGTGTGTTTACCTTTTTTCTTTTTATTTATAAATGCTGTTGAAGTAATTATCTAACTCCCGACAGAACCTACCTCACCTTTGATTTAAAAATGTATACAAAGCACAATACACACTAAACAATACTCAAGCAAACATCAAAAAGTAACACTAAAAGTGGGTTCCCTCCATATGTAGACTGTATAATTTTCAAGAAAAAAGCTTGGGACACTCCTACAAAGATCAGTGCAAACCATCAATGCTGTGAAATACAACTAGTGACAAAAGAGATACTTTTTAGTAAGTCATTAAGGTTAAATGGGCATGATTCCATGTTCCCAGACATCTAAAAGAAATCAATTCAAAAAGGGCATCCTTGAGGGATGCAGTAACAATCATAGGCATGGCAATGATAGCAAATCAAAAAGTACAAAGGACTTCCAACAGATATTTGAGTCTCTCTATCCAGCTAGTTTGCTAGCCAGCAAGGAGTTGTACCACTACAAACAGCATTATAAATTTAATGAAAGAAGAAACAGTTAATCTGCACTTGCAGTGGCTATTCATTGGCATAGCCATTCACCAACCATTGAGGAGGATTCGAGGGAGTTTTAATTCTCAAAGTCTGCATCTCTGGAGCAAGACCTCTGATCTCCTGGTCAGAGACCTGCTCTCTCCCCAGCAGCTCTGCTGTTGTGCCACTGCCCTGTGAAGGTAGGTGTTCAAGGCCTTCCTCCACCCGCAGGCTCCTGCCTGCGCCTCATCCCTGGTGGTCCAGTGGGAGAGCCTTACTCTTCTGTTGGCCCACTGTTGTCTGTCTTTGTGTTTTGTGCCCTGTTCCTGTTTTCTGTCTTTTTGTTATTGTGCCTCTATTTTTGTATTGTATTGTATTTGTACCTGTATTTTCTGTAGCTCTGTCTTTGCCTGTTTTGCCTGTTTCTTGTACCTGTGCCCTTGTCCTCCGTGCCCATTTTGCCACCCTTTTCCCTCCGCTGCTGCCCCGGGGCCCCTCCCTCCGGCTGTTTCCTGCCCCCCAGCTGCGCTTCCCTCCCCCTTCCCTATTTAATGGCGGCTGCTGTGCGGCCCGCACCGGCGGCGAACAGCGGGCGCACTGCTGGCGTGCCAAAGGCAAGCCTGTCTGTGACCCGACCGCGACCAGCGCCAGGGACCCAGGTTCTCCGACCAGCCACCACTACGACTCAGCTGCCCTCCTCGCACTCAACCCTGGAAGGAACAACAACTGCCAGCTGTCTACGCCAAACTCCACCCATGGCCAGTTCTCCTGCTGTCACTGCCGCCAAACCTTCACCACCCTCTGCACCCCCACAGCTGCCACCCCCACGCCAGACTCCAGCACCCCCGAAGCCCTGAGGTGCATCTTCCTCAATGTGCGCTCCCTGCACAGACACGTTGTAGAGATCAGGGACCTCATCGACACCGTCGCGCCAGACGCCGCCTTCTTCACAGAAACCTGGACCAACTCCACCTCCACCCCCGACATCGCCACCGCCATCCCCAATGAATACAAGATCCAGAGGAACGACCACCCCAACCGCCCGGGAGGAGGTCTTGCCATCGAGTACAAGAGCACCCTCTGACTCACCACCTCCAGCACGAACGACAGCCCACCTACCACCGAGCACCTCCATTTCCAGATCCAGACCAGCCCCAGAACAACCCTACGAGGCACAATCGAATACAGACCTCCCGGACCTCAAACTGCGTACACCACTACCATCGCTGACCTCATCGTTCCCCACGCCATCGCCTCCTTGGACTACATACTCATAGGAGACCTCAATTTCCACCTCAACAACCTCAGCGACCCCAACTCCGCCACCCTCATGGACAACCTCGCCACCTCGGACTGAAACAACTCGTCACCACCCCCATCCACAAGGCAGGACACACCCTCGACCTCATCTTCGCAGGAGTCAACAACATCCACTTCAGCCACACCACGCAACCCCACTGGACGGACCACCACTGTGTGCACTTCAATGTCGACAAACCCCCCCAAAACCTGCACCCGCCCGCCGCGAAGAAACTAGAGCAAGGTCACCGAGGAGCACCTCAACTCCACCCTCAACCCCGATACCCCCTCCACCTCAACCAATGCCAACCTCCGCAGCCAAAGAACTTTACAGATGAATCACCAACTGCGCAGATGAGCTTGCACCCCTCCGCAACTCCGACAGACACCAACCTGGAAAGGCCACCTGGCTCACCGCTGACCTCCAAGAATCCACATGCACCTGCAGATGTCTTGAGAAGAATTGGAGAAACAGGGAATCCTCAGAAGGCCGCACTGCATACAAGAACGCCATGACAGAATACCACCAACTCATCAGATCCACCAAAAGGACCTTCATCCAGAACAAGATCCTCGCCAACTCCAGCAACGCAAAGGAACTCTTCAGCATCATCAAGGAATTCACCAAACCCCCCCCCAGCGAAACCACGGACATCACCCCCTCCCAGTACCTCTGCAAAGAGCTCGGCTCCTACTTCCATCTGAAAATCAAGTCCCTCTAAGACAACTTCAACAAACAGACACCTGACTCCAAAACCACTCCCTCCTCCAGCAACGCCAGCCAGCCCACCATCTCCTCCTGGACCCCAGTCACCACCTAAGACACCACAACAACCATTAAAGGCATCTGCACATCTTCCACGGAGCCGCCGCAGCCATCGCACCAGAACTATGACGCACCATCAGTGCCACCTTCGAAACCGGGACATTCCCCAACGATTGGAAACGTGCAGAAGTCAAGCTCCTACTCAAGAAGCCCTCAGCAGATCCAATGGACCTCAAGAACTACCGACCCATCTCCCTCCTCCCCTTAGTAGCCAAAGTCACCAAGAAGACCGTCAACGTCCAACTAACAAAATTCATCGAAGAGAACTCCATCCTCGACCCCTCCCAATCTGAATTCCGCAGCAACCACAGCACCGAGACTGCTCTACTCGCCGCCACAGACGACATCCGCACTCTCCTCAACCAAGGTCACACCATGGCCCTGATCCTACTCGACCTCTCTGCAGCCTTCAACACCGTCTCCCACTACACACTCACCACCAGACTCAACAACGCCGGCATACAGGGAACCACCCTTGACTGGCTCCGCTCCTTCCTCACCAGCAGAACCTAAAGAATCATACTTCCACCCTTCCTCTCCGAACTCACAGAGATCAACTGGGGGGTACCCAAGGATTGTCGCTCAGCCCCACGCTCTTCAACATCTACATGGCTCCCCTCGCCGCCATCGTCAGACAGCACAAACTCAGCATAGTATCCTACGCCGACGACACCCAGCTCATCCTCTCCCTCACCAAGGGCCCCATCACTACCAGACTCAGCTTCCACAAAGGAATAAAGGACGTTTCATCCCGGATGAGCAGCAGCTGCCTGAAGCTCAACTCGGAGAAGACAGAGGTCCTCGTCCTCGGACACTCCCCCTCTGCATGGGACAACACCTGGTGGCCCACCGCCTTGGCAGCCCCCCCACCCCCACAGACCACACCCAGAATCTCGGCATAATACTCGACTCCTCCCTCTCCATGACCCTACAGATCAACGCCGTCTCCTCCACCTGTTTCAACACCCTCTGCATCCTTTGGAATACCTTCAAATGAATCCCCGCCCCCGAATCAAGAAAGAACGTCACCCACGCACCCATAACCAGCAGACTGGACTTCAGAAACGCCCTCTACGACGGGGTCAACAAGTCTCTGCTCCGCAAACTCCAGACTATACAGAACACCGCAGCCAGACTCGTCCTCGGCATCCCTCGAGAAGAACACATCACCCAACACCTGCGAAACTTCCACTGGCTCCCCGTCGAGAAGAGAGTAACTTTCAAGATACTCACCCACACCTACAAATGCCTCCACAACACCGGACCCCAACATTTCAACGAAAGAATCTCCTTCCACGTACCCAAGAGAAACCTCTGATCCGCCAACCTCGCCCTCGCCGAAGCCCGGTGCATCTGCAGAGCAAGTGGAAGAACCTTCCCCTACATCGCAGCTAAGACCTGGAACAAACTCCCTATCGACATCCGACGAGCCCCTACTCTGCACATCTTCAGGAAGACTCTCAAGACCTGGCTCTTCGACTGACCGGAGCTGCTCCCCCCACCCAGCGCCTTGAGACCCTCCCGGGTGAGTAGCGCGCTTCAAAATTCCCTGATTGATTGATTGATTGGCTTCCATATAGGTAAGGTAAGCAGCAGTTCGGCAGGATGGTAGAACCTCAGCGGGAACCTTTTTCTTTACTCTTAGCCACAATCTGAATTCACTGACAGCAGCTAGATCCATAAAGACAGCTTGAGAGCTGCTGTAGGTCACATTGTGCAGATGCTGACTGTCAATCACATTTAGTGCATTTCACAAGTACAGCGATCAGTTGGTCAGATGGGGTCAGAGCTAGAGACTGATTTGGGAAGGTCACAAGTGGCTAATAATCTGCTGCAAAAAGAAGGCATGGGAACTGTTACAGACAACAGGAATATGCTGGGGTGTCACAGTCGCACTGTGTGTTGGGAATACATATCACTTCTAAATTAGACCACATAAAAAATTAAATTGATCTAAAGAGATTGCAAAACACAGACTGGGATCATCCTCCTTTATGTCCCTGGTCCTTTTGATGGGTTGGTAATCAGTCTAAATGGTAAAGGGGAGTCTAAAAACAAGTAACTTTTAAAATTCCATTTGATCATAAACAGTTTATTTTCAATCAGCATCCAGTTTTACTACCTGAAAAGCAATTGTCAGCTGATGGAAACCATTGGGTTATCTCAACCTTCCTTAATAGTTTTGAGAGAGTTTTCCAATGCCAATGTCTTAGCTGGTTCTTGGATTTAAAAATTGTTCGTAAAGTCATAAAAGAACTATAGTTCTCCAAAGAATCTTGATAATAACTACGTGGTCAAAGAATGCACTGATGTGAGTCTGGAAGGTTGGATCTCCCAATTCATGACACTTTTCCTCCACCCTCTTGGGGACCAAGCTAGCTCACTGAGCTCTGAACAATACTGAATTGTAGTTGCCTCAACTGTAAGTTTTGCTATTCTCACTGATAGCAACACCTTTTGTGACCACAGTGATCATACTAGGTGTTGAATACAGATATGTCAACATCGGGGCTTCTTTTGTGAATATTGAATTAGAGGTCTTTCAACCCCTTCTGTGACACAAGCACAAAAAGACATTCTGGGGTTTTGTTGCAACCCTTATGCACTCTAGGATCTGATCTTACCTTCTGTACACCATTGACTTGACAGCAGTGTATTCTACTGCATAAATGGAGTGGCTGAACCGCAGCAGCTGACCAGGGGCCGTATTACAGAAGGTGCCCCAGGGGAGCAACGGGCTTTTGCGCCCACTTTGCGAGCCCCCCGGGCCACTTTGGTATTATAGAAGGGGGCGCAGATGCTTGTGTGTCCCCTTCTATAAAACCAATAGCGCTGGCACACTTAAAGCACCAGGGCTACCTTCAGAGGGTGTTCCCTCATTTGCATAAGGTTGTGCCCTATGCAAATGAGGGAATTCCTTTGACAGTGCCCACGCCATATTACAGACGTGGGCGCAGAGTCAAAGAAGCCCTCAGGAGGCGCACTGACAGTGCGCTATTTAAAAGGTGGTGCACTATCAGTGCGCCCCTGAGAGCAGCCCTCTGCAGGGGGTAATGGGGGTCCCATGGACCCCCCCAGACATCCCCTTGCAGGCGGGTGCAGTGCAATCACTGACTGCACCCGCCTGCACGGGGATCTCTAATCCCCTTTGAAAGTGCAGGCGGGTGCCGCCTGTACTGTGAAAACACGGAGCAGCTGCTCCGTGTTTTCACATGAATGTGCTGACCCCAGGGCAGCGCGAGGTCGCAGCTGCCCTTGAGGCAGCGCATACACCATAATGGGGCGCATTATCATTATTTGCGCCCGGCGCACCTTTTGAAAGGTGCGCTGGGCGCAAACAATGATAATGGGTAATACGGCCACTGATGTAAACAGAAACAGCCCTGTGTAGCAGGTGCACTCTAACAGGAGCTTGCACTCTTCCTTATAGTTGAATGTCAGAAGGAGGAAGAGTTGCTGTGTCTGGTGGCCAATCAACTATTGCATCCACTCCAGAAATCTTTGTGTGACCTTATGGCCACAGGTTCCCATCCTGCTGGGTCCAGTGAGCCTATCATCCTTCCGAGGTTCATTCCGAGGTCAATAAAATGAATACCATTGAGTTGGGTAACAATAAACACCTGTTATTCAGCTCTAAGATGCCCGAAGGGGTGACTGTGCACTGTAAAAATATATGTTATGTTATGTTATGTTATGTTATGTTATGTTACGTTATGTCATGTTATGTTATGCTCCCACCACTCAGCCATCTTGCTCTGACACCTAGAAACATGTTTGGGAGGATTAGCCTTTTACTCTTGCTTAAAGCAACTAACAGTGCTCCAGCTTCGACATGCCTTTGGTAGGGCTCAAGCCTTTTGACATAGAACATGCAATTGTGCTTTCTGATGGCAAATATATAAACTACATACTTCATAAGGCCGATCTTAAGAATAGGCTAGGGGCTCTTCGATATGTACTATAAAATATACTCTAAAGCATATATTACGATGTTTGCAGTTTGCAGAACGAAAGACTGCCGGAGCACCGCTGCCACCATCAACTATTGGCCGACCGCCTCAATGGCGATATGGGGGAAAGCAGTTGTCAGACGACGGTACAGACAAGGTTACTGCAGTCCGAATTATGAGTTGGCCTTCCGTTGAGCCAACCATGGCAGGAAGACTGCCTGCTTCGAGTCGGCGGAATAGAAAGATTTGTGGTGCATACTCACCCATCTCCTTTTCTTCCCTTCAGTCTCCCACGTGGATCCCTTCCACCAGGTCCCCCTCTTCACAAGAGCATCTTGATCCTGAAGAAAATGACCATGTTGGTGCCGAAATCCAGGTGAGTCCATTTTGCACTATTAACTCATTGACTGGACTGGGCACACATGGTTCGGACTCCAGCAATGGGAAAGTACTGGTAGTAGGTATTTTTTCACATGTGTCATGCATATGTGTTCATTTAACACTTGTGCAGTTAAAATATACACACCTGCATCAACACATATTTAAAAAAAATTCCCCGTCATCAGAAACACTGCCTCAGGACCAGCTGTGACATCGCAATACGGCGGGTGAAAGACCACCGTGGTCTTCTTGGGACCGCTGCTCCCGCAATATGGCTGTGAGACTGCAAAACTCGTAATCAGGCCCAAAATTGTGAGTTCAGCTAAAGGTGATTTGTGTAGATCCCTCAAGGTTTTCTTAAAGAAACTAACTGTTGAAATAAAAAAATATCGAAAATAAGTTGGAAAACGCAGCCATTTGTGATGTTTTTTTCTGCATACATCTTTTTATTGGGTTTTTGAAAAACTTACATACAGTATTTGAGGGAAAAGCACAATAAACCTTCCAGAACAGTTTGGCAAAGGGCTGCAGGCCTGCAGTTGGAGAGTTAATTTGGCATCACCAACCTAGTGTGTGCTGCTGCCACAGCTGAGCTGTATGAACAGTAATAACAATAACTGAAGATTATAGAAAGAGTGAGGAATGAGTGAAGGGGGAGTAAAGGAAGGGGTTCCCCTATGTGTCCAGTATTGCCTCAGGTTTTAGGGGATAGCTGGTGTATGCCTGTTGTTAGGTATTGGTGAGGGAGTCTTGAGGAGGTCTCCCAGACGTAGAAGGGGAGAAGGCAGGGGGGCCCCAGAGGAAGTATGCGTTCTTCACCAGGCTGTCGCCAATGGCTGGGACAAAGGGGATGTACTGGGACCTCTCTGGTGGTGTTGAAGAATGGAAGACATCATGGGTGAAGTGTAGGAAAGTGGAATATTATGTGATAAGGCTGGGTAGCATTACCATGAAATATGATCACAAAATATTATCACAATGCTCCATAGATGGCCCTTGATTCACAGTATTAAATCCTTAGCTCAGAAATGGCAGAGTGGCAAAGAGCAGTCAGGTTTTACAAAAGGAACATTTGTTAAGTATTTCGGCAGACGACCATGGACAATAAGTAACTGACATGACTCAAGAGAAATCCGACACTGATTTCTAAAAATAGAGCGCATTTTTATCCTATTTTGGACACCAAAACAAATGGGATATCATACATATAACTGGAGTTTTAGATTTTTTAAGCAATATTAAATCAGTGCAGTAAAATACATAGACAGAATAGCATTGCGGTCAAAGGCAAATACACTAGTGACAATTGGTCACTTGCAGGTCGAGTTACTTGGAACCCTCATAGGTGTGAGGTCATGCGGGCCCCAGGACTAGGCCATATTAGTCAGATCCATTTTACATAGCCCGTGGTGTCCGGGTACAAAGTTGTTCTGGCTGTCCTTGATGTTGAATGGGAGCCGTGGGTGGTGCTGTTTTTACAGCTTACACATTGCTGCAAGAAAAAAAAATTCAAAAACACAACAGGTACACAACTGCTGATGTAGGATGATGGTTGCCCAATTTTCTCTGTAGCTTCAGCATCAAGTGTGGGTATTGGTTACTGGACTGGTGACCAACAAGCCCTGACAGTGGTAAGCACAACAAAAAGCTTTGGGAACTTTACTGGTTCCGGGGGAGTAACGTAGCGGCCTGAGGCTACAGGGCAGGCAAGACTACAACTCCCACAATGCACTGGCCCACCTGGTTTTGGGCGATCCCTCAGAGGGCCCGATGGCCAGCGATTCTTCAGATCCAGTGAGCGATTTTGCCTGCAGTTTGCAGGGGACTAGTGCCACTAGTTCAGGGGAGACTGAGGGTGCTTATGGCTTCCACAAGGGTCTCTCTCTGCAGGAGTGTCAAGTTTTTGCCAAGAATAAGGGTCGTTCAGTCACTTCCAAGTCTGCTGCCTCAGGGCCAAAGGTATTCGGCAAAATATTGAGTAAAAAATATTGGGATGCACAAATATCGAATTTTTAATATCATGATCCACAAATATTGTCATGCAGGAATATCGTTGACAAGAACATCGATTTTCTAAGATAAGTAATATTGATGTTAAAAATATCAATGTTATTAATATTGTTTACAAAAATATCTATGCTGTTAATCTAGTTGTTAATAATATCACTTTTTAATTATTTTTGCGTATTTTAGTATATGTTTTAATTCTATATGTTATAAAATGTTTGTATAATTATTGGTAATGTTTTTTAATATAGTCTGCTAATTTTTTGTTGTTTTTAAATTTAATTCAATTGTTTATTGTAATTAGTGTTGTAATGGGTTGTAGGATTTGTAGGGGTACAGGGTGGGAAGAAATTATTTATAATTGATTAATAATTAATTGTTTATTATTATTAATTATTTGATTGATAATTAATGTAAATTGGGTAATGAGTTTATTTTTAAAGTTACATTTTAGGTGCAGGTTGTGGGGTTTGTAGGGGAACTGGGTGGGAAGAAAATTAATTATAATTAGATAATAATTAATGTTAAATAATAATATCTATTTAATTGATAATTAATTATGTAAATTGTGTAATTAATGTATTTTTCAAGATATGTTTTAGGTGCGGGTTGTGGTGTTTTTAGGGGTACAAGCTGGGAAGTAAATTAATTATAATTAATTAATAATTAATGTTAAATAATAATTATTATTTAATTGATAATTCATTATTTAAATTGTGTAATTAAGATATTTTTAAGTTACATTTCAGGTGCGGGTTTTTGTGTTTGTAGGGGCAAATGGTGGGAAGTTAATTAAAATAGTAAATATTTACTAGTTAATTATTAATAATTGTTTTATTGATAATTAATTATGTAAATTGTGTAATAATTGTACTTTTTAAGATATATTTTAGGTATGGGTTGTTGGGTTTTTAGGGGTACAAGTGTTACAGGGATTCTGCTCAGGAACAGAACTATGCTTGGGACCATAGAACATTAGCCTGTAGGGACTGAGTCACCATACCCCCTCAGTATCTATGAGCTAGAGTTTGACGAGCTATAGTGCCTTTCCAGAGAAACAAGTGAATTGGTCCCCCAGAGCACAACCCACTCACCCTCTCAGGGATCCTGGTAAGAAGACAGACCCTTTTACTCTCTCACTCATACTTGTTCACAATAAGATAAACTAGAGACACAAAGGAAGTTTAGAATATTTATTTAAACTATCGTGCTTGAAGATGCAGTATTATCGTAACAATTAGAAAACAAATGCATACCAAAAATACAGTTGGCATGGTTACCAAACCATATACCATCAAAAGCACTGTCATGTTACAAGACAGATGAGCCTAAACACCCTCCCTTTCTACTGAAGCTAAATGATTATATATCAAATATCTCTGGGATTAGTGGAGGACCCTATACCTTAGCATACACAGATGGACATTCTGCTTCTCAGCTGACGCAGTAATCTTGCTCAGGACCTTCGCTCAATGTGTGTTTTTAGAACCCCTGTCCTCAGTTATATGACGAGACATGTTTGCTCACAAACAGCAGCTGCCTTCTCGTGTTATGTCTAGGTGCTAGTGTCTGACCAGTGACAATAACAAGGGGCACTGTTGTTTGACCATGTCTATGGTATTCAGACTAAAGCCCAGGAAAAAGAACAGAACACAAAAACATATGCAGGTTCTGTGTGAAAATACAATGTGGCACAAAAGCAAGCGTGTTTATATAGCAACATGTGCAAAAGAAAATGCGGCCTACAACGTGCACAATTAGACTAACATAGAGAAAACGACAATAGGCCATGCAGGAAACACACAACACAGGGTTCGAAGGTAATTCAAAAATAATTTTTTATAGTTAATTATTAATTTGTTGTTAATTATTTAATTGTTAAATATGTAAATTGTAAAATTATCATATTTGGTAAGTTATATTTTAGGTGTGTGTTGTTTAGTTTATAGAGGTATAGGGTGGGAAGTTGTTTAAGTAATAATACATTTAACATTATTTATTCCTATGTTAAAAATGTATGTTATTTATTATGTAATGTGTGAATTGTGTTATGCTTTTTAATTTCAATTACATTTAATTGTTGACGGTTATGATTGTGAGAATATAGCAAGTTATTTTAATGAAATGAATATATATATATTTTTAATTGATAACAATTATTAAAAATGCAATGATTATGTAATTTGTTTTATTTTTGGTAAAATGTAGACATTTAATTTTACAATTTAAATATTTAAATTTTTTGTTATTTAATAAAGTTGTTAAAATGTTATTTTTTTAAGTAAACTACTCTCTCTCTCTACTGTTGCAATGACTGGAGTGGGAATAGTAAATTTGTCCCCTCCTGAGTCCAATGCTTTCCCTCCTGTTGCACAGACTGGAGTGGAAATAGTAAATTTTACCCACCCCCCACCCCGAGGCAAATGCTTTTCCTACTGTTGCACCGACTGGAGAGGGAATAGTAAATTTTATCCCTCCTGAGTCCAACGCTTTCTCTACTATTGCACAGACTGGAGTGGGAATAGTAAGTTTAACTCCTCCTGAGTTTAACACTTTCCCTATTGTTGCAAAGACTGGAGTGGGAATAGTACATTTTACCCCTTCTGAGTGCAAAGCTTTCCCTACTGTTGCACCAAATGGAGTGGCAATAGTCAATTTTTCCACTCCAGAGTCCAACGCTTTTCCTACAGTTGCACTGACTGGAGTGGGAATAGCAAATGTTACCCCTCTGAGTTTAATGTTTACTCTACTGCTGTATAAATTGGAGTGGGAATAGTATATTTATTATTTATATAGTTTAATGTTTTTTATTAATTTTTGAATATATATATTATTATTATGTGTTTGTTATTTACATTTATGTAGTCTCAATAACAATATGAGAGTGAGAAGTCAGGAGACGAGCCCGTTCCTCTACACAAACTAAGTTATGAAAAACAAAAAGAACGGGTCTTTTTTCTAGTTATTGTACACACATCTCTCGCCTAAATTTAGGATGGATGTTCCAAATATTAGTACTACCTAAGAAACCCTTAGGTTTTGTAAAAAAAACCCTCACTCACCTACCTAGTAGGTGACATGCTTCATCATAGGGTTCCTACCCTGGTCACCGAATGTTTCCAGGACGTGCTGCGACACCTTATTACAGCGGAGCTGGTTATTTGTTAGGGTGAAGTGGTGATAGTGAGTAAATAGTGCTCAAGTGTGGTGCTTTTTTTAAAAATTGGCTCAAATACTCTCAGTTCTGTTTGACCTCAGTTTTATTGGTGAGAGTATTGGTCAATGTTAAAAACGTGGTGGGTTTGTGAAGGATGTAAATTTGATCCTTCTTATCCTGTGGACGGTCTACCTGTTTCAGCCATATTCTCATGTGTCCAACAGGGTCAAATGGCTTTCGTCAGGACCGAATAGGAGCTGATATGCACTCTAAGGTATACAGCTATTTTCTGGATTGTACTTACAACCCACTGAAGTTTCACTGTGTCGCTTTCTTTTCTGTGAAAAGAAGTATAGGTACAATTACCTTATTGACAAACAAACAAATAGGCAGTGGTAAACCTTGGACTCAGGAGGGGGGGGGGAACAGAACCTCCATTGTCCAAGATTTGGCGGTGCGCCGATCCCATATTTACAATCAATTTTTTTGGGTTGTTTTTGTGCCAAATATCCCCCATAGGAATCATAGCGTACTGCCAATCTTTTCTCTGTATTCAGTACCCAACATTTATGAGACATACAAGACTAACAGACATATAGGCATCAAGGTCTTATTTGTAAATTGTATATTTTTGTAGGCATGCAATGAGACGGCTGAGTCTCTGTTAAGAACAGACTAGTCTTGTCATTCACATATGACATACAGTTATGCATGGAAGTGTCGAGTAATAGATGCTCACAATTCTCCTTTTATGCCCCACCTTGCATGCTTTTGTCCTACGTGTAGCTTGATAGCACGGCCGACAATGCTTATTCACCATTCTGTTTGTGATATAGGCATTCTGTCTGTTTCGTAGGCGAAGAATACTATTTTAGTTCACTCTGTTTAGAAAAGAAGTGCATCTATAATTGATGAGTTATTTTTGTTAAAAGCGAGACGTGCATATGGAAAAGATCCAAAAGTAAATACTGACTTCAGCAATGGTAGCTATTTGCTACCTGGGATCGGCCAAGGGGCTGGACCCTGTAGTCACACTCTGTAAGAAAAATACGTATCCCTTTAGATTCTCATATGTCTTTCCTGAAATTCTCCATGTGATCTATTAGTGGTTGCCACACGGGTGAATTTATAGTCAAAATTAGTGAGTGCGTATGTAATTTTTACCATGTCAAGCACCTGCCATAGTTTATAAAACCAGTTTATATCAGATCGAGGTTTCTTCTTTTTCCAGCTGAGTGTGATGAGTTGCTTGGCTCCCCCATTCATGTGGAAGAATGTGTGTCTTGTCATTTGTTGTTACACCTTTCTAGGTGGAGGGTAAAATGTCGAGGAGAGTGGTAAGGGGATGAGCAGGGATGGGGTATCTCAGAGTGCTTTTGATGTGTCCTAGGTTTTCATTCAGTACATCTGCGCATTCCCACAAAATGTTTAGGAAGGTTCCCTTGGTCTGTCCATATCTCCAGCAAAGCACTGAGGTGTTTAGGTACATTTATTAATGACAGGCCAGTGTTAGGTAACAATTATAAAAAAAATTGTAGGCAGATTCCCTCTGAGGAATACAGCGTAACATTTTAGGAATATCATACCAAAGTTAGATCCACGCTTTGGCCCCCACAGGTTCCCCCAGGACTAAGTCCCAACGGAATTGATAGGGGTGGAGGAGTATTGGTTTTGAGGCTTGTACAGTCTTATATGTCTTGGATATGAGCCCTTTGGTACCCGAGAAGGACCTCACTAGGATCCCAAATGGCATCAGTTCACACGTTGCTTCTCTTGTTTTAGCTGGGTGTAAGGCCCAGTGGCGTAGTTGACCATATTGAAGTCTTGCGATTTCAGGGATATGGTATCTGTTGTAGGGATTCTGCACATACACAGAGCTATGCACAGGATAATAGGACCTCGGCGTATAGTGGTGAACCAACCATGCACCTTAGTACCCACAATCCCAATCCGACTAGCCTTAGCGTCTCATTAGCAGCGAAGCTACCAATGATTAGACAACCCAGAACACGGTCTCTCTCTCTCAGGACTCGCGGGAGCAAGAACACCCTTTCATAACTCACCCATACTTGTCCACAACGTGCGTACTAAGAGACACAGTATAGTTTAAAAGGTTTATTTCAACTATCGTGCTCTAAGATACAGTACACGTGCCAGTACTATCAGCATAATGCATAATGATAAAATAATAAGCATAGTTACAATTCCATAGAATACAAACGGGGAAAGCATTTCATAAAGCAGTGGATATAGGGCTAAATGGCCTTACCACTCTCCCCGTGCTATTAACTAGTTTATTTATAAAAATAGAAGACCTCTAGGCTTTGTCAGGCGGACCCTCATACCTCAATCTCTAGATGCAAGGTTTACATCATCAGACAAGAACAGCTCTTCTCTCTGGAAAGGTTTTTCTCCGAGTGCCACAAACAGCGAGATCACAATATTAAAAGCACACGAAAAACCGCTATACCTTCCAAGAGGATGTCGTTGGAATCGTCTGAAAAAAGAGATGCCATCCAGTTCATCAAATCAAAATTGCATTCGTGTTCTTCACAGGAGGGAGCATTGACCAGCATTGCGGGACAACTCGCGTGATACTCCACGTAACTACGTTGTAGGAGATCCTGAGCAGCCGCCCAGATATCCCATTGCGCCAAAACTCCAAGAGCGTCCGCAACCGCATTAATTCTGCGCCGGAGCAGTCCCGTTCATGGGCCACTAAGGGGCCCATCAACTGGCCAAAACCCGGATCCAACAGAGACGTATTGGAGAGGCAAACATCCAAGGACCAAGAGGAAGGACATCGTATGCACGACATCACAGGTTGCACGCAAGTGAAATACGCAAAGCGAAAAGAAAGTCTATAGGACACGCCAAGTGTCACCAGTGGTAAGACGCCAAAGCTGATGAGCATGTGCTCACGGAGCATCCGAAGTCGACCGTGGTCGAGGAGACCCCCAGGAAGTGCAGCCATTGCGTAGCAAGCAAATTAAAAGCAATATTCCAGCAGCTAAGGCGAGGAGCAGTGGGAAACCGCCAAAGACGCTGGAAAAAATAGAATGAATAAAAGCCGGGATGACACCAAAAATAGTCTGAAAGGAGGTAACAAGGCCAGAGCCCACAACTTTAAAAAAGTGCACAAGACCTTCGGTCCTAGATGCATTGAAAACGCGGTGAATCAGCTCACCGAAATGTTGTGGGAGGTTTGTGTTCAGAAGGGCCTGTATCTCACTGTGGGTACTAGCCACCTGCAGGATGAACGTCTCCCGTGCAGACGTGAGCATAACCTCCTGGTTCAATAATAGCGCCTTTATTCTGCTCAATTTATTGAAATCCGCCTTCAAAGTCGGAATGGAAGGCCAAATGGAACTATCTTTTATGTCGTGCGAGGAGGAAAAAGCACATTTTTGCAGCACACAACCCGGTGGGAAACTGTTACAATATACGGGATGCCGGCCAGTATCCCACAACAGTCCTGATTATTCAGAAGGAGATAGCTACCATTTGCAAGCACAGTGAAAGTAGGCGAAATAGCAAGAGCAGGAATGCCCTTCAAAACACAAGCAAGATTCGGAGCCGAAACATTACAAGCTCCGTGCAATTTAATGTTCTTACAAATCAGGGAATGACCCACAGTAGAATCGCATGACTCTCCTGTGAGAAAAACCTCTTTACCGTCCCTAAGGCATCTGTACAGGAAAGGCAGGGACCAAAGTCCATGCAAGAAGGCACTGCCTAAAGGCTGAAAACGGCCAACAGGATAACGTTTCATGCAGGAACTGAACTCAAATAAAGAAAAAGGCAAAGCGATAACCCCGTGAACTAGCCATACTGCAGAATCCAATTCCGCCACAGAGAATGGTAAGGGCTCTATTCTCTCGATATGTAAGAGAGTGTATGTTGCATCTTTCATGGACATGAATTGCTGTTTTTCAGTTAAATTAAACGGCAAGAACAAGGCAGAGGTGTTCAAAAAATGCCAAGGAACTTTACCCATTTTAAGTGTTTGCAAAGTCCATGCAAACTGCATTACTGAACGCAATTGATTCTGCCCATGATATAACACAGAAACATCATCTTGTACAATATCAACCACAGAGGAAACAATATTCTCTAATGTGTAAATGCGGGAAGACAGGGTATTAATACTATTGTCAACAACAGCAAGCACCTTTTCTAAATTTGCTTGATCGATTTCCCGAAGACGGGAAGCAGCTTCAATTTGCAAAAGCTTCCAGAGTTCATTGTAAGTTTCATAAATGAATCTCTGAGGTCGAGGGCCACGAGGCCCCAGAATAAAATCGTACAGATCAATGTTGCCTGATAGGAGGGATAAATGTTGTTTTACAGAATCTAATGAAGAGTGCTGCAACCACTGTTTACACAATTTACCAACAGAATATGTTGTAACAGTACGAGAGTCAGAAAACCTCGGATCTGGCCTATCCTGTTTGTAACCAGGAGCAGAGTTATGAAAACGGAGTTGGCAGGCATTTGATGCTATGGGCCAAACCAACCAGGGTGACTGAACAATCGTAGAGACATTAAATGTATTGTTCTGAAACAAAGCTTGTAAGGTGGCAAGGGAAATATTAAAATGCGAGCTCTCGTTGGGAGTGGAAGACAATAAGGGAATTGATGGTGCATTTAACTGTTTGGAAGTAGCCAAACCCCAACACGTTGTTTGGTAGATGGTATGATTTAAAAACAAAATTTGAGCCGGGATTAGGCAAGCACGGTGCAAGGCTTCCGTGCCTTGTACCTGCCATGATTTGGTGCCCCAAATAGATTTTAAGTCAATGGTGTCCTGCCAGTGTTCATAACCACCCACCGCTAATGCGTTAAAAAAAGAACCCGAATAGAGCAATTTGGTGTGGGTCAACATGATCTTCTGAGTGGACGAAGTGTTCAATTTAAAATAATATGAACCAGGGTTTGATCTATCAAAGTCTGTAAAATAAGTAAACTTACTTTTAAGTGTGTGGGATCTACCTGGCAAAGGGGCTGGACAATGTTCCCATTGTGTGTAATTGCCAATACCTCTAAGTTTACTTAGTTTATGGAGAAAGTGGTTGCCCCAATGCTGGTAACAATATAGGTCAGCATAACTTGCAGAATTTAAATACAGATCTTCAGCATTAAAAGCAGCATAATATTTCAAATCAGTGAACGACGATTCAACGGCATGCACATCCCAATCGTCAGAATGAATATTACTTTTAACAACATCACCCATTGAAACACGAAGGACATTTGGTACATTAATAATTTCGGTGGGTCCATGAAGTTGGAAGTTTACCGCATCCCATACGATGCCATCAGCGACTGGGAAAGCTGAAATGTTCACAAATGTGTGGTCACGCTTCATGATGTGAGAAGAAGAATGCGGAGCCAAAGTTCCAGCGACACAGTTCACTGCAGAGCGTTCTGGTAAATAGTGACCATTAATGAGCAAGAAAAAGACTGTCACGAAGCCAATGGACATGAAGAGGAAAATCAGAAACAGTACCAACCAGATGTATGTCCATGGTGGGACCAAAAAATTGTCTCTGAACCAGGAGATAAAAACACTGAACCTGGACGGGATGAGTGATGAGGTGGAAGCCGAATCAAAGGAATAACGGGTTGGGCTCAGTGGCGTTGTTGGTGAGTGAGCCACCGACTCGTTGGCTGGGTATGTATACTCGGTCTCCTCGTTGCAGGGGGAATCCGGGTAGTCGAGCAGGCGATCAGGCAAATCTACCATCTCAATGGAAACATCAGTGACCGTGTGGGCTGGAGGGCCACAAACATGAGTCCTAGAAATGGCTGGACAAGAGACAGCTGGTGTTACACTATTCAGGATCGGCCAGATGTTGCAGCTTGACATTATCCACTGAGATGTATCTGTTGTCTTTGCGACCAGGAAGCGGTGGTAAGATGACGGTACGAGTACCCTTCAAGCCAAGGACTGAAACCGGTGCACGATAAGAAGGGCCAAATTCTTTTTTGTTCTCCACTTTCTCTCGGACCAGATCTCCAACCTTCGGAAGCCAGCCGGCAACCGGAATCTGCAGCGCTGCATCTGTGGCCGAAGGTAAATGTTCGTTTGCAAGTTTGTCACGGGCTTCTTGTAAGTCCTGCAACATAGTAGAATGGTTATCTACATCAAAGATTGCGGATTGCGCCGCCATGTCTAGACCATCAAGGTCAGGTACAAACATTTGGATGCCAAAGAGCATTTCGTATGGGGTCCGCCCACCCAGAGATCTTCTAGGGAGATTATTAAGTGCACGTTGTACGCCATACAAGTGGGCCAGCCAGTTCCTGCCAGTACCTAAGACTCTAGCTGTCAAGGATTGCTTTAAGTCACGGTTCATTCGTTCAACAATCGAATTGCCCTCAGGCCGATATGGAGACGAAAATTGCACCCGCACCCCCAGTGACCCCATTGCGTCCTTGTAAGCCTTAGAGGCGAACGCTGACCTTGGTCGGAATGGAAGGTGCCACAGGCAAAGATTCCCACAAAGACACGCAAATCCCTTATGACATTTCGAGCGTCAGCACTCCGTTGTGGCCAAACCCAGATGAAACGTGTGCACGAGTCTACTGCAACTAAGATGTACTTATATGCAGTGTCAGAAGAAAAACGACCGCAGTGATCCAGGTAAACACACCAAAAAAGGTCTGTTAGAAATGCAGAGCTGTGTTTGTGGTGGTCGTGTAACCGTTGAAGGCTTAATTTGCTGACAAATGTCACAAGAAAGCACATAAGTACGGGTCTGTTTATATAAACCACGCCACCAGTAACGCTGCTGCAAGATGGAAACAATCGCAGATACGCCATTATGGGCCGAAGCAAAGCCTTCGTGTGCGGCCATTATCAAGGAAGGTCTGCGGTCCGCGTTGAGAATCAACCGATCACCAACGTCTGGAATTCTTACGTAAGGAACCTGTTCGGGACTTAACTGATAAGAGTACTTGGAAGGGAAAACCCGTGGGTAATTAGCAGCTTCCTTTGTTGCAGCAATAGCTGCCAAAATATCATTATCTATTTTCGTCATGGATCTTGTAACTGCTGCTACTGAGCACCTGGCTACTGCTGATTTGGCAGCTTCATCTGCCAAACCGTTACCGACAGCGTGTGCGCCCACACGCTGGTGGCCAAGGGTGTGAATCACCTGTGTGAGAGGCAAACGTTGTTTAAGATCTGCCACTCGAACCCAAAGCAACTTACGCTTAATTGTGCTGCCTTTCGCATCTCTATAGTCATTTTGTGACCAAAAGAAGAGGTTGTCATTGAAAGATTGAACACAGTAGTAAAAATCGCATACAATAAGAGTCGTCACGTCTGGATTTGCGAACTCAAGTGCGAGCACCAAAGCACGCAGCTCGGCCAATTGTGCAGTACTGTCTCCAAGTGCCTGTGTGTGCACTACAGTCGATTTGAACTCGCTGTTCACCATAGTACCTGCAACAATAGCACACGCTGCTGAATAAGCATGCTTGGATCCCGTGGCCGGTTGTGCCGAACCATTGGTATATATAATACATTCGTACTCCTCAAGCGGCAGCAAAGACAGAGGAGGAGGATGGACAAATTCATACTGTAAGAACTCCTGTGTCTGAAGAGAGGAATCAAAGATAAAAGTGACATCCGGGGACGTCAGAGATGTAGCCCATTGTATCCAACGGGGGTGCAAAGCCTTAGAGTTCGGTACACTTGCTTTCGTCACCGCCTCAAGGGCAGGATAAGGTGTTACCACCAGAATGCGTTTTCCCTGTGCCAGTGCGCGTTCCTTTAGAATCGCCATTTGCACTGCAGTCAAAACTTTTTCCACAGAGGAAAAGCGCAACTCCGCTGAAGTGTAAAGATGTGACTTGTATGCAATTGGTACTGTGTCACCTTCGTTAAAGGTTAAGTACGTGAAACCCACTGCCCCTGGCACAATTCTAATCACCAGGTTTGTGTGGTTATCACGAGTCAACAAGAATTTAGATTCAAGTAGATCAGACTGCAAAGAGTGCAGTATCGAAGAATGCTCAGGAAGCCAGCATGACTTCGAAAAGTTGGGTTGTATCAAGGCATATAGAGGCTTGGTACGCTGGGCATATTCGGGAATGTAAGTACGCCCGAAGTTTAGAAAACCCAGTAATGACTGAAGCTTCTTCAGTGTGGTTGGAGGGCGCAAAAGTGCGCACTTCTCCAAGAAATGGGGAGCTAAGCCCTTACCTTCATTGTTGAGCTCATAGCCCAAAAACAAAACGGTAAATTCAGCAATGTGAGATTTGGCAAAATTTAATTTGTATCCTAAGACCGCAAATTCAAGAATAATGCGGTCCACTCTGGACAGATGCGGCCATAATTCGTCGTCCGTCAGATAGATATCGTCGACGTACAAACACGCATCTGGGTCTATGCTGTCCAACAGAGAGACAACACGGGCGGCGAATACACCCGGGCTGTTTTAGTAGCCCATGGGCAAACGCCGAAATTTGAAATGTTTACCACCGGAAGTGAAAGCGCTCCATTGGCTGCACTCCGGGGACAAGTTGTGCGTGTAAAATCCATTGGATAAGTCAAGTGTCGTTTTATATTTTTTACGAACAAGACTGTCTACAAGCGCAGAACTGTGGGTATTTTGTACCGCAAAGGTCCGACAATGAGAGTTCAAATGTCGGTAATCCAAAACTAGGCGGTACGATCCATCGGGTTTATAAACCGCAAAAAGGGGATTATTCATTGGTGATACGCATGTTTCAATTACTCCTTGATATTCTAACTGTGTCAGAATGCCTGAAACAGGACCTTTGGCTTCTCGTCGGATGGGATATTGGGGTTGTGGCTGTGGCAGCGACCGCAAGGGAATATCATGGGAGGGTGAATCCTCAGCCCAGCCCACATGGTTATGGTATAACGCTGGAGCCAGGGCCCAAGCCCATTCAGCTGCGAGAGCCTCCGCCTTGTCCTTGGGGACATGACGAGAAAAGCTCGGAAGGATTACCTCCTCCCCTCTACGAGCAGCAAGTACGAATGGGGGTGGCCAATCCGCCTCCGCTAACAAAATGTCGTATGAAGAGGTCAGATTTTCCCCAAAAATCCCTTTAATTACACGCTCAATGTCACTTTCAATTTGAATGACAATATTAAAAAGTCTGTCAGGGGGTGCCACTCGGGTGTCAGCTGTTTCGACAGTAATGAATGTGTCAGTTGCTGTCGCCTCCACATGAGGACGTAGTGCCTTCCGCACTATGGTAACTTCCGCAGCGCTGTCTAGGAGCGTCACTGCCCACGTCCAATTCAGGAGTCTCCTTCTCACCGTCTGTGGCATATCTCGCTGTTAAAGCTGCAACTTTTTTCTTCTGAAACTGTGGGCGAGAACGTGGAAACTCTTCGGGTTTCCCTCGGACTTGTTGTCGAGGTTGGTCTCGTCCCTGTGGAGCCTCACGACCCTTGCCTCTATCCTGGCGATCTCCTCTACCAGCCTGGGAGGTCGATGGTGCCTGTGAAGAACGAGGAGAACGCGGATCAGGGACTTGAAATCTCTCGGGAGATTTAATTCTCGCTCTGTCGCGCAAATCATAAGTGCGTTCAGAAGACACGGAAACCGGGGATGCGCCACGCGACCCTGGTTTTTTCTGTTGCTTACCCTGTTTCTTCAACCTTCAGTTCTTTTTAGTAAAGAACGGTTTCTCATCTTTCTCAGATTGAGTTTTTTGTTGTGGCTTTGATTGAGTTTGCGTTTTAGCAAAAGGCTTAACTCCTAGACTATTGCGGCCAATGGTTTTATAAGCCTGTGCAATAATTTCCGGTAATTCGCGTGGCCTGTCCGGCTCTGGGACTAAAGCCAAAGCATTAGCTACTTGAAAGTTAACTGCATCGCCCTTGACGTTCGCAAGGATTAAATCAGCCACTACATCGAACACTCCCACAAGTCTCATCCCTAATTCCACAGCCGCTTCAGGGCCATGCTCATCCTGCACACGTTTAATCACAGAGGGGAGAACTGTCATGGAAGGAGTGCCGAAACATTTCGCATACACTGCTGCGAATACCTTACCCCAGTTGTTGCATTCTGCCAACTCGGGAATTAAGTCTTTCGGCAAACTAATCGTCAAAATCCTGTGTTTTTCCAAAGGAGAAGTATTTGGAAAAACCGCCTCCAGCTGGTCAAATTGTTCTGCAAGCCAATAAGGCAAATCATCCTTATTTTGTGGGCGCTTGCCCATCACCGAATTAACCATGACGGGACTTATGGTTACACCGCCTGGTGCAGCTGGATGCGCCGCAACTCCAGGAGGGGCTCCCTGAACGTTGCCTGTAACATACTGTACTAAAGCTCTGTGAACGCGTATCAAAGACGTATGTATTTCACACAGTTCAGCAACCGCAAGCGTCAAATAACGCGGATGTGGGGTATACCCGGCCAAGACTGGCCAAGTGGCCCCGTCTATTGATAGGGGGCCTAAACGAACCGGTGTGACCGGATGTGGGAGGGCGCCATTAAACCAAATACAGTGTTGCCATGCCGTAAGTGGTACTTCAAGAGCCTGATAAGGCCGATAAGCATTGGGTAGGGCAGTGAGAGTGTACTCATGAAACAAATTGTCTGTTCCATCCACTGCCGGAAAAGTGACCCAAGAGTAAAACACCTCAAGGTGGTGAGCCGGGTCAGCCTGCACCACAAAGATGAGTGCGACACCCGCGTCAGGCACTCCATAAGCCAATAGATGAGCCCGGAGCGCAGCGCGGCTATGTGCCGGTATATTTATATCCGCCATTAAGACCAGAAATAATCGACAACCTAATAAGAGGCAGCGCAATATAGGGTTTACTTAAACACCTTTTAATAACTTCAAGCTTGAAAGAACCTATAAAAACGTCAATATAGGAGGTATCACCCTCACACACGTTTCCGGAAGCGTATGCGAAGGGTGTTGTGGACAAGCACAAGCACTACTCAAGCGTCATGCAGATAAGAAGCCCACTACGTTGGTGGCGCCATGTTGTAGGGATTCTGCACATACACAGAGCTATGCACAGGATAATAGGACCTCGGCGTATAGTGGTGAACCAACCATGCACCTTAGTACCCACAATCCCAATCCGACTAGCCTTAGCGTCTCATTAGCAGCGAAGCTACCAATGATTAGACAACCCAGAATACGGTCTCTCTCTCTCAGGACTCGCGGGAGCAAGAACACCCTTTCATAACTCACCCATACTTGTCCACAACGTGCGTACAAAGAGACACAGTATAGTTTAAAAGGTTTATTTCAACTATCGTGCTCTAAGATACAGTACACGTGCCAGTACTATCAGCATAATGCATAATGATAAAATAATAAGCATAGTTACAATTCCATAGAATACAAACGGGGAAAGCATTTCATAAAGCAGTGGATATAGGGCTAAATGGCCTTACCACCCTCCCCGTGCTATTAACTAGTTTATTTATAAAAATAGAAGACCTCTAGGCTTTGTCAGGCGGACCCTCATACCTCAATCTCTAGATGCAAGGTTTACATCATCAGACAAGAACAGCTCTTCTCTCTGGAAAGGTTTTTCTCCGAGTGCCACAAACAGCGAGATCACAATATTAAAAGCACACAAATTTCTCCAGTGCAGCTGTACCTAGTGTTATTTCTAAGTGCGAGGGGCTGGCCAGATCAGCAAGAACAAGGGACGTTGTTTTTTTGACCTTGTACATGTTGTGCAGACGAAACCCACAGGGAACAGGAGAAAAGGTGAACGTCAAAAAGGCAGACAGTTCTAATATAGCCGGGCACAAGCAGAGGCTGGAAAAACAAAGTCACAAAGTAACGTGTGCAAAAAGGCATCATGGCAGCCAGGCCTAAGCTAACTTAGCAAGGTAGACAATGAGGCCACAAAAGTTCGAACAACTTAATGAAGCAGTTGTGGATAAAGTCCCAGAGAGTGTAACAGTCACTGTTCGTCTGGCTTGAGAAGGAATTAGGATCTAGGGCTGGGGTGAAGTCTAGATTTTGTGCTATTGGTGTGTTAGTAGAAGGGAAGCCCTTTTTGGTGGCCAGTTGGTCCCAGCTGTCTAAGACTGTTCTCTCTGGTGTAGCTGCATAGATGATTTGGGGTGGCAGGACACTGCCCTGTCCATGTGAAACCAGTACTTCTCGCTCTACGTTGATTTCCATTTGGAAATTAACCCTAGGCGGGCCTCCCTTAGTATTCCAGGAGATTGTGGCAAGTGAGGACCCCCTCTCCCTGGAAAGCATTTGAAGTTTATTTGATATGCATGGTTGCTTCACATCCCATATACAAGTTTTGAGTCTCTTCTGTAAATTGGTAATGTCTGTTTCAGGAATGATTGTTGGAAGAGATAGAATAGGCGAGGTAAGACGTTCAATTTGACCACATTTTATTCAACCAATCCGCAAGAGATATAGTGGTAGCCATCTCCTCCGATACTTAGGGATAACTTTATGGTTGAGCGTCCAGTTAGCGTGCGAACAGTCTTCTAGCTGGGATGTGATATGCAGGCCTAAGTAGCGCAAGGACCTTGACACCCAATGGAATGGGGCTCGCGCTTTCAGAGCTTGTATGTCCTGTTGCTCTACTATGATATTTAGCACTGACAATTTGTCTTTGTTAATTTTGAACCCGAAACAAGTTCAAAACGATCCAGAAGAAGCATTAATGTCAGCAAGCATTCAGGCAAATTGGTTAGGGTGAGGAGAATGTCATCAGCAAACTAAGTTTATGTTCAGATCCCCCAAAGGGCATGCATTTGATTTGGTGGTTCTGTCTTAACATCAGGGCCAGGTGTTCCACGACAAGGGCAAATAGGAAAGAGGAGAGTGGACATCCCAATCTTGTCCCCCGGTGAGTTTGATTGGGTTGGTGCAGTTACCATTGACCCAAATGACTGCTGTCATGGAGGTATATAAGTTACTGTTATTTTGTCTTTCATTTTGAGACCCATCCGGATTTTTGTGAGGATAGCATCAAGAATTGACCAGCTAATGCGGTTGAATGCTATTTCAGCATCCAATGAGATCAAGAACGCTGGGATGAACCTTTTGCGTTTTCTTTTCTATGAGATGGGTAAATCTCCAAAGTTTGTCTGCCCCAGCCTGTTGTGTATGAAACCAAACATGTCCAAGTCAAATAACATGGGCAGTAGTTGGTCCAAGCATTGTGCTAGAATTTTAGTGTAAATTATTTGCTCAAATGTTCAACAGACCGACTGGGCGGTAGGACCCGCAGAGCTCTGGGTCCCTCCCAGGTTTGGGAATTAGGGTAATCTCTGCCTTGCACATTGTTGGTTCTTTCAATATGATCAACCAATATTTCTGAATCTCTGGACACTCCCATATAATGTGATAGAATGAGCCCACGTGAATTTCACAGCGTAGACATGTGGGTAGCGGGATCCTCCCCTATCTGGTTACCTATCACATGCTATATAAACTGTGCTGGATTTTAAGCTGCATCAGGTGGAAGTGTGCCAAAATGGCTGACTCCCAGGGGCACATCAGTGCCCCCTCCTAGTCCACATCCTCTATCTCACCCATAACCCACTTCCAGTGTCATCTGCAGTCAATAAGGCAGTCAGGGCAGTTGTTAATGTGGAAGATATTGCCCGCTTCCCCAAGGGTCCAGTTATGAGGTGGGTCTCTAATGGAGATGTGTCAGGTAGTGCAGTCCAGTCAATCTCCTCCACCCGCAAAGCATGACAAAGTTGGGTGTATTTATAATACCGCATGTGTGAGAGGCCATACTCTTCTTGTAAGCACTCAAATAATTTAGGTGTTCAGTCCGCCACCATATCCCCAGGAAAACTATACCGCTTGTTTCCTACAGTCCAAACCCTTGCAGCTTACTCACTTCATGCAGCATGTCCCCCACTCAAATTGGTGTGGGTTTAACAACCCTCTCCTTCCACCCCACCTGAAACTTTGTCCTGTCCCATGCTGTCAGTGTCATCTGTGCTGGCATCAGGAGGCTCGAGCAGTTGTTCCCGTCACGCACATAATACCTCCGGGGGGGTCTGTCATGGAACACCGGTCCAGGCGCACCCCTGGTTCCTCTCTTGGGAGATATGCCCAGCCATTTATTACCTATTTCTGAGAGTCACAGTAGTAAGCACGAAAGAATGGGAGGAGGATCCCTCCATTATATACTGAGTGGCAGAGGATTGACAGTGATATCCACGGGCTTACCCATTCCAAAGCAACTGACAGACCTCCTGTGCAGTCAAACAAAGAATGAATCGGGCAATGGGAATGGCCCATTCTGTAGGACATAGAGGAGTTTGGGAAAGGAAATCTTTAAAATGCCAGCCCTACCAAAGAGTGTCAGTGGGAGCCTCCTCCATCTTGTTGTAACGACTTGCGTGCAGAAGAATGCGTGCTAAAGACATATTCGTTCTGTTGCTGGCGCTGTGAAGGCATGGCGTGATTCCGGCTTCGTCCTAAATGACGTTTCCCCTCCAGCAGCTGTACCTGCCATTCTAACTCTAACATTTTACCGTTTCTGTCCTGTTTCTTACAGGATAATAACGTCTGTAGCCCATCTTGGAGGACCACTTTGTAGGCCTCCCACACGTTCCTGTTGTGTCTGCACGGATTTGAGTCACTGTGGTGGTGTCCTGAAGTTTCCAGGTGTTAAGAAGCCATTGAGGACTACCTGACCACCTGGGGGCACCCATAGTAATCAGTAGTGGCGAGTGGTCAGAGATTCCCCTCACAGATACTCTGCCCACTCAATTGAAGGCATTAACGCCATTAGGATAAATAGGGAGTCCAGTTGGGAGAATGTCCCGTGCACCCCAGAGTAATAAGAGCAGGACACTTTAGTCCGGTGCGTCAACATTTGTCAACACCAGTGCCTGTGTGAATTTCACCAGATGTGTGTGAGAGTTAAGTCTATCTGAGCCGTTGCAACCTATCCACAGTTAGAAGCAGCGCATCATTCCAGTCTCCCCTGACCAGAGATACAGTAGGACCCACTTCTAACAACATGGGGCTTATCAGATTCATTGCCACCTGTTGGAGTAGAGGCAGGGCATAGACATTAATAAGTGTGTGACCATGTGTACCCCTGTTTCCCTGAATCCCCAGCAACAACCAGTCTGGGTCCACCAGTTTCTTTGTGACCAAGAATGTGGGATTCGGGGGGTGTGGCCACGCGTCGGCAAAAATGGACGCAAACTAGAACAGCTCCGCTGGTCCCCAGTGCCCGCCATTAATTAATCTGCCTAATGACTCTTACTTTGCCAGAGAAAATCGCAGCCCAAGACGACAGGCAGCTGGAGAAGTTAGCGACGACAATTCCGCCGTACCAAAGAGTACGGGAACACAGCGCCTCACATCGGGGCCCAGAACCAACGGCAAGCTGTGGGCTTGCGTGATCGACCAGGCCGCACAGAAGTGGTGCGACTCTGTGAACTCGACTGTCTGGGAAATCGAAATACTTCCCCAGCCTAAGGACGAACCGGTCATCGGGCCCAAAGTCTTGGAACCTGGCAAAGGCAGACACAGCCGGCCACCCGCATCGATGCGAATCACCGGAACCCTTCATACAGACGACTGCAGGTAGTGAGGGAAGAGACTCCGACTGGGCTGTAGTGCGTGGTAAAGACACAAAAGGCAGACTGCTAGCCATCCCGGGGTGCGAACTGTATTGGACGCAGGTGGCAGAGGTGCCGCACACCACTAATTACAGCCCTCGGACAAGGTGAGGAGGCTCGATAGCAAAGGGCAAAACATCAGGAAGAAGTTTGGTGTGGGCCGCGACCAGGGACTATCGCAGAGAAGGCCCTCTGCCTGATCACTCCATACTTAATCCCTGACCCGATAACGTGGAGGCACCCTACACTCCAATGCTAATAGTAGCGTGAAGCAGGCAGAAGCCGTATGGATGAGGCGAGGTGGGACGGGGCAACAGGACAGCAATGGGAGTGTAACCCAGAGCTACAAGAGCCATTTGAATGCCAACTCCCCAGCTTTAAAAAACTGTCATAAGCCCTCCTCAGCCTTCATTGCAGAGAGCCGCGCGGCGACCTGTGGGGGCCCGAAGAGATCTATATTGCAGCAAGTGGAGGGGGAAAAATAGGAAACCGACCCTGCTTTGATATACCTCCCCCAGGCTCAGAACTATAAGCAGAAACGGATACACTGGTGAATACTTACTGAGGAGAGAAACCGATTCCATTTTAGCTGTGGATATAATCCTGGGGTAGTGCAGCGGCCCTGAAGGGCCCCCCTGCACGTGAACTGATCCTCCCCCCAAGTGGACTGGCGAGGGGTCTACTTGACATAACCTCCTGTGCGCAGTCATCAGAGAAGGAACAGAAACACACCACAGTCTCGCAATGAAAGTGAGCCCTCCCATCCCCTGGGTGATCCCCGAAAGGCCGCGTGGGGCATGCAGTGATTTCTCTCCACAGGCGGGCAGTGAGTAGTAGCCTAGGGGTCCGAGGCACCACGTGGAAAGACAAGGACCTCCTCTCTCACCCCTTTTCCCCGGGGTCACATCCAACAATGTCCGGAAATAGAGGCACCAAAAATACTCACCAAACTAAGCTCGATCGCTACGCTATGTCCAAAAACTAAAACTTGGAAGGACCGCCGGGGGCAGATACGAAGACTGAACCGCAACAAGAGACAGAATACCCCTCATTGAAAGACATCATGGAAGCCATTACTGGAGTGCGTACATCACTTGAAAGCAGAATGGACACAATAACGACCAAAGTCACACTTATCCGAGCAGATCTCCATAAAATGAATGACCGGGTCAAAACGATGGAAGCCGCTACAACTACCCTCAATCGAGACTCCAAAACAATGCAACAACAGATCAAACAACTTCAGGAAGTAAGCAAGTCACTGGAAAGTAAACTCAATGACTATTAAGGCAGGTCATGCCGAAATAACATCAGAATAATTGGAGTACCAGAACGGGTGGAGGGACTCACCCCAGACCTTTTCATTGAGGACCTAATCACCAAATATCTCCAGTCCAAAAATCTTTCCAACTTCTTTTCGGTCGAGAGGGCACGTCGAGTCCCAGGAGGAAGACCAAGACCGGGAGCCTCCCCAAGACCATAGTTGGTGAGCTCATCAAATTTAGAGATCGAGATGTAGTCCTGCAAACTGCCCGTACAGCTCCACCGACCAAATTCGAAAATAGAGTTGTGACCTTCTTCCCTGACTACACCGTGAATGTGCAGAGGTTAAGACGCTCGTTCCAAGGCACCAAAGTCCGACTCAGAGAAATGGGCCTGAAATATTCAATGTTGTTTCCCGCTAAACTCCGGGTGGAAGCAGAAGGCAAAATATGGTTCTTCGACACCCCTGAGTCGGCGCAAGACTGGATAGATTGATGGAGACCCGTCAATAGAAATGTTACTCAATCAAGGAGGGAGAAATCCCAAAGACGGCGCCAAGGATTAGACGGGCCACAAAGACAACCAGCTGACGACAAGGATCCGGAAGGAGAGTAACCCCGAGTGAACACCAGCAAATCATCGACTGTGCATACAGGGTTAAAGAATTTGATCAGACGCAATGAATGGCGATGTCTCAGAACATAATAGCTAAGTGACTTTCAGTTCTGACCAATAATTATTGCATGAACATTTTATTTTCTAAGGCACAGTAGCGGCGGGCATGGGCGCAAAGCAGGCACCCCCGTCACTCTTAACTTAGTTTTCAATGTGGCGACAGGTGCTCTGCATAGTTGGGGAAAGGGGCAGTTTCGATCCCAGAATGCAGGGAATCAGGGAGGGAGGCAGGGGAAGTTTGTTTTGTTTTAAGATTAGTTTAGATGACAACAATTCAGAGCAGAAATGGGTGCTTCACACTCACACACCACCGCGCAAGGGCTGGCACATATCTCCCCCTCTAGAGGGCTTATGCATACGGATGGAGACATGTGCCGTCTTTATCTGACTGAATAGATCGCCAAGGTCCATAGACGCAGATGGGAATGAGCATGTTTAATGAAAAGGGAATTAAGCTGCTGTCCTGGAACATAAATGGTTTAGTTGACAAGCTCAAAAAGGGGATAGTACTCCAGTATATAAAACGACACGCTCCGGACGTAGTCCTCCTGACAAGAGACACACTTAGTAGGAAACACATGTAGGGCCTTCACAAGATGGGAAATATAAAGTAGTAGCTCACTCAGCATTCACCACTGGCTCCAGGGGAGTTGCAATAATTATAAGGAAGAATTTCCTGATGACCGTAGATCAGATCTGGACTGACAACAAGGCAGATATGTAGCAGTCACAGGGAACTGGGAGGGTAAAACTATTACACTGGCGTCAATATATATTCCGTCGGGCCTTCATGCCTTGGCCTTCAAAGACTTGGGAGATCTCCTTCTCACTTTAATTCGATAGTCTCGGGACAACTCGACTGTTCCCCCCCGAGGGAGGTACTCCCCTCACAAACACAAATTCATGGTCTCCTGGGTGCCATGGGGTTGGCTGATGCGTGGCGCACACTGAACCCTGCTGAGAGCCAGTTTACCTTCCACTGTGGAGCCCATAATTCACTCTCGAGAATTGACTACATCATAGTGCCAGCAGGTCAGATGGGACAAGTGAAAGAAGTGTGCCACCTGGCAAGGGGTATCTCAGACCATTCCTCAATCTGGGCCCTAATAGGGACAGGCAAAACACAGGCAGGAAGAATTGCTTCAATAAATCCTTGGTATCTGAAAAACCCCACAGTAAAGACTGTACGAGGGTCCCGTTCTACTATATAACAGAAACCCCAAAGTACCATCCTGCTCTGCTCAGGCAGCATGACACTCCCAGATAGGCCCCACCAGTCAGGCCCTGATAAATGTCCTAAGTTGTCCACTTTCCTTCTGCCTCTTAGCACCTGCCACGAGAAGCCCACCTTCTTAGATACACACATGTAGGCCCAAGCCCACCTTCTTAGATACCCACATGTAGGCCCAAGCATGCCACTTTAGATACATACACATAGGCCCAAAGCCCAGTGCCTCTTGCTATTTATTTTTTAATAAAACAGATCTCGTAGGCTTCACTGATCTGACAGCAGGGACCTGTGCCATCCACCGCGACACCAGCCCCCCTTGTAAATTTCCACAGTTACGAGAATAAGGTTAGCCCACACGTACGTGACATTCTGCTGGTACATCTGGCTGTTTCACAAGCAATGTTTGCAATATTTTTACTTATGAAACTTTCCGCGCTTGCTCAACTGAAACTGGAAAGACGGCTACGCGACAGAGAAATAATATATAAAATATTAATTTCTGAGCATTTTACGGTAAAAGTTATCCTTTGTTTATGTGTGCTTATTGTTTGCGGTCAAGAGCACCGACCACCTGCTAAAAGCCCCTAGTTGTACCATGATACCACTTCTCAGTTCTCCGAGAAAAACTTTCCACAGTTACTGTAAGCGTGCGGTCAAGGGCCCGCGTCAGGACCCACGTCAGACGTGGGTAGGAGTTCTGCATTAAGCCATATAAAAGATTTGCACCCAGGTTTACGCCCCGAACTCTTCAAACCAGTGCCTTGCTGCATGGTGAGGGTTCCCGGTCGACCGTTCTCCTGATTGGGCCTAGAACTTCTACTCTCAAGGTGGTAATGCTCTTTTCTAATTATTAGCCTTTTGGCTTTGTCAGCCTCTCTAATTTAGCTCATCCAAACCCAAGCCATTGCATTTATCCTAGCTTAAATTGTGTAGTCTTGGATGGTTTTGCCTTCTTATTTGAGATTTGCCTTCTAGGCACTTGCCTATTCATCATCTTTAAATTCAGGGTTGCCCCTTAGGCAGCTGTGCATTAAATAATATCTGCATAGGTATTTTTGCCCCATTTAAACCACTGATTTATAACATGTCGATGCTTTATTTTTCATCCTGCCCATGTGTTGATGGGCAGCATTAAATGAACAGTTTTCTGTGTTATTGAATTGCTTAATAAAGTGCCACTGTATTTCACACCGTTGTTCCTTCCTTTCAAGTGAACGAGCAGAGTGAGGGTCAGGCTCTCAGGAGCCGGTAAGCAGAAGGGTGTGGCCACCCATTTACCCTCAATCAGCTGGCGACCACGAACAAGGTCTCGGTGGTGGATCGTCTACAGTGTGGACGTAGGACACACACCTGGGATACACCTGTGGCTGCCCCCAGACCCCCTCTCCTCACGACCACCTGGGTAAGTCAGGGATAGTTTTCTTTATTCTTCCTTGAATTTACCTCAGGGTGTGGCGTGTGTGGAAGGGTAGGTCTGGCTGCCTCAGCCCTCCAGGGTCTCCCTTGTGTCTGCTCCTTTGTCCCTCTGTGGTCTGCTGTCTTTCCACGACGTCCTCTGTGGCTGGTCACATCTTGCCGAGGTTCTTCGGTGCTTTCCATTCTGCTCTCATCGACTCCGTCTTGGCTTCCTCCTGCTTGGTTTCTCTTGGCATTTCTCAGTATTGGGTTGTAGTGCTTTCGGCTTTCACATATACTATGATTATGTTCTGTCCGCGTTTTAAGTTGACGTTCTTTATTTGAAGAAATGATGATGCATACAAGGGTTTGAGGTTTGAGTCCTGGACACATGGGTATCTAAACTCCTATAGAGGTTGGAAGTCCTTGATACTGCTTAACGGTATCTAAACTCCGTCACAGGTTTGAAGTCCTTGCTCCTGCACGTGGCCATTTATAATATGCACGTGGGTGGCTAAATTCTGACACAGGTTGGGAATCCTTGATACTGTCCATGTCTGTCTAAATTCTGACACAGGGCTTTTGCGTCCTTGGCACTGTGCACAGGTGGCACACGTGTCTAAATTATTATTGCTGACTCCAGCTTGGGGTCCTCCTGCATTGTGCTATTTAAGGTGTGGTCTTCGTCTTCTCACTAGTTGTCAAGGTGCCCTGTCTTCTCTGCACCATACTGTATGACGGTGGTTACATTCTACAGTGTTTTACACATCATTGTATTTCGGTTTTTCGGTTGCCCTCTACATAATTTGTTGATTTATTGTCTTTTCCTATTTTCATCCGTGGCTCTTCACCCTCTCCCCTGCCCCTCCCCGTTGCTCTCTCATGTCATAGGGTGCTCTTTTAAATGCGCCTTTACTTTTTCAGGTTTCTTTCCGGTATTTTCACACATTCTTTCTTCTCCCTTTCTGCCGTGTCCCTCTCAGATTCCATTCTGCATGACTTGGGTGTTTTCTTCTTCTTATCTCTCAAGTTAATCTCTCTCTCTGACAGGCGCATCTCTCGATTTTTAACTGCGCCACTCCGAAAAGAGGAACTAGCTCTCTCGGAACATCTGGGCCCTTCAGAGATTCCCCCGCCTTCTTCTGCTCAGCGCGCTCGCAGAACGAGGAAGTGCACCTCTCCCCTTTGCAGCTGCCCACCACCCCTCCCTTCTCTGTCCTCACAGACTGCTCTTCAAAAAATATATCATTGTGATCACTATTATTTTTGAACATACATTTCGTTTATTTCATCATTGTTTATTTGTTGTCTATTGTTTCTGTTTTTTGTGCTTCTGTTCCTTAAGCATTTGTCTGCCCTGCTGCCCCCCCCCACCTACAGGTGCCTCCAAGCCCCGCCCCATCTGATGCTGCCCTGCCGACTCTACAGTCACTAGCCGAGTGTTGCTGTTGTCTGAGTTGCCCCCACTCTTTCCTCCCCATTAGCGGCAACTCCGCCAGGTAGCTGTTGTCTGGGTTGACTTATTTTTTCCTCATTAGCCCTCATTAGCCGCAACCCCGCTAGGTATTTCTTCACTTACCGTCATTGACACACACATTGCACCTTCATTGCGCCTCTTTTTCTGTCTCTCACACCTTTTGCCTACCAGTTGTCCAGGCCAATTGGTAGCCAAAGGGGGGGTGGAGTCGTATCTCCGTTCCTCCTGTCAGCTCCCTTAAACCCCTTCCTCTCCGGTATGTCCCTTGCTCCCCCGCACATCCTTAATCTTCTCATTCATTCAGCGCATGACACACCCACCACAGTCTACCACCCTGCCCTTAATCGTTATTGTCCTCTCACTCGCCATCAAAGCGACATCCTTGCTGCCGCTTGGGATATCTTAGGGGTCACCTTTACGCCTACCTCTGAAATCCGCCTTTCCCTTTTATCCCTCACAGACTTACCTCCCTCTGCCCTTACTCCTTCCCACTCTCCGCCACGTCCAGACACCACTCGTCCTGAGCTGCTTTGGCCTGACCACTCCTCTAATTGCTCCTCTCGCTCCGCACCATCCTTGAGCTCCTCTGTGTATTTTGCGGATTCTCCCATTGTCATTCCCATACACGGTGAGTCTACTACAGACTCCACATGTTCCACGACATCCTCTGAAGAGGCAACGCTCCCTCATCTTGCCACCCCTGCCTCTCCCACAGTATCAGCATCAGCCTCTAGCAGTGCTCTCCACCAACTACAGTCTCCTGGTGACTTGTCCCCATTCCTCGCGGCACTCCTGCAGGACTATTGAGTGGACCTGCTGGACCCTGCACCAGACGTCCTCATTGTGCCTCCCCCTGCCTGCCCACCTCCGCACTTCCAGTCACTGTAGGGAATGTGTGATCCTTCCCCTGACAGCACAGCATCTCACATTTTTGTATATCTAGTCAATAATCACGTTGTAGGTCTTTCCACTGGTCATCCATCTTCCTTTGTCCACGTTACACCCTTAGCAAGTACTTCTCACCATATTTCAAGTTTTAGGGATTGATTACACCCAGGCACAGCAGATAACGCTCTCACTAGCACCATCTTTCCCGCACCCCATTGCCACCAAAGTCAAAGAACCAAAACCTTGCAAGCACTGACATTTCAGGGAACACTCTTGTCCCTCATTTATTACTGGTCCTCATGAACAGGATTTTAGGTACCTCTGTTCATAAAACACCGGATTGCATTTACATACGCATCTGCTTAATATCCCCAGGCTTGGAGATACCCACCACATTAACCACATCCTACCAACGCAACCCGCTACAAAGCAAGATCATTGCTGCTCTCTCTCGTAACCAGCTCCAATTCCCTGACTTCTCCCCTAACGGAATATACACCGGACCACAGGAACTGGACTTAAAAAAAACATTATACCACATTATTATTAGCGCCATAGGAGAGGAACTAGTAAAAGACGTCCTTCCCACTACTCCGGACACTCAACCCTCGCCTGACACCTAATTGCATCCCTTTCTAAACTAGCGACATTCACCCTCAAAGCGCTGTGTTTTAAAATAATTCTTCATGAATGGCATATTGAGCTCTACAGTGTATAAAACGTCCACTCACTTTCACATATTTTTTATCATACGTCCCCCCGGATCACTACTAACTGCCATACTATCTAGCACGTGGCCAAGGCACCCACTCCAGAGTTATATTGCTGAAGCTTGCTTTGACGGCCAGCTTCGCTTCCCTCTTTATACTCCAGCACAAGAGCGAGACTTACAGGATGGTGTGTATGATATTGTCATTCAGGCAGTAGCGCAAGAACTCATCAGAGACATTGTCCCTAGCACCTGAAACACGCAATCACACGTAACACGCACCCCTTAATATCAACACCTTCTCTAATTCAGGCCTTGCCTATAGCGCCCTGCGTTAGACACACCAACATGGCCACTCCACTGCAACATGTTTTAAAAACATTCGGAGGGCAAGAACAACATATACTAAAACATTGCAGGGAACTGCATAAAGGTACCTCCAAGATGAGCCATCCCTGGCCGTCAGAAGGGAGTTTTGATCCAATCATATTAGAGCATGCCACCACCTTCCTAGACACTAAGTACTCCGGCACTAAGTTACAGAAGAGAAAGGCTACTTTAGATCTCTGGCGCATTTTCAAAGACAAGGCTCAAGCACACTCTGACTTGACACACCCAGCCATACCCAATGCTCCCTCGCCTCCTCCGCCATACCACTTCAGCGGTATGTATACCGAACGCACTCACAAGGAACAACCAGATTTACCAGTTACCACTAATAATTGTCCGGCTGCTGGTTCCCAACCACTACCAAGCAATGCATCTCCCTCTCCACACCTCGGTCCAGACACAGACATCACACAAACGGATGAACTCCAGACTTCCCACACATCACCCAGTCACCCGTATCACCACATGGACGGATCACAGATCCCACCCATGCCCCCTGGTGATGTGTATCCGCACCTGACAGAACTGCACAACACACACATGCCCCTCTCCAACGGCACAATAATGGAGACAGCAGTATCAGGACTCCCAGGCCACATAGATGGCCAACTCTCATTGAAATTCACGCCAACGTTAAGTACTGTGCCACTACGCACGGAGGAAGAAGGAGACTCTGACTCTGCATCTTCCGTATCTTCTCGCCACACAGCCCCGGCCAGCAATGCCTTCCGTGACACCGGCACTAAACAAGCCGCTGCCTCCAACCCCTTCCTTGACACCGACACGCAACTGTTCCCAAAGTCGTGCCTCCCACCCCAAACTAGCCTGCCCTTCACTCCCACTGCGCCCTTGTGTGAGGGACAAGGATCTGGCCTTATGACAGCTCAGCAGCAGCTCAATGAGATCCACAACCCACCATTGCTGTGCATGACTGAGGGTCAGCTTGCCCCCCACACAGATCTCCCCACCCCGTACGAAAACTGGAGAACAAATGTAGATTTGAGAAAAAGCCTGAGCCTGGAAAGCATCTCACCAGAGCACTTTGGAAGAGAACTCACATACATGCATCAGCTGCCTAGCCACGTAGAACAGATGCACAAAATGAGACGCATGTCAGCAAAATTAGAAGACATGCAGAAAACATTCTCGGACCTACTCAATAAGCCTGGCACTCCAGCACCACCACGACCACCAACACTACACCAGCTCATACAGGAGCACTCGCAAAATGGGGAGGGGGTTAGACAATCACTAGGTGGTGAGCACCCCCACCACTATGACGCTGCCGCCTCGGGAATAACACAAACAATCACCAACACACACCAAGCCTACCGATCACCACCAGCACTAGAACAGGACAGGACACCACTGGTACGAGAAGGTCACAATCCCTTATTTGGTGAGCTCCCCTCATTTGGTGAATACCCAAAGGCAGCAGACCCAGTTGTAAGAAAGAAGGACAGGCCCACAGAAGCACAGAAGCTTAAAATCTTGGGGACACATGGGCGGCCAGACGACCTACTATACGACGTCTCGGGCTCTGCTTCCTTGCGTACCATTAGGATGAAAAATCGACACAACATGTGTCTCAGCAGACCATGCGTACCACAAACTAGCAATGATCTCACTCCCAATGAGATAGTGACATTAGGGGAAGGCTCAGACTATGCAGTTAACCCCTTTCAGACGACTTGGCAGGCTGGTCAGAGCCCTTAGCACCGCAAATGCTCCCTTGGCCAAGAGAAGGCTCTTTTGAGCCTCAGTACATGGCAACAGCAGTTGAATGTATTCTAAAAGGATTAGGAGATGAGGATTGGGACTATGAGTACATGCAAGAGAGTTTAAAGGTCTGGCAAAAATATGCCCGCCAGCATGACTCTACAGGACCTACAGTGCCACGCACAGGAGTGATGCACCAGATGCCACTGCTGTACAAAAATGTCACTGATCCCCCCATCTATATCCTGTGGTCTACACTAGACAAAGAAAATCTCAAAAAACATCTCCCACCCCTTACGGAGGGTGCTGGAAAATGGATTGCGGCTTTTGAAAACTACACCACAGGTAACAACATAGCTATAGGAGATGTGAAAAGCCTGCTGATCTCCCTCATCGGAGAAGACGCAGAAGATCTCTTCACACGTGTCCATGCCAATCTTACAAAAACAAACACCAAACATGATGGTGTTTCATTTAATGAGATAGAACACTAGCATGGTCCGAGTTGCGCAGAAAATTCCCTGATGTTCCCGATATTGGGCTCTGTTGTCACAGACCATGCAACCCAATGAAGACCCTGCCAACTATCTCTCCAGAATGAAAGAAAAATGGCATCAGGAGTTAGGGCAACGATGGGATGCAGCAGGAGGGTACGGAAGACTATTTTATCACACAATAAAAAAGGGTCTGCCCACTGA
Organism: Calotriton arnoldi; assembly: GCA_963921515.1. Taxonomy (NCBI): domain Eukaryota; kingdom Metazoa; phylum Chordata; class Amphibia; order Caudata; family Salamandridae; genus Calotriton; species Calotriton arnoldi. Next base: position 1,018,375 of record CAWUFW010004448.1, on the reverse strand, counting down.
AGTACAGGAAAAATTAGATGGCATAGTAGCAATGGAATGTAAGCCATGGCCTGAGATACAAGACCACATTATACATTACTGCAAGAAGAGGCAGGAACAGGAGAAAAATAGACAGTTGGCCATAGAGAATGCCGCTGCCAAATTGGTGCAGCAGAAACTTAATAAGAAAAAAGACAATACAGACACAGTCATGTTTGCAGCACCGGTCTCTCAGATGACGGCAGCAACATCCTTCCCCCAGGCTGCCATGAATGCTCTTGCAGGCAACGCCCAACCTGCCCCACAACAGGTTCAAGCACAACCTGCCATACAATACATACCAGCCCAACCCCAGCCTATCATACAATATGCTCAGCCACAACCACCGCCAATGTTACAATACATGCCAGCACCACCTGCTTACAGTACCGACATACAGCCCTACTACAATAACAGACAGAACATGAACACAGGTATACAGGGAAGAGGGCGAGGGATGGGACAGCCAAGGTTTCCACAGCAGCCAGGACCTCCCATCATCTGCTATTATTGTCAGAAAGTAGGCCACATACAAAGAGAGTGCCGCACTAAAATGCGAGATATGGGACCACAGTACATGGGTTCCGGTTACCAAGCACCAGCACCATTCCAACAACAGCAGGGCATGCAACAATACCTTCAACAGCCCCAAATACTATACTCTTATGCCCAACCAGCACAGCAGCAACAAGTGCAGCTCCAAGCACCCATAATGGCTCAAGTTCAGCCATCTGTCTAACAGGTGCAGGTTCCAATGCAACAGCCACAGCAAGTACCTGCTTATCAAGTGGTCCCCCAAACCCAAAACAATGTACCCCTAGGAGGAACGATTGTTGCCTCCAACAACCCCTTTACCCAGGGCACCATCCAGCAATATCAGACTGGAGGATACACTGGCTAGGACAGCCCACAGACAACTCTTGTGTGCCCAATTTTGTCGTGCACTAGCAATACTGAAGAGGACCCTATTGCTTGTGTCACGATAAATAACAAAACATATAGCTTTCTTGTTGACACAGGTGCCACATACTCCTGCATTACAGGTGGCCCTCTGCCCATTTCTGATCAAATAGCGGACACACAGGGATTTTCTGGGGTGATAGCAAGGGTCCCCTTCACCAAGCCAGTATCAATTGAGATAGGAGGTCATGTAGTGGAACAGCCACTGCTCTATTCACCCAGGTCCCCAGTCAATCTCTTAGGACGTGAGCTCATGGCCAAACTAAACATGACTATCCACTTTGATGAGAACGGAACAATGATCTGCTCCATACCAGGTACCCCACTAACTAGGATAATGGCAGTCACTGCACATTCTTCCTTAAACAGCCAGGTCAGAGCACGTCCAGTGGATGAGCACGCCTTCTCTGCAGCTGTCCACACTATTGTCGCCACCACCCCCGAATTGCAAGGCCGCACTGTTCAGTTACCAAAAGAGTTTCTTTTCAGACCCCAAGCATCAGGCTCACAGACATTAGACAAACACGTGACCCTTGACATATGCACCCTTGAGATAACACCCACCTATGGCGCATTCTTGGCATGCAATGACAACGCTCATACTTGGGCTTGTGTAATTTTCATTAAACCTAAAGGGTTAGTTAGAAACATTTCATATGCCCAGCTATTTGGATCCCCTGAAGAACACTCTAAAACAGAGATTATCTATTAAAACAATGTGCCCATCTCAGTGACAGTGGAAATTAGAACACCAACCGTCACCCCCAGCTATGACTCTGTCCGAGAGGCAGATTTGGCTCAAGTACCAGCACATCTTTGGACAACAGGCCCAAACGATGTAGGCCTTATCAGCTCTGCCATGCCATTTAAGATAACTCTCAAACAAGGTGCTATCCTGCCCAGGATAAAACAGTATCCCTTGTCCAAGGCCGCAGAGGAGGGTATTGCCCCTACCATACAAGCATTGCTGGATCAAGGAGTAATATATCCTTGTATCTCTCCTTGCAATACAGCCCTTTTTCCGGTGCGCAAAGGGAAGACAGATCAATGGAGGCTAGTTCATGATCTTCGCGCCATTAATAACATACTCATACCCGAGTTCCCCATCGTCCCAGACCCCTCTGTCATCCTCACAAACGTCCCCCCCGATGCACAGTACTTTTCTGTCATCGATCTGAAAAATGCTTTTTTCAGCATTCCCCTGCACCCAGATAGCCAATACCTATTGGCTTTTACGTTCCAAAATGTGCAATTAACATACAGAAGACTGGCTCAAGGGTACTGTGAGTCCCCTAGCGTCTTTAACAGAGTCGTCAAAACAGACTTGTCCAATTTCCAATGTGGCAGCACCCTACTGCAATATGTCGATGACATACTGCTTTGCAGCCCCACAGAACAACAATGCAGGAAAGACACCATCTCCTTACTCACCACCCTAGCACAAAGAGGATACAAAGTTGACAAACAAAAGTTACAATATTGCCAAAAAGAGGTACACTACCTAGGTCAGCTAATGTCAGCGTCAGGCAGACGAGTCACTCCAGGTCGAGTTGAGGCAATAAAAGGCACTTCTGAACCCCAAACTGTTAAAGACATGCAAAAATTCCTCGGCCTGGTGAACTATGTCCGTCAGTGGGTCTTTGATTTCGCAACAATAACTGCCCCATTGCTGAAAGCAGTGAAAATGGGCAAAGACAGACACAACAAAATAGAGTGGACACCTGAAATGAGAACAGCCTACACCCAGCTCAAAGATGAGATAACAAATGCACCAGTGTTAGGATCACCTGACTACACAAAAGAATTCTACCTATTCACCCACTGTGATGGTCTAGTCATGACTGCAGTACTCACCCAGAAATACCCCATGGGCCATAAGCCCATTGCCTACTTCAGCGGCATGCTGGACGCTGTCATGAAAGGTCATTACCCCTGCGAGCAAGCCCTCGCTGCCGCAGCGTTTGCTGTTGAGAAAAGCACCCCCATTGTAATGGGCTCCCCACTGACTATGTACACCGAACATGCTGTCTTTGCAATAATACAAAAAGCCAAGACAACCTTAACCACACAAAGAGTGTCAGGTTACGAAGTCATACTGTCATTGCCTTCTCTGAAAATTGTCAAATGCCACACAGTAAACCCTGCCACATTTTTTGCCCATCCCATTGCTACATCAGATGATGACCCCCATGATTGTGCCAGATATTCACCAGATGAGTCAGGAGCAGTAAAAGAGGACCCCTTGCCAAACAGTACTGTATATTTTGTTGATGGCTCCTCTACCATTGATCAAGAAACAGGAATAAGATACACAGGAGCTGCAGTAATTAGAGCACAGCAGAATGATTCCTCTGATTCCCTAGACATTGCACAGCAGCTTACATTACCATCACATTACTCGGCCCAGGCAGCTGAACTAGTAGCACTGATAGCTGCCTTAAACATTGGAGCTGATGACCGCATTACAATTTACTCCGATTCTGCATCCGTCACCACAACAACACACTCCAGCTTCCTTCGCTGGAAAAGGCGTGGCTTCCTTAAATCAGATGGTACACCTGTCATTCACAAGAAGTTACTAGAGGAACTTATTGAGGCCCTTACACTACCAGCTGAAGTAGCCGTAGTCAAATGCGCAGCGCACACCAATGGCCAAGATTTTGTCTCCAGAGGTAACGCCCTGGCAGATTGGGCAGCTAAGGTTGCAGCCAGAGGCCAACCAGCAACAGGCCCCCCACCTCAAACGACACCAGAAGTTCCATTTGCCCCCATCTTACTGTCCCAAACGCTACCTCCAACAGAGCATGAGAACAGCAATGAAGGTACTTCAAAAACACCATCTCAATTACCAACCCCATTTGACATTGACACAACACAGCAATATGATCACATTGCACAATTACACCTCAGAGAAATGCAAGAAAGCGCACCAGATCAAGAGAAAGAGTTGTGGAAGAAGAGGGGAGTACAACAGGACTCCGCCGACTTTATTTACAGACAGACAATAACAGGGAAACCTGTGATGCCACAGGCCTTATTGCAAGTGGCGTTTGACCAACTCCACCTTCCTACGCATGTCACCCGAGATAACATGTCCACCACCTTGCAGACAGACTGGTTCATTCCCAATGCCCATGAACAGATACAGCTTTTTGTTAATAAATGTCTCATTTGTCAACAATATTCCCCAAACCCGACTCTCAAAACTGTTGCTTCCACAATTCCCAGACCATCAGGACCCTTCAAGGAGCTACACATTGACTATGTCGACATGATCGATCGCTGCCAAAATTACCACTATCTCATTGTAGTAGTGTGTCCATTTTCACGCTGGATCGAAGCTGGACCCTGCGTCCACTGCGATGCCAAAGCAGCAGCCACATTCCTACTCCGTGATGTCATTACTCGCTGGGGCGTCCCGGACGCCATCCGGTCCGACAACGGAAGTCATTTTTCAAACGCCATCTTTTCCTCCCGGACCACAATGCTAGGCATTAAACACAAACTGACATCAGCTTATCACCCACAAAGCAACGGCATTTGTGAGCGCCTCAACGGCTTGCTCAAAAATAAAATAAGCAAAATAAGTGCCACAATAGGAAAGAAATGGCTTTATTGCCTACCCATAGCACTCTTTGCACTAAGAAACTCCCCAAGTTCGGATCACCACCTCACGCCCCATCAGCTTGTCACTGGACGATCCATAAATGTAACAGTCCCGTCCACACGCCCTAAAACAGAGAGTGAATCATCTTCCGAAATAGTTAGGGCTGAGCTTTATCAATATTTGTGTCAACTAACAAGCGCAGCGCAGTTCCTTTCTACCCAGGTATCCAAGAGGAAAGAAAAGGGCCCCACCGATCCTGAGCTCCCACCAATCCGTCCCGGGACAGTGATCTTTGTCCGAAAAAACGTCAGACTTTGGAAGGACCCCAAGTTCGAAGGCCCCTTCCAGGTGATAGACTCATCACCAACTGCAGTACGAATCGCTGAAAGAAAAGCATGGATCCATAGCAGCCACATCCGTTTGGATCCCGCACCACCACCTCAGCCAATGGACTAGAGGAGGGAAGAGACATACCAATGGTGCCGCTCCATGGAGACAGCGGGTTCCCATCCTCCTCTGATGAAGAAGACGACGACACTCACGTGTTCATTGATGAAGACCATAATGGCAATGCTAAGATATGTATTGTTACTGTCCTAACATTCTGTATTATTGCTACAGTGGCACTTGCCACATTTAACTGGTATATGTTTTACCTTACAACAATTAGGCTGTACTATCCTGTAAATACTACCACGCCTTTTAAAGCACAACCTCGTGTACCAGCAGTCACATATGCCCGCCCACATTTGCCACACCACACCGAAGGGCCAATACTCCCTGATTGTACCACTGACAACACACCCACTAGCACACCTCCCACTTCCCCAACTGCTAGCCCGGATGATGATGTCCTGGATATAACAATAGGTCCTCTAGTGCCCCGCTGTCCCAACTCCCACAACACCCGCAGATTTAGAAGGGGTAGGCCAAGGTTTTGGAGGACCCGTAGACCAAAGCCTGAGGTCAAACAAGATTGGGCCACTGCTCTTCAGGATACAATGGTTCACATTGCACACCATCATCCCAAGCCCGGCTTCCATTCCACACGTCCTGACGAATTAACTGAGTATCATGGAGCCCATAACGCCCTGTTAGATAACATGTGGTATCGGCACATGTCCAAAATAGGAAAAAAGGTAACAAAAGAAGCATGTTTTGTGTGCTCACACATTCCTCATGCAGTGGGCGCAGATAAACTAATTTTCCCACAAGAAGTCCCACCACCAACTGCCAAATGTCTCCTCCATTTGTTTCTCTGCCGCACACAGGGACTGATCCAGCTTTTGTCAGCAGAACTAGACGCTGTGTTTGTAAACACCACAGCGTGGGATTATAAGTACATCTCACATAAGGTTGTGACTGACGCACGAGAATTCCAGAGGGAGTTAGAGCACGATTACACGGCTGAAACACCTATGGTAATGATACAGGGTTATGAGGATTTCTTCAAGGAGGTTGGATATTTCCTCTTTACCACACCCTCACCAATATGCCAAGCAAAAGAGAGCAGGCGAATTCTCAACGACACTTCACGTAGGACTCAATACCCCTGTGACCTTAGAACTGCACTACATGTACAGGCCAATATTTATTTCCAAAATAGATGGCACGGTCCCCACAACCTCACCTGTAAGGCAGCTTCCCTAGGAAAACCATTTGTAGATACACAATATGAACATGATATTGATTGGAATGTTGAGACTAACTGCACTCAGGTGTGGGCACAGCAAACTAGAAGGTATACCTTTGGTAAAGATACTACATACAAATGGAAACAGGCATACAAGCTAAAACATCCTCTTCTTTGCTTCCTAGGTAACGGTACACGTCCTGTGGGTCGCAACACCAACTGCAAGCACACTATCTTTAATTTGGACCTCCAAGACGGCACCTCCGGCCTCATGGACATCTTTTGGACATGCGGAGAACGCATCTATCTCCAGTTGCCTCCTCAATGGAACGGCCTATGCACCATGGTCACTATGCATGAGCTGCATCTGGTTGTCCCGGCATCCAACATTTCCCAGGTGCATAATCACCCCATGACAGGCGATGTCACCTGCCGGCACCGAAGGAGTGCCCAGTATTTTGCTAACGACGCCTTTAGTGAAGTTCCTCAGGAATTCCGCCTTTTTAACGGCGCACAAGAATTCTTTGGGGGCCTGTGGCCCCTCTGGCAAACATCAGCTAATGCCAGGTGGCTGCAGGTCACACGCTACGAACTTATGACACTGATCAATAACACCCGAGATGGGTTCAATGCAATCCAGGAAGAATTGCAGCCTATAAGGCTTATGGTTCTAGAGCATAGATATGTTCTAGATCAGCTCACAGCTATGCAAGGTGGGGTATGCGCCTTGATCGGAACGAGCTGCTGTACTTTCATACCATCTAATGATGCTGATAATGGGACACTTGCTAAGGCCATTGAGGACCTGGACAATCTGGGAAAAAAGATGCGTGACGAGGGAGGTGCTGAAGCAGACGTTATTTCTAATTGGTTCAACTTGGACTGGATGCCTTCATGGCTGTCTGCTATCTTGAAAATTGTGCTACCTATTTGTTGTGTGTTGATGTTAGTGTGTTGCGGTGCACAGGTGATAATAAGAAGTGTCAACAGATGTAGCACCAAGGTGGTAGGGATGAATTACGCTCACACAGGAGTGCACCAGAATGCGCATTACCAGGTCATGAACTGTGTTCCTGGGGATGAGAATGGGCCAAAACACATAGAACTCCCAGAAATAGCAGCCCCTGCCACTTCTCCCAGCACACCAACAGTTCCCCCACTCCCACCACCTAGATACAGTATCAGGGAGGAACATGCTCCTCACGAATATGAACAGTTACCCAGCACTAATGAGGGACAGTATATTACCTTGACACCAAGCTTGTCCGATCAGACTAAGTGCATCTACGTAAATGACCCTCTCTGTAGGTACCAAACAGAAGAAGGACCAGCAAGATACTATGTGAGAGTTTGTTCAAAAAATGAACAAGAGGAGGGAAATGTACGAGGGTCCCGTTCTACTATATAACAGAAACCCCAACGTACCATCCTGCTCTGCTCAGGCAGCATGACACTCCCAGATAGGCCCCACCAGTCAGGCCCTGATAGATGTCCTAAGTTGTCCACTTTCCTTCCGCCTCTTAGCACCTGCCACGAGAAGCCCACCTTCTTAGATACACACATGTAGGCCCAAGCCCACCTTCTTAGATACCCACATGTAGGCCCAAGCATGCCACTTTAGATACATACACATAGGCCCAAAGCCCAGTGCCTCTTGCTATTTATTTTTTAATAAAACAGATCTCGTAGGCTTCACTGGTCTGACAGCAGGGACCTGTGCCATCCACTGCGACACCAGCCCCCTTGTAAATTTCCACAGTTACGAGAATAAGGTTAGCCCACACGTACGTGACATTCTGCTGGTACATCTGGCTGTTTCACAAGCAATGTTTGCAATATTTTTACTTAGGAAACTTTCCGCGCTTGCTCAACTGAAACTGGAAAGACGGCTACGTGACAGAGAAATAATATATAAAATATTAATTTCTGAGCATTTTACGGTAAAAGTTATCCTTTGTTTATGTGTGTTTATTGTTTGCGGTCAAGAGCACCGACCACCTGCTAAAAGCCCCTAGTTTCACCATGATACCACTTCTCAGTTCTCCGAGAAAAACTTTCCACAGTTACTGTAAGCGTGCGGTCAAGGGCCCAGCGTCAGGACCCACGTCAGACGTGGGTAGGAGTTCTGCATTAAGCCATATAAAAGATTTGCACCCAGGTTTACGCCCGAACTCTTCAAACCAGTGCCTTGCTGCATGGTGAGGGTTCCCGGTCGACCGTTCTCCTGATTGGGCCTAGAACTTCTACTCTCAAGGTGGTAATGCTCTTTTCTAATTATTAGCCTTTTGCCTTTGTCAGCCTCTCTAATTTAGCTCATCCAAACCCAAGCCATTGCATTTATCCTAGCTTAAATTGTGTAGTCTTGGATGGTTTTGCCTTTTTATTTGAGATTTGCCTTCTAGGCACTTGCCTATTCATCATCTTTAAATTCAGGGTTGCCCCTTAGGCAGCTGTGCATTAAATAATATCTGCACAGGTATTTTTGCCCCATTTAAACCACTGATTTATAACATGTCGATGCTTTATTTTTCATCCTGCCCATGTGTTGATGGGCAGCATTAAATGAACAGTTTTCTGTGTTATTGAATTGCTTAATAAAGTGCCACTGTATTTCACACCGTTGTTCCTTCCTTTCAAGTGAACGAGCAGAGTGCGGGTCAGGCTCTCAGGAGCCGGTAAGCAGAAGGGTGTGGCCACCCATTTACCCTCAATCAAGACTAAAATGACGCTAGAAATTGAACAGTACTTTTAAGAAAATAAAGGCTCTGTGTACTCCGCCTTGACACTCTGGGAGGCATTTAAAACTGTAGCCAGGGGACAGGCAATCTCTCTGATCACAGGGACCCGGAAAGAGAAAAACGCACAACTAACCAGGTTGGAAACTGTCATCCTAGAGCTGGAAAGAGGGTCTAGAAAGGAAAGCTTGGAGGAAGACGAGCACTTACTGAAATTAAAGATGAAAGAATATAAAGATCTATCCACTGATGCGGCACAGGCCCAACACAGATCTTCAGTATGTAAAATCTATGAAGCCGGGGATAAAGCGGAAAAATTATTAGCTTGGTTGGATCATAGAGAGCAAACCAACAGGCTGGTTGTCGAACTAACAGATGAATCCGATAGACAGATCAGAGACCCCCAGGGAATCGCGGATGAGTTCGCGAGCCACTTTAAGCGAATTTATAAGTCCCATGTGGAAGAGTCGAAGTCCCTGTTATCAGACATGCCAATACCAACTATATCACCTGACGATCTTGAGACACTAGACAATGAACTTACCACCACGGAAGTTGAGAGGGCCATAAGAGACCTACAAGCCGGGAAGGCGATGGGCCCCAATGGCTTGCCCATTGAACTGTACAAACTTGCCCCTATTACAAAAGCGCCCCACCTCACCAAGATGTTTCTGGAAAGTCGTGAACAGGGAATGCTCCCCGCAGACCAGAGACTAGCTACCAATGTGGTCATCCACAAGAGCGGCAAACCGAAAAATAAATGTTCCTCTTATAGACCAATATTGCTACTTAACGCCGAGGTCAAGATTTAGGCAAAACTACTGGCCACCCGACTGCTCCAAGTTATTACGTAGCTCGTACACCCAGATCAGTCGGGCTTTATGCTAACCCTGGGCGTAGTGTGTGTAGCGGGGCTACGCGGAGTGCCACGGAGTTGGCAAGAAACTCTGTGGCACTCCGTGTAGCTCCGCTACGCTGTGCGCCTCCACCCCCCTATTTAAGATATACGTTAGCAGTAATTTAAAACAATTAAAAAACACTTACCTCTTTACCGTGGCGTCCCCGGGCTGCCCTCCTCCTCTTCCTTGCCATTCGGATACTGCTTAAGAAAACTGCGCATGCGCGCACACCCGCGCATGCGCATTTCTCGCGAGAATAGGGGGGTGGAGGCGGGCGGTGGGCCAACTCCGCTCCGCTGCGGAGTGTGCGGGGTTTTGCCTACTTTGTGTTCTCCGCGGAACGCAGAGTAGGCAGAGCTCCGCAGACTCCGCGGGCGGAGCGGAGTTCTCTGCCCACGGTTACTTTATGCCCACAATAAATACCTCACTTAATATCCGTTTGCATGGAGTTCTGGGTAGAACGGATACTCTACGAGAAGGTGCGGTGGTTGTGTCCTTAGACGCCACCATGGCATTTGATTCTATCGAATGGCCTTATATATATGCAGACCTCAAAAGAATGGGATTTGGCCCCGAATTTTTAAGCTGGCAGGGCTGTCCCCTGTCCCCACTCCTCTTTGCTCTGATGCTCGAGTTGCTGGCGTCGTGGATATGGAAAGATCCAAATATGAGGGGCCTACGATGGTCAGAGGGCTGGGATGATCGCATCTCATTGTATGCCGATGACATACTGCTGTACTTGGCCTCACCTAGAGCCTCACTAAATAGAGCGCTTCAAATTTTTTACCAATTTTGGGAAATATTCCGGCTATACCATAAATTGGGGAAAATCAGTCATATATGTGCTGAGAGGGAGTTTCCCATCCCACCCCAAAATTATCTTATATAGGAGGCACAGGAGAGTTTCAAATACCTGGGGATATATGCCACTAAAGACCCAGCGCAATATTACAAACGTAACCTTTTGTCCCCGCTGCAGCGACTAAGAAGCGATGTCAAACATTGGAAATCTCTCCCTCTGTCCTTACTGGGCCGAGCCGCATTATTTAAAATGATGTCCCTGCCGCGTTTTCTATATATCTTGCAAAACTCGCCGAACCCGATTCACACTGATTAGTTTAGGGCCATTGAGAGGGAACAAAGAGAACTCCTGTGGGAAGGGAAACCACTCCGTATAGTGACACACAAGTTAATAAAGGGATGGTACGACAGTGGCATAGGACTGCCGGATGTACGAAGGTACTATTGGGTAGCACACCTAGCAGCAATAAATCAAGGCATATACAGACCCCGCGATGACCCCGGATAAAATATGGATTGATGGTAGTTATGTTAGAGCACTATATTCCAATTCAACAAAATTGCAATTGACAGGCCCCACCGATCCGAATATGGCATATCGCAAACAAAAGTTTGGGAGGGACAGGGAAAACCACACAGATGACACTGCTGTGGGATTCAGACAGATTCAGCACTATGAGAAACATCAGGGGCTTTGATAAATGGTATATGATCGGAATCTCAAGGATGGGAGACCTGTGGAAAAAGGGGGAAGTGGTTCCCTTTGCGCAGCTGCAGAAGGAATTTGAACTTGCAGACACAGAATATTTCAGATACTTACAAATAAGACATGCCCTACAAGCGGTCATCCCAAGGGGGGGAATCTCTTGCAGAATCCACCCCGTTGGAGGATAGAATCCTTGATGGAAACATGCCCCAAAAAGCCATTTCGTTGACTTACCTGAAGTTAATTAACAATATGACTGATCCCCTTCTGCGGTTGCATGAACACTGGGAAGTTGACGTAGAGGGTATAGAAGACGAGGATTGGCCGGAGGCCTGAGCATCCCCTGGGGAAGCGGCGAATCCTTCCAGACTTAGACTTGTGCAGCTCAAAGTTCTGCAAAGAGTATATTTATCGTGTCCAGCGCTCGTAAAAATGGGCTATAGAGAAGAACCTGGCTGTGTAAGAAAATGCGGCCGGGAGGGTACATTCATTCATATCATTTGGGAATGTGTGCCCATTCAGCATTATTGGTCCACGGTGGCTCGATGTATGGGAGAAGTTCTGGGAACCCAGATAGAGAATAAGACAGGACTGTGTAGGAGAGTAGGATCTGCTTCACATGGGTACCCCCACTTTTTGCTGATGCTTCACTGTTTTTCGACATTAGTCTGGCTGGGGCCCTGCTAATCAGAACCCCAGCCTAGCTGCTTCCTCTCTAAAATGGTTTCCATGTGCCTTAGGCACATCACTGATTGGGATCTGGAGTGCCCTTATAAGTCCCTAGTATATGGTATACTATGTACTAAGGGCATAGGTACCTCAGAGGCCTGCCAGGGGCTGCAGCATGTATTATGCCACCCCTGGAAGGCCATCCAAACTGACACCACAGGTCTGCTACTGCAGCCTGGGTAAGGTGGTGCATGTACCCCTTTACTGTGATATAGGTTACCTATATCACGAAATACATACACACATATAAACCTATAAGTCACTCCTAAGGCAGGCCTTATCAATCCTAAAGGCAGAGTGCATGGTTCCTATGTGAGAGGGTGCCCCTGCATGAGCAGGGCCCCTCTGCAGCGTTCGGAGACCATCTCTGATGCTGTTTGTAGTGCAGCCTGACCATATACTCTTAAGCGCATTATATCCTCGCGGTAAAATGCTAACTTTGGAATGGCTGCACCTAAACATGTCGTGTTTGGTGTCAAACATCTTGGAATACTACCCCCCGCCAATCCTGGCGGCGGGGGTAGCATTCCACTCTTCTAGAGGGAAAGACATGTTAACTCTGACGAGTCCGGTAACTTCTTTCCAGAGCCCTGGCATCACAAAATGGATGCTGCTGCCACAGACACGAGTCTGGCCTCCTGCTGCTGGACGGAACTCCGGCAGGGGAGGCCTGGACAATAGGTTTCTGTCCCAGGGAGGTGTGACCACCTCCCCAGACAGGATAATGTGTATTGGGGCTGGGCGGGAGCACTTTCGGGTGCTTTGAAGTCCTGCACTGGGGGCACATTTGGTGTCCCTGTGCATACCCCAGTTCAAACCGGATCAGGGGCTTGCAGCCCCTGCTTTGGCGCGAACTGGACAAAGGGAAAGGGGTGTAGCCACCCCTCTGCCCTGACCCACCCATAGGTGGGGCCACAGAGTAGTCCAACCCCTATTTTTAGAATAAAGGTAGGAACCCAGTCCTTAGGACTTTAGATTATACCTGGACGAAACTCTGAAACTGAATCCTGGACCTTCGACGCTCTACGACAAGATTAGAGGACTGAAGAATCTCCCTTGGGGTCAAGGAGTGACTCCCCTGCTTGGCAGGCACCAAAGAAGCATCTGTCCGGTTCGCATTTCTGACGCTCCCGTCGGACGCCGAAGTCATCGTATCACCAGAGGTGGATTCTCAGACTTCCCCGAGGCTACTCTGAGTCCCCAGCAAAGCTGAGGCCCGTGGCTATCGTGGGTGACTTGAGACCGTGACCCCTGGACACCGAGCACATTTGCAAGTGCATCATCTTCTGGGTCTCCCAAGAAGTCGTACTTTGGGCTCCGAGTAGCCCTAGCCTCCAGCACCACCTGCACCGAAGATCACTGGCCCCCACTCCACGAGTGTCCTGTAAGCCAGCTCCACGTGCGGCGTCACGAGGCCCCTTCGTGGTCGCTAGCCCGTTGGCTAGTAGCCCTTAACGAAGGCCAATCCTTTTCTTACTTGGCATCCTGGTTGCTCCAGGCCTGCCCTCACTTACCCTCGCTGGGTGAGTTTCACAGACCTTGCTGGTCTGCACCATCGACGATCTACATCTTCACCAAGACTTGCCGTTGCCAAGGCTTGTTGGGTCCAATCCGGTCGCCGACGCCTCAGCACTCGACAGACATTGTGTACCAGCCTGAATCCTGCTCCTGGTCACCAACAACGCCTCCTGGACCTCGTGGCTGAAGAGTCAAGACGACCGTCAACGCACCTGAAGCACTCGACATCGGTGGGCATCTGTCCATCGCCTTCCTGGTCACTGGCTAGTGACCCAGACTCTGTCCCCTCTGCTTTCAGGTTCTTCAGAACTCCGATCCACTCTTGGTTCCACCCGGACACTTTTCTCTTGGCCGCCAGCAGCACTTTGCAGCAGATCGCCATTCGAATCGACGACGAAACCCGACCCCGAAAGGCACCTATGCACCCGGCTTCCCTGGGTGAGGTAACACGAGTACTCCGGTGCTCCCGTGGGTAGAGACTCTTCAAAGTCCTAGATCTCAAAGGGTTTTGTCCTAGTCCTCTTTTAAGTGTCCCTTTTCTTTAATTTCCCGATCACGACTTTCTCCATAGAAGTTAACGGCGTATCGCGGTTGTGTACTTACACTGCACGCGTCTCCCGTGGGTCCCCTGTGTCACTACCTTGGGTGGTTCCTTGTGGTCCAAGCACTTCTAGAGGCTCTAGGCCTAGTGTCTAGTTCAGTCGTGGTTCGCATACCACTTTATTGGTATATGGTTTGGTACGCCCCTAGGGCCCAAACGTGTATTTGTGCTATTACTGTGACTTAATAACTTATAACTTATGTACTTCGAACTCTAGCCTCATAAAGAGACTAGAGGGGTGTGTTTAGCAATAAATACATATATTTTGAATATATACCTGGTGTGGTGCTCTTTCATTTGGTCACTCAAGAGATTATAGACTGGTAAAACAAGCTGCTTTACATTCCTTCAAGACTTAGCCTGAAGGCTGCTCTCCATAGCTACCACTAGGATAGCTTTCAATAAGGTTGTCTTTAACCTATCTCCAATAAGGGGTTGTTTGGACTGGTGCAAGGTGCCCACTATAATTAGTGGACAGCATATACCAGGCCAACTTCTCACATTGGTGTGCAGCGTGTGGGATTCCAGCTTGCTATTGTTTTACCAGATAATCTCAATTGAATTGATCAACTGAAAACCACTAAAGGTACCTAAGGTACATATAATTTAAGCTTAGAATACAGTAAGTTCTACTGAACTTAGAGTTGTGTGTTAAGGGATAGCACAACCCTTTCTACAACTCAAGAGAGTTTAGTAGGCCACACTAGAGTAGGTAGTGCATACACCACACCACACTAGTAATGTCTTTAAGGGCAGGATCCAAAGAATCCTTGCAGGAAGCCATTGAGCTTCCACCCTCCAAGTATGATACACTCCCATTCTTGGAATTGAGAGCTTTATGTAACTTGAGGAAAATAAGGACAGGCCAAAGCCCCACCACCCAACACCTCAAGGAGTTGTTGGTGGCTTATGACCTTAGTAAGCCTGTAGGGACTGAAGGGGTAGGAGCTGAGGGTGGGGCAGAAGAAGAGGACGAGGCCAGGGGTACCAATACCCCCAGCCCCCTCTGAAACTGGCCAGGAGGGTGACAATGACCCTGACCTGGAAAACCCAATCCCTCCTGTGGATGATGATGAGGATGATCAAGATGACACCCTCTTTGTCCCCCAGGAAGGATTAAGAGTGTGCCCAGGAAGTCTAGATCTCCTTCTCAGGAGTCTAACCACTCTGGCACCTCTATAGGGAGCTCTGTCTCCTCTCACAGGAGGGAATCCTCTCATGAGAGGAGAACCAGACTGGTCCAGTATGAGGAAACTCAGCTGGAGATCAGAAAAAAGCAATTGGCTTTAGATAGGGAATCCCTAGATCTCCTTAGAGAGAGAAGAAAGTTGGGACTAGAGTCCCATGGTGGCAGCCATGTCCCTAGAGACAGGGAAAGGTCCTATGACCATAGGAACCTGAGCAAGATTGTCCCTCCCTACCAGAGTGGGGATGAAATCCACAAATGGATAACTGCATTGGAGAGGGCCTGTAAGGTACAGAAGGTCCCTCAGGAGCAGTGGGCAGCAATCTTGTGGCTCTCCTTTGCTGACAAAGGTAGAGATAAGCTCCTCACTGTTAGAGAGGAGGATGCTGATAATTACAAGGTCTTGAAGAGTGCTCTTATTGATGGGTTTGGCCTAACCACTGAACAGTACAGGTTGAAGTTCAGAGACACCCAAAAGCACAGACTCAAGACTGGGTAGACTATGTGGATTGTTCTGCCAAGGCTCTGGAAGGCTGGTTGATGGGCAGTAAGGTGTGTGACTTCTCAGGATTGTACAATCTGATAATGAGGGAGCAGATTCTTAATAACTGTCAAAATCAGCTGTTGCATCAATACCTGGTAGACTCTGATCTGACCTCTCCCCAAGAATTGGGAAAGAAGGCAGACAAATGGGTCAGAACCAGGGTGAAGCAGAAGGTACAGAACCAAGGTGGGGAAACCAAGAAGCAAGATGCTAAGAACTCTGACAAGGGTGGGGAGAAGGGTAAAGATCAAAAGTCTTCATCAGGCCCCCAAAAATCTTCTTCTGGTGGGGATTCACAGTCTACCAAAGGGAAAGGCCAAAGAAAACCATGGTGCAAGGTCTGTAAGCAAAAGACCCACTGGACCAGTGATTGCACCAAGTCCAAAGACTCCAGTCCAGCACCCACCAATGCCCCTAAGGCACCTGTTCCCCCTAGTACAGTTGGTGGAAGTGCTCCAGCAAAGGGTTTAGTAGGGTTCACCCTGGGAACTGAGTTGGGCTCTGACCTAGTCAGAGAACTGACTCAGGCTGTGTTAGTCTGTGATGGAGGCATGGATGTGACCTCCACTGTGAGTCCCAGGAATCTGGGCAAGTACAGACAACAGCCTTTAATCAATGGACGTGAGGCTTTGGCATTTAGGGACACAGGGGCAAGTGTCACAATGGTGACACAAGACCTTGTGCTACCTGGGCAAGTTATGCTTGGTGAGATGTACCAAGTGACCAATGCTAGCAATGTCAGAACAGACCATACTCTGGCAGTTGTTAACTTCTCCTGGGGAGGGGTAACTGGCCTTAAGAAGGTTGTGGTAAGTGCAAACCTACCAGTCGAATGCTTGCTTGGCAATGACTTAGAGACTTCTGCTTGGGCAGAAGTGGAGCTCAGGACCCATGCAGAAATGCTGGGGATCCCTGCAGATGTGTTTGCTGTGACCAGGTCACAAGCCAAAATGTCTAGCACTGAACAGGCCTTGGATTCTGGAAGAAAGGACCAAGTGCCTTCCAAGAGGAGGAGTAGTAGGGTTAAGGCAGTGCCTTTCCCCTTGGCTCAGGAGGAAGATCAGTCCCTTGAGGGGGATGATCTCAGCCCTGAAGAAGGAACTGTCCCAGAGGAACTTGAACCTGACCAAGTTGAGTTCTTGGGGACAGGGGGACCTTCTAGGGCAGATCTGAGCCAGGAGCAGCAGAGCTGCCCCTCCCTTGAACCCCTCAGACAGCAAGCTGCTGCTGAGGCTGCTGGGAAAGCTAGTGGTCCCCATACAGTGTATTGGGATGATGGACTCCTGTACTCAGAGAGTAGAGACCCCAAGCCTGGTGCTACCAGGAGGTTGGTAATACCTTTGAAGTTCAGGGGCTTCCTATTGACCCTAGCCCATGATATTCCCTTAGCAGGTCACCTGAGCCAGAACAAGACTTGGGACAGAATTGTCCCTCACTTTCACTGGCCCCAAATGTCTAAAGACAGTAAGGAGTTTTGTCGCTCCTGTGTAACCTGCCAAGCCAGTGGCAAAGCAGGTGGCACTACAAAGGCCCCCCTGATACCACTACCCGTGGTGGGGGTGCCCTTTGAGAGGGTAGGGATTGACATTGTTGGTCCCATGGATCCCCAAACAGCCTCTGGGCACAGGTTTATCCTGGTGGTAGTGGATCATGCCACCAGGTACCCAGAAGCTATTCCCCTCAGGACCACTACAGCACCTGTGGTGGCAAGGGCCCTCCTGGGAATCTTCTCAAGAGTGGGCTTTCCTAAGGAGGTAGTATCAGACAGGGGTGCTAACTTCATGTCTGGGTACTTAAAAGCAATGTGGAAGGAGTGTGGAGTGACTTATAAGTTCACCACACCCTATCACCCACAATGCAATGGTTTAGTTGAGAGATTCAACAAAACCTTGAAGGGCATGATTAAAGGGCTCCCAGAAAAGCTTAGGCATAGATGGGACATACTCTTGCCCTGCCTTTTATTCGCATATAGGGAGGTGCCTCAGAAGGGGGTTGGTTACAGCCCTTTTGAACTTCTGTTTGGCCACCCTGTGAGGGGTCCACTGTGCTTGGTGAAGGAAGGATGGGAGTTACCTCTCAAGCCCCCAAAGCAAGATATAGTGGACTATGTACTTGGTCTCCGCTCCAGGATGGCTGAGTACATGAAAAGGCAACCAAAAACCTTGAGGCTAGCCAGGAACTTCAGAAGGCCTGGCATGACCAAAGGCTGTTCTGACTGTTTACCAGCCAGGACAGAAGGTGTGGGTGTTGGAGCCAGTGGCCCCAGCAGCTCTCCAAGATAAATGGAGTGGACCCCACACTATTGTTGAACAGAAGGGTGAGGTCACTTATTTAGTAGACCTAGGAACACCCAGGAGTCCCCACAGGGTTCTCCATGTCAACAGGTTAAAACCATATGTGGACAGGGCAGACATGGGCTTGCTCATGGCTACTGATGAAGGGCAGGAGGAAGAGAGTGACCCACTCCCTGACCTGCTCTCACAGAACCCTGACGATGGGTCAGTTGATGGTGTAGCCTTGGCAGGCAGCCTCACTACCCAGCAACAAACTGATTTCAGGCAAGTCCTCAATCAGTTTCGACATATGTTTTCACTGACACCCAGTCAGACCACCTGGTGCACTCATGAAGTGGACACTGGGGACAGTCTGCCTATTAAAAACAAGATTTATAGGCAACCTGACCATGTCAGGGACTGTATCAGGACTGAAGTCCAGAAAATGTTGGAATTGGGAGTTATTGAACCCTCAGATAGCCCTTGGGCTAGTCCAGTAGTCCCTGTACCGAAACCTCACACCAGTGGTGGAAAGAGAGAGATGAGGTTCTGTGTAGACTACAGGGGTCTCAATGCAGTCACTAGGACTGATGCCCATCCAATACCCAGGACAGATGAGCTCATAGATACTTTGGCCTCTGCCAAATATCTCAGCACATTTGACCTAACAGCTGGCTACTGGCAGATCAGACTAGCTGATACTGCAAAGCCCA
Organism: Calotriton arnoldi; assembly: GCA_963921515.1. NCBI lineage: Eukaryota > Metazoa > Chordata > Amphibia > Caudata > Salamandridae > Calotriton > Calotriton arnoldi. The sequence continues at coordinate 999,452 of CAWUFW010004448.1, read as the reverse complement.
AAACAGCATTCTCAACCCCTAGTGGGCATTATCAATTTGTGGTAATGCCCTTTGGTCTGAAGAATGCACCTGCCACTTTCCATAGGCTGGTGAATACAGTTCTCACAGGTCTGGAAGCCTATAGTGCAGCATATCTAGATGATATTGCTGTCTTTAGCTCCACCTGGGAGGATCACCTGGTCCACCTCAGGAATGTTTTACAGGCCCTGCAAAAGGCAGGCCTGACTATCAAGGCCACTAAGTGCCAGATAGGGCAGAGTCAGGTTGTGTACCTGGGCCACCTTGTGGGTGGAGGCCAGGTTCAACCTTTGCAGAGCAAGATCCAGACCATCATGGACTGGACGGCTCCCACTACCCAGACTCAGGTGAGAGCCTTCTTAGGCCTGACTGGGTACTATAGGAGATTTGTCAAGGGGTATGGATCAATAGTGACACCCCTGAATGACTTAACTTCTAAGAAAATGCCCAAAAAGGTTCAGTGGACAGTTAGCTGTCAAAAGGCATTTGATGACCTCAAGCAGGCCATGTGCACTGCTCCAATTCTGCAGAGTCCTGATTACTCCAAGAAGTTCATTGTTCAAACTGATGCATCTGAATTGGGGGTAGGGGCTGTACTGTCACAATTGAATGAAGAAGGTCAGGATCAGCCAGTAGCTTTTATTAGCAGAAGGCTGACCCCTAGAGAGAAACGTTGGTCAGCCATAGAGAGGAGGCCTTTGCTGTGGTCTGGGCTCTGAAGAAGTTGAGGCCATACTTGTTTGGTACACACTTCCTGGTTGAGACAGACCATAAGCCCCTCTTATGGCTAAAACAAATGAAGGGTGAAAACCCCAAACTGCTTAGGTGGTCCATTTCCCTACAGGGGATGGACTTTACAGTGGAACATAGGCCTGGGAGTAACCATGCGAATGCAGATGGACTCTCTAGGTATTTCCCCTTAGAACATGAAGACTTAACTGGGCAAGGTTAGTTTAATGTCCCTACGTTTGGGGGGTTGTGTAGGAGAGTAGGATCTGCTTCACATGGGTACCCCCACTTTTTGCTGATGCTTCACTGTTTTTCGACATTAGACTGGCTGGGGCCCTGCTAATCAGAACCCCAGCCTAGCTGCTTCCTCTCTAAAATGGTTTCCATGTGCCTTAGGCACATCACTGATTGGGATCTGGAGTGCCCTTATAAGTCCCTAGTATATGGTATACTATGTACCAAGGGCATAGGTACCTCAGAGGCCTGCCAGGGGCTGCAGCATGTATTATGCCACCCCTGGAAGGCCATCCAAACTGACACCACAGGTCTGCTACTGCAGCCTGGGTAAGGTGGTGCATGTACCCCTTACTGTGATATAGGTTACCTATATCACGAAATACATACACACATATAAACCTATAAGTCACTCCTAAGGCAGGCCTTATCAATCCTAAAGGCAGAGTGCATGGTTCCTATGTGAGAGGGTGCCCCTGCATGAGCAGGGCCCCTCTGCAGCGTTCGGAGACCATCTCTGATGCTGTTTGTAGTGCAGCCTGACCATATACTCTTAAGCGCATTATATCCTCGCGGTAAAATGCTAACTTTGGAATGGCTGCACCTAAACATGTCGTGTTTGGTGTCAAACATCTTGGAATACTACCCCCCGCCAATCCTGGCAGCGGGGGTAGCATTCCACCCTTCTAGAGGGAAAGACATGTTAACTCTGACGAGTCCGGTAACTTCTTTCCAGAGCCCTGGCATCACAAAATGGATGCTGCTGCCACAGACACGAGTCTGGCCTCCTGCTGCTGGACGAAACTCCGGCAGGGGAGGCCTGGACAATAGGTTTCCTGTCCCAGGGAGGTGTGACCACCTCCCCAGACAGGATAATGTGTATTGGGGCTGGGCGGGAGCACTTTCGGGTGCTTTGAAGTCCTGCACTGGGGGCACATTTGGTGTCCCTGTGCATACCCCAGTTCAAACCGGATCAGGGGCTTGCAGCCCCTGCTTTGGCGCGAACTGGACAAAGGGAAAGGGGTGTAGCCACCCCTCTGCCCTGACCCACCCATAGGTGGGGCCACAGAGTAGTCCAACCCCTATTTTTAGAATAAAGGTAGGAATCCAGTCCTTAGGACTTTAGATTATACCTGGACGAAACTCTGAAACTGAATCCTGGACCTTCGACGCTCTACGACAAGATTAGAGGACTGAAGAATCTCCCTTGGGGTCAAGGAGTGACTCCCCTGCTTGGCAGGCACCAAAGAAGCATCTGTCCAGTTCGCATTTCTGAAGCTCCCGTCGGACGCCGAAGTCATCGCATCACCAGAGGTGGATTCTCAGACTTCCCCGAGGTTACCCTGAGTCCCCAGCAAAGCTGAGGCCCGTGGCTATCGTGGGTGACTTGAGACTATGACCCCTGGACACCGAGCACATTTGCAAGTGCATCATCTTCTGGGTCTCCCAAGAAGTCGTGCTTTGGCCTCCGAGTAGCCCTAGCCTCCAGCACCACCTGCACCAAAGATCACTGGCCCCCACTCCACGAGTGTCCTGTAAGCCAGCTCCACGTGCGGCGTCACGAGGCCCCTTCGCGGTCGCTAGCCCGTTGGCTAGTAGCCCTTAACGAAGGCCAATCCTTTTCTTACTTGGCATCCTGGTTGCTCCAGGCCTGCCCTCACTTACCCTCGCTGGGTGAGTTCCACAGACCTTGCTGGTCTGCACCATCGACGATCTACATCTTCACCGAGACTTGCCATTGCCAAGGCTTGTTGGGTCCAATCCGGTCGCCGACGCCTCAGCACTCGACAGACATCATGTACCAGCCCGAATCCTGCTCCTGGTTGCCGACAACGCCTCCTGGACCTCGTGGCTGAAGAGTCAAGACGACCGTCAACGCACCTGAAGCACTCGACATCGGTGGGCATCTGTCCATCGCCTTCCTGGTCACTGGCTAGTGACCCAGACTCTGTCCCCTCTGCTTTCAGGTTCTTCAGAACTCCGATCCACTCTTGGATCCACCCAGACACTTTTCTCTTGGCCGCCAGCAGCACTTTGCAGCAGATCGCCATTCGAATCGACGACGAAACCCGACCCCGAAAGGCACCTATGCACCCGGCTTCCCTGGGTGAGGTAACACGAGTACTCCGGTGCTCCTGTGGGTAGAGACTCTTCAAAGTCCTAGATCTCAAAGGGTTTTGTCCTAGTCCTCTTTTAAGTGTCCCTTTTCTTTAATTTCCCGATCACGACTTTCTCCATAGAAGTTAACGGCGTATCGCGGTTGTGTACTTACACTGCACGCGTCTCCCGTGGGTCCCCTGTGTTACTACCTTGGGTGGTTCCTTGTGGTCCAAGCACTTCTAGAGGCTCTAGGCCTAGTGTCTAGTTCAGTCGTGGTTCGCATACCACTATATTGGTATATGGTTTGGTACGCCCCTAGGGCCCAAACGTGTATTTGTGCTATTACTGTGACTTAATAACTTATAACTTATGTACTTCGAACTCTAGCCTCATAAAGAGACTAGAGGGGTGTGTTTAGCAATAAATACATATATTTTGAATATATACCTGGTGTGGTGCTCTTTCATTTGGTCACTCAAGAGATTATAGACTGGTAAAACAAGCTGCTTTACATTCCTTCAAGACTTAGCCTGAAGGCTGCTCTCCATAGCTACCACTAGGATAGCTTTCAATAAGGTTGTCTTTAACCTATCTCCAATAAGGGGTTGTTTGGACTGGTGCAAGGTGCCAACTATAATTAGTGGACAGCATATACCAGGCCAACTTCTCACAGACTGTGCATCCTAAACATTTGGGAACCCACTGACCAGGGTGGTAAAGCAAAGACCTGGGTGACATTGGGACTGACAGTAGCGAAACGTAACATTGCCAGGCTATGGGGCGCACGAGAGGCACCAACATTCACAGCATGGAAGAAAGACCTAGATTGGTGTATGTTGATTGAACGAACAATATATGAATCGAGGGGCTGTCCAAAGAAATGGTCACAAATTTGGGGCAAATGGAATGAATACAGGGGAATACATCTGTGAACTACCGCAAGCGACTCACCATCTGACCCCTGTCGCTGAATGAGCAGAACACCATAGAAACATTACGCATGAAAAGGGATAGATAGAATTGGGTGGGAAATAAGATATACATCCTAATTAATGTAATGCTCTGTATGAAGATGTATGACTTTCTTTATAGTATGTCAGTATTGTCATCAATAAAAAGATTTATAAAAATAAAGAATGTAGGATTCTTTCGTGCTTGGATTGCAACCCGGCGGGATCTCCTTGAGAACCCAGTGTGCCCTACCGAGACATAGCAGCCTTGCACTCGGTGTGCAGGCGGTTTTGATCCTGAATGAAGACTACATTGGGGGCTAAGCATTTTATGTACCGGGATACATTATTGAAATTTTGGAGCATTGCCATTTGCATATGTGAATACATTTTCAAATGTTTTCTAAATATTTTAAAACACAAAAATAAATATAACAACTAAGTATAGTACAGAAATTATAAGCTCAATATTTAAGTTATTATGTTTTAAATAGAATATATGGGACTGATTCACAAAGGTAAACTTACACTTTTGTGTAAGTCTACGTTTGTTTTGAAATTCACAAAACTACATTGTAATAGTAGGTTTACGGCGGCCTGATTCACAAACGTGAACTTACACTTTTTAGTATGTTTACTGTTGTTTGCTATCCACAAAGAGATTTGTGAATAGCATCTTTATGAGTGCAGAGTCTCCACACATAAGAGGATAAGACTGTCCTATCTCTTTATGTGCGGACAGGCCGCACTCATAGAGATACTACTCATAAATCCCTACGTGAATATCGAACACAATCGTAAACTTACTAAAATTGTAAGTTTACCTTTGTGAATCAGGTTCCAAGTTTGGCGACTCTATTGTTGGGTGTAGAACTCTGCATATAAAAAGATAGGCATTCTGTATTGTTAGAAATTGGGTTGCTTGTTGACTGGGGTGTGAAACCTGCTAAAGCAACAGCCACAATCCCTTGCAGAGTTAACCACAAAAAGTCACTAAATAACCGGTGTTTAACCCTGGGTATCTTTGCACAAAAAACAGCCAGAATTAAATTAAAGGCAATGTGTTAAAGTATTTATGCAACACACAAAGAGCAATAAAGAGAGAACACATTACAAGAAAAATCTCACCACTTTTAAAAAATAGAGAAATTTTAATAAATTATTTGACACTAAAATGAATAAGTCATATCAGTAGAACCAGAGTTATGAATTTTTTATGATTTAGTAAAAACAGCACCAAAAGTACAAAGTGCCAACTATGAATATCTGGTCTCACTGTACTGGTCAAAGTCACAAGTTCACAATGACTGCGATAGAGCGCAGCTCAGCAACAGTCACCAGGTTATACTGGCTGAAGTTCTGCCTTCTTAAATCCATTCCAAGAGTCCCATTCGCAGGTGAGGAGGCCACAAGGAGCAGGGAGAGTGTTGCAGGAAGCTGCCAGAGAAGTGTGAAGAGCAATACTGGCGTCGCTGGACCTTCGCGTTGGCGGTCCCCTCGAGTGGTCAATGCTGTAGCCCAAATGGTGAAGCTGACGGTGCTTCGTGTTGAATTGTGGTGTAAGTGGTGACGTTCGTGGTCATGGAGATTCCAAAAGCTTGAATACAGCTCTCTGAGCCACACCAAGGATCCTAAACCAGACAGGCACCACTTGGGGTCAGGGAACTCACTTCAGCTGGGTCCAAGTGCCAGTACATGATGTTGGGGACCCTTTTATGTCCCTCATGCCCACATCAGGAGGCCAGCAGACTAGCCCTTGGAGTCACTCTGGTCGCCCTGGGTTCATGATGAAGTTGCTGGTCCAGTTCTTTTTCCCCAAGAATGAAGCCAATAGGGCAGAAAGGCAGCAGTTCAGGCAGGCAGCAGCAGATTAGAAGTCCAGCAAACTGACAGTCCTTTCAGCAGCACAGCAGTCCTTCTTCCTGGCAGAGTATCTACAGGTGCAGAAGTGTAATGAAGAGTTGGTGTCTGTGGTACCCATTTTATACCCTGCTGGCCTGGTTCTGGAAGGTGGGAGAAAACTATAGACAGTGGCTATGAAATGCATGGAATTTTTTGTATCCCCTGCCTTGCCTCCAAGTTGGCTGCAGTGACAATTTGGGGTCCTTAGGCCCTTTGTGTAAAGCTGAGCAAAGGCTATTCAGTTGCAGGCAGGGCTGTGAACCGCTCCAACCCCCATCCTGCCAGCAGATGGCCCATTAATTCACACCTAATCCCTCTATTATGTGACTGTCTGGGAAGAAATCTCAAAGTCTAGCTATCAGTTACACCGAGTCATTTGACCCAAGGCAGGCTCCATGTACAAAAGGGCTAAGGACAGAAAAATGTCAACAGTCTAAAAGTACAAAAATAATAAACGGAAAGATGGAATGCTTGAATTAATCTCAGCCACTGGCAATAGCTTGGGCCGCATCCCAATCTGTCATTTTTTGGCCACAATGCCACCTCTGTTTGAACCCAGCCATATAATAAGGGAGGAACACACCCGAGGTTGCTTGTAGTCCAGTTCAGGGAGGACCTGGCTTGGCAGTTTGAGCTGACTGTTCCCATTGGAATAGGATGAAGACTGATTTGCATATGGATGGGTCCAAACTTAGCTGGCATGGTGGGTGAAAAACGATGGATTGGGATGCGGCCCGAGTGATTGCCAATGGCTTAGATTAATTCAAGCATTCCATCCATCACCTTGTTACAACTTTCTGAAAGTGGCATTTTTAAAATTGCGATAAAAAACCCTACTTTGCCATTAAATAGGACTTTCAACCAGAATTCCGAAGACACCAAACATGACATAGCTGCCAGCACCCAATTGGAAATTACAGCTTAGAAGGGGTAGGCCTCACAGTAGTGAAACACTAATTTGGATGTTTTTCACTACCAAGACATATAAAACTTACAAGTACATGTCCAACCTTTTAATTATACAGCACCCTACCCTATGGGCTACCTAGTGCCTACCTTAGGGTGGACTTATATGTAATAAAAAGGGGAGTATAAGGCTTGGCAAGGGGGTTTAGATTCCAAGTCAACATGGCATTTTACACTGCATTCAGGTTGCAGTGGCAGACCTATGGCATGTTTTAAGGTGCTACTGAAGCACATTAAGTGCTGCAGGTCCACTGGTAGCATTTGCAGGCCCCAGGGATATGGTATACAACTCTAGAAAGGAAATTCCGACTAAATTAAGTGAGGAAGGGTGGAAGCAGAAGCACTTGAGCATTGGTTCATAGTGGTTAAGTGCAGGGAGTCTAAGGCCAACAAAGATAAGTGCTGCACAAGTGGAGGAGGTGAGGCATAACATTTGAGGAAAGAACACTTTAAGACTGACAGGTCTAACATGTATAGTTTTATTTCCGGAGTTCTCCCTGATTGCTGAATCCCCACACTTGTAAACTTACTATTAAAACTCAGTTTTGTGAATTTCAAAACAAATGTAAAATTACACAAAAGAATACGTTTACCTATGTGAATCAGGTCCATATATCTGTAATATTTATCAATAGGTTTATGAAAAATGCAATTTGGAAAACAAATTGAAAAAATTAAAATATTTATGTATTAAAATGTTGTATTACTATTTTAAGGTGTACAACCTCTGTTTGAAGCATACACAATTGCATTCTTCAATAATCCCACCAGCACCAATAAATATAAACTTTAGTTTATAACTGATTTGTATTATTTAAATATAATACACAAAATGACAAGCTCAGCATTTATGTAATACATTTTTTTAAAACGTTTATATCTGTCATATTTAACAGTTATATGAAAAATGTCATAAAAAAATAATGACAGTATTTATGTAATAACATTCTTTATTACTGTTTTTAGGTGTACAACTTTAGTCTGAAGCAGACAAAATTGCATTCTTCAATAATCCAACCAGCACCAATAAATATGAACTTTAATTTATAATTGATATGATATATTTTTTTAATATTGTACATGTAAAATTTAGGCTAAATATTTCAACACTGTATGGTATATGTATTCATTTTTTTTAAACACCACAGTGCATAAACTCAATTTTCTGAGCAGCAAGGGAGAAAAAACAGGAAGACTAATCTACAAAGATTGACTTGCTGATTCTAGCATCCCTTTTGCGGGTGCTCTAGTTAGTTTGCCCTGCATAAAGCACAGCCTCAAAGGTGCACAGGTGACTGCAGAGGTAACTGTTGGGTTATCTAGTATATGATTTGTACTTGAAGCATACTTTTCCAGTACAAAATACCATGTATTAGATGTGTGCTATGAATTTCGGCACACAAGCAATGAACAGGGTTTTTTAGGGCAATGAAAACATTCCTTTTATTACCGTCAAAAAGCATGGTCTTACAATCATAGTAGTTAAACTTAGGGTCTTTTTACGACTTTGGCAGTCCTCCTGTGGGCAACCAAGCCAGCACCCTGTGGGAGGACCACCAAAGCTATATTCACACCGCCCGCTGGATTATGATTGTAATCCTTGGTGGGTGGGCGGTGCTGCAGCAGTGTCACGGCGGTGTCTGTGTAGAGGCCAATAGGTGAGCCTCAGGCACCACCACAGCACTTTCCTGCATGGTGCGACATACACCATGTGGTGCATGGCACACCATGCAGGATCCAAACTGGAGTGCACATTTGGAGGAGGGTACAAAATGTGCCCCCTGTATTCACTCCCAGGCACTGGAGTGGCAGGGGGCTATATTGTCTCACTGCCAGCCTTTCCATGTCAGGCTCACCACCATGAAAAGGCTGGCGGTGAGGCAACTCGTAATATGCCTGGCTGTGCTGCAATGGCACCGCCAGGATATTACTCAGCTTGACCGCTACGCCACCACAGTGGTATCCAGGATCGCCGGTGGTCCAGTGGTGGTCCAGCTGCCAAACTCAAAATATTGCAGGCGGACCACCAGTCTGGCAGTTTGCAGACTGCCACCACGGATTCAGCGGTCCACTGAACCACCAAATTTGTAATCACCCCTCTGATTGTTTGCACTGGACCAGCCAAGTTCTGCCCCATTTCCGCAAAGAGATGCAATGCAGCACAATATTTTATTCTGAGAAAAGGCAAGTTTTCCTGCAAATAACTAATTTTTTCACTCAAAAGCAAATGCCAGCTCAACTCAGCATTACTTTGCAGTATTTTGCATCACTTTTCAATGTGGCAATTTCTCTGCGACTTTGTGTCATTCTATGGTGAGATACATTTACCCAAACTTTGTAAAGTTCTGATTTGTAAAATACTTACAATCTCTACCTTGATTTTATACTGGAAATTAATCTTAATGTTTGCACATAGTGCTTTGTGCTTCTTTGCCTTATATGCATGACGGTAGAGTAAAATGTGTGTTGCATGTGTGTTCCTATGGTACCACCTTTGTAATTTACGCAATGACCGATCTACTAACAATGAAAGGCAATGCTTTAAAAATAAATGATATCTCCAGTATCAATCCAATAATTTTTTTTAGGTGTGATGAACTCTAATCTTCCAGTCAGTGTTTCTAATATGTAAACATTAATCTTTGCATAGCCTTTAGTATTTGAAATGTACTGTGCACATCCAAAATCCTTCCTAGGCTATTTGTATACATCTTAAAATATTATATGGGTACTGAGCTTTTTATTACATATGAAATTAAAGTGGATAGATTATAAAATTTCTAATTTTATACTTCTAAACAAAAAAAAAACTTTGCAATGTTAGTACATCAGTCTTTGTTTAAAAAAATGTTTTTGTAGCACAATAATGAAAAAAGTGTTTTGTATCTCTTTTTATGACTTTGCACTGGCACCAGGTGTTGATAAATCTGCATTTTATTTGTTGGCCTGCATTGGGCAAATTATTACTAAATATGCCTCTACGTTTGTACAAAGTAAGCTAATATTGTTTTTAAAGAAAAACAGTGTCAGAAGTCTGAGGTGTGTGAATGAGATTTAAGTGGGCATTCAAATTCTGAACACTGTCAAAAGTCTAAAGGAAGTACTGTTGTGAAGTAAGCTATAGGTAATTTCCATAGTCTAAACTTGAGATGATATGAGAGTCAACAACAATTGTGCTTGTTGTTGGGATGTGAATGTCCCCTACATGGTTTATATTCATATTTCCCTGTCATGAATGTCTAACTGTGTGTATCTGGTATACTGTCTTAGGTTTATTTAGGGCCAAGCCTCAAGCTAATCTAGCAAATGTGTAGGAAAAGACCATCTTTTTCATGGTGTATCTACATATTTTAGCCTCGTTTCTTTTTGTTGGCTGTAAAATTCTGTGACTTTACCCTTGCTAACAAGTACTAAATTCCTTGTGCTACTCTTTCATCATGATGAGATTTGTATAACCATAGTTGGCATAATCCACTTACCTAATACATGGTACAATGTGTACCCAGGGCCTGTAAGTTAAATGTCACTAGTGGACAGCAGCACCTATCATGCCATCCACGACAGTGACAGTGTAAAACATGGCTTCATGGCTACCATTGTAGCCTGATTAAAGTAGCTTTTAAACTGCAATTTGACTATTCAATAAACCCACTTGACAGGTTTAAACCTTCTTTTCAAATATTAATAAGTCACCCTTAAGAACACCTTACTGCCCATACCCATAAGGGTGTATGGTATTTAGAAGTACCACATGCAGAAATGTAATATTGCACATGTACTTACAGTGAAAAAGCCCAAAAAGGCTATTTCACTATTGCACGGATGACTTCTTCATAGGAAAACAGTGGGTTCAATATTAAATGTATTAATGATAGCTCCTGTCACTGTGCAATGCAAGAGGTCGCCCTTTTTGGTGGTGAAATGCAAATTGGTGGAAGCTGGTTTTAAGAACTCGCTACTGTCCCCCACAAAGTTGAAGGTGCTAATTAACAAGAAATCCTGCTTCTTCACAGAACCCAGGGATGCCTGGGATTGGGATGAACAATGTACCCCACTTTTGGGGCACTGTGGATCACCCTCACTGTCAAGGTTGGTTATCCTCGGGATCGGATCGATGTTCAAAATGGTCTACCGCCTGACAACTCCAAAGTCTGAATACTATTATAGTACAGACTGATGAAGGGATCAGGCAAGGGAAGGAAAGGAAGGGTACAGCAGGGAGGGAGATCTGTAGGTTACAAAGAAAAGGATTACTCTCTCTGGATTGAGTGATCATATACAGAAGGTAATCGATAAAAAAACCTCAAAGAATACCTGTAAATAAAATAGAAGAGAGCTTGTAACCTATGTTGTTCCAGGACAACTATAATCGGTTAGACCTGAACTTTTGCGGCTGAAATAAAGAAACAACAATTCAACATCATAACAAAATGCTTTTTGTATCCTTACAGCACTCTATATTATTTCATAAGGTATATTGATCCTCCTCACATACCCTTTAATATTCGGCCGTAACTTTCACAGGGGAGAATAACCCAAAAGATAACCAGCTGTGTCACTAGCAACACTCCCCACACTAAAGAAAATATCTGTAGACGGTGCACGAAGCACCATTACCAGACTGGGACAGGTTCGTTCTCATTCGGATAAATAATTAGCAGCTGCATCCACTGCGGTCTCCATGCTTTTACGGGCGGAGCTGACCTCACACTGACGTGTGTGCGTCTCCTCCCGCAACTCACACCGGTACCTGGGAATTGTAGTCTTTAATAGTCCTGGTACCTAAATCATTTTGTATCCTGTTTATCTGGCCTGACAGTGATCACAGATAAGTAGAAGGGCTAATGGGTCATGACAGTACATCCCTTCCCTGGAGAACACTGGAACGCACAAGGTTTCATAGGAAAACGTCTGTGGAAAGAAGCAACAAGTCTGGGAGCATGCACGGCCGTAGATGGCTCGCAAGAGTTTTCCTCTGGTCCATACCCTTTCCAAGCAACTAAATACCAGAGTTTCTTTCCCCTGCATTTGGAATAAAGAATTTTTTGAACTTCATATTCCTTTTCATTGTTCACCCAGATAGGAATGGGTTTCTTTTTGACAGGTGAGGATGCAGGTTTGAGCAGTGAAACATGGAACACAGGGTGAATACGTAAATTGGAAGGTAAAACAAGTTTAACAGTGACAGGGTTTATACTAGTAGTGGCTGGTGACATTTGAAAGTGGTGGGCGTAAAATTATTGTCGTACTGCACTGCGGTGAGCGAGCCCGAGAATTTCTTTTAAAAAGAGTGGAAAAATTGTGTATTTTCAAGCAAATTTGAGGAAGCAGGAAGGTTAATAAAGCAATACGATTGAATTATTTATCATTTAAGAAATTGCCAATTTTTATGAGCTATAGAGGACAATCTTTGCGTATGCTGATGTAAATGTGTGCAACTGTTTACATAGGTGTATCTGGGATTCCAAATACAGGTGACCCGGAGAAGAAAAGGCGGGAAGATTGAACGAGCCACGGGCACCCCTGAAACAAAGGGGATGCGTTTCACTCGTGGAACCAGGGGTGGAGAAGATTGGGTGAGGGGCGACAAACACAATGTGCCTCTATATGTGTGAATGGAGCCACCAGTGTGGAGTGGCATTTGGGCAACTATTTTCTGGTGCCAAGGGTCAAAGTCCAGGGGAAGACCCACTATCCTGCATCCGCGCCTCCAGCCCATTTTTAAAGCAGGGGCTCTGTCTGGCCCTCAAGAGAAAAGGCAAGAGAAACACCTGAGCCCCAAATATCCCACTTACACGAGACCCACAGGATACCCTTTGACATCGGACACACCCCAGAGCTGGGCCTATGTCATGGAACATCCAACCCACACCATAGCACGACCTCAGCCCAAAGAATGCTTGCTCTCTGACACCCAGGGTTGGATTGGTAAGGCGGGCACAGGGGCAATGGGCTGGTATCCGAGTTCCAGTTGTGGGCCGCTTTTTTGGCCAGCAGGGTGGCCGATTTTGGCTGTGTCTGTGCAGTTCAGATGCCGCCACCGGTTCAGTGGGGGGCCTAAGCAGCCTTTCTGAAGGCAGATGGGCCTCTATTACTGCCCTTTTACCAATGAGGCAGAAGTGGCATTACCGGTCTCTTGCTGGCCAGCCCATTAATGTATGCAGATTCAGCAGGGGGCCTGAGCACTTATATTCAGGTGTGATTCACCATTGTGAGCTAATCCGTGCACAAAGAGTCCTGGCAACATTTGCATTTTTTTTTATCTTAGTGAAGTTAAGAAACATGGCGCTTTTATAGAACCCCCCCCTCTTTTAAAACACTTAAAACACTGAAGCTGAGTTTTGAAAAAAAGACTGAATCCGCAGATGTGGGACAAATTTTTATCCCAATCCAACCCTGCACACCCAAAAGTCACTTAGAGAAAGGCCGAGCCTACGAGATGTCCTCTCTAACCAGCTCACCCTTTGAGTAGGACCTTACCTCACAGTATGCCTTCTGACTTCAACCACACCCCAGAGGAAGCCATAAAAAACCCAGAGTGTCCTCTGACCCCACCCCAACCCCATCGCAGAGCAGGACATAAACACTCACACATGGTGAACTCTGCTGCCATCGCAGAGCACGCTCTGAGCACAGAGGGGTTCCTTCAATGCCAGCCTCAACCCACAGCAGGGCAAAAGCCCCACAGTGCCCATAGATACACTGCCCTACCCCACAGCAGGGCCTAAGATCACACAATGCCCTGATTGACACGTACGTCCCTCTGACAGAAGGGCGTGTACCCCTGCATGCATTTCCAATTTGGTATATATCCCTGTTTAAACCGTCTCTCCGGCCCTCCCCTGCACTGAACTGCGAACCGTGACTGAAACACATCAATGAAGCTGATTTGACTTCCAACTCACCCACTGGATCAACCGCCGTGGCTGCCCAGGTCCACACTTGCCCTGCCTGGTCTCCAGCACTCCAGCTCGAGATATCTCTGGTGCCGGGACAAGTTCTGTTGCAGTGGGACTGCTTTTCAATGCAGCGAACCCGTGGCTCTGCCGCTGCTGGCTCTCCTTATCTCGCGCTGCCTCCTCCAGAGTCTCAGGACCTCCGTGTGTCTTTTGCCTGTGGGTGACCCTCCAGGCAGGCGACTTTTTGCAGGGACTCCCCCGCTGCACGAAGGATACGGTGCCCTGTTCCTGCGACCAATGATCTCCGGCAATGGGAGCCTGAAGAAAGCTCGCCAGCTGCACCGGGTCCGGGGATCCTTCTCCTCTGCACGGAAGGTATGTCAGATCACTGATGTCTTCGAGGGGACTGGGGGCACTGGATCCATAGTGCTGTCGACGCCATTTTACGTGCACCCAACGCTGAGCCCTCTGACCTGCCCAGAGCGACCAACGCTGATGCCCTCTGACCTACCCGGAGCTCCGGCGGCCCGGCAGCGATCTCTGCCCTCACTTGAGGCGTCTCCTCCGCGCCGTTTGATTGCCTATGAGGCGTGATGCAGACGCTTTGCCTGGCATCTCAACCCTGGTGCTTGAGCTCAGTATTTGAGTCAGTTACAGCTCCCTCCCTGACTTAAATGGCGGCAAGATTAGGACTTCATGACCACTATACTCTGATCTTCAATGACGGCACCTCAATGGCATCGTGAGTAGTTTTACACACTCTTCCTCTATCGAGACGTGCAATCCTGGTAAATAGCGGTCTGAGCTCATCAAACGACTCTGTCACTGTTCACTGCCTGACTTTAAAATGGCATCATTATGAAGACAAAGCTGCCCCTCCATACTGCCTCGGGCCTTTTACCCACGAAAATGGCAGCACCTGGCAATGGCAACAGAAAGAGGACTGCACCATCAAAACAAACAAGGGCCCACAGCTGCACCCTGAGCCATGCTCGTTCAGGTGGCGGCCATCTTGAAGTGGCACTGACCTGCCATAGCAGTCAATGAAAGATTTGTCGAACTTTGGAAAAGCTCTAGGAATTTCTTCTTACTTACGACCCGGCCAATTTCTTATTTCCTATAAGGCTACTATCCTAATAATCACGGACATAAGGAAATCTGCTGCTTACTGACCCATATCTCTCCTATAGTGCCCAACCCTAGCCAACATAGTAGGTCCTGGCCTGACCGCTACTGGGGTAAATTCATACACCCTGGTTTACCCCCCTAACCTCTCCAAAACCGCTACAAAAACTTTCAAGCACCTCACCCTGAAAAATCACCCTGAGACACTGATCTCTGACCTGCGTTTCAGTGCGGACAATGGCACAGTCATCAACGACCTCGTTTTCTACTCCAGAAGAACCCCCTCTTGGCGCAATTCCTTTGCACACCTCCTCAATGTACGCACAACCAGGAACATTCCTTACGGCACTAAGCTCACAATAGCGCCCTCCGCAACCCTGCAAGCTGACCTCACCATCACCCTCTACAAAAGCGGCATTGTATTGATCCAAGCCTCACCCAAAAACCTCAATAAATTTGCGGACCTTTTTACCCTCCTCAGAAACCATGTGCACGACACTGGCAGGGCGACCAACACCCACCTTGACAATCCTCCGACCTGCCTGCCTAGCATGACTAACCTCCCACAAACCACCCCTCTAAGGGTTTCCAACTCAGTGCCTCCTAACCCCTCTAGTTCGTCTCCCGGCCCTGCTAACACTACCGCCCCGAGACCATTGGTCTCCTCCCCACTATCTCCCCATACTGTCTCTGAGGTTTCTAACACAGCTCATCCTAATCCCCCTAGCTCATCTACCGGCCTTGCTAACACTATTGACTCAAGACCCTTGGACTCCTCCCTACTAGCTCCCCACCCTGACTCTGAGACCGGTACACCTCCAATGACCTATGATGCAGGTCAAGCTAGCCCTGTTAGCCCACAAACCACCCCTCCTATTGCTCCTAACACAGTCCATCCTAACCCTCCTAGCACCTCTACTGCGCCCCCCCCTTATATGGATATCGATACTCTGCACTCCAGAGCCGCCAAAATAATTCAGAGCATCCATTTCTCCATTCTGGATCTAACGAACCTTCTCCACCTCGCCAAACTCTCCTTCGCCCTACTCAAGCCCCTGCTGAACTCCACCTCCCCTCCTATCACAGAGCTCCCCAAACACCCACTACCTACATCCTTGAGGCACCTTCGCCCTCGTAAGCATCCCTGCCACCTATCGGAGGAGGAAACCCTAGCTCTCGTCCTCTCCTACAACCCCTCCCTCACCACACCAAATCCGCTAGACCTCACTGAAAAGGAAATCCTCGCCATTCTCCAGGACTGTAGCGCAGCCCCAGTTACCCCTTGCCTATCAGACGCGAGTGCCGAACTTCCCATCTGCACGGTCGCTATCAACCCCTGCAGATCAGCTACCCTCCGTAACAGAAGTGTGATTAGAAGCAATCTAGCACCTGTACACTTGTCCGCCCCGACTCCCGACACTCCCTCCGACCCCTCCCTGACTGGTCTTTTAATTAACTGTCGATCGGCAGTAAAGCATGCCGTCGATGTTGCTGCTCTCATCCTGAACAATAATTTCGACTTAGCAATTCTAACAGAATCATGGCTAAACGATTCCTCATCCCCATGCCTAGACCTCTTAGTCCTCCCAACTATAACATTGCTAGGCTGGACAGACAACATAGCAAGAAAGGAGGTGGCATCGCCTGCATCTATCGCTCGAACCTTCTTGTCACGGAACTTCTGGCGGATACCACCGACTCCTGCGAATACCTCGCCCTCTCTATCTGCAGTAACTCCACCCAACTGTGCAACCTGCACATCTTTTACCACCCCCAGGCATGAATGACTCCTTCACTGACCACCTCATGGAAATTCTCACAGCAAAGAGTTCCTCCAACGCTAAAGACATTTTCCTTGGCGATTTCAACCTGCACTGGAACGATCCCAAGGATCCTCATGTCAACGCCATTAAAGACCTCCTGGCCGATCAAGCCCTGACCCAACCTAAATGCTGGGCCAGAGACACCAAGAACCTGGACCACAAAGAACTTGAGGCTCGGTGCAAATCTGACCACCCCCCCCTCGCATATCACAATGGTCAGTGACCTCAACGATCACTATTCTGCAACTATGTCGAACATTCTGGATGACCTAGCCCCACTAAAACTAAAAAGAACTCAAATCAAAGATAGAAACCCCTGGTTCACTGGATCCCTCAACAATGAGACGAGATCCCTCCGGCAATCCGAAAGAATTTGGAGACAGCACCCCTCTGCCGCTCACCTAAAACTTCTCCGCCAGGCCAAAAATACATACAACAGGAACATCCTCAACTCAAAAAAAGAATTCTTCAGATCGGAACTGGGGAACGCCCTGAACAGACCCCGCAAACTCTTCGAACTGGTCAAACACCAATCCAACAAACTGGCCAAAACATTGAAAGAAAACCCCAAGTCTCTAATATCTGAGGAATTCTCCTCGTTTTTTGCGGACAAAATCAAAGCCCTAGGTAACGAACTTAGTTGCGCCTCATACTCTCTACCACCCCCTGACCTGCCTCCTCCCCCACGCCGCCCCAACAGGCTTCACCTAAGGATCAAGCACACTGGACCGACTTCACACTCTACGACGAAGACTCCGTCTCCAAAATCCTATCTACCTTAAACCCGAACAACCATTTCAACGACCCGCTCCCCTCTAACTGCCTAGCTGCCGCCGCCCAATCCATTATTCCTAGCTGGACTGCAATGTTTAACGCCTCTCTCCGGCAGGGATCAATTCCTGACTCTCTGAAAGTGGGCCAAGTCCTCCCCATTCGGAAAAAGCCGTCGCTGGATCCAGCCTTTCCATACAACTTCAGACCTATTTCCAACATCCCTCTCTTAGCTAAAGTGCTGGAGAAGTGTGTGCAACTGCAGCTAAGTCATCACATCAACAACTTCCACCTACTCGATGACTTCCAATCTGGATTCAGACCGGGACACAGCACTGAAACCACCATGCTCCACATCGTCGATGATGCCCTCCAAGCCCTTGACCAAGGCAAAACTTGTCTCCAAATCCTCCTACATCTATCCTCGGCCTTCGACACGGTCAACCATGGGAAGCTACTCGAACGCCTCAAACTCAGGATGGGATTAGATGGCTCTGTCCTAGAATGGTTTAGATCCTTCCTCCAAAACCGATCTCAGAGATTCCTAATTAACGGCAACCTGTCCGTTCCCTCTTCGGTCACGGTTGGAGTCCCTCAAGGATCAACGCTGTCCCCCACCCTCTTCAACCTTTATCTAGAACCGCTTGCCGAAGTCCTACGCACCGCAAATATCTCCTACCATATGTACGCTGACGACACTCAGATCTACATCAAAATCTCATCTCTCGAGGAGATTCTCTCCCTGAATGAGGCCCTGAAGCTGACCGTCCAATGGCTCTCCTCCAATCAACTCAAACTCAACGCAAAGAAAACAGAATTTCTTCTAATTTCCCCTCCAAAAACCGACCCTGAGATTCAGACATGGATTAAGGCCATCACAGCCTTAAATTGCCCACCGACCATTGTGGATTCGGCCAAATCACTGGGAATAACCTTGGACTGCAACTTGAACATGCGGGTCCACATCAACTCGATGGCCAAATAGGCCAGATTCCACCTGAGCTACCTATAGAAACTGAAACCCTTCCTTGACGCTCCCGACCTAAAACTGGCAGTCCAAGCACTAGTCATTTCTAGACTGGAATATGGCTGTTCCACCCTCTCTGGTTTACCCAAGATCTCCCTAGCACCTTTAAAAGCTTGCCTCAATGCGGCCGCCAGACTACTTACCGGCACAAGGAAATTTGATCACATTTCTCCACACCTGAAAGCGCTGAACTGGCTTCCTCTCGAGGCCAGAATACAGCTTAAGCTGGCATGCATCACACACAAGGCCTTATACTCAAACTCCCCTGCATATCTTGCACAGAAACTTGTGGTATACGGAGGAATCAGAAACTCACGGTCCGCCAGAGACCTCCTACTCCAGCCTGCACGCTTTCGAAAAAAAAAACTTATAATCGGGCGTTTGCTGGGGCTGCGCCAAGAATATGGAACTCCTTCCCACCCGCCATCAGAAGAATCCCCTCTCTTGCACGTTTCAAAAAGGAGGCCAAATCCTTCCTCATGGGTAACTTCCTCGTCTAAACCCTTACCTTCAACCGCCACAGAGACCCTGATCAATTCACGGCTATTGCCTCCCTCCGATGACCCTTCACCCCACCAAGAAACCTGGGGTCTGTCTTCAGCAACTGTAATGTAAACTGTACATTGTATCCCTCCATCCCTCTAGTATTCAGCACTTCGCCCCCTCCCAAATTATGGTATACTCTTGTGATTCCATGCCTCTTGTACAACTCTATGACTCTGTAAAGCACTCTGATACCCTAACGGGTCAAGTTCGCGCACTATAAAACACAAAAATAAATAAATAAAAATAAAGAGTCATGCGTACTCATGGAATTTAATAGAAAACACACCATGGGAGAGAAACAAGAGAATGTTTTCACACTTGTTGACTCGAGCCACATCGAATTTCACCTCAGAGGGCCGCAGGTCGTATTCACTTATATCTAGAGTGCCAAAGAACTCACTTTCCCAGCATGCTGCAAAAATAATTCCATAGCAATTGTACACCAAGTGAACAACCGAACCGGTGATTCAGAAGTGGTAAGCAGTGAAGCCAAGCCAAAGTGCAAACAAATGCAATGCAACACTTTTATCAAGGCCCATGCTGTGATTGTAAAATCTGTTCTCTAAACACGCGTTCCTGGCATGTCCCGAATTTATCATGTCAACTGGCACTCCGTTATCGCATCGCTGGGCCACAAATAAGAAACAGCATATTAGATTAGATTAAACAAGCTTGTCTGATAAAGTGTATCTTTAGGTCAGTTGACGACAGAGTTCAATTGCCGATGATGTTCCGCATACCTATATTTAAGTCTCTCAGCGTAAATCTCCTTAGTGGTGAACCGGTGCAGTGCCACTTGCGCCAGAAGCGCCCCGTGGATTGCGTACTGGTTGTGCGTGCTCGTTGTGCATGCCCGCGCAGTGAAAAAGGAAAACGAGAAAAGACTAAGGTGTGGGTACTGCCACATGTATATTGTAATGAGCACGTGCTTGGAGTGATAAAGTTACGTGAATTGAGAAATGTGTTAGGAGCAGAATAAAATCCATGACTCATTTCTGTTTGTATTACATTGGAAACTGGCCTGTTCAAGACCCATGCAATATAATTCTATTTACAGATCTTTTTTCACATTACGAATTGATCACTGATGGTTGCAGCTTCCCTCTTCGGGGATTTGATGATGTATGCATTGCGACGAACTCTGACCTTTCTCTCTATAACTTTCGATAACGTTGACCTATTTTTCTATTGCAAGGAGGGTTCCAAGCGTACTCTACACAACATTGTAATATAGGTAAGATGTACATATCATGTCATCATTGTTATATTTTAGCAGACGCATGGCCTCTTAATATAGCAGTTATACATATAATTGCTCTTATAGTGAGCATAGAGGACATCAATACCCCTTGAGGAATAATGGCTGTCATCAAAGATGGAAAGGTAAAAAAGCATTACAATTCTGGCCAAACCG
Organism: Calotriton arnoldi; assembly: GCA_963921515.1. Lineage (NCBI taxonomy): Eukaryota > Metazoa > Chordata > Amphibia > Caudata > Salamandridae > Calotriton > Calotriton arnoldi. Next base: position 978,948 of record CAWUFW010004448.1, on the reverse strand, counting down.
TAAAACGCCAACTGCTTTAAGAAGCGGACCATTTTTTGCTGCTTTTCAGTGAATAATAAAACTTTAACTGCGCTGTTCATTTCTGTGACAGAAGCTTGTGGGTGAACGTGTGTCCTACTTCAAATACCAAACGCTGACTAAAGATTTTGACGAACATTTGACCTGGATTTCATGTAAAGGGGTTCTTAGAAGCAGAACTTTGTTGGCAGAAAATGACAAAAAAAACTCACGATCGGGACTCTGGTGAACATACAAATGTTTCACCATCCTTATTCACAAACCCACTTCTTTTGTATGTGCTGTTGTCTTTCGAAATTTGCCAAACTACTCATCAGAAAAAGATACATTTTGATCAATGTTTTGTGGAGCTGGGGCATTTCCTTGCAGTCTTCTGAGCACTAAACCTGTTGTCTTTCCAACACTGTTGTGAGTTGCCTTTTGAAAGCGTAGACCAAAAAACGACCCCCCTTGGAACTGAGTTGGAGTGTGTTAGTAAAGGCCTTCAGGACAACTTGTTAGGACGCAACCTCTCCGTTCTTGGAGTCTGACAGGCACCCACCTGAGTGAAAAGGCAGACAGTGTTAACAACTGCAGCCCCAGCCCAGACTTGACGGGCAGCTCCTGGGGTGCTGTGTCTTATCACAGCTATCAACTGGCGGCTACAGTTCCAAGACGCAGCAGGTTGCGGCAGACAAAACGACCCTGCTTACTTTCTCAATAGCCTGTGATGGAGCAGAGTTTTGAGAAAATAAAACCTGCTCGGATTAATTCCTTGGTAACATTCACTAACAGTGTGCGGTGAAAATAACATGCAAAAACACAAAAACACAGGGAAATGCTTATGCGCATGCGTGCACTAATGCGTGGACTAATGCATGAAAGCCTAGGCCACATTCGTGTTCTGCTTGATAATAATAATGCTGCTTTCTGCACGTTAATGCTTTGTTAGACAAATAACGTGGGATAGTGCAAATGGTGGGCAGTAAAACAGTGAGAATTATATTTCATGAAATTAATAATGTCTGTGTTTTATTCATCATAGTGATGCTTGCATGGGCCTACATCGTTGCATGACGAATTGAGGGTTAAAAAAAAGAAAGACTAAAATTGAGCTCTGAAAGAGAATGGAGAAGGCAATGTTGATGACCTTCGAGAATCATTGATGTCTGCCAAGTAACTGAAGGATGGCCGTGGGACCATGAGCAAATGTACAAACTTCTTCTGCGGAAGCTGCAGAGGCGGACTATGAAAAAGTAGAGATTTGAAACATGTTACTAGTTGAAGGAAGCGTGTATTCATGAGACGTGGCTTACGTATTGCTAGAAATATTAAACAAAGAATGCTGTGAAAACATGGACGTGACTATGGTGGTGTGATAGAACACCCCCTAAATTGACCAATGAGAGACTAAGATTCTGAAAATGTTGTTACAATGGTGGGTTGGACATTTAAGTTTTTAGAGTATAACTGGGGTGTCTGGGGGGTGTTAGCTCATGCCTTTGAAGAAGCTAGAGAGGGGAGATTGTCGCTGTCCGCCGGTTTGCTGTCTGCAGATAGGGGCCTACCTGTTTCTTGTTCCTATCCTACTCTTTGTTCCCTGAACTTTCCCGGGGAACCCCCAACTATTCTCATGGCCAGGGGGTAGATTTTCCACTAAAATACTTGGGTTAGTATAGCTAAAATCTGTATTTTGAATAATCATTTGCAAACGTATATTTGTCTCTGAAACTTATGTCTCTTCATCTATCCACTCCTTCATTGCATTTTATTCATTGGGATTTGTGTTTGACATCTTTTGCTTTGATAAATGTTCTCTCTCAGTGATTTATGCATTGTTTGCCTTGTAAAACTGTGCATGATGAGCATTTACATTCACATTATTTGCGATAAATATTATTAACCTTATTCCGAGTTTGTGCTTTATTTAGTAGTATAGATTGATAGTTAGTTTCTAATTATTACCATCAACTTCTCAACTAATGGTCCATCGACCAGAGGAAAGAGAGTTGATCACAGGTTCAATTATGTATCTTGTGTGTTAGGACGAGCCTGTAGTTTGTGAGCAACTGATTTAACGTAAACTTGAAACAGTGCAACAGGGATTTATGTGTTGGGTGTATGAGTATGGGCCAGTGATTATATTTTTTATCGATCCCTGGTTGGCTCCGGATCAGTTTTTGGTAGCAGAGGATGGTTTATTATTGATTAGTTTGGTAATAATTATTGATTATTGAATATTTGTTTTCTTAACATGAAAAGTTAGTGTTTTGTTCTATGTTGTCTTGAAGTACGGGTACGGAGTTACCTAAGATCCCGGGATGATAATGTATTAGCCTGAAGAGACAGAAGAATAGTGTGGATAAGGTATCACACTGCAGAAGTACTTTGTCTGTTGTCATAATACTTAACGGCAAAAGGCTGTTGGTGTTATATTAGGGAGTATTTCGTTTGAGAGTAGATTTTGTTAGAAATAGTGAAGGGTCCACTTCCGAAACTCTGGCATAACATCCCCAAAGGAGTACCAAGAACTCTTTCCATGTGAAAGTCCTCTTCCGAAATTTTGGCTAGTATCCCTAGAGGAGTACCAAGTCCTCCTGTAGCTTGTTTGGGTGTAGAATAGTGCTGGTCGTTATTTTACTTGAAGTGAGAGAATCTTTCTTTTTGAAGTGAAGACTATCTCTTTATTTAGTGGAACAGACAAGGTAGCATTGTTTTATGTTTGTTGACTAACAAGTTTTGTTGAGAAAAGTATAAAAAAATTGCCGTATTATTTTGTAAAGGGAGGGTCAGTAGAAGGAGTAATACTGACGTCACAAAAAGCAGCGCTGGCATTGGTCAGACAGCTGGCGTTCGAAGTGCTGTGAATGGTTGATCACTGTGAGCCGTGCTGGTATTGGTCAAGGTACTGATTAAATAGGAGTGTTCTGATTGGTTGGTTAGTGTGAGTCGCGCTGGTATTGGACGGTTGTTGACAAATAGAATAAGCAGAAGTACGAAGAGTTTGTTGTTTGTTTATTTATTTGTATTTTAGCGAGAAGATTTGGGAAAAATGAAGCTGGTTAATAAGATAAAGAGTTTCTTTAAAAAGGACAAACCAATAGTTACAAGAGAGGGAATTCCTATTCCACCTCCGAGAACAGCTGCTTCTTTTATGATGTAGGAATGTGGTTACCATACGTGTACTTGGTTAGAAAATTGGGTGAAATACACGGAAGATGATGGTGTTTCGGCTTTTCCGAAGCATGGTACATTTAATGTAAGGATCCTACAGAATTTGAGAGGAAGAATGAACTCTTTATAACCAAATCCCAGACCTACACAGTATGAAGCGCTTGAGGAATGGGAACAAGAAGTGTATGATCGAGAGAAGTATAGGGGCGGAAGGAGATATAGGAGTATAATGTCCAGGTATCCTTTTGAAAAACGGGATGATAAAATGAAAAGATGGAGGAGAGCTGTGATAGGGGATGGTTTGTATCCAGTTTTAGTTGCTGAAGAAGCAACTGGAGGCAAATGTAAAGAAAAGAAGAAACATGTAGAGACATCAAGGATAGATTTTGACCCAAGTGATTCTGATGATGAGTTGCACCATTAATGGGAACCCCACTAATTCCGCAGGTCAGTACAAGAGAGTGAAATGGATATGCTGAATAGGACAAGAGAGGAGTTGACTCAGAAAATTAATCAGTTGAATCTGAATGCAGAAGCACTAACAGTGCCAGTAACAATTGGACCTATTGTTCCGTTGTACGGAGAAAAACAGAATATATCAAGAGCACATGCTTTGACAGTCCCAATGAATAGAGACAGGAATAAAGTGGTAATGAGAGTTGATCAGGCTGAACAAACTGAAACAAGTACTTCATTAATTGATCTTCCAGTTTGTGAAATGTTAACTGAAACCCCTAAGAGAAGTGCGCAAATAGATCCGAGGAGTGAGTGCAGAATGTCACTCCGGTATCAGGGAGTTCAATGGGACCTTCACCAGATGAATTAGATGACTGGATAAGGGGAATGGAAAAGCGAAAACCTCAACCCCAGAGTATAGATGTGAGTAAACTGAGAGTGGATTTGGAAGAAATGATTATTGGTACAATAAGCCCAGACAGATTGAGTAATTATTGAGATGAGGAGTTGTTATTCCTGTGTAAAAATATTACTTGGAGAGCGAGAAATCTTCATGAAAAATTAACAGAGGCTGCTTATGAATATGGAGTGGACATAGAGAAGTCAAGAGTGTTACAGAAAACATGTAGATTGGATTTTACTGAAAAGGATTTAGAGAGCTTGAATGCGTCTGGCAAAAGATTGCAAATAAAAGAATTAATGAGCATCTTGAAGAAATGGGGAGATGTAGAATGGTGGAAAGGTAGATGGGCGAAAAAGAAAGAAGAAATGATTGTCAATAAAAATGCGTCTTTATTTCCACTAAGAGAATCAGAACAGGCTGAAAGGGTGTGTCCAATAAGAGAAGTTCCGGGTGGTGGATATGTTCACGATCCTTTGACAAGACAGGATATATTGTCTTTTACTAATGACTTCTCTAGGTTGAGGGAAAAGCCAGTTGAATGGTACAAACAAGTAGAGAGGTTTGTGAAGGTTTCAAAGGTCTTGTTGTAGGATTTGGATGGTTTGTTTGAGATTGTTGTTCCAGCAGATTTATGGACAGAGTGTAAGATTGCTGTTGATTGGCCTAAAGAAGAATATCCTAGAGATGCAAAAACAGGTGCACCTTCAGATGCGGTGATGAAGAAATATCATCAGGTAATTACTTACCTGAAGGGAAAAATTTCTCAGAAAGAAACAGATTGGGTTAAAATTGACAGAACAACTCATGAACCAAAGGAGTCGGTACATGCTTATTATGAAAGGTTGTTACAGGTGTTCAAACAATACAGTGGGTTTGAGAATATTGGAGATAAAGATATGGGACATTTTTTGTATTGTTTTGTATTCGGATTAAAACCAGAAATTAGTAACATGATTCAGCAACATTTGATTTGTTGGCAGAGTAAAACGGTTGATGAGATACTGAGGTATGCAAAGTATTATAGTGATGATATTGAATCGAGGCATAAGAAGCTAAAAGAGAAACTTATGTGGGCACAAGTGAAAGTGGCAAAACAGCAAGAAGGAAACAGTGGTTCTCAAACAGATTTTCAGATGAAAGGTCGGAATCAGAATGGTCAAATAATGAGTGGTGGTACCCTTGTCATGCGTGCGGAAAATTTGGGCATTGGAAGAACGAGTGTAGATCTGCTCAGAAAAATAATGGGATGAATCAAAATTTAAATTCACAGATGCAGAATGAGGTGGTTGCGAATCAACAACAGCAACAGCAGCAGCAGATAGTTACTCCACAGTTACAGGTACCACAAGCTCCTATGCCAAATAATGTGAATGCTAAAGTGCAGAGATACAGTGCGAACACTGGGTTTCACGCAGGTGAACAAATTGGTAAGAATCAAAATGTGCAAATGGTTTTGCAATACTTGTTGCAGTGCAATGAGAGTGATTCAGACTCATCTCAATGACGGTGCCTGAGGGGGGAGGAAGAGTGCGTACTTGGCGCAACTCTAGGGGTAGATCAGTCAGGTCCATTTGTTGATGGAAAAGTGGAAGGTAATGATATTACATTCCTGGTGGACATTGGTGCTACCCGTTCTACTGTGAGAGCAGCAGAAATTCCAAACCTACCCCTCTCTGGAGAAACTATCCAAGTCGTAGGAGTTTCCAATAAGCATATCAAAACCCCAATAACAAAGCCAATAGAAGTTCATATTGGAAAATTCAGAGACATGCATCGGTTCGTGGTATGTGATACGAGTCCGGTAAACCTTTTATGGAGAGATTTACTGTGCAAGATGAATTGCACTATTTATTGTACACCAGATGGTATTGCTTTCCAAACACCAGATGAGGATGTTGCGTTTAAAATGATGTTAGCTAAGCAAGAGACAGAAGTGGATGAATTGTTTTCACTTCTTACTAAAAAGATTTGCCTGCAGAGTTGAGAAGTACAGTACGATCTGATGTATGGGATTTCTCAGGAAAAGAGATTGGTCTGATGAAAGGAGTGGATCCTATTCAGGTTGCGGTGAAAACGGGTGCAACATTTCCAAACACACCTCACTACAAAATGAGTGCTGAGATAACAGCAGGAGTTATTCCTTTGATTGACCAAATGATTGAGCAAGGTATTTTAAGAGAAATACTAAGCAGTCCTTGTAATTCACCTATTATGGGAATTAAAAAGCCAAGCGGAAAATATAGGATAGTACAAGATTTACGAAAAATAAATAAGATTGTAGTACCCTGTTGTCCAATAGTGCCAAATCCAGCAGTGATTCTATATCAAATTCCCAATGATGCAGAATGGTATACAGTAATTGATCTGTGTCAAGCATTTTTCTCGATTCCTTTACATCCGGATAGCCAATATTTGTTTGCATTCTGGTTCGGAGACCGTGTTTTGGCATGGTGCCGAGTTCCCCAAGGGTACACAGAGAGTCCATTGATTTTTAATCAGATTTTGAAAAAATGTCTGGAGACTTTGATTATGCCAGAAAAATCAGTTTTGGTTCAGTATATTGATGACCTACTGGTGGCATCAAAAACACAAGAGGCATGTGTGACAGATACAAATGCCTTACTGAATCATCTAGCAGAAGGGGACACAAAGTGTCACCAGCAAAATTACAGTTTTGTAAACAGGAGGTCCAATATTTGGGACACAAAATAGAGAAAGGAGTGAGAAAGGTGACACCAGAAAGGATCAGTGTGATTCAACAAATGAGCCCTCTTAAAACTCAGAAGGAAGTGTGAATGTTCTTGAGAATGGTTGGATACTGCAGACAGTGGATCAGTGGCTTTTCACTGATTGCGAAGCCTCTACAGAGGTTGACACACAAAGATGTGACTGATCAGATTGAATTGGATGATGGAAGCATGAAAGATTTTATTGAGTTACGAGACAGTCTTTGACAAGCACCTGTATTGGGAATGCCGGATTATACAAAATATTTTGCGCTGTACTGTTATGAGAGAGATGTGCACTTTCAGTTTTGACTCAGAGACATGGAATGGCACGACGTCCAGTGGTATATTTTTCTGCTACTTTGGATTCAGTGGCTGCAGCGTTACCGGGTTGTTTGAAAGCAGTAGCTGCTACTTGTGTGAGCTTGGAACAAAGTGAAGCGATTGTGATGGGACATTGAGTTAAAGTATATGTGCCACACTCAGTTGAGATTCTTTTGACAAGAACACGTACACAGCACATGATCTATAGTCCGAAGATTAGGTATGAAAGAGTAATATTAGGTGCTGAAAATGTGACTGTGGTGAGATGTACGACAATAAATCCGGCAACATTGTTGCCTCGTCCATTTTGTGAGGAAGTAAGAGATGAGGCAGATCACGACTGTTTGGATGTGACAGATTTGTGCACGAAACCAAGGCCAGACATTAAGGATACCCCGCTAGAGGAATCAGATTGTGTGATGTTTGTTGATGGATCTTGTCTGAGAAATGAAAAAGGCGTATTGACTTCTGCCTATGCAGTATGTACAGTGGCTGCGGTTCTGGAAGCATTCTGTCTAAAAGGGGTAAATTCTGCACAAATTGCTGAGCTCATAGCTCTGATTAGAGCATGGAAAATTGGCAAACATTTGAAAGTAACCATATTTACTGACAGTCAATATGGTTTTGGGGTGGTTCACGATTTCGGACAATTTTTGATGCAAAGGGGATTTCTGACTTCTTCAGGTTCTCCTATCAGAAATAGCAAAAATGTGAAAGATTTATTGGATGCTTTGCAATTGCCAAAGAAAATTGCAGTGGTCAAATGTTCTGCACATAAGTCAGGAAATGATTATGTGACAAGCGGCAACAGATACGCTGATCAAGTAGCGCGTTTCTGTGCACAAAATTCAATTGCGATAAACAGAGGGGTGGAGAAGAAAAATACTAATTGCCACCTGATGTTTTCCTCCTGGGAAACTTGGGATGAGATTAGGCAGTTACAAGCAGAGGCAAGTGATGAGGAAAAGGAAATTTGGAAAAAATCAGGTTGCAAGAAGAGGGCAGAAGATGAAGTTTGGGTGTATATAGATGAAAGACCAGTTATGCCAGATTCTTTACTATCCCAAAGGGTATACCATGGAATTGCACATGTTTGGAAGAGATGCAATGATTAGACTCTTCAAGCAGTCATGGTATAACCCGAAATTCAGGGTCATTGCAGAGAGTTTATGCCAAAGGTGTCCTATATGTCAGCAGCAAAATCCAGGCAAAAAGACAGTTGTGAGTAGGGGACGAATTGGGAAAGCAGCAGGACCATTTATGAGGCTCCAGCTCGATTTCATCGAGCTTTCCCCATGTAACGGACTAAAATATGTGTTAGTTGTTGTTTGCTTGTTTTCTCGTTGGGTAGAAGCCTATCCAACAAGAAGGAATGATAGCTTGACTGTTGCGAAGTTGCTTCTAAGAGAACTGATTCCAAGGTTTGGTTTTCCAGTCACTTTAGAGACAGATAGGGGATCTCATTTTAATAATGAGATAATTCGGATGATCTGTGCATGCCCTACAGATTGAGCAAAAGCTGCATTGTGCCTATCAACCAGAAGCATCTGGAGTGGTCGAGCAAATTAATGGCACTATCAAATCAAGACTGGGAAAAGTATGTGCATCCACAACACTGAAGTGGCCTGACTCTTTACCCCTGGTATTGATGAGTATTAGAAGTATCCCAGATAAAAAGACTGGATTGAGTCCTCATGAAGTGCTGATGGGAAGAGCAATGAGACAAGCGATTGTACCAGCAAACAAACTGATGAATATTTCTGATGATCTAGTGCTTCATTATTGCAAAGGATTGGCTGATCTGGTGCTTTCTGTGTCTCATCAGGTTGGAGAAATTGCAACCACAACACAGCCGGATCAAGCACATGATCTGAGTCCAGGAGAGTGGGTTCTTGTCAAGAAACACGTCAGGAAGTCGTGTTTAGAACACAGGTGGCAAGGACCGTATCAGATTATTCTGGTGACAACAACAGCAGTGAAGTGTGGTGGCTTGCCAAACTGGATCCACACAGGTCATACCAGAAGAGTCCCAAGTCCACTTGAAAAAGAAGGTGAGCAGCAACTGGTGAAAAAAGATAAGAAACCAGAAGCTGAACGTTGTGCAGCTAAAGAATCTAGAGTGACAGATTCTGACAAGCTTGATAATGATGAACAAGCAAGCACAAGCCAAGTAGAGTGGGCACCAGCTACTGGGTCTCGTAAGACTGCTGTTGAGCAAGTAGAAAAGGTAGTTATAGAAAATCAAGTGCAAGTTCAACAAAGAAAGGGACTAAATAAAAGAACCTATGAACCAGAAAGAAAAGGTGAAGAAGTGGTTCAAGCTAGGAGAGTGAAAAAGGGTGACAATTGGCCAAGTGGAGTAAAAAGACTGAAATACACTCTTGAAAAGAGAAAACCAGAACAAATAAATGAAGTATCAAGTCTAACTGAACAAGAAGAATCAGAAGAAGAATCAGTATGAAAAACGAAGAGAATAAGAGTCCCAAGCAGGAAATACAGAGCTTCTGAATGGACATACGTAATATTGGAGGAAATTGAGAGCACAGATCAAATAGAAAGAGAAGTTGGTACTGGTACTGAGCAAATTGATTAAAGCAAATTGAGACCACCTTAAAAGAAAGCAGTGAAAAATTAAGGTGCAACAAAATTCAGTGAAAATATTTGGGAAGTTCCAGATGATTTGAAAAAGACTCTTTTTTTTAAAAGAAAAAAAAAAAGAAAAAGAGGGGGGTAAAGAAGAAGCTTTCTTCTTGAAGTGTAGGATACACTATTTTCCGGTGGTTTTTGGACAAGTTTGTCAACATTTTTAGAAAGTTGTTAGGATTTTCTTAGATTTTTATTTTTTTATAGGATACAAAATGGCAGAAGATATAGTGACTGGAAATCAAGAACCTAGTTTTAAACGTAGATGTATCAAAGCTTGCTTATGTAGAATCTTGCTACTAATGTTAATATGGTTAATATTAACTGTTTTTGTACCTATTCTAATGGTAACTAATAACAAGAATAATACTAATGTGATAAGTGAAAGAATGGACCCTGTTACTAAAGAAACTCCTAAAACTAACAATGATCAGGCTGATGATAGCATTTATCATCATGATAAATCAATTAGTGATTTCTCGTTAAATGTCTTTACAAAATTGCTGTATGAATATGTAGACACAATGGATGTGAGAGATTGCTATGTATGCATGCAATTACCTTCGTCTGTCTCAGAGGGGGTGACTTACCATCACCTTCCTTTAACATATGACATATCATGTAGTGTATTAACAAGTCTTTTTTACGTAACGGGGAAGTTACAGTATTATTATTCAAATATGGATTTAGTGTTTTCAGAAATTCCTATTAGAAAAGATATGAATAAGGTGTATAGTAATAGAAATGCCGGATATATGGGAGAATTTTTCCATATTACACAGACAATAGATATAGTATATGCTCATAGAAATAATCTAACTTGTAGTTTGCGGGCTGAAGAAAAAGAATTCATTAACATGGTTGAAGATAGAAGACAGGATTTTCAAAAGAAAGCTGCTGAACAGAAGTCACATGTACCACCATGGGCTTTTAGAGAGGGAAATTATAAGAAAGGCGAGACTTACGCTGCAATGTCTCTGGATTGGTACCATAAAGGGAAACTTTGCTTACTTAGACTAAAAACTGACTATAATAATTATTTCATTGGTACTAGTGAATGTGAACACACTTTTCTGATAACTGGTGGATGGGGATTAAAAGGTGGAGCTGATCCTGTATTTCCAGGAGTATATTATGTGTGTGGTAAGAATGCTTACTATAGGTTGCCAGCACACTGGTATGGTAGTTGTTACTTTGGGATCGTATTTCCTAAAGTATGCCATGTAGATAGAAATAATAAAATCAATGAAATAAAGCATGGACTAACACGCAAAAAGAGAGCACGTTTTTCAGAAATAATTGGTGATATTTTTGGTGCACTGATACCCTCAGTTGGAGTCATTCTAAATTTGCATAAAATTCAGAAACTGTCCAAAGTGGTTGATCGTTTATCAACAGATACTGCTGTGGGTTTTTGATGATTGATACTGAAATGGTTGCAATTAGATCAATGGATTTACAAAATCGACTTGCCCTGGATATTTTATTGGCAAAAGAGGGCGGAGTCTGTGGCATGTTGAAAATACAACACTGCTGTACTTATATCCCTGATCAAAGTAAAAGTCTTGAGGGATATATAAAGAATATTACAAAATTACATGAGGATTTGACTCAACGGTAGGTTGACGGTGTTTGGGAGAAACTTGGTAAGAATTTTTCCTCTATAGGTAGATGGTTTTCCACATTTGGGAGTAGTTTATTAGGAAAAATATTAGTACCAATTATTTCAATAGCTGTAGTGATTTTGTTTATAATAATGGCATATAAATGTCATAAGTGAAGATGTGGAAAGAAGGAGATGACAGAAGTAGGCAATAAACGTAGAGCTAGGAAAAGAAGGAGAGAAGAAATAGAATTAGAGGATATGAGAGGAAATTACTATGAAATGATGAAAGATTTAGACAGGAAAATGGCAAAACGGGAAAGAAGTACAGACCTTTAGATGAAAAATAAAGGTGGTAATTAGTATGATGGTGATTTTTGTGATGGCTCAAAAATGCCATCAAAGGGGGGAATTGATGGAGCAGGGTTTTGAGAAAATAAAACCTGCTCGTATTAATTCCTCGGTAACATTCACTAACAGTGTGCGGTGAAAATAACATGCAAAAACACGAAAACACGGGGAAATGCTTAAGCGAATGCGTGGACTATTGCGTGGACTAATGCATGAAAGCCTAGGCCGCATTCGCGTTCTGCTTGAAAAATAAAAATAATAATATTGCTGCTTTCTGCACGTTAATGCTTTGTTAGACAAATAAGGTGGGATAGTGCAAATGGTGGGCGGTAAAACAGTTAGAATTATATTTCATGAAATTAATAATGTCTGTGTTTTATTCATCGTAGTGATGTTTGCATGGGCCTACATCGTTGCATGACGAATTGAGGGTTAAAAAAAAGAAAGACTAATAAAAGACAAAAATCGAGCTCTGAAAGAGAATGGAGAAGGCAATGTTGATGACCTTCGAGAATCATTGTATGTCTGCCAATTAACAGAAGGATGGCCGTGGGACCATGAGCAAATGTATAAACTTCTTCCGCGGAAGCTGCAGAGGCGGACAATGAAAATGTAGAGATTTGAAACATGTTGCTAGTTGAAGGAAACGTGTATTCATGAGACGTGGCTTACGTATTGCTAGAAATATTAAACAAAGAAAGCTGTGAAAACATGGACGTGACTTTGGTGGTGTGATAGAACACCCCCTAAATTGACCAATGAGAGACTAAGATTCTGAAAATGTTGTTACAATGGTGGGTTGGCCATTTAGGTTTTTAGAGTATAACTGTGGTGTCTGGGGGGTGTTAGTGAGCTTGTGCCTTTGAAGAAGCTAGAGAGGGGAGATCGTCGCTGTCTGTCGGTTTGCTGTATGCAGATAGAGGCCTACCTGTTTCCTGTTCCTGTCCTACTCTTTGTTCCCTGAACTTTCCCAGGGAACCCCCAGCTATTCTCATGGCCAGGGGGTAGATTTTCCACTAAAATACTTGGGTTAGTATAGCTAAAATCTGTATTTTGCATAATCATTTGCAAAAGTATATTGGTCTCTGGAACTTATGTCTCTTCATCTATCCACTCCTTCATTGCATTTTATTCATTGTGATTTGTGTTTGACACCTTTTGTTGTGATAAATGTTCTCTCTCTGTGATTTATGCATTGTTTGCCTTGTAAAACTGTACATGATGAGCATTTACCTTCACATTATTTGCGATAAATATTATTAACCTTATTCCAAGTTTGTGCTTTATTTAGTAGTATAGATTGATAGTTAGTTTCTAATTATTACCATCAACTTCTCAACTAATGGTCCATCGACCAGAGGAAAGAGAGTTGATTACAGGTTCAATTATGTATCTTGTGTGTTAGGACAAGCCTGTAGTTTGTGAACAACTGATTTAACGTTAACTTGAAACAGTGCAACAGGGATTTATGTGTTGGGTGTATGAGTATGGGCCAGTGATTGTATTTTATCGATTATCGATCCCTGATTGGCGCTGGATCACCTGCAAACAATTGCAATGTGCCTGTTGTTTACACAGAGTCCAGCGAGCTGACGTGTGTGTTTAAAAACTGATGGCATATCTGAGTAAATACCCTACTTATCAAGGGGCTGCTAAGTGCTGCAATACACTTAACTGCCCGAACCACCAGCGGCCTATTCAAGCAGCACAGAGCCCCTCCAGCCCGTTTAGACTCAGATTGACAGGAACACTAAGGGCCATATTATCAAGAACTGCGATAACATTATCTCCGCTTTAGCGGCAGGAAACTGCAGCTAAAGCGGCGATAAGGGGCTTGATAATATGCCCTATAGAATTCCAATAGAAGCCCAGGTTTGATGTCCTTGACACCAGAACCTGGGCTTCTATTGGAATTCTATAGGGCATATTATCAAGCCCCTTATCGCCGCCTTAGCGGCAGTTTCCTGCCGCTAAAGCGGCGATAATGTTATCGCAGTTCTTGATAATATGGCCCTAAATTTGCTCCATGAACTGTAACTGGACTGGAAATCCTTACTTTTTACTGGTTTGTAGGAAAAAGACAGATCTATGGCTCCTATTTTTGAAGCACTACTGACTCCAACATAGCCAGATCGATAACGTCTTTGGAAAGTGAACCCCGTAGGGTTCATTAATGCCTACATTAATAAGATGCCCACTAATGGAGTACAGGCCAACATGTGTAGAGCAGATTCGCAAACATTAATAACCATACATGAAGGGCATGCACCAAATGTAATGAACTCAGTCGTGGCCAGCATGACAGGCGGTGGGGAAGCGGGATGGTAATTGAAATTTTAAAAAACTTGCATTCCCCACGCGCTGCTGCCTCAGCTCCTGCTGCTCCTGGCCGGGTCTGCGTTTTCGTTTTCCACAGGCAGACTCCCTCCCCTTAGCCAATCACAATGCAGCAATGGCAGTGTTGTGATTGGTGCGGACGGCGCCCAGCTGGGTGCCTGTAGGGAGGCCATTTTCTCTATGTAGGCTGCATGCAGCCTACAAAGAGAAAAAGGGAGAGTGCGCATGACTGCTTTGGTCGGCCCCAGGGGGCAGACCAAACAGTCATGGCCCACAACAGTGGGCAAGCCACTCCCCCCCACCCTCAAGCAGGACCGCCTGCCCCCAACCAGGTACTTCTGCTTTCTCGCAGTGCGAGAAGCAGAAACATAAAATGGTAGTTTTACTCGCACTGCGAGAAAGCAGTGGGGCAATGCCCTCCGCCCCAATGGAGGAGAAGCTCCTTTATACATTTCTGAACTTTGTAGGGGCCAATGTATTTAGGGTTGAAAATGCTGTATTTTCTGAAACAAATATGCTTTGTTGACAACCACACCCTGTCTCCTTTTTTATATTGGGGGCTTGGCCTGCGATGTTTATCAGCATATGTTTTATCCTTTGCTTTGGCTTGTTTTAGATGTTCTTTTGTGGCCTTCAAAGTTGCTTCAATATGAGTGACTCTGTCTAACACCTCAGGAATTTTCTGTGCTTTACTTGGATTCAAAAACGGAATGAATCGTGGAGGAAAACCATAAGTACAATAATAAGGTGAAAAACGGGTTGAACTATGGGAAGCGCTATTATATGCTATCTCGGCCAACCAAAAGCCCTCTACCCATGCTTCAGTGTCCTGGTTTACATAGCATCTTAAATATTGCTTCAGGGTCTGGTTTAAGCGCTCTGTTTGTCCATCCGTTTGGGGATGAAAACTGGTGGAAAGGGCTGTGGTTATCTGCAAAGCTGAGCACCACACCTTCCAAAATTGTGTGGTGAACTGGGGGCCTCTGTCTGACACTATAGTGTGTGGTAAACCGTGTAACCTCACTATGTGTGTTAATAAGAGATGTACCAATTTCCCTGCTGTGGGTATTCCTTTGCAGGCTATAAAATGCCCCATCTTGGTTAAGTAGTCGATTACCACCAGGATCACTGAATAACCATGGTCGTTTGGTAGGCCTACCACAAAGTCCACTGATATCTTTTCCCAAGGTCTTTCTGGTATCGGTAGTGGTTGTAGCAGTCCTTGTTGCTTTGTCTTATCTGTTTTCATGTGACTACAGACTTCACATTCCTTCACCCAAGTGAGAATGTCTGGTCGTACCGATGGCCACCAAAACTGGCGTAAAACCCTTTCAATCGTTTTCTTTCCTCCGTCATGCCCTGCACTAGGGATCTTGTGCCACCATTGAAACTCTTGTTTCCTTAGGGTCCGGGTTGGAATCAATATTTGAGATCCTTTTAATGGTAGACCTTTCTTCACTTGTCATTCTCCATGTCTTTTTAACCAATCCTTCCATGCAAAGGACAGTATTCCTCGGGCTACTCCTTTGAGAAAAGAGTCAGTTTGTACCACACAAACCACCTTGGTCGGATCAATTATGGCTCTTTCTTCTGTGATCTCATTTTCTCTCTGTGATTCCTGGTGTGTTAGTGCATCTGTTTTCCTGTTCTCACTCCCAGGTCTGTAAGTGACTACGAAGTTATACTCTTCAAAAAACAACATCCACCTTAATTGTCGAGGCGTTAAATGCCTAGCTGCTTTCATGAACTGTAGGTTTCTGTGGTCAGTGTACACAGTGACCAGGTGAACGACACCCAACAGCCAATGTCGCCATTCTTTGAAAGCATCTCTTATTGCCAACAATTCTTTCTTCGCTATGGTGTAGTTGATTTCAGCTGTATTCAGTTTTCGTGACATATAGGCAATAGGATGTAGCTGTCCTGTTGTATCATGTCTCTGGGACAATACCACTCCTACAGCTACCTCGGAGGCATCTGCTTCCACTACATAGGGTTTCCTCAGATTCGGATGTGTGAGAAATTAGGGGTGGGCGGAATTTGCGTAGTCGCGCTACGCAAATCTCCGCGAAACGGTAACAAATCTCCGCGAGCACGCAGAAGTTCCGCGAACACGTGGAATTGCTTGTTCCGCCCGTTCGCGATGCTTTTTTCCTGTTCGTGAACGCTGTTTGCGTGCTCGGGGAGAAATATCTTGCAGACACGCATTTTGAAAGCGCGAACAAGCAAAAACTTCAGCGAAGCCGCGGATCACGGAATGTTTGGTAATTCCGCGTTCTCTGCGGAACGCGAAATTACCCAAATTCCGCAAATTCCGCGAGCGGAACGGAATTTACCGCCCAGGCCTAGTGAGAATGGGTGCTGACACGAGCGCCTGTTTTAAAGCAATAAAGGCTTGTTGAGCTTCTTCCGTCCATTGAAAGGTTGTATTCTATCTTAGTAACTTGGTAATCGGGGTCACAGTTTTTGAGAAGTGATGGATAAACCTCCTATAAAAGTTGGCAAATCCCAGAAAATATTGCACATCTCTAATGTTCTGGGGACTCGGCCACTCCTTTACAGCCAGGACCTTCCTTTCTGCCATTGCTTGTCCCAAAGGGGTTAGCATGACTCCTAGGAACTCCACAGTATCCACGTGAAACTCGCATTTGCTGAGTTTGCAGAACAGCGAATTCTCCTGTAAGGTCTTCAATATATTTTTTACATGTTGAACATGGACCTGTTCATTGGCAGGGTCTATGAGGATGTCGTCAATGTAGACCACAACATAATCATCCAGATACTCTCTCAACACATCATTGAGGAAAAACTGAAAGGCTGCTGGGGCGTTGCATAGCCCAAATGGCATGACCCTGTATTCATACAGGCCAAATCGGGTCTTGAATGCCGTCTTCCACTCGTCTCCTTCTCTCATCCAGACAAGATGATAAGCGCCTTTGAGGTCCAATCTGGTGTAGATGGCAGCCGTTTTTACTTGCTCCAATAGCATAGGTATTAAATACCTGTTCTTAACTGTTATAGCATTCAGGGCTCTGAAATCTATGCACGCGCGGAGCTCCCCATTTGCTTTTGAGATGAAAAAAAGAGGCGAGGCTGCAGGAGATTTAGAGTGCCGAATAAACCCTATTGCCAGGTATTTATCAATGTAGAGACGGAGATGTTGGGTTATCGGCTTCCGTCAAAGCATACACTCTCCCACATGGGACAATGGCTCCTGGGATCAGATCAATCTGGCAATCGTATTGACGATGAGGGGGTAATACTTCTGCGCTTTTATCGCTGAATACTTTTGAGTAGCTTAGGTAATGGTCAGGGAGAGTAATGTCTTTTTCTGCAGCTGTGGCAATACACTGTTTAAGGGTGAGGGCTTTAGACGGGATCTCTGAGCCGAGTAAACAGTGTCCCATACAATATTGAGAAGTCATGTGCATGATCTTTTCCATCCAATTGATCTGAGGGTTGTGTTTTTGTAACCAGGGTGATCCCAAGATAATCTCATAGTGTGGTGCCATGATGAAGTTAAATGATAACGTTTCCAAATACTGAGTGTCATACCTGACTTCAACTTCCTCTGTGGCAATACATATGGGACCAGAAACCAATTTTTTCCCAACTACTGCCATGACTTCTTCTGGAATTGCTTTGTCTTCAATACTAAACATATCTTTAAGGCCTTGGATTTGTAGATGAAACACCCTGTAGCTCCAGAATCTACCATAGCTTGTACTTCTTTCCACTCCATGTTGATCCGTAACTGGACAGTGATAAAAAATTGTTCTCTATGAGGTGTCTCTGTCTGTGTTGTACTGAAGGGATTACCAGAGTACTCGGAGGATCCCCTTCCAACATCCCTGAGTTTTTCAGTTTCCCAACGTCCTGTCGGTGGGGATGGTGGCCCCACCTCTTCCTGTACCTCCTCGGTTCCCTTAGGGTTTCACATGGCAGTCTCTGACGAAATGTCCTTTCTTTCCGCAATATAAACAAAGACCCAGTTTGCGTCTTGTCTCTCATTCTTTGGTAGTTAAGGAAGCACACATTGTGCCTATTTCCATAGGTTCCTGATGATTCCCAACACTATTCTCAGTAGATTTGGGGCGTTCATAACGAGAGATGGGTCTTTCTCTACGCTTGTTTTCTCCTTTCCGTTCACCAAGCCGATGATCCAATTGTAATGCCAATTCGATAAAGTCTTCACCCGATTTAGACTGGGGGTCTATTTGGGCTATGATATCCTTGAGTTCGTCCTTTAATCCTTGATGAAAGAGCACAGCCTGTTTGGATTCTGGCCAATCAGATTATGTTACTAATCTACGAAACGTGTTTAAATAAACTATAAGGTCTTTGTTCCCTTGCTTAAGTTCCAGTAATTCTCTATCAGCTGTGAACGAAGCTGCCCTTCTGTTAAATACTTTCTCAAACTCTTCTCTAAATCCTTCTCAATCATATAAAAGAGGATCATCTCGTCTCACCAAAGGTACCGCCCACTGGGCTGCGTCGCCTGCCAGATAGGATACCAAAAAGGCCAATCTGGCTTGATTAGTATCAAAGGCCTTAGGCTTACAAGTACAATGTAAAAGTATTTGTGTGAGAAAAATTTGGACCTTATTAGGGTCTCCATGAAACCTCTCTGGTGCTGCCAATGGGACAGGAGCTGGGAACTCTACCTGTATAGGATTAACTGTGGGATGTGTATGAGCTCCTACATCAAAGGGGTTTCTTTGCATTCTCTCCATCCTGCTCCCTAATGATGCATTCTCTGCCCATGTAGCCTCCACCTCATGCTGCAAAGCAGCCAAGGTAGCTAGAACATCGTCTAGGGTATTCTACCTCGATATGATCAGGAGGATAAATATTCTTGGGCCGCTAATTGTGTCAGGGTTGGTTATCCTCGGGATCGGATCGATGCTCAAAATGGTCCACCTCCTGACAACTCCAAATTCTGAATACAATTATAGTGCAGACTGATGAAGGGATCAGGCGAGGGAAGGAAACGAAGGGTATAGCAGGCTGGGAGGTCTGTAGGTTACAAAGAAAAGGATTACTCTCTCTGGATTGAGTGATCATATACAGAAGGCAATCAATAAAAAACCTCAAAGAATACCTGTAAATAAAATAGAAGAGAGGTTGTAACCTATGTTGCTCCTGGACAACTATAATCGGTTAGACCTGAACTTTGGCTGCTGAAATAAAGAAACAACAATTCAACATCATAACGAAATGCTGTTTCTATCTTTACGCAACTTTATATGATTTCATAAGGTATAATGATCCTCCTCACATACTGATCCTCCTCACATACCCTTTAGTATTCGGCCGTAACTTTCACAGGGGAGAATAACCCAAAAGATGCTGGAACATTTCTACCCCCTGTGTAGTAGGGTAACAAAGCAAAACAACACTTTTGAATAGAAAATTGAAGAGTCTGTGCTTATTTCATTCCTAGCACGTTAGTAACCATTTCCTCAGTACTTCAATGGAAATCCATTTAAATGAACACGTATCTTCCATGCCCAAAAATGTCAAGGGAATGATACCACTTTAGAGGCAATTAACTATGATCCTGTTCAGACATGCTCATCTCTGGCATACAACAAAACCGGTATTTCTCTGACCCGGTTCTGAACACTCATTCCCAGGGAAATGTGTATGAGACCCAAAGTTTCTACCCTCTCCCACATGAGTGCCTCCAGGTCACGCCAACGGGAAGGGTTAGATCGAGGGATGGCACTTTTGGAAAACAACCGGAACGCCAGAGGCTCCCGGTCTGTGATTACGTACTCCACAGAATGATGAGAGAGAGAGAGCTCTATCTCGTCACCAAACCTCACCGTCTGATTTCGGCAGAGTAGAAGAAATCTGCCGGCAAGGTCAGAATGAGAAACACAGCCCACAATTGAGACTTCCTGCAAGAGGCACTCGATACCCAAGCCTCGCCAACGGGAGTCTCATCGGGAGTTGCGCCGTAGCACAAAACCAAGAATCCACTACTGACACCAGCCACGGATAACCAGCTGTGTCACTAGCAACATTCCCCACACAAAAGAAAATATCTGTAGGCGGTGCACGAAGCACCCTTGCCAGGTTTGCCCTCATTCGGATTAATAATTAGCGGCTGCGTCCACTGCGGTCTCCATGCTTTTACGGGCGGAGCTGACTTCACGCTGACATGCATGCGTCTCCTCTCGCAACTCACGTCGGTACCTGGGAATTGTAGTCTTTAATAGTCCCGGTACCTAAATCATTTCGTATCCTGTTTATCTGGCCTGACAGTGTTCACAGATAAGTAGAAGGGCTAATGGGTCATAAGACTCACATGGAGTGGGCCTCAGTCTATCAAGCGCTGAAACGCTGGCACAGGCAAACTGTGAAAGGAACTCCACCCTTGCCATGGCAGCTCACTTACGAACTCCTGCTCCAACTCCATATATCAATACATGAAGAGGTGGGAAGCACATATCACTTTTTATTTGCAGAAAACTCCCCTTGCTATGGGGGAAGACACAAAACTCCACAAATGCTGGAGAGGGCAGTGTTACTGCAAAGGCTACTCTGATTACGCATGAGGAGCACTCATATTGATCCGACCGTTGCTACTTTTCCACCTATTTGTAGTAGAGGTAGACCAGAAGGGAAGGAATATTGTGGTCATGGGGATCGTAGACAGAACTGCAGTGTTGTTGGGTAGTGTACAACTGGTGAATGCTGGCCAATCTCAGTTTTTGCTTACTAAGATGGTCGTGTCTACCCTGGATTTTCAGGGGATATAACAGAGTCAACGAGCAGGCTGAGTACTCCAAGAACGCTTATTTACTACCACCAGGTGGAAGGAGATGCAACAGGCTAGTTCTCAAAGTGTGGACCAAATAAATTACGTTGGATGATGATGGAAGGAGGAGGAGCCAGGAAGCAATGGTGTTGGAGGAAGATGGCGATGGAGAAACAACAGGGACGGTGACAGAGGTTCAGGATTTGCAGCCAGAAGTAACCTAGCATGGCGAGTTCCAGCAGACCTTAACTGTGGAAGAGTCACAGGCTTAGGGAATGGAAGACACAATGGAGAATTGGGACCCAAACCAGAACAGAGAACCCGGGGAGCAGGAACAGAGTGGAGAGACCAGCAACATCCAGGAGCTTGAGCCGAGTGAAGGAGCCAGAGAACTGCAGGAACCATAGCAGACTGCCAACAGATCTGGTGGCCAACAGGAGAGAGGCGCTGAGATCCTCTCTGCCACGACCCAGGGAACGGGTTGTGGGCGCAGGCAAGTGCCGTTCTTTGAACTATTGCATGTCTTTAAATGGTGGCAAACAAAGGAGGAGAGAAGTGGAGCACGGGTACAAAGATAGAGTAACATGGGAGGAAGGGAGGATGGAAAACACTGTTACACACCAAGTCAGCTTCACATAAACCTGGTGATTGGTAGCACTGGTGACGGAGACCCCATATGCCTGGGCCTAGATCATTGATACTGTTCCTGTATGCTTATTTTGTGGGACCTGGATCTCCCTGACTGCCCACGGTCTACAAGAGAGGAACCCCAGTGAAAGGAGAGAACAAGGATGGTGAACCAAAAGAGAGAGAGAGAAAGTGTCCAATCCTATTTGAGGGGGCACAGAGAGACTCAAGAACCTAATCGAAACCTTTTTAAGCCAATTATGTTTGTGGTGTTGAATCAGCAACACTTAAAGGGGATTTGAATTGCATCCTTGATACCACAATAGATCACTCTCACCCCCCACACACTCCCCTACAGTCCATGCTGTAGCCTATCTAACACAGTGGGCTACCCAATGGTCCTTAGCTGATAGCTGGAGAATGATGCACCCAGGTGTTAGAGAATAATCCTTTTATTCCCCTACTCATGATATACATGTTCGTCTAGACTGTTTCCTAAGCCACCTTGCAACACAACACTTTGAGTCAGATTATGAATACCTGTCTAAGACCCCCTCTGATCATAACCCTCTCCTCTTGTAACTCAATTGGGGCACAACTCACCAGTGACCACTTGGCGTCTTCAGCCCACAGCATTGGTGGACCAAGTGTTTCGCACCACCATGCATGACACACTCATGACATATTTGACTGAAAATGGAAATATGGCCTCCAAACGAGCAGTGGAATAGGATGCTATGAAAACAGTAGCCAGGGGGAACTGCATAAATGCGCTCATTGATGTGTGGGTAGTACTGAATCAGGAACTATACTGACTTGAGAGGGCCCTACAGGGACTAGAAGATAACGCCATCACAGAGATCACAGGTCGTGCCAAACGACAGAAAGAGCGAGAACGCCACCCTTGCTTAGTGAAGTTCTTACGATTACTGTACTATAAAATGTACCAGTCAAATTCAATGTGGACGGAGATAAGCCAGCCAGTCTTGTCTCTTGTCCCCTCAGAAGAGAGAACGCACAAATGCTAGTGACTGCCACATGTGCAGGCCCCTCTACTGTGGTATACTCAGAGGCAGATATTTATAAGGTGTTCGTAACTCATTACAAACCCCTTTATAGCCCAAGGCATAGCCCACCATCCCAGGGGACAGAATATCGAACTCCCAGCTGTGAGAGTGGAGCAAAGCTTGGCCTTGAGCGCCCTGATTTTGGAACAATAGGTTAGATGTGCCATCCAAGACTCCCTTACATGCAAAAACCCAGGGCTTAATGGCCCGACAATCAAGTTCTATAAAACGTACATGGACTTACTGATTCCAAAATTGACTGAGTTATATGCTTCAGTGGTAAAAGCAGGTATGTTGCCAAATTCTATGTGTGATCTCGCAAGCTGATTACTAGAATGTATGCTGCATCTTGTCCATGCCAACCGAAATTGGTTCATCATATGTAGATCTACTTCCCTGAATCTGAGGTGATTGCATCAGGTTGTCGAAGAGGCACTGCCGCAATGGCCATACTCTGCCTGCCTGGTCTTGGATCTCGAGAAGGTATTCACTATGCCGGACTGGTATTATATGTTCGCAGTTCTCCAACTTGTGGACATGGGAGACAGGATGATGCGCCTAATCAAACTGCTCTACACAGAGCCCGTGGCCAGGGCAAAGATTAGTCAGATGATGTCATGTGTTCAGTGCATGGCCCATTGTAGTTTTCCCTATGTTAGCCTAACTGTGAACAATATAGACTGCATTTACTTTGCACATGTTACTATATAACACAGAACATACATCTGTTTTCATGTTCTGTGCTTTCCTGGCATTTAATCTGAACACAGCAGACAATGTCAAACAACAATGTCCCTTGTTATTTTGTTTTGGTCAAGCACTAGCACCTAGACACAACACATGAGTGCAGCTGTTGTTTGTGAGCACATGGGCCTTGTCATATAGGTATTAACCCTGGGCGTAAAACTCTGCTCCCCTCGCCGAGTTAGCAGATTTTTGGCAACTCCGCGCTCTGCGTAGAACGCTGAGTTACCAAAAACTCTGTGCTCCGCAGCGGAGCGGAGTTTTTTTTTAGTTTGCGTGCTCAGAATGCATTTTCACTCGCATGGGAGCGACTTACCGGGATGCCTGCGATCACTGACGAGAGTTCCCATCTGTTCGCGAGCACCACGAGATTTGGTAGCTGGCCGCACGGTCCCGCGAGAGTGTGCAATCGCAAACACGTCATTCGGGCGCGCCATCAGACTTCCGGCGGAAGTTTGTGAAGATCGTGATCCCGAACATGCAGAATTTGTAATCTGGAGAAGAATCTCTCTCGCGCAGCTTCAAAACCTTCTCGAAATGATGATTTGGATTAAAAAAACTCCTCAGATTGACATTTGGCTGTACTTTTTTGTGCAAGGAGTTCTTTTTCTTTTTTTACTTTTTTAAGAGGAAGGAAGTGCCCCAGTGTCTCCAACTTCCTGTTCCTGTCCAGCAGGCTCCTCCCAGTGCTTTGTCCATCTCCTGTTCACTTTTCATTTGGATTCGGAGCTGGAAGGATCCCTTTTTTTGTCTGCTGCATCATATATTATCGGATTTGGCGACTTTTGGATTTGAGATTTCACAAGTAAGTTGGAAATTATTTTTTACTTTTCATCGTTTTTTAAAAATGTATTGTGGTGGGTGGCCTGTAGTTTCAGTAGGGGCCTAGTTGCTTCTTTGAATGCAATTTTTCTTCTAGTTGTCTCTTATAAAGGAAATATGTTGCAAAGTTCACTACATTTTCTCCAACTTTTGAAATCAATTTGCAATATTAATTTAATTCACTAGCCCACTAGTCTGCCAATAGGTCTTTCAGCCAGTAGGCCCAGAGCTACTCATGGGTGCACAAAACAACTGTTTCTGTGGTGTCTGTTTAATTTTAATATCATTTAGGGCATGGATGGCATTGGATTGAAATGCAAAATGTGTTTTTTTGGGTTTTTTCAAATTTTTTCATGTGTGTTAAATAAATGCCTTTGTTGGATGTGCGTCGTTGTTGTGTAACTTGCAACCCTTATTTAGCCCTGTGGATTTTCGTTTTTGGCACTGTTGTATTAAAGCTGTGTTGTTTAGCATGCCTCCTTTGTCTGACCAGTGTGTGAGTGTGTTTGTTTGTAATAGTGGGCCAGCATTTGCCTTGGCTGAGCCTCTCTGTGTGGCCAGAGGCCATTTTGTAAAGTCTGTGTTTATAATAGGCCTGCTTGAGTTCATTGTTTTCCAGGCCTCCTGCTTGTTGTTGTTGTGAGTGACCATGTGGCTGGTGGCCATTTTGTGGTGGTGGTAGTGCTTTTGTCATAGACCTGCATGTCTTCTTTCCTTTATTCCTCTTTGCTTATTGCTTCTTGTTGTGGCCTGCCTGGCCATGTGCCTGGCGGACATTTTGTGAAGGCAGCCAGTGTGCACTGCTTTTGCCATAGGCCTGCATTGTCTGTCTTCCATTTCTTGTTGTTGTGGCCTGCCTGGCCATGTGGCTGGTGGCCATTTTGTGAAGGCAACCAGTGTGCTTTTGCCATAGGACTGCATTGTCTGTCTTCACTTTCTTGTTGTTGTGGCCTGCCTGGCCATGTGGCTGGCGGCCATTTTGTTAAGGCAGCCAGTGTGCTTTTGACATGGGCCTGCATTGTCTGTCTTCCCTTTCTTGTTGTTGTAGCCTGGCCATGTGGCTGGCGGCCATTTTGTGAAGGGGCAGCCAGTGTGCTTCTGCATTAGGCCTGCAAGCCTTCTTTGTGGTGGCCGTGGCTTCTTGCTGGTTGTTGCTTTGCAAAATTTGCATGCGATTTCTTCTTCTTTTATGTTTCTATCCAGCAAAAAATTTAGCACAGTTCACTACATTTTCTAATAAATTTGCAATATTATTGATTTTGGTTTGATTCACTATGTGGCCTAGTCTGCCAATGGGTTTTCCAACCAATAGGCCCAGGCCAGAGCTGCTCATGGGTGCATGAAAAAACTGTTTCTGTGGCCTCTGTTGAATTTAAACATCATTTAGGGCATGGATAGCATTGGATTGAAATGCAAAATGTGTTTTTTTTTGGTTTTTCACTTTTTTTTCATGTGTGTTAAATAAATGCCTTTGTTAGATGTGTGTGGTTGTTGTGTAACTTGCAAACCTTTTTCAGACCTGTGGATTTTCGTTTTTGGCATTGTTGTATTAAAGCTGTGTTGTTTAGCATGCCTCCTTTGTCTGGCCAGTGTGTGAGTGTGTTTGTTTGTAATAGTGGGCCAGCATTTGCCTTGGCTGAGCCTCTCCGTGTGGCCAGAAGCCATTTTGTAAAGTCTGTGTCCATAATAGGCCTGCTTGAGTTCATTGCTTTCCAGGCCTCCTGCTTGTTGTTGTTGTTGTGAGTGACCATGTGGCTGGTGGCCATTTTGTGGTGGTGGTATTGCTTTTGCCATAGACCTGCATGTCTTCTTCTTTCCTTTGTTCCTCTTGGCTTATTGCTTCTTGTTGTGGCCTGCCTGGCCATGTGGCTTCTGGCCATTTTGTGAAGACAGCTGTGTGCTTTTGCCATAGGCCTGCATTGTCTGTCTTCCCTTTCTATCCATTGTCAGCGGCAGCTCCCTGAATGCTGAATCCCACGTGATGCACAATGCCAACCAGGATCCATTACATTTGTATTTTTGTTGTTGTTCTTCTTCTTTCCTATACTTCCTCAGTGTACTGTACACACTAGTACACCAACCATGAAAGCCCTTGTTTTTGTCAGTCTCACAAATGTCTACACTGTATTGTTATGTTTTTTTTTTTAAATAACTGAGGTAATACATTTAATAATAATATTAATAAGTGTGACCACACACAAAGTTATATATTATATTTGTTTGTTTGTACTAGTAGTAATTGAACCACAACAATGAATACCACGTTTCACTGATGTTCTTCTTGCTTCTTTGCTTTTAGGTGCACAAAAGAGGAGGAGGCGTCATCACCCATTGTACTGCCAGACAGAAGCCCTGCAGCGCACGACGTCACGTGACGTGTGACCACAGACTTCTCTTCAACTTCCTTGTGCCACTGTGTGCTGCTGACATCTGAAGAAGATGGCCCCAGAGAAAGGTACCAGGTCCTCCAGTACCAAGAAAGGTGCCAGTGAGAAGAAGGAACTGCCACTTACCAAGTCTGGTGTGCTGCCCAGGATCTTTTTGGGGAAACCAAAAATTGCGCCTGCAGAAGCAGTGTCCGGGGAGCAAGCTGGGAGCAGCACACCCATATCAGGGGACCCACCCCACCAACCTAGGCCCAAGCCCATGTCTGTCGCAGAGGCAGCCAGTCTAATCATGACAATGCTGACGTGCAGTGATGTTGAAATTTACTTATTGTTATCGCAAAGTAGTACCCAATCAATGCAGGGAACTGAGATAAGTGGGCATCAACAGCCGCAACTGCCCCCAATAGTAGTTGTTCCTCCCAAAGTAGGGGCAGTTCAGGAGATAGAGCTTCCTGCAGAGGAAGAAGAGCAAGCCACTCTTTCGGAAGATCCATTATCTTCCAGATCCCCAGCAAGGAAAAGGAAGGTTAGTCCATTAACTTCTTCTACAAGCCCCCTTCTGATGATCTAGATGCCACTTGGATCCCACCACCTCAGTCTGAGAGTGAGACACGCCACTAGACAAGGTTAGGGAAAAGGAAGGTTCCAGAAAGCCTTAGAGTTATGGAGGTAGATGTAGAAGAGGAGTATGATGATGAGCCAGTCATCATCATGGACATTAGTCCCGCCCCAGTGGAGACCGACATTATCCCATCCCAAATTGCTGTGAGGGATGTGGCACAGATACCACCAATACAGATCATACCACCAACACCACCTCCAGCTTTCATATTTCGCTGGCAGCCATGTACATCCACCACAAGTACCACCTCAGTAGAAGTAGGTACTGCAGAGAGTCAAACTTCACACCCACCTAACAGTTCATCCGGCATTGCAAGTGGCCCCAGCAGCAGCGCCAGAAAGTTGACCTCCCCAGTTTGGGACTTCTTTTCGGTTACCACGAAGGAGATGAACATTGCTATATGCTCCATTTGTAGAAAAGGTGTTAGTCGGGGTAAGCTTGGTACAAACTATGGTACCGGAGGCCAAACATCCCATCTGAAAAAACACCACTTGATCCAGTGGGAGGCGCACCTTAGCGGCCACAAAGCTGCACCAATTGCTGTTGGTGGGGATGAAGAAGTAGAAGATACGATAGCGGTGGAAGGTGAACAAGAGGGAGACATTTTCTCTGGTACACAAAGTAGCCCTGTCACCAGCAGTGCAGTGGTACCACCCACATCCTCACCAGCAACATCGCAGTGGCACAAGAGTAAGAGTCAGGCTGAGACACCAAGGGGTCCCAGGCAAGAGAGTACCGCAATGAAAAAACATGCGTTGAGCCTAACAACATCTGGCGTCAAGATGTCACCTGCCTCAGTGGCACAAGAAAAGAAAAAAATCCAGCCTACCATTCTCAGCATGTTTAGATCGGAGGGGCAGTAAATACGCAACCATCCAACTGCACGTTTGTACAATGCGAAGCTGGCTAAAATGTTAGCCCTGGACCTCCTCCCTTCTTCTTTTGTGGAAGGGGTGGGTTTTCTTGAACTTTTGACAGCCATCAGCCCAAAATGGAAGGTTCCCAGCCAGTCCTATTTCGCCAGAGTTGCTGTTCCAGCACTACATCACGATGTGCTGGAATTGCTTGGACAAGCTTTGCAGCAGAGTGCTGTTCACACTATCCACCCGACAACAGACATGTGGACTAGATGCGAAGCCACTGATTACATGTGCATCACTGCACACTGGATCTCTTTTGTGGGGGTTAGAGAAAAATTATCTGCAGCAGGTGTTGTTGACACTGCTGAGATTTGTAATGCCACTCGGAAACATGCAACTGTAGCCATGCTCGCCATGGAGAAATCTCATACTGCTGCAAACATTTTGGAAGACTTTGACAGCAAGGTCTTTAAATGGCTGCACCCAAGAGGGCTTAACATTGGTTTTGTTGCCACGGACAATGGCAGTAATATAGTTAAGGCCATGTTCGATGGTGGCTATTTCAGGGTCCTGTGTTTGGCGCACTGCATTAACATCATTGTTCAAGACTTTCTTAAAAAAGAAGACCGAGTCAGCAACTTACTGACCACTTGCAGAAGAATCTGCACACATTTCAGCCATTCTTTTAAAGCCCAGAAGCAGCTGAGGATCATTCAACGTGAGCATAGAATGCCAGTTAAAGCACTCATCCAGGAGGTGCCAACATGTTGGAACTCAACTTATTACATGCTTGAACATCTGTTTGAGCAGTACAGACCAATCAATGAATATGTCATGCAAAGAAGGGATGCTACTGTGAAAGGCATGATCATTGAGATGGACCAATGGGGCCTAGTTAAATGCCTGACAGAGATGCTACTTCCTTTCGAGCTCTTCACCCGTGAAGTCAGCAAGGAGGACTGTACTATGGGCCAAGCTATCCCATTGTTGCACATGCTACAGGAACAGCTGAAGGGGGTGTCTGCAATGTACGCAGGTGTGGAGGAAAAAAAAGAAGCATATGAGTTGGTGGAGAGCTTAACCCTTCGCTTATCTGAAAATACAAGTTTGCAAAGAGGCATTGTGTCATCCAACCATTACATTTGTGCCACAATTCTGTATCCACGGTACAAACAAGTTCTGAACACGTTGATTCCTTTTTTAGAAGGGAATGTTGCCAAGTACAAAACTTGGATAGCTGCGGAAGCCAGTCACTTAGAAAAAGAACGGCTGGGAATTAGAGGCCTGCTACTGCAGGCCACAACAAGTACTGCAGGGCAGCCAGCGTCAAGTTCAACTTCAGATCCTGAGTGCAGTGCGGTTGGCTCACAGCAGTCAAAACCACCAACAATACCGAGAACAACATCAACAACAACAAGAACAGAAGCATCAGCCCCACTAAAATCGGCACAGGAATGGTTTCTACAGCAAGGGCTTGTTAGGTCCAGTGCTGAGGCAAAGGCAAAAGAGGTCGAGCAAAGGGGAGCACCCCTGAGCATTGAGCGGATGGTCCAGTCCTATCTGGATGACTCAACAGAGGTCTTCATTGATGAAAACCCATTGCTGTATTGGTATGGGAAAAGGCACCAATGGCCAGTGCTCAGCAGGTTGCGATAAACTATCTGGCTTACCCTGTCACAAGTGTCACTTCTGAGCGTGTTTTCAGTGCTGCTGGTGCCGTTCTGACAGTGGGAAGGACCAGTCTCTCGGCCCAAATTGTGGAGAGGTTAACCATGATCAAAATGAATCAGCACTTTATACCACCGGATTACACCATACCTGAAGTAGCACAGCAGGAAGATGATGACGGCGACTTAGGTCATGGAAGTAGTGTGTTAGATGACCTACTTCTGGGTGAACCACCAGAGTTTGAGGATGAGATCTACTTCCCTGACAACTAGGCTCTTTCAATTTCCAGTTACTTTCTTTCTTTCTTTGACGCCCCCCCCAAAAAAACAAAAAACGATATAGCTAAGTAACATTATTTACTTTATTATTTGTGTGTGTCACTGTCTTTCTGGTTCACAAATCCATCCCACCGTCTTACTCTTTTTATTGCCGGATCAGAGTTGCAACTGTGTGCAGTCAGTGAAGAAGTAAGTCCACTTCTCTGAGTCCTGCTCCAGTCCTGACTCGCCCTAAATCCATTTTCCTCAAGCCAGACATTGGATGGAGAATAGTACAAGAAATGTGAAATGTGTGCCTGCCTCGTCGAGTCCCTCCAAAGAACCTGAATATAGCTATCCTCCTTTCCGAGCCTAGAGAGACTGCCCCGTAAGAATAGGTAAATGTCTGATGGCATGCATTGGACGCTGACTCTGAGTGATTGGTGTTTGTGTTGTTGTTGTGCATGATGTCTACTAGTATTAATCTACACACAAAAAAGTGACTTAAGTCAATGTTTCCCTTCTTGTTGTTCAATAACAAAATTGTACTACTGCAGGCTGATCCATTGCATTTTCGATTCTGGAGACTCACTCAGTACACTATAGAGTTGGACACCATGATGACCATACCATACTCACAGTCAGTCAGTAGGATCAGAGATGATTGATGGAATAACTCGGGGTGTTTCATAAAGTGGCCTAAAAAGTAAACAAGTCAACAACAACAACACCAGACCTACATGTCTGTGTAGTGGTGGAGGCGAGTGTAGTGGTATGACTGACAGCGATGCATTGATTTAGTTACTTAATTTGGAAAATGCTATGTTGCTGTGTGTGTGTGTGTGCTCAGTGCTGTCTGGCTCAAAATCTAAGCTAAGTGGAGGTTGGGTGGGTGCCACAGGCCTGCTCCTGTTGTTGTTGTAGATGCTGGAAACAGTCAGAGTAGACATGATTTAGCCATGCCACCTCTGAAAGTTTTCTTGTTGCACCCCTCCTTAATTTATTCAGTTTAACTTTACTTTTCTCCTTGATTTTTCAATATCCTTTTTGTTTTTCCATCTACACTTACAGGCCGGCCTTTACTCTCAGTCCCTCTGCTATACTGGGAAGAAAAACTCAGACTTCCTTACCAATCTGCATCCGCCAGGCAGGCACCCAAGATTGACGGAGGGAGCGTCCATGGAAGGAAGAACCAAGAGGAAATGCCGACTGCCGAGATGTAACACCAATTTGACCATTAGATTAGATTAGAATACTTGTAAAGCGCATGGCTGCCTCGGCAATGAGGCGTCCCAGCGCTGAAGCAAGACGGAGTAGGGAGCAACGAGGAGTTAGAGTTGAGAGAAAAGCCAAGTCTTCACAAGCCGTCTGAAGGCCTGGTGATCAGAGTTGCTGCGAATATATAGAGGAAGAGAATTCCATAAGGCGGGAGCCAGTCGCCTGAAAGAGCGCCCACCAGATCTGGACCTTCGTATACGTGGGATTCGTGTGAGCATCTGGTTATATAACATAGTTATAGACTAGTATCATATTCTTTTCATTTGATTCATTTTTTCTCTTCAATCATTACGACTGTGTGTGTTGTTGTTATTATGCTTGCTTATATTTTACTCCTACAGATATTTTTTAATTTTCTTTTCTAGCTTTAAAAGTAAGCCCGGTACAACAGAACATAAAATGTATGTAACTTGGGTATCTCTGAGGGCAGACAGGCAAGGCAATTGCATAATAATAATTATTAATATATACTGCTGCCCTGTACTACTACTAGTCTAGAACTACTCATCATCAAGTCATCATCATGCAGGCATTTCCTTTTTCTCCCTTAACAGATTTATGATGGTCATCTGCCAAGATTGTGTGTTGTTCATGTGTACTGTTTGTCTTTGTCAAACCTTTCCCTCAAATACCCCTTCCCAACCATTCATCAAACCCTAACCCTCTTCCCCCGGGCTGTGTGATTTATATTGAGATGTGACTAAATTAAATTTACACCAATAATTGATCACAAACTTGCTGGGGCGGATGTGGTGAAATCAAAACTTACTCAACAAGGCAGGATGAGGATCTTCTTCTGCTTGCCCACCCATGCTCAGTATTCGAGAGTAAATTTTTTTTCCAGAGGAACATAATCCATCATAATTAATTACCAGCATCGATTCATCATCCTTCCAGCACTGAAGGTTACTCTTGTCCACTTCATAGGTCAAGTCAACTTCAGTTTGTAACTTGTACTAGGCTATCCCTGCCACAATTATGTTTTATTTTACTTTAGCATTGCTTATCATCATCATGGTTTCTTGTTTGCCAGTCTTCATGTGTACTGTACTTTTACTACTCGTTCCCGAATCTCCCTCAGGCGACTGACAGTCTCATTTTCTTTTTTTGCAAATGCTACTGTCACTGTCAGTGTCTACTACTACTACCACCACCACCATGGCATCTTGGGAAACCAAACCATCATCACCATGCAGCCATCGCTTTGCCTAAGTAAGAATAAACGTCAATCACAGGTAAGAGAAGAAGTTTGGGGGAGGCAAAATTAATATGGAAATTAATTCATTAATTCACACACCCACACCCTTCCAAGTCCAGTTGCAGACTGCATAGACTAGGAGCAGAGACTGACAGTAATAGTAGGACATGTCACAAGTGAGGGTACCGCATCTATCTGTTGGTGTGTTACACTATCGCAGATTATTATTTCAATCAAAAACTGGCTGCAGCCCTGCAGCAGCAAAGGAAATCATGTGAAGTAAAAGAGTAACCCCCCCACAAAACATTTACATCGTATGTAAAGTAAGTATAAATAATGTATTCCCCTAACAAAATAAACTATTGGAAAAACCCAAAACACCTGACCCACCCCTCTCCCTAACCCCAACCAATGTCCAAAGATTGTCCACTCCAAAAGTCCATTGTCCATATAAACTCCAACTTTTCCCCAACACCCCACCACCCACCCAATTTTTTTTTTTTAAAAGGGCAAGGCAACGGAGTTCTATTGGCGGGCTCGCAGTTGCTGGTTAATCTCCAGGACCTCCTTTACCCGCTCCTCTAGGCGTGCCATCCGGAGGAGCATGCATCGCTTGAATGCTCTACAATTGCATCCACAAGGGGGGGGCAGCAGTGTTCAATGAAGATGAAGTGCGGCGGGCGGCTGCCAGACCGCGGCGCCGTACCACTGGGGTGGCCTGGCTGGGGCCCGTGGCATTGGAGGAAGCTGCAGCTGCTGCCGCCTCCTCCTCCGCCAGAGCCAACAGCCGCCGATATTCTCTGCAGATGGCTTCCAGCTTCCGGCGCTGGGCCATGGCTGCTAACTCCTTCCTGTTTGGTTGGGCTGGAGTATCTATATCAAGAAAGAAAAAAGACAATTGTAACCAATACTCTTAGCAAAACAGTAGCACAAAATTAATTATACACATAGTGGCACAGTAGCACTAGCAAGCACAGTACATAACATTTGTGGTATCCTACCACTTCCTCGGCCTCTAACATTTGTGGAAGTTCAGGCATTACTACTACTAGGCACTATGGAGTAGACAAGTCTTTCTCTTCTCTCTCTCTTGTTTAGCTAAATTAACCTTGTAGGCATGCCAGCTCAGTCAGCTTGTGTCCTAGACAGACATACTCGTGGCGCAGACTCACATTATTTTATTTACTACTGTCTACAGGTGGGGCAACTACACAACTCCACAATTATCTTATTTTTCTATTATGGCCATACTCTGTTACATCAATGGCACCTGCTCAATTTCACTTTCACCCTGACTACTACAACTAGGCAGATGATATCTGATCCAAATGATCATTGATTATATATGGGACGACGGCAGCCAATAGGCCACCCAAGGCAGGCTGACACAGTCGAAAATGACATAGGTAGGGACTAGGGAGTGGGCCTCGGAGTTGGAGGGAGGCGCTTGATAATGGTGGATGTGTATAGGTACATACATACACAATATATAAGCTGTGCTTGCAAACTACTGTGAGCCAAGGGAGTATTTTTTTTTAACCGCTACCCATGCGTCCTTCCTTGCTTGCTCTTGAGTTTGACCCATGAAACCCCCCGAGGATTCTTCCTATCACCCATACAGTTTCACCCACCCAGGCAGGCATCATTTCCTTCACCTTCCACCCATCCTTCAACCACCCATGCATCCGATTCCTATCAGCCACCTATGCATCCCACGTATCCTTCTCTGCCAGTCATATATATATTACATGTTGCCCGTCCTTCCTCCTTCCATCCTTCTTTCCCTTTTCGTTCAACCCATCCATCAAGGTCGTATGACTCTTTGTCTTCTTCATAAAACTTTCCCAGCTGAGTTGGAGTCAGATAGAAGAGGCCATTAGTTACTCAACTCCGCCGCTAATGCTATTGCTAATGCTAAGTAAAGGGTGTCTTCTTCAACCATTGTTCACAACAACTTAGTCTCTCTCAACAGTACAGTACAGTACACCCTTGCAGCGACTGTGTATCTATTGTCAATAAGTGAGGACTATAAGTACAACTTACCACCACCCGCCACTGCTCCTGGCTCACCCACCCCTGCAGTAGCTGCCTCATCTGCTCCCTCCTGGCTGGCATCGCCTGCCCCGCCGCTGGCCCCTGCACTGGTGGTCGGTATGCCTACAAAAAACATTACACATTTTTTGGATGCCATATACGCCTCCCCCTATTTATTTTTTTCACTAGCAATATTGAGAAAATACAATGCATACATATACCACATACATCACTAGTACAAATCGGGTACTAGAGTAGAGTAGAGAGTAGTATGTCCTACCCTATCAAAAATAGTAAAATATCTGGTTGGGCATTTTGTTGGTGGCAATTGTTGAAAAGCCTCTCAAGATTAAGAAGAGGACAACCCAAAGGACTGGGCTCAGTGGCTAGAGCTATTGGTGAATCTGAGTTTTAAAACTTTTTAAAAATAAAGAGTGTCCAACTGGGCAAGCTACAGACAGACTAATAGTAGTACAGAGTCAGAGGCAGTTAGATTGATGTAAAAAAAAACAGACACTAGAAAAAAATATAACTAAGTAGGTAGGTAATGCAGGGATAACAAGAATTTAGAAACAGATAGATCAAAGAAAATTTGGTAAAAAAAAGAATTAGTAAACGGAAATAATAGTTCGGTAAAAATAAGGTGCATTAAAAGGTAGGGAAATATAATTATTAATATTAACAACAGGAGGACTTAATGGGGCCAGCAGAAAAGCCCTAGGTAGAGGAACAATCCTGGCCCTGGGAGGCATCTCCAGCTCCGATTCCCGCCTCAAACGACCCCGTCATCTTCTTGCCCCTGGATGCTGATGATGTAAGATATAATAAAGAGACAAAAATTGATTGGTGTGAAACAAATAAAATATTTTTTAAAACGCTCTAAAAACATTTTTGGACAGGAAACAACAATTGCAATAAAATTGACCTATCTAATTTGATCGACTAGTAGTAGTATCGGAGACCGTCTAGTTATTAATTAATAATCCAGTGTTCCATTCCGATTCCAGAATCCTAAACCTGTAAGTAAGTACCACCTAGCCTAGCCCGCCTATTCTAGAGACATTTGAAATGAATTAAATTGCCACAAAATATATTTGCCTCTTCTAAGTTTTAATCTCATTCGAAATCAAA
Source organism: Calotriton arnoldi (assembly GCA_963921515.1). NCBI lineage: Eukaryota > Metazoa > Chordata > Amphibia > Caudata > Salamandridae > Calotriton > Calotriton arnoldi. The sequence continues at coordinate 943,476 of CAWUFW010004448.1, read as the reverse complement.
TCATCAGTGAATCAACCACCTTTGACGGGCCAATTGTTCACTAAGTCTGCATTTCCATTTATTTTAGTCCTCAAAAATGCATAGATGGACACATGCATATTGCATACACCAAATTGTTGGTTGGTTGCAGCTGATGTGGTGATGAGTTGCTATATTACTCACTAACAAACTACAAAAGGTTCTACTAAGGACTGGAGTCAGCAGCACGTGACGGAGGACACGTCACGCCACGGACCGCTAATAAATTACCAACTAATACTAAGTAACTAAACTACCTACCTACCACCACTATCTTAGTGACAGGACAAAGGAAAGGAGTCTCTCTAGCATTACCTAACTTAAGTTCTGTAAACTCTCTTACATAATCAGCCCAAGCGAGCGCAATGTTACAAACAAGTAAGATTAGTAGCGCCGAGAACCTGTCTAGTGTCAAGAAGATTAACAATCACATAATATAAGATTTTTAAATGAAACTTACCTGCATGTAAGCAGCAGCATTCTTGCTATTTGGGAAAAAAATTATATTCGCAATAACACAGAACAGAACACACAATACTACTATAATTAGCTACTCACCAAGTCCCACGACCTCAACACCTAGCAGGTCCTGCTCTGGGTCCAAGATGTCGGACCACCGGTAGGTCAGCTGGTTGTGGGTGCGCCAGACCTCAGAGAAGCGAAACACTGCTTGGCGCACCCTCGCACACCGGTGGAGACGGTCCTGTGTAGCGTAGTGTAGTGTAGCAAGGCCTGCCGCCTGCTGCCAAGGTTAAGGGGAGGTGGCGCTGTACAAAAAAAGCAAGGACGGCCACTTCCACCTCAGAGAATAGGGCCCGGGGCTGCACCCCTTCCGGGTGCCGTCTTCCCCTTCTGGCTAGCCTTAGCCATGGTTCTAGGGGCGCGGTGGGAGTAAAAGAAAAATGTAGAAGTAAAAAATAAAGTCAGGAAAGTAAAAAAAAAAAAGCAAGTAATAGAAAAACAGTACAAAAACGCAGTAAAAGTAGAAATAAAATGCAACATATACACTTAGGGAGAGAGAGGGATAGATAATAAATAAAAAAGATCAGAAAAACAGTGTAAGAAACAAAGGATTGAAAAGATTGGAGAGGGCTGAAAAACAGGCCCCAGAACCATGCAAAGAGTAGAGAAACAAGATGCCCGCACCCATTGGTGACAGCGTGGTGAATTTTGCACGATATTTCCCCCCTAACACATAATCCGCATTGCCGAACGTCAGAAAATGTCTTGCGAGCATGCCCGAGCATGCCGGACAAGCAAGTCCGCATGCTCGCGGAACTCCGCGTGGCGTTGCAGAGTTTTTTTACCGCTTCTCGTAGGTTCGCATAGCGTGGCTACGCGTACTCCACCCGGGCCTAATAGGTATGCACAGTAATGTAACATGCATAGAGAGAAAGCCTTTTTGAGACGAGATCATGGCTGTACCTGAGATGTAGAACACCCACCTGTGTATCCTAAGGTACGGGGTCCGCCACTAATCCCAGAGATCTTTATTGTATAATCATTCTGCTTCTGTAGTTGGGTTGGGGAGTTAGGCTAATCTGTCTTATAATATGACAGGGCTTTTCATATTATATGTTTCACTGACTATGCTGACTGTATTTTCGTTAGGCATTTGTTTTCTAATTGTGGAACAAATACTGCATTCTAGAGCACAATAGTTTAAATAAACATTTCAAACTTCCTTCGTGTCTTGGTTATATCTTATTGTGGACAAGTGTGAGAGTGAAAGAGGGTGTCCTGTTAGCCCCATCCCTGAGAGGATCAGGAGAATTGTGGTTTGGGGTGTCAATTCACTTGCCTCGTTGGATAAGGGTAGGAGGGCAAGTGAGACACTATAGCTAGTCAGACTCGGGCTGATGGGTATTGAGGTGGTATAGTGACTCAGTACCTACCTACTGACAATCTATGGTCCCAAGCATAGTTTTGTTCCTGAACAGAATCTCTGCAACAATGATATCTTCCTCATTCCCTGTGGGCTGGGGAATATGCCAGGGCTGTCCATTGTCATTGTTGTTCTTCGCCCTGGCCATGGAACCTCTGGCTCAGTGACTGTGCCGTTCTAAAAGGACCTAGAGTATTCTCTTGCAGACCGAGATGCACGCAGTGTTACTGTATGCCAATGACATACTCAAATAATTCTGGGATGCAAGAGATTGGGTAGATGCTACAGCACAAGAGCTGAGGAACTTTAAGATTGTGTGGGGGTAATTTGGTAATGCACTTGCTTATTCCCACTACATAAGGGTTGCCCGGACCTCCTACTTGTGGTGGACAACCACCAGATTAAATGAGAGTCTTAGACATGCCTATACTTGGGTATTAATATATACCACTCTACTTCTGATCTCCTTGAGCGCAACTTGATGAGGTCTATCGCAGCCCTCCGGACACACATTTTGGAAGTCGCTCACCCCACCCGTGGATCAAAGTCAATTCACATTGTCCAAGATGGCAATACTCTAGAGATTGCTCTATCATTTTTCAAACCTGCTCAATCTTTATCCCTCACAAGGTTTTCTGAGTACTAGATGGAATGCTGGCTGATTTATTATGGAATGCCAGTTGACGCAGAGTGGCTCTCTCCAAGTTTCAACTACCCACTGACAGTGATAGCCTAGGGGCCCTGATTTTCGAACATTACTATCTTGTAGCATAACATAACTTAACATATGGATTTGTAAAGCACATGTTCACCCATTGGCATTCTGGCATTGAATAACAGATGTTTATTGTTACTCAACTCAATGGTACTCATTTTATTGACCACAGGAAGATGAAAGGCTGAGGGAACCCGCCGGGATTTGAACCTGTGACCATGAGGTCAAAGCCAGGCCCCTACACTGGACGCATTAGTCCACTAAGCCACCAGACCCAGCTGTAGCCCAAATCCAATGCGCAGCTCATTGACTAGCAGGATCTCAACCTGCTTGAACTATCAGATGTGGTTGGCCACAGCACTGCGTACAGAAGACAAGAGCTCTTCCTTGCCACAGCATCAGTCCCTGCATCTCCAAATGCCCTTTCAGAGTGGCATACACCAGTTATCAGCGTACATTGTAGGTCTCGCTGGGAGTAATACCTTATACACCGGAGATCCCGTAGAGGACGTTGGCAGTGTGCCGGATAGTGGTGGTAAGGGAGAGATGTGGGATTTGTTGGGGATGGATACCCTGGGCGATTTAGTCCAGGAGGCAAAGAAAATCTCCTTTGATTTACTGTAAGAATAGACAGCCCTCCTGGCAGGGCAGTTTTAGACAAACTGGCCCCTTGTCCTTGAACTGGAATGCCACTGTGGAGTCACAGCAAGGGAACCTCTATACACCCACTAACTCAACTACTTTTCTCATTAGGCAGTGGAAGGAGGCTTATATCCTGGATTGCAAGAGCGATCCCAGATAGGACCACTGACCCCCTTGCTGACTTACTGCAGAAGTAGGAGCAGGACTTTGGGGATTCCTAGACTCCCAAAGACTAGCAAATGGAACTCAAGCACCCATGTAAGGTCTCCCGCAATGCCCGATTTCAATACATTCAACATACCATCCTCCACAGGGCCTTACACCGTCCAGGCTGCACAGAATTGACCTTAAGATGTCCAGCGCATGTCCCTGTTGTCCAGGTCCCTGAGCTAATATTTTCCATATGTGTTGGGACTACCCCTGACTAGAGCTTTTTGAGACGCCGTTTTCACGATACTCCAGTGAGTGAGAGGTCGACAGGACCTGAACAGTGCAGACAGTTGTGTCTTGAGCCTCCACAAGCATCAGGCGGCGGTCTCGCTTTATTGATCTAACACTATTACTGGCTAGATGTGTGATTGCGATGCACAGGAAGGTGGAGTCACTCCCAGGGAATTCATATTGGCAGGCCACTCTGTTGAATTGCGACAGGAAGAAATGCGTGGCTTTCATAGGCACCCCATAGCAGAAGCATGAGACAAACTCACTTATGCATGTCAGACCGACCCGGATGATGATACCTGACTGCCGTAGCCCCCGGTGTGGTTTGGGAATGACCAGGGATGCGGAGAGGGAATGCACTCTAGGTCCTGCAAATCATTTTTTGCCTTCAAGGGTATGGCACAGCTACCCGGGGTACCACAGAACGCTACAAATCCTATTTGGCTTAAATCTGCATCAGGGATATCAGCTCGATGTTGTTGTTCCTTGATGTTATCTTTTGAATTGTTGTACCATCCCCATCCTGAGTTCAGAAACCAATGTACGATGCGGATACTTGATTTGTGGAATATATGATATACAGCTTAAGAACATGCACAGTCACAGTGTGTCTTGTGTTTTTTGTAATACCCTATAAATCCAATAAAGATTGTATAAAAAAAGATGGTGGTAGAGTTATTTTCCCAGACAGTGGAAGAGTTTTGCTGACATTTCTGAAGTTCATGTGCTGCATGGCCCATTTGGTATATGGTCGAGGTGAAGGATGGGACTGCAGTCTCTTTTGTTTAGAAGGTGGAGGATCTTTAGGTGAGGCAGCCTTTTGTCTCTCTTCCTGATCACTTAAATATGGCTGTTGACTGCTAGGTGCAAAATGCTCAGTCCTCTTCCTGTGTCTGCAGTAGTACTCAACCTGGGTATGACCTTGCTAGAAGACAGTCTGGGGAGGACGCATGAATGAAGAAATAGTGCAGACAGGGAATACACATCCTGTGTTGTTTTTTAGTATAAAAATGGAAATTACTGACCCACTTTTTCTAGTTACAAATTCTCTTTGGCCAAATAAGAGGGTGCTCTGCAGACTCTGAGAGGGCCACTTTGCAAGCAGAGCTGGTGTCTGTTTGACAACCACTTTCCCAAGGACATCACCTGGAGTCTGATGTAGGAGGAGGGGCTGTCTCTCTATCTTTAAGCACCTGGAAGCTAACCTGCCAAAGAAGGAGAGGGATCGAGTTAGCCATGCCTTTCTTTCTGAGTTGCGTGTGACTGCTTACCATCACTACTACTGAGAATCAAGTGCTGAAGGGTTGTAGTTGGCCCAGTTTTCAGAGCCAAAGTAGGATCAAAAATGGGCATCAGAGGCAAACAACCCATTCCTTGCTTTACCCACTGATGCCAGGTCAACGAAACAATTAATATATCTTACATAGGATTATTACTGAACACTTCTCAAATATTTTTCAAAGGTGGGTGAGTGCAATAGCTCCCCATCACACATACAAATTATGCCTGGGAGAAATTTCAATAAGATCAGTGTAATAAGATTATTTATGGTAATTTCCATTACTCTGGTGAGGTGAAATTACTGAAAATAACACAACTACGTCTGCTCCGGTATTTAAAAAATGCTTACCATAAGAGCACGGAAACAGACCGCAAGCAGCAGGTACTGGCTGCTGATGTTTGTGTTCTGTTGCATTTTGCGCTAAGACTAAAGTACTAAATTCTGGTTTATGCTCCTTGCATTTGCATAACCTTGCATAGTTTTGCCATAATTTCAAGTAATTACACTACAGCAAATTATGTGATTTATGCCTATCCATAAAGCAAATTGGTGGTGTCTACACCCCTAGTTTAACAATATGTATGTCTTGGAAAATAGGTCTTGATTTAAAGATCGGTGACTGGTCCTTTGTCACAAATGTAACAGATAATCCATCCACTTTTTACAAGTTTTTGGAAAGTGGTTTATTAGTAGGTGTAAGTAGGGACCTACCACTAGTAATAAGACCACAATTACAATATGAGGTTCAGTCAAGGACTCAATAAATTATTCCCTTGCTCAGCCCCTGGTAGCTGGCAACGAGCAGGCAGGCTTAATTTAAGAGACAGGTATGTAATGCATTTAAAAACACCACTACATTAAATTAGTAAGACACAATACAAGATACAAATCCACCACCAATTTATAGTAATAGGTCATCATTTTATGATTAAGCTGACACCAAAATAACAAAAATTCAATTTAGGGACCAGAGATATGACTTTATAAAGATTAAAAGTAAAGCTAGCGCTTAGATGCAACTATCGCTCAAAGAGTTAAAAAAGGTTGCACTGGACCGGGACAAAGTTAAGAGTTCAGGACATCCACAGTGTAACACTTTCACATTTACTTCCAGTAGTGTTTCTTGCTGCAGGAAAGTGGTCCACAGCCCCAGACAAGGGTTCAGATGCTCTAGTTTGCCTCTTGGGTCTGAGACTACAACTTCCACAATGTATCTGGTCAACTTATGGAGCTTTTTACATAAGTTGCTCCAAACTTCTGAAACTACTTCCTGATGTTCCTCTTATAGGTTCAAAGTGTTCAAACCCCCAATCCGAGGGTCTAAAAGCTGTGAGATAGTCCTTGGGATGTTGGGACTGTGTTTCCTACAACACACCTGGCAAATCCTCAAAAGTCCTCTGGACACACTCCAGAAGGGTTCTTCTTGGTGTAGATGATGCAGATAGAGCTCTTTTAAAGCAAACACAAGGAGATGATGGACGGAGCGCTGAAACTTTTCCGACACACACCCCCAGTCACAGATCTGGGTTGAATCCATCATCGTTCTTTAGTTCACTTCGCCACCTCAGTTCAGACCCAGCTATATGCAAATCAGTCTTGAACATGTGCCTCATGGGAACAGTCCAGCCCTTACTGCCAAGCCAGGTCTTCCCTGAACGGGAAACAAGCATCCTGTGACCGGCTTCGGGGTAACACCCCTCATCAGCCAGGCTAGCTTGAATCCAGTGGCAAAGTGAGCAAGGGTCCCACGTCTGGGCATACCCTGCCAACTTAGGGCAAACGAAGCAAACACAAGGAGATTTTGGACGGAGCGCTGAAACTTCTCCGACACTCACCCCCAGTCACAGATCTGGGTTGAATCCATCATCGTTCTTTAGCTCACTTCGCCACCTCAGTTCAGACCCAGCTATATGCAAATCAGTCTTGAACATGTGCCTCATGGGAACAGTCCAGCCCTTACTGCCAAGCCAGGTCTTCCCTGAACCGGAAACAAGCATCCTGTGACCGGCTTCGGGGTGACACCCCTCATCAGCCAGGCTAGCTTGAATCCACTGGCAAAGTGAGCAAGGGACCCACGTCTCGGCATACCCTGCCAATTTAGAGCAAACACAAGGAGATGATGGACGGAGCACCGAAACTTTTCAGACACTCACACCTAGTCACAGATCTGGGTTTAATCTATCATCGTTCTTTAGCTCACTACACCGCCTCAGTTCAGATCCAGCTATAAGCAAATCAGTCTTCACCCTGTGCCTCATGGGAATAGTGCAGCCCGAACTGCCAAGCCAGGTCTTCCCAGAACCGGAAACAAGCATCCTGGGACCGGTTTCGGCGTAACACCCCTCATCAGCCAGGCTAGCTTGAATCCAGTGGCAAATTGAGCAAGAGTCCCACGTCTGATGGAGCACTGACATTTTTCAGACACTCACCCCCAGTCACAGATCTGGGTTAAATCCATCATTGTTCATTAGCTCACTTCACCACCTCAGTTCAGACCCAGCTATATGCAAATCAGTCTTGACCCTGTGCCTCATGGGAACAGTGCAGCTCGAACTGCCAAGCCAGGTCTTCCCTGAACTGGAAAAAAGCATCCTGGGACCGGCTTTGGGGTAACACCCCTCATCAGCGAGGCTAGCTTGAATCCAGTGGCAAAGTGAGCAAGGGACCCACGAGTGTGCGTACCCTGCCAACTTAGGGCGAACAAAGCAAACACAAGGAGATGATGGACAGAGCACTGAAACCTTTCAGACACTCACCCCCAGTCACAGATCTGGGTTGAATCCATTATCGTTCTTTAGCTCACTTCACCACCTCAGTTCAGACCGAGCTATATGCGAATCAGTCTTGACCCTGTGCCTCATGGGAACAGTCCAGCCCGAACTGCCAAGCCAGGTTTTCCCTTAACCAGAAACAAGCATCCTGGGACCGGTTTTGAGGTAACACCCCTCATCAGTCAGGCTAGCTTGAATCCTGTGGCAAAGTGAGCAAGAGACCCATGTCTGGGCATACTCTGCCAACTTAGGGTAAACAAATTTACACAAGGAGATGATGGACGGCGCACTGAAACCTTTCAGACACTCACCCCCAGTCACAGATCTGGGTTGAATCCATCATCGTTTTTTAGCTCACTTTGCCTCCTCGGTTCAGACCCAGCTATATGCAAATCAGTCTTGACCCTGTGCCTCATGGGAACAGTCCAGCCCAAACTGCCAATGCAGGTCTTCCCTGAACCGGAAACAAGCATCCCGGCACCGGTTTCGGGGTAACACCCCTCATCAGCCAGCCTAGCTTGAATCCAGTGGCAATGTGAGCAAGGGACCCACGTCTGGGCATACCCTGCCAACTTAGGGCGAACAAAGCAAACACAAGGAGATGATGGACGGAGTGCTGAAACTTTTCAGACACTCACCCCCAGTCACAGATAGAGCTCTTTTAACCTGTTGCTGCAAGGAAGTCTACTCCTTCCACTTTTGAAGCAAGGTAAAGTCCTTAGGGCTGTAGTTCCAAGTGTGGAGTAGGTGCAGTTATCCAGAGTGCTATCCTTTGGGTACAGGACATGGTTCCACCAGTGCCGTCCTTCTACTTCTGTAGTGTCAGGCAGGGAACTCTTAGCTATTTTGTGCCTGTTGCTTTCCCGGAGTCCCTCCTTAATCCTTTTTAAGCAAGGCAAAGTCCTTAGGGCTGTAGTTCCAAAGTATGCAGCAGGTGCAGTCCTGATGAAGAGTGCATTCCTCTTGGAGTGATGAACAGGAGTTCCAGCATGGCAGTCCTTCTTTTCATTGTAGTTTCAGGCAGGGATCTGAGTTGCTAGGCAGCTCTTCTATTTGTATCCATTGTTCCTGGGTGACAAGCAGGGGGACACTCCTGATCAAAAGGGTGCAGGGTGCCACCCTCAGGCATGACCACTTCCTCCCAAGTGTGGCATGTTTGACCCAGAAAGCCATATTCTTCCAAAATCCAAAATGGGAAATGTTTTCTCTTGGAGCGTTCGATTTGGCTAAGCTAGGCCACTGATGTGGCTACGTTTCCCTAACACCCCTCCCTCCAGCCCCCCTGCTAATCTAATTACAGAGGCTCTCATCTGGCTGAGGGTGCAGGATGTGGGCGTGAGCCTGTGCTGCCCTAAACTGTCATTCCCTCTTGAATGAACAGTTTGGTTATTCTACCCCCATCCTTACTTTTGGTCTGCAGCCTTCATTTCACCTCCCACAGAAAATCATTTGTCTCTAGTCAGAACACTTTACACCTCATTAAGAGCTTGGCTCAGCCTGGCAGAGGATGACCAATCAGAGATGGGCTGCTGGAAGGCTAGATTTTGGCCTACAGAAAAGAAAGGCCTGTAACTTAACAGTGGCAATTTATTCTAACTATCATGTTGATACTTTGAAATATATTTAGCTCCTTTCTTTCAATAGTTACACTTTAATAAAGTATTCCCATGTTAGCCTACGGAGCCTTTGGTAACAATGGGGAAAACAAATTTGGCAGTTTTTCCCTCACCAAGGCATATAAAACATCTTTTATAATGTCCTTGCTTATAGTTGCAAGGCACCTTACTCATGAGGCACCTAGGCACCTAGGGGAGACCTTAGGGGTGACTAATATCTGATATTAAGGTAGTTTGAGACTTTTGAAGTACCTTTAATTTCAAAGTCGAATTTGCATATAATTTAAGTTTAAAAGCAGCATGCAAGTCAGGGCTGGCTTTTAAAATGGCAGAAGGTGCCGCAATAGTGCACACTTAAGTACATTAAATCTACTGAGGACCCCAGACCTACATGCCATACCATATAGTAGGGACTTACAGCTAGGTTGACAATACCAAATTATAATAATACCTAATTACTATTTACTTTTAATCAAAGCACAGATCCTGGGTCTGGTTAGCAGAGCCCAGGGCACAATTAGAGTCAGAAAACCAGCATCTAAGAGTCAAAATGGTTGCAAACAGTAGGGGGGAGGCACTGCAAACAGGTCCTTGTTTCTCACACAAGTGTGTTAGCATATAATACGCTTGTAATAAGACGGACAGGATATCTATCAAATTTGTGAAAGAGTACTCATTTACCCATCTAAATCTAAAATAAGTGCTGTGTGCTACTAAGTTTACGCAAGAAGCATTCAAAATCAAGAAGGTCTCTGTGAGCTTCTTTTCTTACAAGAGGGTGTAATACCCAATGATGGAGCGGCCTAAAGGAAACGCTTACTCTCCAGAATATTTCAACCCTGCTTTACCTCATCAAACATTCATATATTTCCCCCAAAAAACTGTTCTTTCAGTCAATAACAATCTCCCCTTTTCCAAATCTAAAATTGGTTTTGATCTCCACCATGTGTGAAGGGTAGAGCTGAAGGATGCATTATCAGTGGGGTGGACGACCCATTGAGGTTGACTGCACTACCTGGGCATAGGCCTGTTCTCCCCCCTGTCCCCGATGACAGGAGCCTTTCTATCCCCTCTGAGGCAGCTCACTAGATGCCCAGGGAAATATTTAGATGTACTGTTTGGGGGAATAGGCCTTCTCAGCATGGTCCTGTGCTCCCCCTGGGGCACAAAATTCTTTTTGACTCAACAAGGGGCTGATAGAGACTGTGTGTACCCAATATGCTCCAGAGGGTGCAGAAAGTTTGATAGATCATGAGGGAATATTTTAGATTTTCTCTTTAGGGAGGAACGGCTGCCCTGGACACAGACCTGTCCCCCACCCAGGCACAAGAGTCTGTGTGCTCCCCAGGGATGGATGGATGGATAGCAGATGTTTACCCCAATCTAGCCCCATTAAAGGGGCACAGATCCCATTAAACCACCTGTGAATATTTTTAATCTACTGTTTGGGGGAGGGCCCACCAGTGCATGGACCTGTACTCCTCCCACACAAGAATCTTTCTGCCCTAACTAGGGGTGTTAAATAGGGGATGCAGCCCAATCAGGAATCAGATTGTACCCCACACCAGAATGATGCTTACAGTCTGTCTGACCCCCTGCCCCAGAAGTTGATTAGAGGTTTGCAACAATTTTCCCTTCATGGGTGTAAAAGCCCACTAGACAACATGGATCTTTTTTTTTGTTTTAGGAAAAATAATATGGTGTCTTGGCAGGCCACCATGTTACTACACCTATCACCCGCCTCTGAAGTCTCAACAGTCGCCCTACCCACCTGGGACACAGAGCATCCCCATGGCATGGGAGAGGAAATTTGTATTTGTTTATGTGTAGTTTTACATATGGATTGGCAGAGTGGGGGATAAATTCAACTTTTCTCATACTTGCTATGCTGAATGACTGCAGTATTCAGACCTGGGCTCAGCAACGTCCCAGGGACACCTACTAAACCCAGAAAATTCTCAAAACTAGACACCGAGGACAGTCCAGGGTGATGTGAATTTTGCAGATTTTACTATATTTTCATACCATGTAGACCTAAAACTTTGGTTAAATCAGACATTTTCCTCACAATTGTGTGAGGTAAACTTCTAAAATCTGCATTATTCCACATAATTCCTATCGCTTGGTGTTCCCACACTTGTCCCCCAATTAAAATAGTATCCCACATGGGTGGTTGAGTCTAACGCACAGGACAGGAATAAATCAAACCTGGGACCGTGCAAGACTTGCATGTTTCTTGGTTTGATCTTGGTTTGATATGTAATGCATTGACTCGGTATACATGTATTACACATCTGAGTAATTTATACCACATCTTGCATTAAGATCCCCATCATCATTGCTTAGAGTGTCTCTCGAATCACTGTTTTACTCAATTCTCCTTTTTCATTATGAGTGATAAATGTGGAGATCTTCTTACTCACCTTCCTCCGTAATGTCATTAATGCTGTCATTTGAGATGTCATCAGAGATGTCACCAGTGATGTCACTGACCATGTCATGAGTGATGTAATATGTGAGGTCATCAGCAGTGCATTGCGAAGGTGTGAGTTATAGGTAGCTCAGCTAACTGTAACTGCTGAATTTTACTGGTTTTGTACGAGTGAAACCTGAGCCTAACTATAACGCGCCTGTAACCTTTGTTTTGTTCTGTGACTTTCTAAAGTTTTTCAAATTCTATTTCCTAACTTTAACGTCTTTGGAACATTTGTTTTTTTAAGTTAGGCGAGTTTGCAGAGTGGTGGAAAAGGTGCGTGGCCTCCGAAGACCTCTCAGAATCCCACTGTGTGGGGCTTACTGGAGGTAACAGGAGGGGTAGTTGGCCCACAAGGACCCTCTGGAGCCAAGGGGGCTTCATCCCCCAGCCAGCAGTTTGCCAGGAGGCGTGCTTGCAGAGTGGTGGAAAAACGGTGTGTGGCCCCCGAAGTCCTCTCAGCAATGAGGCTGTGTGGGACTTACTAGAGGTAACAGGAGGGCTTATTGGCCACCAAGGATCCTCTGGAGCCAACAGGACTTCATCCCCAAACCAGCAGTGCATCAGTAGGTGCATATGCAGAGTGGTGGAGAAAGGAGTGTGGCCTCCGAAGTCCTCTCAGCAACAAGGCTGCGTTGGACTTACTGGAGGTAACAGGAGGTAACAGAAGGGCTTGTTGGCCCCCAAGGACCCTCAGCATCCAAGGTGATATCATTGACCATCCAGCAGTGCACAAAGAGGTGCATTTTCAGAGAGGTGGAGAAAGGGGGAATGGCTTACAAAGACTAGCAGGAATCCTGCTGTGTGGGACTTACTGGAGGTAAAAGGAGGTAACAGGAGGACTTCTTGGCCCCCAAGGACTCTCAGGATCCAAGAGGACTTCATCCTCCAACCAGCAGTGCTGCAGGAGGTGCATTTGCAGAGTGGTGGAGAAAGGTGTGGCCATCCGACCACCTCTCAGCAATCCCAATTTGAGGGACTTTCTGGAGGTAACAGGAGGGCTTGTTGGCTCCCAAGGACCCTCAGCAGCCACGGGGACTTCATCCCCCAAACTAGTAGTGCACCAGGAGGTACGTTTGCAGAGTAGTGGAGAAAGGGGGCCTGACTTCCAAAGACCTCTTGGCAATCCCGCTGTGTTGGACTTACTGGCGGTAACAGGAGGTATAGTTGGTCCCCACGGACATCCTTGGGCATTTCTTTAAAAACAAATCTGTGTGCTCCGGAAAGGTGGAGGTCCCTGGGGCAGCGGGGGGGGGCCAAGCGAGCCCCCTGCATTTATATTATTTACAACCCTAAGGAGGTGGCGGTCCCTGAGGCTTTGTATAAGCCTAAAAGGGGGCCCCATGAGCCCCTCTCCTTTATTTCTTTCATGCCCTCGGAATTTAGCCCACTCGGGTGCTTTAAATAAATAAGCGCTGGAGCCTGTGTGTCTTTTTTTCCATTTTTCCGTAGATCCGTGAGCCCACCAGCAAATTTGTGGCAAAATTTAATTAAAAGAAATACTTCTTTCTCTGGCGGGGTCCCTGTGGTACCTCCTCCCCCCCATCATATCTTTAGGGTCAGGGTATTCCTACCCTGCCCCCTTCTCATCATTTTGTACTTTTCTTTGTGGGACTTGGCTTCAAGCTGAGTCCCAAGATGGCTGCCAACCCTTCCTTGCTGAAGTGTTGGCAGCCAATTAAATTTTAGTAGGATCTGCGAATGCACTGCAAGGGCTCGCCTCCCCAGATATCTATATTTTTTACACTTTAATACCTCTGAAACTACTGAACGAATTTACACCAAATCACAAAAAGCACACTTTCTGGACCAATATTTAGCTTTCTGCCAAATTCGATGTAATTCGGTTCAGCAGTTTGGGCTGTGGTCGTGTTCAAATAAATTAAAAATCCCCATAGACATAACATGGGGAAACAGTGTTTTGGGACACCCTTCTTTCTTGGCCCCCATTTGACGGATCATCCCTAAACTTTCAACACAGCAGCTTAACCAAAAAGGGGAAGTTTTAATTTTTTTTGTGAAGAAACGTCAAGTGACGCCAAAGTTATTGGTAAAACAATATATCCCTACTCACACCCCAATACAATCTTTCCTACACCCACTCCAAATTTCAGACTACCATTCTCGAAACCATAGACACACCAATACCAGTATGTACATACCCACCGATTGATTCATAGGTCTACACACAGGTCCACTCACTCACCCATACAGCCACTCATATACCCAGTCACTCACCAATACATCCACTGATATATCCACTCATACACCCATACAGACACTCACACACCAAGTCAGTCACCCAAAGAGTCAATCACACTGCCATTTACTCACCTATACAGTTATGCACACACCACCTCACTTATTCATACAGATGCTAACACATACTTACTCTCTTATACAATCACTGACACAAGCACACACTTATCCATACAGCCACTCTCACAATCACTCACTCTCACATACAGTCACCTATATACTCCAACACACACATATACTGCCTTTCACATATGCAGTTACTCACCCATATACCACTGAGACATCCATTCACTCACAGACACAGCCATACGCATACTCATTCACCCATACAGCCCCTCGGAGATGCACTCATGAACCCATACACCCAGTGAATCACCTACTCACATATCCATGCAGGGAGTCACACATCCTCCAACCACCCACACAGACACTTAGTCACCCATACAGGTACTCAGACAATCAACCAATAACCCATATAGACACTCATGTAGCTACTCATCAACCCATGCAACCACTTACACACCAACTGACAGACTGATACAGACGTTCACACAGATTAGTCATAATAAACATAAAACTGTATTCGGTTATTTCGATGAACCATAAAAGTCACACATACATACAAAAAATACAAGACAATTAAAATGCATGAATGCATGAGGAACATAAAACCAACCATGGGCAGCTGAACCAAGTGCAACTTATGAGTAAAATATTATCCATTTTCTGCTGCATCAGAACAGTTTTCCCTTTTTTTTTGTTTTACATTGCATCACCGCACCCCAACAATAAAGTAATATTAGCAATCGTTTTTCAAAGTGCTTAGTGCCATTTGTTAGTGTACACTTTCTTAGCTAGACAACAGTATGTAAACAGGGCATGTAAACACTAGATAAAGTGCATGATAGCTTATTTGCTGAGACAAACAGGTTTCAATCAAATATGATTCTATTTCTTGTTATCATTCACTTTCTAGATGTAATTTGAGAATCATCACATGAATAAGTGAGTAAATGCTGGCTTAATGTCAGTCATTCTTAAAGTGCAATAGTCCTTTTTATTTTTTTTGACTATGCCAGAAAAATTTATATATGCAATATAAAAACCTCCACAAGTTACAGTAGATCATTTTAAATAACAATCTAAAGGGGTGACAAATAAAACAGAATCTCAAATGAGAGGGACCTGCTATTTTCCAACTAACCTCCTTAAGCGAATTGCTGTAGAGATAAATCTACATATAATTTTGCAGATGTATTCTGATTGGAGTAGTCGGAGATAAAACAGCACTGGCCTACATTTTTCGATATTCAGAACCCTCAAGAGTGGTTAAATGTATTCCCTGCGTGGATTGTTGTATAGCTTGCAGAAGATAAGAAAGTGCAGCTTGTTCTGGCTTGAAGTACAATCACAGGGACATGGATTCAAAAGAGCTTCCGAATATGTGTGGCTCGGGTACGAGACCAGTAGGTGGGTCAAGCCGAATCTGAATCTAGTAAGGTAAAAAAATGTAAAATGTCTAAAGGGGTACAAAAGATATGGCTCAATTCCTTCAGTGGTAATCAAGGGAAGGTAATCAGCTACCTGCTTTTTGCTGTGCTCCTTATATTCTCTATGATCTCTTAAATATTTAATAGGTCTCGTTTTAATTGGGGTTTTGTAACAGGGGTAATAAGCTGAGAGTTTGCGAAGAAATCCTGTCTCCCCATGCGAGTCAGCTGGGTCTTCACATAGCTGAACCATGGTATTTTATGAGCATGGTCGCAGTTTAGAACAGTCTTGGACTATATCCCGATTAAGGGACAGTTCTTCATTTACCCAGATCAAACGCATTATTATTATAGGGGCATCTTGTCTGCGGCCAGCCAGGAGAGTTAACCCTATTTTCCGGTGGCAGATAATAGAAGGCAAACTGTGGGGGGGGGGCCTTCAACAATCTTCTAAGAAATACATTTTCCGTTCTATGTAGGGTGGACGAATTGCAGAAACCCCACACACCAGCTTCATACAGAATCACAGAAGAGCATCGGGCGGTGTAGATATTAATAAGGGATTCAGTTGTCTACTGCCGAGTTTCCTAGAAAACCTGAATAGGGCCTCGACCGTTTTGTCAAAACTCCTCTTCTTGACCTCTAAGAGGTGGACCCATAAGCCTTTTTGGTCAAATGGAATGCCTAGGTAGCAGAAAGTTGACACCTGAGCCAGTTTTTCATTTTTGATAAAACAGGGTCTCATTTTGCGATTGGCTTTCTCCACCACCATGACCTGTGACTTAGCGGCATTGGTCTGCAGGCCCAACTCACTCATAAAACCATTAAATCTGTTGAGGAGGGTCTGCAGTCCCAGATCCATTCTTGAGATCAATACACAGTCATCTGCGTACAATAGTGTAGGGAGATTTCATCAGTAATATCACTGACCATGTCATGAGTGATGTAATATGTGATGTCATCAACAGTGTATTGCGGGGGCACGAGTTATAGTTTGTTCAGCTAATTATAATGGCTGAATTTCACAGGTTTTGTATGAGTGAAATGTCAGCCTAACTATAACATTCGTGTAACCTGTAGTTTTTTCCGTGAATTTTTAAGGTTTTTTAAATGCTAATTCCTAATTATAACGTCCCTGAAACCTTTGGTTTTTTCAATGAATTTCTAAGGTTTTTAAAATGCTAATTCCTAACTATAACGTCCCTGTAATCTTTGTTTTTTTCAGTGAATTTCTAAGGTTTTTTTAAGTAGTAGTCGCATTTGCAGAGTGCTGGCGAAAGAGGGCTGGGCCTCCGACCTGCCCTCAGGAATTCCGTTGCTTAGGACTTACAGAAAGTACCAGGAAGGCTTCTTGGCCTCCAAGGTCCATCAGGAGTAAAGTGGACTTTATCCCCCAACCAGTTGTGCGCCAGGAGGTGCGTTTGTGAGTGGTGGAGAAAGGGGGGCATGGCCTCTGAAGACCTCTTAGCAATCCCACTGTGTGGGACATACTGAAAGTAAAAAGAGGGGTAGTTGGTCCCAAGTACATCCTTGTAGGCCAACTACCCCTGCTGTTACCTCCAGTAAGTCCCACACAGCAGGATTGCTGAGTTCTGTTAGCATGCCACGCCCTTTTTCTCCACCAGTCAGCAAACACACCTCCTGGTTTGCTCTTGGTTGGGGGATAAAGTCCTTTTCACTGCTGGGTGTCTTTACGGGCCAAATAGCCTACATGTTACCTCCAGTAAGGCCCACACAGTGGGATTGCTGAGAGATGGTCACAGGCCACACCCCCTTTCTCCACTACCCTGCAAATGCATCTCCTGGCACGCTCTTGATTGGGTGATAAAGTCCCCTTGCCTCTTGAGGGTCCCTGGGGGCCAACTAGCCCTACTGGTACCTCTATTAAGTTCCACACAGCTGGTTTGCTGTAAGGTGGTCAGAGGCCACACCACTTTTCTCCACAACTCTGCAAACACGCCTGCTGGTGCACTGCTGTCTGGGGGATGACGTCTACTTTACTCCTGAGGCCTTCAGGAGGCAAGGGGACCTCATCACCCGACCAGCAGTGCGTTGAGATAGATCGATATAGATATATAGAAATAGATATAGATATATAACAAAACATCTATTTACATAGTCTAGTATGTAAATAAAAATACATACATCAGTAAAAAAAAACATAAAAATATATGATCAATACAAGAACAAAATATATGAATTAATTTCACCAATATACAAAAATGTTAAATATTAGAAACCCAAAAAACAAATGTACTAAAAATAAGATAAACATTAAAAATGTTTAAAACAATAAAAACAAACAATATTAAAAATAACAAAATACAAAAAAAGTAATATCAATTCTGTTTCACGAATATTAAGAACATTTTTGGACTCAACAGTAGGGAAAGCATTGAATTTTGAAGGGTTTACTTATACTATTCCCAATGCAGCATAAACAATAGTAGAGAAAGTGTTGGACTTTAGGTGAGTTAGATTTACTTTTCCTACTCCACTCTAACCAACAGTAGGAAAAGTGTTTGACTTCAAAAGAATTACATATATTAATAGTCCTAATAATTGAGAAAAAAAAAACCTTGTACATACTTAGGGCCTGATTACGATGTCGGCCAGAAAGGCTCCAAATGGCATTCAGTTTTTACTAAACCGTGTTGGAATCTATGTTTCCGACCGAGTGGGAAACATTTCCGACCGACCGATTACAATGGAAAGGTAACCATTCGGTCTTTCCGACTCGGTTCCCACTGGCATTCGGAGACTCTGAGTCGGTCAGAGCCAAATCGTACAGGTCTATGGACCGCGTTTCCGACCAACGTATTATGATGTCGGATTCTGACTACCTTTCTGAATCTGGCCATCCGACACAAAACAGCTGTCGGAAACTGAATTTGGGGGCCCATAGAAGGCCCATATTCACCCAGAGGTCTCCGGTTGGGGCCCGTGGGGGTACCCATGGGACCCCTATTTACAACCATGAACCGTGTTGCAGGCACCATGGGGTGCCCGCCACAGTGTACATGTTTCTCTGCAACCACCCCTTTTTTTCAATGGGCGCCCGTGTTGTCGGTCGGAAGACAGGCTCCCATTGAAGTCAATGGGAGTCCGACCGAACGGTGTTCGGAAACATTGTAATCGGTCGGTCAGACTCCCCAAACCCGAGTCGGTCAGAAACGATTCCGACAAGGAGTCGGTCGGAATGCTTTCTGACCGACATCATAATGAGGACCTAAATAAAAACATTATTAAGCGACAGTATATAGTAATAAATATATATATGCTAAACAACGTTGCTATTTCTGTCTTCCCTCGCTGTAGGCAGAGGATCGCAACAGCGGGCAGAGCACGCTGGACGGAAAATCCAATTAAAAGTTCAATAAAGCGATCACTTAGAATATGTACTCGCACCAGAGGATGGTTTATTCCAGTAACGCGTTTCACTTGCAAAGCAAGCTTGTTCACACACTGCATTGTGGGAAATGACTGCAATACATACTGAATAACAGACAGTAAGGAAGGACAAGTAAAGGTTGCACGCTTACACCAAAATTGCATCCATTTTGTAATGGTAAACTTGAGGTATATAGTCAAATATTACATTCATATTTTATACCCCTCAAACATGCTGCGACCGTGAATTAAGCAAAACGAAAATCACTAATATAATATCTACATAATGCATTTTATGTCAAATACCATGATACAAGTTGTGCTCATGTACCTTTTATCACTGTTGGTATGGTAATGTAATGCGGATAAGAGATTCATAGTGCGCACCACAAAGTCAAACTGAATATGTCTTTGGCGTAGTGCCAAGCATGGTGGAATTATGTAAGTACGCAAGTCCAGAGGAGCAACCAAGAACACCCACACTACGGGTGCCAACAATACTGACTAAAAATCAGGTCACCTAAGACCCAATAGTGAATGCCTTGGGAGGAATGTTCACACAAGCAGGTATGTTATTGTAGAGGCAAATGCTAAAAGTACTACTACCCAAGGCTAAAAGCAAATTGAGTCACTGTGCTCGGCTAATGCCTGGAAAAATATCCGCACTGTCAGTAGAGAGAGGAACATATAAATCGGCTAGTGCCCTAATAGATCCTCTCAAAAGCCACATGTATTGACCTTGGCAAGTGCCTAGCTGTATGGTGAAAAGGTCAGTAAATCAACTGCTCTCTTATCCTAGTACTGCAGAAAACCCATCCATAAACCAGTATTCCACACTAATAAAAAACGTGAAAAAGTGAAGCAGTCAAAATATCTCCCAATACTACTTCACACCCCAATGGACAGAGATAAAGTTTAAATTAATGATAAAAGAAAGGATCTCTTATCCGTAGGGTGCTGCCCTCCACCGTGGTGATATTGAAGAAAAGATTAGGGGTGTAACACTGGAGCAGTTCCTCTAAGTCGGCCCCTTCCTTTTCTCCTGGGATTAAAAAGAAAACCATGAGTTACTCTCACAGTAGGGGTTAAGATCCAACAATCTACAATGAATACATGCATACAGATGAGAAAGAAATCTCTAAACCAGTGAATGTTACAACGGTAACAAGCGTCAGATAGGTCACACAAGTTAAATCAGATCAAGTGAAGAGAAACTTCCACCCATACTATTCACGAAGGTGAATGCTCATTTCTTCGTCCTGGTTATGCCTCTCCGGGCTCTTGGTTTGTACGTTGATTATGTGCCAAGATTCTCTCTTGCGTAGATGGAGTACTCTGTTCCCTCCCGTATGGTTTTGCTGGATTTGTTCTATGACAAAGTAGGTGAGAAGCAAAATATTCGAGAGATGGTAATCTGCGAAATGGCTCGCTACCGGATAGTGAGGGTCTTTGTTGCTAATAGCCCTCATGTGTTCTAAGACCCTCTTCTTAGTGGCTAGTGTGGTCCTGCCTATGTATCTCTTTTTACAAGGACATTCAAGAATGTTAATAGTGAATGTGGTACCACAAGTGAGAAATTGGTTAATATTTCTCTCCCCAGTAGGGGTGTGGTAAGATTTTCTCATGATGCTGTTACTGCATGCTTTGCAATGGCCGCATGGAAAAAATCCCTGTAGACCAAGATGTGTATTCAGGCATTTGTTTGTAATATCCCCTATGACCAACAAATCCCTGAGATTCTTGCCTTCCTGTATGTGATTTGTGGTCGCTCAGGTAATCTATGGCCAATGGTAGAATCACTGGATAAAATTTTCCAGTTCCGATTGAGGATTTTAGAGATTTTTTTGGATTCATTGTTAAAATTCAAAAACACCCTGGTGGTGGTATCTTCTTCTGGGGTGACTTTTTCTTCTAATGTTTCTTCTCTTTTGATTTTACTAACCTTCTCCTTTGCCCTTTCCAATACCCATCTGGGGTACCCTCTGTCCCTGAACCTGTTCATCATATTCTCTTGTTCCTCAAGGAAGTCTTCCTGATTGCTGGAGTTTCTTCTTGCTTTCAGCAGCTCACCAAACGGAATGCTCTATTTTAGTGTCTCAGGGTGGCTGCTGAAAGCATGTAGAAGACTGTTGCCTGCTGTCGTTTTCCTATGTAGCTTGGTATTGAGTTGATTGTTCTTAACTTCTACAACTACATCAAGGAATTCGATGTTCTCCCTACTAATGGAGTATGTAAGGTTAAGGTTAAACGTGTTGTCATTAAGTTTTTCGATGACTCTTTTTCACTTTCTTCGGTCTCTTTTCATACGATAAAGAGATTGTCAATGTATCTGTACCACTTAACCACCCTGTTCTCAGTACCGTCAGAAATAAGGTTTTCTGTACTTCTTCTTCCCATACTTCCAAGAACAGGTTGGCAAAGATAGGGGAAAGCAAGTACCCATGGCTGTGCCAAGGACTTGCTTGTACACAGTGCCGTTAAACAGAAACATGTTGTTAAAAAGACAAAATTTCATCATTTCCAATAACATTTCTGTGTGTTCAAGGTAGCAAATTCTACGATTTCTCAGGAAATGCTGACAACATTGTATGCCCAATGAGTGATCAATGATTGAATAAAGTGAATTCACGTCCATATTTATTAGGAGGTAATCTTCCTCCCAGGTGATATTACTGATTTTTCCCAGGAAGTCTTTGGTGTCATTTATGTGTGAGGTTAAAGTAATAACATATTCCCGGAGGAAGTGGTCTACATATTTCGAGATATGTTCAGAGACACAGCCTATTGATGAAACGATAGGTCTCCCAGGTGGTGTGGCAGGGTTTTTATGGACCTTGGGTAGCAAGTAAAAAATGGGTGTTTTTGGATAGTCACATTTGAGGTAACAATATTCTTCCCATTGGTGGATCCCATTGTCCCTCCATGTGGTAAGCATGCTCCATATGTTCAAAATACTAGCATTGTACTCTTGCATGTTAGTTTTGATGTAGAATCTAGTGTCATCAAGTTGTCTTTGTGCTTCTGCAATGTACGAAGTTCTGTCCCAAAGTACAATGTTTCCTCCTTTATCTGCAGGGCGTATGATAAGGTTCTTGTCGTCTGCCAGGGATATTATTATTCCCCATTGATCTTTGGTGAAGTTAAGAAATTTGTTATTTCTTTGTTTTTCTTTACGAAACCTCATCAAGTCCTTAGTTACTGTCTCATGAAATGCATCAATGTTGTCATGCGGCATAATAAGTAGAAAGACAGATTTTGGTTTGAAATTAGTTTTGGCAGGTTGGTCGGTACTGACCTCAATGTTATGTCCAATGGGATCTAATCCTGTTTCTATGTACAAGTCCTGTATGGCCTTTAGGGCGTCCATGTCTCTTATGCTCAGATATGTGCTGGATTCCCTGCTGCCAGTTCCTTCCTAGGAAGAACTTGAAGTCACGTTATCTTCATCAGGTGTTTGCCATCCCCTGATAGTATGCCATTATTTTTATTTAAGTTTCCTCACAAATTCAAATATGTCTAACCTGGTCTCAGGATAGTCAAAGTTGTTAGTAGGGCAGAAGGAGAGACCTAAACATAGGGCACGTTTTTCCGCCATGGATAGTGGTCTATGGGAAAGGTTGATGATTGTTTTATTTACCATGATATCATCCATTAGTTCTGTGTCTTCAGGCCTAATGTTCTGGTTCCCATAAGCCTCTTTCCTCGTCCTCTTCCCCTTTTGTTTCCTCTGTCGCTGTCGCTTTCTTCTCCTCCAGTTCCTTCCTGGCTTCTTCCTCTTCCTCGGCCCCATTGTCCTCGACCTCTCCCTCGTGTCTTTGGTGGTTGTACGGTTCTTGGGGTTTGCCTACCTGTCCGTAGGAGGCGGTACTCGTCTAAAAAAGTAGTTATAGGTAGCTCAGCTAACTGTAACTGCTGAATTTTACTGGTTTTGTACGAGTGAAACCTGAGCCTAACTATAACGCGCCTGTAACCTTTGTTTTGTTCTGTGACTTTCTAAAGTTTTTCAAATTCTATTTCCTAACAATAACGTCTTTGGAACATTTGTTTTTTTAAGTTAGGCGAGTTTTCAGAGTGGTGGGAAAGGTGTTGTATTCTGCTTTAGGTGTCCGTATATAGGTTTTCCTGAATCATGTCCTTATATAGGCACAATTCGCATTGCCCTTATATAGGCATAGAATCCCAGTCCTTATTTAGGCATTAACCGTGCACTCCAAATACAGGCATGGTCACTGACATCCGTCCACCCTAACGTCACAACGAGTTCTTAGAAACCAGACCCTTAAGCTTCGGGAGTTCCCCTAGCACAGGACTATTGATTTCTCCAAGAACTCATCTATTATGTATGAACCGTTATACCCTAAGGGTTCATTCCTGACATCTTCCTCTGTCCGACTTCACGTCAATGCTAACATTCCGAGGCACCTATCAGGTATAAATATACCTTCCCTCGCCCAAGCAAGTTAGAGGAGACCTCGACTTCAGAGGAGCCCGTATCCCGGCCTGACACACTGAGAAGACGCTGTCATTCCTGCACGCAGAAGAATCCAGCTTCCAGTGTTCTGACTCCCTTCGCGGGGTGTTAGAGTTCCAGATCCGGCAACAGATTCCCACCTCTCTCATTCTCAAGGTATGGAGCTGACTAGAACCTAGAGGGACTCTTGGCATACTAGACTTAACATACTCTTAGTATACCATACTAGAGAATACTCCACCTACTTCTTACCTTTCCCTACACCTAGACTAGGTTAGGTACATTGAGGTAGTACTAGCTTAGAGACGCATCGTATGAGTACTCGCATTTTTAGCTCATGTTATTTATGTACGTGAATATATGTTAAAAGATAATGCTAGTGCAGTATTATTTATTTCTACTGCTTATGCTGTACATTATTTATCTTGCATACTGTCTTGTGATCATAACAGCACATATCTCTTACATGAGAAACAAGACTGTTCAATAAAACCTTTTTATTGAAACGCCCGTCTTTCCTTTCTGTGTAACTCTGCGGAAACATGCACGATTGACTGAGTGAAACTGTTATCTATTGTTTCCACGATTCTGAGACGTGTTCCGATTCTAAAGGGAAACAAAGTGGTCATGTTTATGCGGTTGCCAGAAACTACACCCTTCTTGTTCTCAAGGAGTTTCTAGTGGCCTCTGAGCTAGCTGGCACAAGTAATTAAGTTTAATATACTCGATAGGGACATACCGACCTTAGTCCTATGTCAAGCCTATACGTTATATTATTCCAATGCGCAGAGCCTATTAGGGAAATAGGAACTACACTACATGGCACCCAAACGTTTGGTAAGGCAGTAATTTAACGCTAGATACTGAGTAACTCAGTCGTGCTTTTCCCAGAGACCCCAACTCACATACTCCATAAGACGTCTGGAGTGGGTAGGGTTAAATATCCGCCAAAACTAAATAGGACAAAAAACGCTCTATATTAGTTCTTTGGTTTGTTCAACGTTAAAGGATACAGTGTTCCAAAATATTGTGCACCTTATCTTTTTGTTTCCTTCAAACTTGTTCTACATTTTTCAAAAAACAAATGTCCACACGGGACAATGCCACCGAAACCGGTGGAGCTGCGGCTGACCCAGTCGTAGCAGTTTTTAACTTTACAGGTTTAAATGAAACCGAGGAGGGTGTTATAGACATCCATCCAAACTTAAGAAGAGCCATCACTCTAAAACTTATAAAACACGGCCTACCACCAAGAGGCGGTAGAGCAGTTTTCGTGATAGAGGCACATGAATCCTTGCAGACAGAGGTATTCTATTCATGCATAATATTCCCTGAATCAAATTCAGTAACAAAACTGTTTCACTTTTACAAAGAAGATGAACCACCAGAGGAATATATTCCTTTCGAGGATATTGAAATTCCGCTAACATACCAGGAGCATCAGCTCTGGTTAAAAGGCGGTTTAAAGGCGCCCTAAAACATCACAAAAACATTACCAGGCTCGGTCCAATAGGTAGACCAGGAGCAACATGACCGATTCTAGCCGGCTACACACCTCATCCTGACATCAATATAATGTCAGACGAGGAATTACTTACTCAACTTACAGAGTTAATAAAAATGTACAGACAATTGGTCCAATATGTTATGCGGACTTTCACAGTCCAACCACCATTAACCATTCCAAATTAAAACCCCTCAACAGGGGAATACACTAAAAATTACACCACAGACGTTATACGCAGTCATGGGAAAAATGCCCACAAAACGTGAGCACATTCCATTCTGGATTGCTAAAATTACTCAAATCGAAGCAGTATTTCCTAATACTAGCCCTTATGAGAAACACAGAATCCTAACAATCTGTTTACCAATGGGGATCACACCACAACTGGAAGACTGCACCACTTGGGGCTCAGTCTTTGCTGCCATCTATACTAAAACACATGGTGTTCCGTCAATTGCAGTAATACCAGATGTCCTGAAACGAATTCTAAACGAATACAGGGCAGATCCTGCTCTGAATTTAGGTATGAAATTACTGAAAAACTTCGACCAGGCCTCAACAATAATATTATCTAATATTAAAGGAGAGGCAGCAGCAGTGGCGATCCGCCAACGATTAAGGGAATTCGATGTTACAGAACATCAAACTGAACTACCCAGAATAATAGAACAATCTTATGCAGAATTAGGCAGAGATAGTTTGGGTGGAAGACCATTGAAGCCAAAACTATCTGAAACTCCTGAGAAGGACTCTATTAAACAAACTCCTACATCTTCTAAAAAGAAGTGGGAAACTAATAAACAAAATTCAAACGAGAAACGTTCTCAATCCCGAGGTAGGTCTCCTCAAAAGGAGCCCTCTGAAAGGAGGTATAACCTCAGGAATAGGGATAATTTAAAAAAGCCTGACAGGTATCAAGATACTGATACACGTTCCTCTCATACCTTTCAGATCTCGTCACAGACATCAGAAAGAAGAGGACGGTCAGAACATAGAGAAGAACGCGTGAAATCGAAAGACGACAAACACGTTCCGAAAAATAAATCAAAACCTCAATTCTCAAAAAAGAAGGTAGCAGGTCTGAGGATCAGACATGCCGAGGATACTGAGAACACAACTCAAGAACGGAGAATGGGCTCAGACAATGCTGGACAGTGCAGCAGAAGTCACAATAGCTCGCCAGAACCTGAAGGAACTTCTGGAGATAGTGAAATTGAATGAGTACATCACAGTTGAGACTGTAGACACCAGGGTTAGTACTCCTCAAAAGTTATATGAAATAACACTCCGAATGGAGGGAGACATACCAAGAAAGGTGAAAACACTCTTTTGGGAAAAACTTTCAAGGGGTT
This sequence comes from Calotriton arnoldi, assembly GCA_963921515.1. Lineage (NCBI taxonomy): Eukaryota > Metazoa > Chordata > Amphibia > Caudata > Salamandridae > Calotriton > Calotriton arnoldi. The sequence continues at coordinate 917,164 of CAWUFW010004448.1, read as the reverse complement.
ATGACATACTTCTAACAGAAAAAGACTGGCCACCACAATTTGTCAGGGAGTGCCCACATGGTGAAGACATTATTATGCCTGCCTTCTCCAACCATATTCCAATTCACCTAAAATATACTTATGCCAGGAAATGGGCAGTTGCCCAGGCCCCAGCATTATATAAAAATCATGTAGGATGGGATGAGGACTCACCTCACCATAAAATACATCTAAAAATGAACCTACTGCACAAAGGCAGTACCCAATAAAGCAAGAAGCTAAAAAACAGGTCAGGGAGATCTTAGATCAACCTGAATACCAAGGAGTGATTGAAACATGCACCTCCTCAATGAACAATCCTTTGTTTCCTGTCTCCAAACCAGACAATACATATCGTCTAGTTTTGGATTACAGACACTTAAACACTTGTTCAAAAACATTTGCAGTGCAAAATGCACATAGTACAGCATTAATGAATAACATTGTGCGTAAAAAATATAAAACCACATTGGATATCTCAAATGGTTTCTTTTGTCAAAACATAGCACCTGAAAGCAGGTACTTAACAGCTTTCTCAATAATGGGGACCCTGCGTCAATTTTGTCGACTCCCACAAGGGTTCAAGAACAGCCCGGGGTTATTCTCAGCGAGGGTAACGGAGTTACTTCAAATTTATGATAATGAGGCATTGTCATATGTCGATGACATCTATCTGACAGACGATGACCTGGATAGACACTTGAACAGGGTGAGCACCATTATACTGGGCTTCGCCTCTGAGGGCTATAAGTTCAACTTTAAAAAATCCAGAATTGCCCATCTCAATGTCCTTGTTCTAGGATATGAGCTTTCAAGTGAAGGCAAGAGCTTGGCAGCTAACTTTTTAGAAAGGTTTGCGCTGCTCCAACCTCCAAAAACGCTGAAAAATGTACAATCTATCCGGGGTTTCCTAAATTTTGAAAGAACTTACATTCTAAATTACGCAGAAAGGGTTAAACCTCTCTACGCATTAATCAAACCTGATTTTTCAATCAAAAATTGGACACATGAACACACAGAAATCTTGCGTTCACTCCAAGCTAACATGTTAGCTTACAAACACGCGTAAGTCAACGCAATTTAGTGATCCGAATATTTTCGGGTCAATGCGGATTCACCTACTTAACATTTAATGAGGGTGAAAAAGTACCAATAGCATACAAATCACATTTGTATACACAAGCAGAAATGCGCTTCACTTCAACAGAAAAAATACTGACAGCAGTTCTGTAGTGTAGCTCCTATTTCCCTAATAGGCTCTGCGCATTGGAATAATATACCCTATAGGTTTGACATAGGACTGAGGTCGGTATGTCCCTATCGAGTATATTAAACTTAATTACTTGTGCCAACTAGCTCAGAGGCCACTAGAAACTCCTTGATAAACAAGAAGGGAGTAGTTTCTGGCAGCCGCAAAACATGACCACTTTGTTTCCCTTTAGAATCAGAACGTGTCCCAGAGTCGTGGAAACAATAGATAACTATTTCACTCAGCTCACTCGTGCATACTTAGTTTTCCTCAAAGTTACACAGAAAGAATAGACGGGCGTTTCACTAAAAGATTTATTGAACAGTCTTGTTTCTCGTGTAAGTAAAATGTGCTGTTACGATCACAAGACAGTATGCAAGATAAATAATGTACAGCGTAAGCAGTAGAAATAAATAATACTGTGTTAGCATGATGTTTAGTAGATATTCATTTACATAAATAACACAGACTAAAAATGCGAGTACTCATACGATGCGTTTCTAAGCTAGTTCTACCCCAATGTACCTAACCTAACCTAGGTGTAGGGAGAGGTATGAAGTAGGTGAAGTATTCCTTACTAAGGTATACTAAGAGTATGTTACGCTCAGTATGCCTAGTATGCCAAGAGTCCCTCTAGGTATCTAGTCAAGCTCCATACCTTGAGAATGAGAGAGGTGGGAATCTCTTGCCAGATTCGAACTCCAACACCCCGCGAGGGAAGTCAGATCACTGGAAGCTGGACTCTCTGCGTGCAGGGATGACAGCGTCTTCTCAGTGCGTCAGGCCGGGAAACGGGCTCCTCTGAAGTCGAGGTCTCCTCTGATTTACAAGGGCTAGGGAAGGTATATTTATACCTGAGAGGTACCTCAGAATGTTAGCATTGACGTGAATCGGACAGCGGAAGACGTCATGAATGAACCCCTAAGGTATAACGGTTCATGCATAATAGATGAGTCCTTGAAGAAATCAATAGTCCTGTGCTAGGGAAACTCCCGAAGCCTAAGGGTCTGTTCTTCAAGAACTCGTTGTGACGTTAGGGTGGACGGATGTCTGAGACCATGCCTGTATTTGGAGTGCATGGTTTAATGCCTAAATAAGGACTGGGATTTCATGCCTATATAAGGGCAAGGTGAATTGTGCCTAAATAAGGACATGATACAGGAAAACCTATATATGGACACCCTAAGAGGAATACAACACCCACTCCACTTTTGTGTGTACGATAATACTAAAATGCTAAACATTTAAAATGCTAAACATTAAATGGAGTACCGCATATTAAAAAATATTTCTTAAAAGCATTAAAATGCAAAAGGTACTGTACATATTAAGCATTGCTTTTCATTTCAGGCATATATTTTGAAATTAAATGCAATTTGAATGAAATTAGCAGTAATATTTACATTTGACAGAAAATGATCGATAAGTTGTTCAAAATCAAAGTCTTTTCATGTCATTAATGATTTTTGTAGACAAATAAGATGACATAATGTCGGAGGAAGTACCGCGAAGTCTGTACTATAAGGCTAGTTCTACTTCAAGCAGATTGAATTGCCATTTAGTTCGAAAAATGGGAAAAAGTTCAATTTGGGAAGAGTTCCAAGTTTTTGAAGTATGAAGGCCAAATTTTAGTGCGTCTCTGGTGCACCGTGGGTGGAATCAGAGTCAGTATACGGGTCTAGTGTAAACATGAGATCATCTATTTCTGTAGACAAAATATCGTCCACTGAAGTTGGTGTCAGTTGGAACACCTCGTATAGTAGATTAATTGCACAGAGATGTGAAGCATCGCTCTCAGCATAGGATGCCGCAGCAATGTTCGCGTCCATTGTTACCTGTGTGCCTGTAGATCCATCTCGTACCTCAGCAGCAGCCGGAAGCGACTTTGAGATCTCAATGAATGCCGTAATCATTATTGGTAGCCTCTGGGGACAACACATAGCATGGGCCGTAATCGGGTCCAGCAGAGTATCGACATCCATTGGCGTTGCTGATGGAAATGTTAGACAGGTGTCTAACATGCATTCTTCACCGCATAGCAGGCATCGTAGGACAGGTAAGATGCAATCTTGCCAGATTGGTCTGAATGACAGGAACCACGTGGTATTTAGGTCCCGTAGACGAGTCATGCCCAAAAGCTGTACTATTCGCTCACGGCACTTTCGTTCAAGGAGAGCTTTCTCCATTTCGCTCGGAGTGATGTCGGCGAATAGGCTGGCCATAGCGTAATAGCAGGAAGAGAAATAGAATTCCGGCAACAAGTGCTAGTATTTATGGTATGCCACCAAACACCGAATGTGCAAAGTTCTGGATAATTCCGAGTATTGCCTGGAAAGGTGCTAACAGACCGGAGCAGATGCTCTTAAATACACGTACAATTCCGGTTGTATCAGACATGTTAAAGATACGTCCTATCATTTCCACGAAATGTATAGGGCAGTTTGTACGTATTAAAGTCTGTATCTCAGCCGAAGTCCTTGCTACTTGTAGATCATAGGTTTCTTTGGCCGAGGTCAAAGGCACTGTTTGCTGTAAAAGCATGGCTTTCATTCTGCTTAAAGTATCAAATCTTATAAAAGAGACGTTCAGCGAAGGCCACAAAGGCGACTCCCTGACTGTGTCTATTGGGGCAAACAATACTTGCATACAGCAAGTGACCCTGGAGTTGACCGTTACTAGATATGGGATGCCTGGCAACTTGTGCAGCAACTCTGATCATTCAACATGAGGTAACTCCCATTCGAAAGTTGTCCAAACGTTGGATTAATCACAGCAGCTGGTGTACCCTGCTGATGGCAAGACAAATTTGCCACAGGACCATTGCAAGCCCCGTGTAAAGAAATGTCCTGACATATTAGTGAACCACTTAGTGCACTTTTACAGTGTGTACCGCTCAAAAACACTTCACGATCCCCACTCCAACATCTAAATGTATACGGTAAATTCCAAGATGTCTTAATGTATTCCTTACCCAACCTTTCATATTTGCCTGCTTGCATCTGTTTGAGGCAATACTGAAACTGAAAAGTAGTCACAGGTAGTGTGATTTTGCCATGAATGAGCCATTCTGTAGCTGGTTTTTCTGCCACTGTGAATGGCAACTTTTCCAGTTTTTCAATGCTCAGCACTGTATACTTTGCTCCTCTTTGTGCCAGTTCGATATGTTTTTCAGTTAAATTGTATTCTGCAAACAGAGCTGACGTGTTGATAAAACGCCAAGGCACATAGCCCGCATGCAAAGATTGCAGCGTCCAGCTTAATAACACAATAGAACGTAATTGAGATTGGCCTTGCTGTAACATCGCCAAATCTTGTTCTAGTATGTCGATACCAGAGGATACAATGTTGTCCAATGAATATATTCTGGAGGACAAAGTTGTTAACCCATTGTCGACCACAGTGAGTGTTTTCTCTAAATTAATACGATCAAGTTCACGTATTCGTTCTGCGGCCTCCATCTGTGACACTTTCCATGCTTCATTATAAGCAGCATAGATGCCGGCATATATGAAACGTTTTTGACGCGGTTTTCTTGGCCCAAGCAAGAATTCCCTAAGGTCTGCGTCTTTTTTAAGTAAGGATAAGTGTTGTTTCACATCCTGTAGTGTAGATTTCTGCAGCCAATCGAGGCATCATTTTCCTACACTGTATGTTGTCACTACCCCCGGATGCTGTCTTTGGATGTATCTTGGGTCTGGCCTGTGAATAGTAAAACCCTGAGTTTTATTCAGGAATCTTTCCTGACAGTTGTTCGTGTCTATGGGCCAGATCAACCATTTTTTCCAATCAGGATTAGATCTGTTGAGTTGTAGTATTTGGTCAACTGTAACCGCTGCCTGTGTATTGTTATCACTTGCAGGTGTTGGTACAGAAGGTGTTTTCATCTCTTTGATCTTGGCTAGTCCAAGACAAGATGTTTGTTGGACAGTTTCATTCAAAAACATTATTTGTTCAGGGATGATACAGGCTCTAAATAAAGCTTCTATCCCCTGCACTTGCCAATCTTTAGTACCCCAGACAGTTTTTGTGTCTATTGTGTCTTTCCATAAGTCGAAACCCTGTCTAGACAGTTGGGCAATACATGCTGCAGAGTAAATCTGTTTCGTATTAGTTAACATAATTTTCATACCTGTTTTGTTTACATTTTTATAGTAAAACGTTTCTGGATCAGATGTATTGTAACCTGAAAAATATGGAAACTTGCTAGCAAATGTTTTTGAACTACCTTTTGGTGGTGTAGGACAATGCTCCCATTGGTTAAACATAAACACATTTCTAGGGTATGCAGATTCTCTAGGTCAAACATTATGTCGTTAACAGTCTCAAAGTCCCAATCATCAGAATAGGTACTGGACGAAATTAGATCACTTAGTGAAATTTTAAATAAATGTGGAATGTTCAATTGTTCAGTCGGGCCAAAGATATCAAAATCTGTTTTGTCCCACACTATACCATCCTGTATAGGAACGGCTGTGATGTTCACTGATGACAAGTCTCTTGCTTCACGATGGGAAGATTTATGTGGTTTCAAAAGTACATTCACATCTTTTCCTTCAGTGTTCACATGGATGTATCTGCCATTTATAAGCATGCTCACAGTTGTAACCAAAGCTAGCCAGAGCAGGAAAACAAATAGTCCAGATATAATCCAGAGTTCAATCCATGGGGAAACCAGATAAAGTCTTTTTCAGAAAGTGAAGAAAGTCTTGTACTTGCTGCTTGAGTTTGAATGATGCTGGCGTCGTTTCAGGTTCACTCGGATCTTCTGAGAACGTATCAAAGTTAATGAAATAGCCAGAAGCAGTTCTGTCAATTGTTGGAATTGCATCAGGATTTGTAGAAATCGCTGGAACCAGTTGATCACTTGCTACATTGGTGTAGACAGGTGTATTTGGACGAACTGTTGCTTGGTTTTCAAGAGGGATGAGTTCCATTGCATTGTTGCTTAGTCCTCCATCTGTTACTGCTGAATTCCCAATTGTTATCAGTCTTTCAGTCTGAACCTCTTGGATAGTAGCGAGAGGAGTGTGTCTGCTACTAGGTTGGAGTCCACGAGGCCTACTACTTAGTATTGGCCACATACTGTGGTTTGATGAGGTCGATGGACACAAATCTTTTCTCCTTTCTTCCAGCAAGGGGCGGCAGAAGTACTGTTCTTGTTCCTTGAACTGATAGGACAGGTACTGGTTGTCTGTAAGAAGGTCCAAATTCCTTCTTGTCCGCAATCTTTTCTCTGACTAGATCCCCAACTTTTGGAATCCAGACAGGCCTTGCTGGGACCACCTGTTTTTCCCCAGTGGTGGTTGGCTGCAGGAATACGTTGCTTTGTTTTGATCTCAGTTCATTGAGTTCCTGTAAAATAGCCAAACGTTCTTTGATATCAAACGGTTTATTTTCCACCACTGTGCCTATGTGATCGAGATCTGGTACCCACATTCTTGTCCCAAATAGGACCTCATATGGAGTGCCTCCCCCTAGAGAACTTCTTGGCAGGTTATTTAATGAGAGTTGGACCCCATAAAGATGTTTGACCCACCCATCACCCGAACCTAATACTAGGGTTGGGCGGCAAATTCCGTTCCGCTCGCGGAACTTGCGAAAGTCTCGGCATTTCCGCGTGTCGCGGAGCAGCGGAAATGTCGAAACTTCCGCGATCCGCGGCGGAACGGAATTCGGGTGCATGAAGCACTTACAGATTTAATTAAAGCAGGTGCCCGAGTTGAAGCTCAAATTCTGTAACGCATTAATCAGCACAAAAAATTCGTGAGCAAGGTCGAGGCTAAGCAGGAGTGCTTTCTGCCCAGATCTACTGCCAAACATTAGCTGTAATCCCTGATGGAGGTCTTTGCATCCTTGATTTTCTCGAGCGCAATCCCCGTGTAGGTCCAGTGGCCAGGAGGTTCTTTCTCCTCATCTGCTGCTCAGATCGTGCTCTGACCCTTTATAAACAAGATGCATGTGAACTCACATGGATGCCCCGCCCGTTTTGCCCCGCATACACTAGTGGTATGCAACGTCTTCCCGCCCTTTCCCCACTAGGATGGACAGCTTACTCAAAGGACCCCGGCGCCTATATCTGCGACCCAAAAATGTCGGATAATACTTAATATCCAGTCCAGCAATTGTCAATGGGTATTCCATGCATGATATATGGTGGATTAATTGATGTAACTTTTACATACAGTGTTTAATTCGATAGAACTTGCTTCGTAGAACAAGCTCGTGGAATCTTTGAATTTGTTAGCCCCCGCTTTTTGACTAAGGGTACTATATACATGTCGTCCATTGATTGATTCGTAGGTCATACGGGTATTTCTCAGATGGCTGGTGGGATTTATAATATGCAGATAGGTGTTAATTACTGTTTTTCATTTTATCAACACTGCTAGCAAGAGATTGTGACCCACGACGTGTCCTGATTATTTATTACAATGGAAGTCGACTGTACCCTGGGCGAGTCCTATCTTGTGAAAACAGTGTATGTTTCTCGTAGTAATGGACTCTGAGGAACAGTACCGAGGCCTCTCTTTCGGTTGCCTTGCTTGTTTAACTTATGGTGTTTGAGTATGATGTTATATATGTTGTATGTGCATTGTGTGTGGGTGAAGTCTTTGTTGCTGTTTGTATCAAACCCCTCAAGTAAAGCTGTAATGGAAACAGACGTTACCAAACTTCTTCAGAATTTTACTGTGGCCCGTTCTATGATAATTGGACGATTCCACTTAATTATTATACTGATTTAGACTAATTATTACATGTTTTCTTCAGGACCCACACTAATTACAGGTCTCAATAGAATTTTACATAACTAATGTTGCTCAAGCGGCATTTTTGCTTAGTTGTGATGTTTCTGTAGAGAGCTTCAATATCCAGTCAGTGTCTCAGTTTTTGGATCAAACAGCATATCATGAATTAGTGTCAAAATATCTGCTCCACATCACACATAAATAATCACAATCTCTCTCAAAAGGAAGTCACTAAACTATGAGAAAATGCACCATATTCCAGAAAAATAAATGGTGGGCATTTATTTTGAAGAAAAAAACACGAAGTATGAGTATATTAGTCAATCAGGAATGTAGCCTCTTTTGCAGCGGTTAATTTTTGGTATTTGGTATCATTCACTACCTGAGAAATCCAATTGTGCAGGTCTTTTACGTGGTCTCTGGCACTGCACTGATAATTCTTGATATGTCCAAGAAGGCTCATAATATCTATCTATAATATCTATCTATAATATCCGGCGCGGTGGCAAAGTTACAGACACACGAGGTCACTGGAGACAATTCTTCTGGTCCTTTACGCAGCTGCAGTGTGGGAAAGGCACTATACATTTACCCAACGAGGTAGCACTTACTGATTAGCCAGTAGAAAGTACTCCAGTTGAGTAGAGGTAGTGCACAAAACGGTGGCATCTTCGTGGATAAATATGCAGGGCAGGATTCATTCTGGCACGATGCTACGATGCTCCTGTCACAAAAATTAATCCTCAACAGGAAGCACTTACAGATATAAATAAAGCAGGTGCCCGAGTTGAAGCTCAAATTATGTAACGCATTAATCAGCACAAAAAATTCGTGAGCAAGGTCGAGGCTAAGCAGGAGTGCTTTCTGCCCAGATCTACCACCAAACATTAGCTGTAATCCCTGATGGAGGTCTTTGCATCCTTGATTTTCTCGAGCGCAATCCCTGTGTAGGTCCAGTGGCCAGGAGGTTATTTCTCCTCATCCGCTGCTCAGATCGTGCTCTGACCCTTTATAAACAAGATGCATGTGAACTCGCATGGATGCCCCGCCCGTTTTGCCCTGCATACACTAGTGGTATGCAACGTCTTCCCGCCCTTTCCCCACTATGATGGACAGCTTACTCAAAGGACCCCGGCGCCTTTCCGGCGCGGTGGCAAAGTTACAGACACACGAGGTCACTGGAGACAATTCTTCTGGTCCTTTACGCAGCTGCAGTGTAGGAAAGGCACTATACATTTACCCAACGAGGTAGCACTTACTGATTAGCCAGTAGAATGTACTTCAGTTGAGTAGAGGTAGTGCACAAAACGGTGGCATCTTCGTGGATAAATATGCAGGGCAGGATTCATTCTGGCACGATGCTACGATGCTCCTGTCACAAAAATTAAACCTCAACAGGAAGCACTTACAGATATAAACGGGCGCAGCAAAATCTCCGCGAGCACGCGAAATTCCGCGTGCTCGCGGAGATTTCTTACCGTTTCGCGGAATTTTGCGGAACGCAACTCCGCAAATTCCGCCCACCCCTACCTAATACCCTAGCTGTTATAGACTGCTTTATGTCCCGGTTTTTCCTTTCCACAACCGAATTTCCCTCAGGATGGAATGGAGAGGAGTACCGCAATGCAACGCCCAGACTGGCCATGGCTTCTTTGTAAGCCCGAGAGCTAAACGCAGGGCCCTGGTCAGAATGTAGCGTGCCTATTGCGTATGTGCCGATAAAGACTCGCAAATCTTTTATAACAGTTCGAGCGTCAGCCGGCGCTGAGGCCATATCCATAGGAACCTAGAGCATGAATCCACTGCAACCATGATATATTTATAGTTACCGTCCCTTTGCAAGGGACCGCAGTGGTCCAGGTAAACACAAGCTAATGGTTTGTCTGAAATTAACAGGGGTGTCTGCGCAGGGCGTTTCACTGTGGAGACTTTCGTCTGTTGGCATATATCACATTCTAAAACATAGTTCTTCGTTTGTTTTCTAATGCCAGGCCACCAATATCTTTGCTTGAGTAAAGATACTGTTGCAGAAACACCTGCATGGGCAGAAGCTATCCCTTCGTGTGCTGCTAGGATTAGTCCTAATCTACGTTCCTTGTTTGGAATTACCCTATCCCCCACTCCAGGGATTCGAGCAAAAGGAACGTTGTTTGCATCAATTACATAAGAGTACTTAAGTGGAAACTTTTTTTGGTAACGCTGCACCACTGCCTTTGCTTGTAGTATTGACACCCAACATTATCTCACTGTCTATTTTCGTTTTTGAACGAGTGATCGCAGCTACGGAAGCCGTCTGAATAGCCCCCTTTGCAGCTTCGTCAGCCAATGAATTCCCTGCAACGTGAACGCCATCACGTTGATGACTCAGTGTGTGGATCACGTGAGCCTTTGGTAGTTCGTTCTTCAACTGAACTACTTGTTCCCAAAGCGTTTAGTGCTTTATTGGTCCACCTTTCACGTCTTTGAACCCATTCTCAAGCCAGGTTTTTATATATTCATTATACGACTGAACACAGTAAAAGGAATCGCACACTATTAGTGTGGGGAATTCTCGATCCGTACTTTCAAGTGCCAGTTTGAATGCTTGTAGTTCAGCTCGCTGAGCTGTACAATCTCCCAGAGATTGAGTTTTTGTGACCATAGGTCTGAAGATGCCATCTCGCATGCGACCTTTAACAATTGCACATGCTGCACTGTAAGCTTGCTTACTCCCTGTTGCGGGTTGTGCGGATCCGTCAGTGTAAATTATGAATTCGTACTGATCGAGAGGCAGGATTTCAGTAGGCAGAGGACATTCTTGTTCATATTGCAGGAATGCTTGTGTTTTTAGATCAGGATCAAAAACATATTCAACATCTGTTGCAGCAAGAGAATTAACCCATTGAATCCATCTTGGATGTAATGCCTTAGCATTTGGAATGCTTGCTTTTGTGACCGCTTCTAAAGCTGGTACTGGGGTTACGACAATAATGCGTTTCCCTTGGGCTAGGGCTCTTTCTTTTGCTACAGCGGTTTGAACTGCTGTCAGAATTTTTTCAGTTGAAGTGAAGCGCATTTCTGCTTGTGTATACAAATGAGATTTGTATGCGATTGGTATTTTTTCACCCTCGTTAAATGTTAAGTAGGTGAATCCGCATTGACCCGAAATTATTCGGATCACCAGGTTGCGTTGACGTACGCGTGTTTGTAAGTGATTTGTTGCTAACATGTTAGCCTGGAGTGAACGCAAGATTTCTGTGTGTTCATGTGTCCAATTTTGATTGAAAAATCAGGTTTGATTAATGCGTAGAGAGGTTTAACCCTTTCTGCGTAATTTAGAATGTATGTTCTTCCAAAATTTAGGAAACCCAGGATGGATTGTAAGTTTTTTAGCGTTTTTGGAGGTTGGAGCAGCGCACATTTCTCTAGAAAGTTAGCTGCCAAACTCTTGCCTTCACTTGAAAGCTCATATCCTAGAACAAGGACATTGAGATGGGCAATTCTGGATTTTTTAAAGTTGAACTTATAGCCCTCAGAGGCGAAGCCCAGTATAATGGTGCTCACCCTGTTCAAGTGTCTATCTGTCAGATAGATGTCATCGACATATGACAATGCCTCATTATCATAAATTTGAAGTAACTCCGTTACCCTCGCTGAGAATAACCCCGGGCTGTTCTTGAACCCTTGTGGGAGTCGACAAAATTGACGCAGGGTCCCCATTATTGAGAAAGCTGTTAAGTACCTGCTTTCAGGTGCTATGTTTTGACAAAAGAAACCATTTGAGATATCCAATGTGGTTTTATATTTTTACGCACAATATTATTCATTAATGCTGTACTATGTGCATTTTGCACTGCAAATGTTTTTGAACAAGTGTTTAAGTGTCTGTAATCCAAAACTAGACGATATGTATTGTCTGGTTTGGAGACAGAAACAAAGGATTGTTCATTGAGGAGGTGCATGTTTCAATCACCCCTTGGTATTCAAGTTGATCTAAGATCTCCTGACCTGTTTTTTAGCTTCTTGCTTTATTGGGTACTGCCTTTGTGCAGTTGGTTCATGTTTCAGATGTATTTTATGGTGAGGGGAGTCCTCATCCCATCCTACATGATTTTTATATAATGCTGGGGCCTGGGCTACTGCCCATTTCCTGGCATATGTATATTTTAGGTGTATTGGAATGTGGTTGGAGAAGGCAGGCATAATAATGTCCTCGTCGTGTGGGCACTCCCTGACAAATTGTGGTGGCCAGTCTTTTTCTGCTAGAAGTATGTCATAGCCCCTTGAAAGTTTTTCCCCAAAAAGTGCTTTCACCTGTCTAGATATGTCTCCCTCCATCCAGAGTGTTATTTCATATAACTTTTGTGGAGTACTAACCCTGGTGTCTACAGTCTCAACTGTAATGTACTCATTCAAGTCCACTATCTCCAGAAGTTCCTTCAGGTTCTGGCGAGCTATTGTGACTTCTGCTGCACTGTCCAGCATTGTCTGAGCCCATTCTCTGTTCTTGAGTTGTGTTCTCAGTATCCTCGGCATGTCTGATCTTTAGACCTGCTACTTTCTTTTTGGAGAATTGAGGTTTTGTTTTATTTTTTGGAGCGTGTTTTTCTTCCTTGGATTTCACGCGTTCTTCTCTATGTTCTGACCGTCCTCTTCTTTCCGAAGTCTGTGATGAGATCTGAAAGGGACGAGAGGAACGTGTATCAGTATCTTGATACCTGTCAGGTTTTCTCAAATTATCCCTATTCCTGAGGTTATACCTCCTTTCAGAGGGCTCCTTTTGAGGACACCTACCTCGGGATTGAGAACGTTTCTTGTTTGAATTTTGTTTATTAGTTTCCCACTTCTTTTTAGAAGATGTAGGAGTTTGTTTAATAGAGTCCTTCTCAGGACTTTCAGATAGTTTCGGCTTCACTGGTCTTCCACCCAAACTATCTCTGCCTAATTCTGCATAGGATTGTTCTATAATTCTGGGTAGCTCAGTTTGATGTTCTGTAACATCAAATTCCCTTAATTTTTGGCGGATCGCCACTGCTGCTGCCTCGCCTTTAATATTAGATAATATTATTGTTGAGACCTGGTCGAAATGTTTCAGTAATTTCATACCTAAATTCAGAGCAGGCTCTGCCCCGTATTCATTTTGAATTTGTTTCAGGACATCTGGTATTACTGCAATTGACGGAATGCCATGTGTTTTAGTATAGATGGCAGCAAAGACTGAGCCCCAAGTGGTGCAGTCTTCCAGTTGTGGTGTGATCCCCATCGGTAAACTGATTGTTAGGATTCTGTGTTTCTCATACGGGCTAGTATTTGGAAATACTGCTTCGATTTGAGTAATTTTTGAGCTATCCAGAATGGAACCTGCTCACGTTTTGTGGGCATTTTACCCATTACTGCGTATAGAGTCTGTGGTGTAATTTTTAGTGTATTCCCGGTTGAGGGGGTCTGATTTGGAAGTGTCAATGGTGGTTGGACTGTGAAAGTCCTCATGACATATTGGACCAATTGTCTGTAGATTTTTATTAACTCTGTAAGTTGAGTAAGTAGTTCCCCATCTGACATAATATCCAGTTCAGGATGAGGTGTGTAGCCGGCTAGAATCGGCCATGTTGCTCCTGGTCTACCTAGTGGACCGAGCCTGGTAATGTTTCTGTGATGTTTTAGGGCGCCTTTAAACCAGAACTGATGCTCCTGGTATGTTAATGGAATTTCTATATCCTCGAAAGGAATGTATTCCTCTGGTGGATCATCTTCTTTGTAGAAGTGAAACAGTTTTGTAACTGGATTGGATTCAGGAAATATTACCCATGAATAGAATACCTCTGTCTGAAAGGATTTGTGTGCCTCTATCACGACAACTGCTCTACCGCCTCTTGGTGGTAGGCCATGTTTTATAAGTTTTAGAGTGATGGCACTTCTTAAGTTTGGATGGATGTCTATGACACCCTCCTCGGTTCCATCTAAACCGGTAATGTTAAAAACTGCTGCTTGGGCTGGATTAGCCGCAGCACCACCGTTTACGGTGTCATTGTCGGAGTCAGGCATTTTGTTTTTTTGAAAAATGTAGAACAAGTTTCAAGGAAACAAAGATAAGGTGCACAATATTTTGGAACACTGTATCCTTCAACGTTGAGCAAACCAAACAGCTAATATATAGGGTGCTTCCCTATGTAGCCGTGGCGGATACTTAACCCTGCCCACTTCAGACGTCTTTTGGAGTATATGGGTAGGGGTCTCTGAGAGAAAAAGCACGGCTGAGTTACTCAGTATCTAGCGTTGAATTACCACCTTACCAAACGTTGGGCGCCATGTAGTGTAGCTCCTATTTCCCTAATAGGCTCTGCGCATTGGAATAATATACTCTATAGGTTTGACATAGGACTGAGGTCGGTATGTCCCTATCGAGTATATTAAACTTAATTACTTGTGCCAGCTAGCTCAGAGGCCACTAGAAACTCCTTGATAAACAAGAAGGGAGTAGTTTCTGGCAGCCGCAAAACATGACCACTTTGTTTCCCTTTAGAATCAGAATGTGTCCCAGAGTCGTGGAAACAATAGATAACTATTTCACTCAGCTCACTCGTGCATACTTAGTTTTCCTCAAAGTTACACAGAAAGAATAGACGGGCGTTTCAATAAAAGATTTATTGAACAGTCTTGTTTCTCGTGTAAGTAAAATGTGCTGTTACGATCACAAGACAGTATGCAAGATAAATAATGTACAGCGTAAGCAGTAGAAATAAATAATACTGCGTTAGCATGATCTTTAGTAGATATTCATTTACATAAATAACACAGACTAAAAATGCGAGTACTCATACGATGCGTTTCTAAGCTAGTTATACCCCAATGTACCTAACCTAACCTAGGTGTAGGGAGAGGTATGAAGTAGGTGAAGTATTCCTTACTAAGGTATACTAAGAGTATGTTACGCTCAGTATGCCTAGTATGCCAAGAGTCCCTCTAGGTATCTAGTCAAGCTCCATACCTTGAGAATGAGAGAGTGGGAATCTCTTGCCAGATTCGAACTCCAACACCCCGCGAGGAAGTCAGATCACTGGAAGCTGGACTCTCTGCGTGCAGGGATGACAGCGTCTTCTCAGTGCGTCAGGCCGGGAAACGGGCTCCTCTGAAGTCGAGGTCTCCTCTGATTTACAGGGGCTAGGGAAGGTATATTTATACCTGAGAGGTACCTCAGAATGTTAGCATTGGCGTGAATCGGACAGCGGAAGACGTCATGAATGAACCCCTAAGGTATAACTGTTCATGCATAATAGATGAGTCCTTGAAGAAATCAATAGTCCTGTGCTAGGGAAACTCCCGAAGCCTAAGGGTCTGTTCTTCAAGAACTCGTTGTGACGTTAGGGTGGACGGATGTCTGAGACCATGCCTGTATTTGGAGTGCACGGTTTAATGCCTAAATAAGGACTGGGATTTCATGCCTATATAAGGGCAAGGTGAATTGTGCCTATATAAGGACATGATACAGGAAAACCTATATACGGACACCCTAAGAGGAATACAACAGTTCAAACTGCAGTAGCAAAAGAAAGAGCTCTAGCCCAAGGCAAACGCATTATTGTCGTAACCCCAGTACCGGCCTTAGAGGCGGTAACTAAAGCGAGCATTCCAAATGCTAAAGCATTACATCCTAGATGGATACAATGGGTTAATTCTCTTGCTGCAACAGATGTTGAATATGTTTTTGATCCTGATCTAAAAACACAAGCGTTCCTGCAATATGAACACCGAGAAATCGACATACCCTATCACTCTCCTCGAGCTGCGGGCCATCCATCTGGCGCTGAACACCACAACCATCTACTACCTCACCAATCAGGGAGGGACGAGGTCCAGGCCCTTGTCCCACGACCCCCAGACAATCTGGAAGTGGCTTCTAGCCAGGAACCTTACGCTACATTCTGACCAGGGCCCTGCGTTTAGCTTTCGGGCTTACAAAAAAGCCATGGCCAGTCTGGGAGTTGCATTACGGTACTCCTCTCCATTTCATCCTGAGGGAAATTCTGTTGTGGAAAGGGAAAACCGGGACATAAAGCAGTCTATAACAGCTAGGGTATTAGGTTCGGGTGATGGGTGGGTCAAACATCTATATGGGGTCCAACGCTCATTAAATAATTTGCCAAGAAGTTCTCTAGGGAGGTCACTCCATATGAGGTCCTATTTGGGACAAGAATGTGGGTACCTGATCTCGAATGTAAAGGAACAGTGGTGGAAAATAAACCCTTTGAGATCAAAGATCGTTTGGCTGTTTTACAGGATCTAAATGAACTAAGATCGAAACAAAGCAACGTATTCCTGAAGCCAACCACCACTGGGGAAAAACCGGCAGTCCCAGCAAGGCCTGTCTGGATTCCAAAAGTTGGGGATCTAGTCAGAGAGAAGATTGCGGACAAGAAGGAATTTGGACCTTCTTACAGACAACCAGTACCTGTCCTAGCCATACACGGAACAAGAGCAGTACTTCTGCCGCCCCTTGCTGGAAAAAAGGAGAAAAGATTTGTGTCAATCGACCTCATCAAACCACAGTATGTGGCCAATACTAAATAGTAGGCCTCGTGGACTCCGACCTAGTAGCAGACGCACTCCTCTCGCTACTATCCAAGAGGTTCAGACTGAAAGACTGATAACCATCGAGAATTCAGCAGTAACAGATGAAGGACTGAGCAACAATGCTATGGAACTCATCCCTCTTGAAACTCAAGTAACAGTTCATCCAAATACACCTGTCTACACCAATGTAACAAGTGATCAACTGGTTCCAGCGATTTCGACAAATCCTGATGCAATTCCAACAATTGACAGAACTGCTTCTGGCTATTTCATTAACTTTGATACGTTTTCTGAGGATCTGAGGGAGCCTGAAACGTTGCCAGCATCAAAAACTTTTAAAAGCAAGTACAAGACTTTTTCATTTTCTGAGAAAGACTTATCTGGTTTCACCATGGATTGAACTGTGGATTATTTCTGGAATATTTTTCTTTCTGCTTTGGCTAGCTTTGGTTATGACTATCAGCGTGCTTATAAATGGCAGATACATCCATTTGGACATTGAAAGTAAAGATGTGAACTTACTTTTGAAACCACACAAATCATCCCATCGTGAAGCAAGAGACTTGTCAGCAGTGAACATCACAGCCGTTCCTATACAGGATGGTATAGTGTGGGACAAAACAGATTTCGATATCTTTGACCCTACGGAACATTTGAACATTCCACATTTATTTAAGATTTCACTAAGTGATTTTGTTTCATCCAGTACCTATTCTGATGATTGGGACTTTGAGACTGTAAATGATATGATGTTTGACCTAGAAAAGTCTGCTGCATTTTCTAATAATGAATACTTAGAGGGTTCATCAGACTATGAACAGCTGTATTGCTATAACCACTATGGTCATCATTTTTTGCATAAATCTGCAACACCTAGAAATGTGTTTATGTTTAACCAATGGGAGCATTGTCCTACACCACCAAAAGGTAGTTCAAAAACATTTGCTAAAATGTTTCCATATTTTTCAGGATACAATACATCTGATCCAGAAACGTTTTACTATAAAAATGTAAACAAAACAGGACTGAAAATTATGTTAACTAATACAAAACAGATTTACTCTGCAGCATTTATTGCCCAACTGTCTAGACATGGTTTCAACTTGTGGAAAGACACAATAGACACAAAATCTGTCTGGGGTACTAAAGATTGGCAAGTGCAGAGGATAGAAGCTTTGTTTAGAGCCTGTATCGTCCCTCAGCAAATTTTGTTTTTGAATGACACTGTGCAACAAACGTCTTGCCTTGGTTTAGCCAAGATCAAAGACATGAAAACTCCTTCTGTACCAACACCTGCCAGTAATAACAATGCACAGGCAGCGGTTACAGTTGACACACTACTACAAATCAACAGAACAAATCCTGATTGGAGAAAATGGTTGATCTGGCCCACAGACACAAACATCTGTCAAGAAAGATTCCTGAATAAAACACAGGGCTTTACTATTCATAGGCCAGACCCCCGATGCGTCCAAAGACAACATCCGGGGCTAGTAACAACATACAGTGTAGGAAAATTATGCCTTGATTGGCTGCAAAAATCTACACTTAAGGATGTGAAACAAAACTTATCTTTACTTAAAGAAGATGCAGACCTTAGGGAATTCTTGCTTGGACCAAGAAAACCGCGTCAAAAACGTTTCATATATACCGGCATCTATGCTGCTTATAATGAAGCATGGAAAGTGACACAGGCAGAGGTCGCAGAACGAATACGTGAACTTGATCGTATTAATTTAGAGAAAACTCTCTCTGTGGTCTACAATGGGTTAACAACTTTGTCATCCAGAATTTATTCTTTGGACAACATTGTATCCTCTGCTATTGACATACTGGAACAATATTTAGCCATGTTACAACAAGGCCAATCTCAGTTACGTTCTATTATGTTATTAAGCTGGACGCTGCAATCTTTGCGCGCGGGCTATGTGCCTTGGCGTTTTATCAACACGTCGGCTCTGTTTGCAGAATACAATCTAACAGATAAACAGATCGAACTGGCACAAAGTGGAGCAAAGTATACAGTGCTGAGCATTGAAAAACTGGAAAAATTACCATTCACAATGGCAGAAAAACCAGCTACAGAATGGCTTATTCATGGCAAAATCACTCTGTCTGTCACTACTTTTCAGTGTCAGTATTGCAAGCAGGCAAATATGAAAGGTTGGGTAAAGAATACATTAAGACATCCTGGAATTTACCTTACACATATAGATGTTGGAGTGGGGATCGTGAAGTGTTTCTAAGCAGTACACACTGTGAAAGTGCACTAAGCGGTTCACTAATTTGTCAGGACATTTCTTTACACGGGGCTTGTAATGGTTCTGTGGCAAATTTGTCCTGCCACCAGCAGGGTACACCGGCTACTGTGATAAATCCAACGTTTGGCCAACTTTCTAATGGGAGTTACCTCATGTTGAATGATCAGAGTTGCTGTGGCATGTTGCCAGGCATCCCATATCTAGTAACGGTCGACTCCAGGGTCACTTGCTGAATGCAAGTATTGTTTGCCCCAATAGACACAGTCAGGGAGTCGCCTCTATGGCCTTCGTTGAATGTCTCTTTTATACGATTTGATACTTTAAGCAGAATGAAAGCCATGCTTAACAACAAACAGTGCCTCTGACCTCGGCCAAAGAAATCTATGATTTACAAGTTGCAAGGACTTCGGCTGAGATACAGGCTTTAATTCGTACAAACTGCCCTATACATTTCGTAGAAATGATGGGAAGTATCTTAAACATGTCTGATACGAGCGGAATTGTACATGTATTTAAGACCATCTGTTCCGGACTATTAGCACCTTTCCAGGCTGTCCTCGGAATCATCCCAAACTTCGCACATTCGGTGTTTGGTGGTGTGCCATTAATTCTAGCACTTGTTGCAGGAATTCTATTTCTATTCCTCCTACTACGCTATGCCAAGCCTCTTCGCCGACATCACTCCGAGCGATGTGGAGAAAGCTCTCCTTGAACGGAAATGCCGTGAGCGAATAGTACAGCTTTTGGGCATACCTCGTCTACGGGAACTTAATACAACGTGGTTCCTGTCATTCAGACCAATCTGGCAAGATTGTATCTTACCTGTTCTACGCTGCCTGTTTTGCGGTGAAGAATGCATGCTAGACGCCTGTCTAACATTCCCATCAGTCATGCCAACGGATGTTGATACTCTGCTGGACCCGATAACGGCCCATGCTCTGTGTTGCCCCCAGAGGCTACCAATCCTGATGACAGCATTCATTGAGATCTCACAGACCCTTCCTGCAGCTGCTGAGGTACGAGATGGATCAACAGGCACACAGGTAACAACGGACGCGAACATTGCATCTTCTGCTGAAGACGATGTTTCTCATCTCTGTGCAATTAACCTTCTGAGCGAGGTGTTCCAAATGTCACCAACTTCGGTGGACGATATTTTGGCTACGGAAATAGATGATCTCATGTTTACGCCAGACCCATACACTGACTTTGATTTGGCTCACAGTGTACCAGGGAAGCAATGAAATTTGGCCTTCATACTTTCAAAACTTTTCAAAACTTGGAACTTTTCCCAGAATTGAACTTTTTCCTTTTAAATTTTTTGAAATGACATGGCAAAGAACAATCTGCTTACAGTAGAACTAGTCTTATAAAACGGACTTCTTTGAATACTTCCAGGGACACATTGTCAACTTACTTGTCTAACATTTCATTTAATTCCATGATATGCAATGGCTTTGATTTTGAAAACTTATCAACTATTTCATCATATATATATATTTCTGTTTATTCATTCATGTTGCATTTACTTCAATTATATGCTTAGAATGAAAACGATGCTTTAAATGTACAGTACCTATTGCATTTCAACAGTTTATTTTAAACTTCTTTTAATATGCTTTTAGACATGTTTTTAGCAACATGTGGTACTCAATTTAATGTTTAGCATTTAATGTTTAGCATTTAGTATTATCGTTCATTCGAAAGTGGAGTGGGTGTTGTATTCCGCTTTAGGTGTCCGTATATAGGTTTTCCTGAATCATGTCCTTATATAGGCACAATGCGCATTGCCCTTATATAGGCATAGAATCCCAGTCCTTATTTAGGCATGGTCACCGGCATCCGTCCACCCTAACGTCACAACGAGTTCTTAGAAACCAGACCCTTAAGCTTCGGGAGTTCCCCTAGCACAGGACTATTGATTTCTCCAAGAACTCATCTATTATGTATGAACCGTTATACCTTAAGGGTTCATTCCTGACGTCTTCCTCTGTCCGACTTCACGTCAATGCTAACATTCCGAGGCACCTATCAGGTATAAATATACCTTCCCTCACCCAAGCAAGTTAGAGGAGACCTCGACTTCAGAGGGGCCCGTATCCCGGCCTGACACACTGAGAAGACGCTGTCATTCCTGCACACAGAAGAATCCAGCTTCCAGTGTTCTGACTCCCGTCACGGGGTGTTAGAGTTCCAGATCCGGCAAGAGATTCCCACCTCTCTCATTCTCAAGGTATGGAGCTGACTAGAAGCTAGAGGGACTCTTGGCATACTAGACTTAACATACTCTTAGTATACCATACTAGAGAATACTCCACCTACTTCTTACCTTTCCCTACACCTAGACTAGGTTAGGTACATTGGGGTAGAACTAGCTTAGAGACGCATCATATGAGTACTCGCATTTTTAGCTCATGTTATTTATGTACGTGAATATATGCTAAAAGATAATGCTAGCGCAGTATTATTTATTTCTATTACTTACGCTGTACATTATTTATCTTGCATACTGTCTTGTGATCATAACAGCACATATCTCTTACACGAGAAACAAGACTGTTCAATAAACCCTTTTTATTGAAACGCCCATCTTTCCTTTCTGTGTAACTCTGCGGAAACTAAGCATGCACGATTGACTGAGTGAAACTGTTATCTATTGTTTCCACGATTCTGAGACGTGTTCAGATTCTAAAGGGAAACAAAGTGGTGATGTTTATGCGGTTGCCAAAAACTACTCACTTCTTGTTCTCAAGGAGTTTCTAGTGGCCTCTGAGCTAGCTGGCACAAGTAATTAAGTTTAATATACTCGATAGGGACATACCGACCTTAGTCCTATGTCAAGCCTATAGGTTATATTATTCCAATGCGCAGAGCCTATTAGGGAAATAGGAACTACACTACAAAGGGGTGTGGTCTCTGAAGACCTTCCAGAATCCCACTGTGTGGGGCTTACTGGAGGTAACAGGAGGGGTAGTTGGCCCACAAGGACCCTCTGGAGCCAAGGGGGCTTCATCCCCCAGCCAGCAGTTTGCCAGGAGGCGTGCTTGCAGAGTGGTGGAAAAACGGTGTGTGACCCCTGAAGTCCTCTCAGCAATGAGGCTGTGTGGGACTTACTAGAGGTAACAGGAGGGCTTATTGGCCACCAAGGATCCTCTGGAGCCAACAGGACTTCATCCCCAAACCAGCAGTGCATCAGTAGGTGCATATGCAGAGTGGTGGAGAAAGGAGCGTTGCCTCCGAAGTCCTCTCAGCAATCAGGCTGCGTGGGACTTACTGGAGGTAACAGGAGGTAACAGAAGGGCTTGTTGGCCCCCAAGGACTCTCATCATCCAAGGTGATATCATTGACCATCCAGCAGTGCACAAAGAGGTGTATTTTCAGAGAGGTGGAGAAAGGGGGAATGGCTTACAAAGACCTTGCAGGAATCCTGCTGTGTGGGACTTACTGGAGGTAAAAGGAGGTAACAGGAGGGCTTCTTGGCCCCCAAGGACTCTCAGGATCCAAGAGGACTTCATCCTCCAACCAGCAGTGCTGCAGGAGGTGCATTTGCAGAGTGGTGGAGAAAGGTGTGGGCCTCCGACCACCTCTCAGCAATCCCACTTTGAGGGACTTTCTGGAGGTAACAGGAGGGCTTGTTGGCTCCCAAGGACCCTCAGCAGCCACGGGGACTTCATCCCCCAACTAGTAGTACACCAGGAGGTACGTTTGCAGAGTGGTGGAGAAAGGAGGGCTGACTTCCAAAGACCTCTTGGCAATCCCGCTGTGTTGGACTTACTTGAGGTAACAGGAAGTATAGTTGGTCCCCACGGACATCCTTGGGCATTTCTTTAAAAAAAAATCTGTGTGCCCCGGGAAGGTGGAGGTCCCTGGGGCAGCGGGGGGGGCCAAGCGAGCCCCCCGCATTTATATTATTTACAACCCCAAGGAGGTGGCAGTCCCTGAGGCTTTGTATAAGCCTAAAAAGGGGCCCCATGAGCCCCTCTCCTTTATTTCTTTCATTCCCTCGGAATTTAGCCCACTCGGGTGCTTTAAATAAATAAGCGCTGGAGCCTGTGTGTCTTTTTTCCATTTTTCCGTAGATCCGTGAGTCCACCAGCGAATTTGTGGCAAAATTTAATTAAAAGAAATACATCTTTCTCTGGCGGGGTCCCTGTGGGACCCCCCCCATCATATCTTTAGGGTCAGGGTATTCCTACCCTGCCCCCTTCTCATCATTTTGTACTTTTCTTTGTGGGACTTGGCTTCAAACTGAGTCCCAAGATGGCTGCCAACACTTCCTTGCTGAAGTGTTGGCAGCCAATTAAATTTTAGTAGGATCTGCGAATGCACTGCAAGGGCTCGCCTCCCCAGATATCTATATTTTTAAACTTTAATACCTCTGAAAATACTGAACGAATTTACACCAAATCACAAAAAGCACACTTTCTGGACCAATATTTAGCTTTCTGCCAAATTCTATGTAATTCGGTTCAGCAGTTTGGGCTGTGGTCGTGTTCAAATAAATTAAAAATCCCCATAGACATAACATGGGGAAACAGTGTTTTAGGACACCCTTCTTTCTTGGCCCCCATTTGATGGATCATCCCTAAACTTTCAACACAGCAGCTTAACCAAAAAGGGGAAGTTTTACAATTTTTTGTGAAGAAACGTCAAGTGGCGTCAAAGTTATTGGTAAAACAATATATCCCTACTCACACCCCAATACAATCTTTCCTACACCCACTCCAAATTTCAGACTACCATTCTCGAAACCATAGACACACCAATACCAGTATGTACATACCCCCCGATTGATTCATAGGTCTACACACAGGTCCACTCTCTCACCCATACAGCCACTCATATACCCAGTCACTCACCAATACATCCACTGATATATCCACTCATGCACCCATACAGACACTCACACACCAAGTCAGTCACCCAAAGAGTCAATCACACTGCCATTTACTCACCTATACAGTTATGCACACACCACCTCACTTATTCATACAGATGCTAACACATACTTACTCTCTTATACAATCACTGACACAAGCACACACTGATCCATACAGCCACTCTCACAATCACTCACTCTCACATACAGTCACTTATATACTCCAACACTCACATATTCTGCCTTTCACATATGCAGTTACTCACCCATATACCACTGAGACATCCATTCACTCACAGACACAGCCATACGCATACTCACTCACCCATACAGCCCCTCGGAGATGCACTCATGAACCCATACACCCAGTGAATCACCCACTCACACATCCGTGCAGGGAGTCACACATCCGTGCAGGGAGTCACACATCGTCCAACCATCCACACAGACACTCAGGCACCCATACAGGTACTCAGACAACCAACCAATAACCCATATAGACACTCATGTAGCTACTCATCAACGCATGCAACCACTTACACACCAACTGACAGACTGATACAGACGTTCACACAGATTAGTCATAATAATCATAAAACTGTATTCGGTTTTTTCGATGAACCATAAAAGTCACACATACAAACAAAAAATACAAGACAATTAAAATGCATGAATGCATGAGGAACATAAAACCAACCATGGGCAGCTGAACCAAGTGCAACATATGAGTAAATATTATCCATTTTCTGCTGCATCAGAACAGTTTTCCCCCTTTTTTTTTGTTTTAGATTGCATTACCGCACCCCAACAATAAAGTAATATTAGCAATCGGTTTTCAAAGTGCTTAGTGCCATTTGTTAGTGTACACTTTCTTAGCTAGACAACAGTATGTAAACAGGGCATGTAAACATTAGATAAAGTGCATGATAGCTTATTTGCTGAGACAAACAGGTTTCAATCAAATATGATTCTATGTCTTGTTATCATTCACTTTCTAGATGTAATTTGAGAATCATCTCATGAATAAGTGAGTAAATGCTGGCTTAATGTCAGTCATTCTTAAAGTGCAATAGTCCTTTTTATTTCTTTTGACAATGCCAGAAAAATGTATATATGCAATATAAAAACCTCCACAAGTTACAGTAGATCATTTTAAATAACAATCTAAAGGGGTGACAAATAAAACAGAATCTCAAATGAGAGGGACCTGCTATTTTCCAACTAACCTCCTTAAGCGAATTGCAGTAGAGATAAATCTATATATAATTTCGCAGATGTATTCTGATTGGAGTAGTCGGAGATAAAACAGCACTGGCCTACATTTTTTGATATTCAGAACCCTCAAGAGTGGTAAAATGTATTCCCTGCGTGGATTGTTGTATAGCTTGCAGAAGATAAGAAAGTGCAGCTTGTTCTGGCTTGAAGTACAATCACAGGGACATGGATTCAAAAGAGCTTCCGAATATGTGTGGCTCGGGTACGAGACCAGTAGGTGGGTCAAGCCGAATCTCAATCTAGTAAGGTAACAAAATGTAAAATGTCTAAAGGGGTACAAAAGATATGGCTCAATTCCTTCAGTGGTAATCAAGGGAAGGTAATCAGCTACCTGCTTTTTGCTGTGCTCCTTATATTCTCTATGATCTCTTAAAGTATTTAATAGGTCTCGTTTTAATTGGGGTTTTGTAACAGGGGTAATAAGCTGAGAGTTTGTGAAGAAATCCTGTCTCCCCATGCGAGTCAGCTGGGTCTTCACATAGCTGAGCCATGGTATTTTATGAGCATGGTCGCAGTTTAGAACAGTCTTGGATTATATCCCGATTAAGGGACAGTTCTTCATTTACCCAGATCAAATGCATTAACATTATAGGGGCACTTTGTATGCGGTCAGCCAGGAGAGTTAACCCTATTTCCTGGTGGCAAATAATAGAAGGCAAACTGTGGGGGGGGGGGGGCGTCTACGATCTTCTAAGAAATACATTTTCTGTTCTATGTAGGGTGGACGAATTGCAGAAACCCCACACACCAGCTCCATACAGAATCACAGAAGAGCATCGGGCGGTGTAGATATTAATAAGGGATTCAGTTGGTCTATATGAATTCATTTCACCAATATACAAAAATGCTAAATATTAGAAACCCAAAAAACAAATGTACTAAAAATAAGATAAACATTAAAAATGTTTAAAACAATAATAAACAATTTTAAAACTAACAAAATACAAAAAAAGTAATATCAATTCTGTTTCACGAATATTAAGAACATTTTTGGACTCAACAGTAGGGAAAGCATTGAATTTTGGAGGGTTTACATATACTATTCCCAATGCATCATAAACAATAGTAGAGAAAGTGTTGGACTTTAGGTGAGTTAGATTTACTTTTCCTACTCCACTCTAACCAACAGTAGGAAAAGTGTTTGACTTCAAAAGAATTAAATATATTAATAGTTCTAATAATTGAGAAATAAAAACCTTGTACATACTTAGGGCCTGATTACGATGTCGGCCAGAAAGGCTCCAAATGGCATTCAGTTTTTACTAAACCGTGTCGGAACCTATGTTTCCGACCGAGTGGGAAACATTTCCGACCGACCGATTACAATGGAAAGGTAACCATTCGGTCTTTCCGACTCGGTTCCCACTAGCATTCGGAGACTCTGAGTCGGTCAGAGCCAAATCGTACAGGTCTATGGACCACATTTCCAACCAACGTATTATGATGTCGGATTCAGACAGCCTTTCTGAATCTGGCCATCCGACACAAAACAGCTGTCGGAAACTGAATTTGGGGGCCCATAGAAGGCCCATCTTCACCCAAAGGTCTCCGGTTGGGGCCCGTGGGGGTACCCATGGGACCCCTATTTACAACCATGAACCGTGTTGCACCATGGGGTGCCCGCCACAGTGTACAAGTTTTTCTGCAACCACCCCTTTTTTTCAATGGGCGCCCGTGTTGTCGTTCGGAAGACAGGCTCCCATTGAAGTCAATGGGAGTCCGACCGAACGGTGTTCGGAAACATTGTAATCGGTCAGTCAGACTCCCCAAACCCGAGTCGGTCAGAAACGATTCCGACAAGGAGTCGGTCGGAATGCTTTCTGACCGACATTGTGATGAGGCCCTAAATAAAAACATTATTAAGCGACAGTCTATAGTAATAAATATATTTATGCTAAACAATGTTGCTCCTTCCGTCTCCCCTCGCCGTCGGCAGCGGATCGCAACAGCGGGCAGAGCACACCGGATGGAAAATCCAATTAAAAGTTCAATAAAGCGATCACTCAGAATATGTACTCGCACCAGAGGATGGTTTATTCCAGTAACGCGTTTCACTTGCAAAGCAAGCTTGTTCACACACTGTATTGTGGGAAATGACTGCAATACATACTGAATAACAGACAGTAAGGAAGGACAAGTAAAGGTTGCACGCTTACACCAAAATTGCATCCATTTTGTAATGGTAAACTTGAGGTATATAGTCAAATATTACATTCATATTTTATACCCCTCAAACATGCTGCGACCGTGAATTAAGCAAAATGAAAATCACTAATATAATATCTACATAATGCATTCTATGTCAAATACCATGATACAAGTTGTGCTCATGTACCTTTTATCACTGTTGGTACGGCAATGTAATGCGGATAAGAGATTCATAGTGCGCACCACAAAGTCAAACTGAATATGTCTTTGGCGTAGTGCCAAGCATGGTGGAATTATGTAAGTACGCAAGTCCAGAGGAGCAACCAAGACCACCCACACTACGGGTGCCAACAATACTGACTAAAAATCAGGTCACCTAAGACCCAATAGTGAATGCATCGGGAGGTATGTTCACACGAGCAGGTATGTTATTGTAGAGGCAAATGCTAAAAGTACTACTACCCAAGGCTAAAAGCAAATTGAGTCACTGTGCTTGGCTAATGCCTGGAAAAATATCTGCACTGTCAGTAGAGAGAGGAACATATAAATCGACTAGTACCCTAATAGATCCTCTCAAAAGCCACATGTATTGACCTTGGCAAGTGTCTAGCTGTATGGTGAAAAGGTCAGTAAATCAACTGCTCTCTTATCCTAGTAGTGCAGAAAACCCATCCATAAACCAGTATTCCACACTAATAAAAAACGTGAAAAAGTGAAGCGGTCAAAATATCTCCCAATACTACTTAACACCCCAATGGACAGAGATAAAGTTTAATTTAATGATAAAAGAAAGGATCTCTTATCCGTAGGGTGCTGCCCTTCACCGTGGTGATGTTGATGAAAAGATTAGGGGTGTAACACTGGAGCAATTCCTCTTCGGCCCCTTCCTTTTCTCCTGTGATTAAAAAGAAAACCATGAGTTACTCTCACAGTAGGGGTTAAGATCCAACAATCTACAACGAATACATGCATACAGACGAGAAACCAGTGAATGTTACAACGGTAACAAGCGTCAGATAGGTCACGCAAGTTAAATCAGATCAAGTGAAAAGAAACTTCCACCCATACTATTCACGAAGGTAAATGCTCATTTCTTCATCCTGGTTATGCCCCTCCGGGCTCTTGGTTTGTAGGTTGATTATGTGCCAAGATTCTCTCTTACGTAGATGGAGTACTCTGTTCCCTCCCCTATGGTTTTGCTGGATTTGATCTATGACAAAGTAGGTGAGAAGCAAATTATTCGAGAGATGGTAATCTGCGAAATGGCTCGCTACCGGATAGTGAGGGTCTTTGTTGCTAATAGCCCTCATGTGTTCTAAGACCCTCTTCTTAGTGGCTAGTGTGGTCCTGCCTATGTATCTCTTTTTACAAGGACATTCAAGAATGTTAATAGTGAATGTGGTACCACAAGTGAGAAATTGGTTAATATTTCTCTCCCCAGTAGGGGTGTGGTAAGATTTTCTCATGATGCTGTTACGGCATGCTTTGCAATGGCCGCAGGAAAAAATCCCTGTAGACCAAGATGTGTATTCAGGCATTTGTTTGTAATATCCCCTTTGACCAACAAATCCCTGAGATTCTTGCCTTCCCTGTATGTGATTTGCGGTCGCTCGGGTAATCTATGGCCAATGGTAGAATAGCTGGATAACATTTTCCAGTTCTGATTGAGGATTTTAGAGATTTTTTGGGATTCATTGTTAAAAGTCAAAAACACCCTGGTGGTGGTATCTTCTTCTGGGGTGACTTTTTCTTCTAATGTTTCTTCTCTTTTGATTTTACTAACCTTCTCCTTTGCCCTTTCCAATACCCATCTGGGGTACCCTCTGTCTCTGAATCTGTTCATCATATTCTCTTGTTCCTCAAGGAAGTCTTCCTGATTGCTGCAGTCTCTTCTTGCTCTCAGCAGCTCACCAAACGGAATGCTCCATTTTAGTGTCTCAGGGTGGCTGCTGAAAGCATGGAGAAGACTGTTGCCCGCAGTCATTTTCCTATGTAGCTTGGTATTGAGTTGGTTGTTCTTAACTTCTACAACTACATCAAGGAATTCAATGTGCTCCCTACTCATGGAGTAGTTTTTCACTTTCTTCGGTCTCTTCCTCCCAGGTGATATTACTAATTTTTCCCAGGACGTCTTTGGTGTAATTTATGAATGAGGGTAAAGTCATTACATATTCCCGGAGGAAGTGGTCTACATATTTCGAGATATGTTCAGAGCCTATTGATGAAACAATAGGTCTCCTAGGTGGTGTGGTAGGGTTTTTATGGACCTTGGATAGCAAGTAAAAAATGGGTGTTTTGGATAGTCACATTTGAGGTAACAATATTCTTCCCATTGGTCCCGGTTCCTTTTCAGACACTCTGTTCTCCACGAAGACAACATCAAGGCACGTAAACAACGGAAACTACACCGGGATTGCGCTGACTACGAGAGTGGCAGAATACTCATGTATAGCCACAAATACAATCATCTTTATGAGAAAAATTCACTAGGTGAACCCATTGAGAGTCTGGCAGAAAGTGCAAGTGGCACGGACTCACTCACCAGTAGTGACACAGAAGGAGATCTCTCTCTCTGGTACAGAACAGAGTGTCTGAAAAGGAACCGGGTGCAAGGGTACCGCCTACTTTTTTAGACGATTACCGCCTCCTACGGACAGGTAGGCAAACCCCGAGAACCGTACAACCACCAAAGACACGAGGGAGAGGTCGAGGACAACGGGGCAGAGGAAGAGGAAGAAGCCAGGAAGGAACTGGAGGAGAAGAAAGCGACAGCGACAGAGGAAACAAAAGGGGAAGAGGACGAGGAAAGAGTCTTATGGGAACCAGAACATTAGGCCTGAAGACACAGAACTAATGGATGATGACATGGTAAATAAAACAATCATCAACCTTTCCCATAGACCACTATCCAAGGTGGAAAAACGTGCCCTATGTTTAGGTCTCTCCTTCTGCCCTACTAACAACTTTGACTATCCTGAGACCAGAATAGACATATTCGAATTTGTGGGGAAACTCAAATTAAAAAAATGGCATACTATCAGGGGATGGCAAACACCTGATGAAGATAACGTGACTTCAAGTTCTTCCTAGGAAGGAACTGGCAGCAGGGAATCCAGCACATATCTGAGCATAAGAGACATGGACGCCCTACAGGCCATACAGGACTTGTACATAGAAACAGGATTAGATCCCATTGGACATAACATTGAGGTCAGTACCGACCAACCTGCCAAAACTAATTTCAAACCGAAATCTGTCTTTCTACCTATTATGCTGCATGACAACATTGATGCATTTCATGAGACAGTAACTAAGGACTTGATGAGGTTTCGTAAAGAAAAACAAAGAAATACCACATTTCTTAACTTCACCAAAGATCAATGGGGAATAATAATATCCCTGGCAGACGACGAGAACCTTATCATACGCTCTGCAGATAAAGGAGGAAACATTGTACTTTGGGACAGAACTTCGTACATTGCAGAAGCACAAAGACAACTTGATGACACTAGATTCTACATCAAAACTAACATGCAGGAGTACAATGCTAGTATTTTGAACATATGGAGCATGCTTACCACATGGAGGGACAATGGGATCCACCAATGGGAAGAATATTGTTACCTCAAATGTGACTACCCAAAAACACCCATTTTTTACTTGCTACCCAAGGTCCATAAAAACCCTGCCACACCACCTGGGAGACCTATCGTTTCATCAATAGGCTGTGTCTCTGAACATATCTCGAAATATGTAGACCACTTCCTCCGGGAATATGTTATGACTATGAGGAAAAATCAGTAATATCACCTGGAAGGA
This sequence comes from Calotriton arnoldi, assembly GCA_963921515.1. NCBI lineage: Eukaryota > Metazoa > Chordata > Amphibia > Caudata > Salamandridae > Calotriton > Calotriton arnoldi. The sequence continues at coordinate 886,219 of CAWUFW010004448.1, read as the reverse complement.
AGATTACCTCCTAATAACTATGGATGTGAATTCACTTTATTCAATCATTGATCACTCATTGGGCATACAATGTTGTCAGCATTTCCTGAGAAATCGTAGAATTTGCTACATTGAACACACAGAAATGTTATTGGAAATGATGAAATTTTGTCTTTTTAACAACATGTTTCTGTTTAGCGGCACTATGTACAAGGAAGTCCTTGGCACAGCCATGGGTACTTGCTTTGCCCCTATCTTTGCCAACCTGTTCTTGGAAGTACGGGAAGAAGGAGTACAGAAAAATCTTATTTCTGACGGTACTGAGAACAGGGTGTTTAAGTGGTACAGATACATTGACAATCTCTTTATCATATGGAAAGGGACCGAAGAAAGTGCAAAAAGAGTCATCGAAAAACTTAATGACAACACGTTTAACCTTAACCTTACATACTCCATTAGTAGGGAGCACATCGAATTCCTTGATGTAGTTGTAGAAGTTAAGAACAACCAACTCAATACCAAGCTACATAGGAAAACGACAGCAGGCAACAGTCTTCTCCATGCTTTCAGCAGCCACCCTGAGACACTAAAATAGAGCATTCCGTTTGGTGAGCTGCTGAAAGCAAGAAGAAACTGCAGCAATCAGTAAGACTTCCTTGAGGAACAAGAGAATATGATGAACAGGTTCAGGGAAAGAGGGTACCCCAGATGGGTATTGGAAGGGCAAAGGAGAAGGTTAGTAAAATCAAAAGAGAAGAAACCTTAGAAGAAAAAGTCGCCCCAGAAGAACATACCACCACCAGGGTGATTCTGACTTTCAACATTGAATCCAAAAAAGTCTCTAAAATCCTCAAGCAGAACTGGAATATTTTATCCAGTGATTCTACCAATGGCCATAGATTACCTGAGCGACCGCAAATCACATACATGAAAGGCAAGAATCTCAGGGATTTGTTTGTCAAAGGGGATATTACAAACAAACGCCTGAATACACATCTTGGTCTACAGGGATGTTTTCCCTGCGGCCATTGCAAAGCATGCCGTAACAGCATCATGAGAAAATCTTACCACACCCCTACTGGGGAGAGAAATATTAACCTATTTCTCACATGTGGTACCACATTCACTATTTACATTCTTGAATGTTCTTGTAAAAAGAGATACGAAGGCAGCACCACTCTAGCCACTAAGAAGAGGGTCTTAGAACACATGAGGGCTATTAGCAACAAAGACCCTCACTATCCGGTAGCGAGGCATTTTGCAGATTACCATCTCTCGAATAATTCACTTTTCACCTACTTTGCCATAGAACAAATCCAGAAAAACCATAGGGAAGGGAACAGAGTACTCCATCTACGTAAGAGAGAATCTTGGCACATAATCAACCTACAAACCAAGAGCCCGGAGGGTCATAACCAGGACGAAGAAATGAGCATTCACCTTCATGAATAGTATGGGTGGAAGTTTCTTTTGCTTGATCTGATTTAACTTGTGTGACCTATCTGACGCTTGTTACCGTTGTAACATTCACTGGTTTAGTGATTTCTTTCTCGTCTGTATGCATGAATTCATTGTAGATTGTCGGATCTTAACCCCTACTGTGAGAGTAACTCATGGTTTTCTTTTTAATCACAGGCAAAAAGGAAGGGGCCGACTTAGAGGAACTGCTCCAGCGTTACACCCCTAACCTTTTCCTCAACATCACCACGGTGAAGGGCAGCACCCTACAGATAAGAGATCCTTTCTTTTATCATTAATTTGAGCTTTATCTCTATCAATTGGGGTGTGAAGTAGTATTGGGAGATATTTTGACCGCTTCACTTTTTCACGTTTTTTTATTAATGTGAAATACTGGTTTATGGATGGGTTTTCTGCAGTACTAGGATAACAGAGCAGTTGATCTATTGACCTTTTCACCGTACACCCAGGCACTTGCCAAGGTCAATACATGTGGCTTTTGAGAGGATCTATTAGGGCACTAGCCAAATTATATGTTCCTCTCTCTACTGACAGTGCGGATATTTTTCCAGGTATTAGCCGAGCACAGTGACTCAATTTGCTTTTAGCCTTGGGTAGTAGTACTTTTAGCATTTGCCTCTACAATACCATACCTGCTCGTGTGAGCATCCCATCCGAGGCATTCACTATTGCGTCTTAGGTGACCTGATTTTTAGTCAGTATTATTGGCACCCGTAGTGTGGGTGGTGTTGGTTGCACCTTTGTACTTGCGTACTTACATAAATCCACCATGCTTGGTACTACGCCAAAGACATATTCAGTTTGACTTTGTGGTGCGCACTATGAACCTCTTATCCGCATTACATTGCAGTACCAACAGTGATAAAAGGTACATGAGCACAACTTGTATCATGGTATTTGACATAGAATGCAATATGTAGATATTATATTAGTGATTTTCATTTTGCTTAATTCACGGTCGCAGCATGTTTGAGGGGTATAAAATATGAATGTAATATTTGACTATATACCTCAAGTTTACCATTACAAAATGGATGCCATTTTGGTGTAAGCGTGCAACCTTTACTTGTCCTTCCTTACTGTTTGTTATTCAGTATGCCCCGACACCGCCGCCCGCAACCTCAGACAGTGGATCGACGACTGCGCCAACACCCTCGCCCCGCTCAAGAATCCGCCCAACAGCCACACCAGCAGGAAAGCCACCTGGTTCACCGAAGACCTCCAGGCCTCCAAACGAACATGCCGAAAACTGGAGAAGATCTGGCTCCACGAACGGACAGCGGACAGCTACGCCGCCCACAAGAGCGCCACCCGCAGTCACCATCACCTCATCAGATCCGCCAAAAGGGCCTCACTCAAAGACCGCCTAGACAACAACGCACACAACAGCAAAGAGCTCTTCAACATCATGAAGGAACTCTCCAACCCCAGCTCCAACACCAACGACATCCAGCCGTCGCGAGACCTGTGCGACTCACTGGCCACCTTCTTCCACCGCAAAATCGCCGACATCCACAACAGCTTCAACACCACGACCGCCCCGGCAACCACCGAGACCACTGCCCCCACAACCACCAACCGCCTGCTCTCCTGGACCAACATCAACGACGAGGACACCAGCGAGATCATGAACACCATCCACTCCGGTTCACCGCTAGACCCGTGCCCTCACCACATCTTCAACAAAGCCAGTACAGCCATCGCGCCCCATCTCCGGAAAATAATCAACATCTCCTTCGAGACAGCAACCTTCCCGGAAAGCTGGAAGCACGCCGAGATCACCGCCTTACTCAAGAAACCCAAGGCAGACCCCAAGGACCTCAAGAACTTCCGACCCATCTCTCTGCTCCTGTTCCCCGCGAAGGTCACCGAGAAAATCGTCAACAAACAACTGACCCGCTACCTCGAGGAGAACAACATCCTGGACCCTTCCCAGTCCGGCTTCCGCAGCAACCACAGCACCGAAACCGCCCTCATCGCCGCCACCGATGACATCAGGACCCTGCTAGACAACGGAGAAACAGCAGCCCTCATCCTCCTGGACCTATCAGCCGCCTTCGACACGGTCTGCCACCACACACTACGAACACGCCTTCACGACGCCGGGATCCAAAAGAAGGCCCTGGACTGGACCACATCCTTCCTTTCCGGCAGAACACAAAGCATCCGCCTCGCCCCCTTCCGATCCAAGGCCACCAAGATCATCTGCGGCGTACCCCAAGGCTCCTCCCTCAGCCCAACGATGTTCAACATCTACATGGCACCCTCGCCCACGTCGCCCGACAGCACAACCTCAACATCATCTCCTACGCCGACGACACCCAGCTGATCCTCTCCCTCACCAAAGACCCTCACACCGCCAAAGCCCACCACCACGAAGGAATGAAGGCCGTCGCCGAATGGATGAGGACCAGCCGCCTGAAGCTGAACTCGGACAAGACGGAGGTCCTCATCCTTGGTTCCAACCCTTCAGCCTGGGATGACTCCTGGTGGCCAACATCACTGGGAACAGCCCCGCCACCCACCGACCACGTACCCAACCTAGGGGTCATCCTCGACCCCACCCTCTCCATGACTAAGCAGGTCAATGCCGTTTCCTCATCCTGCTTCAACATCCTCCGAATGCTCCGCAGGATCTTCAAGTGGATCCCCACCGAAACAAGAAAAACAGTCACCCAGGCCCTCGTCACCAGCAGGCTGGACTACGGAAACGCCCTCTACGCAGGAACGACAGCTAAGCTCCTGAGACGGCTGCAACGCATCCAGAACGCCTCTGCACGTCTTATCCTCGACATCCCCCGACGCAGCCACATCACACCCCACCTGAGAGACCTGCACTGGCTCCCTGTCAACAAGAGGATAACCTTCAAGCTCCTCACCCACGCACACAAAGCACTCCACAACTCCGGACCAGCCTACCTCAACAGACGACTCAGCTTCTACACCCCCACCCGCCAGCTCCGCTCGACCAGCCTCGCCCTCGCCACAGTCCCCCGTATCCGGAAAACGACCGCCGGCGGCAGATCCTTCTCCCACCTCGCCGCCAAGACCTGGAACACCCTCCCCACCAACCTCCGACAGACCCAAGACCTACTGGCCTTCAGAAGACTCCTCAAGACCTGGCTCTTCGATCAGTAGCAGCACCACCCCCCTCTTCCCCCAGCGCCTTGAGACCCTCGCGGGTATGTAGTGCGCTTTATAAGTGACATGATTGATTGATTGATTGATTGAACAAGCTTGCTTTGCAAGCGAAACGCGTTACTGGAATAAACCATCATCTGGTGCGAGTACATACTCTGAGTGATCGCTTTATCGAACTTTTAATTGGATATATATATATATATATACATAAAATTCATATATAAATTAAAGAAGAAAGGAAAAACAAAATTACATGTAGCAATATCAACTTTACTATCTACCAAAACTAATATTTTGATTTTTTTAATTTCAATTAACACCTAAAAACAAATAAAATGTAACACATATGATTTTAAAAACAAAATTTAACAACCATTCACCTTTAAATATATTAAAAATGTTACCAAATAATAAATATAAAAAATTATGCATAATTAATTAGCAAGTAATACTAAGATATACATATCAATTATATTAAAAAATTATATTTATTTTGTTCCCAACCAACTCATCCTAAAAGAATAACACAATATTAAGAAATACATGTGTAATAAACACAAAAAACTAAAATGCATATGAAAATAAATAAAACGGTACAATTACACAATCAATAATAAATTAAGTAATTTACATAATTACTAATACAATATTTCAATTCAATTAGCTTTTATTAAGGTTCAGAACTCCGATGGAGGTCCACATAATCTACAACGACAGATCATAAATTAATGCATCATTCATATGTTCATTCATAACTAAAAGAATATAGGTTTTCTAATCCATTTCCGCCATCATGCAAGTAAAAAATACCTTTCCTTTATAAAGTGCAACATGCTTAACACCATCTGCAAGAAACAGATAATAAATAAAAATTATCCCATATAAAATCTCAAAAAGCTCAATCTATTCCACGCACCTATAAAGTACATAATACTTGTAAAATGCATATTCTAATGCTTCATATTCAATCCATTATCAAAAAGCAATGTGCAAAATGCACTGTGCAAAATACAGGGAGAATTTAGAACAGTCTTATAAAAAAGGAGCATGCTAAATGCAATGTATAAAATACAAGGCAAATTTAAAACAATCTTGAAAAATAATAGCACACGTACTGATTTGAAAGATAAAAAAAACAAATCACAAAACAGTGAATAGCAATAAAATTCCTAATGAATATTCAAAAAAGTAAAAAAAAAATGATTAATCCTATTGCAAATCATTTCATTCAGGGGGACAGAATAAATGAACCGGCCTCAAAAGCGGAGTGGATGTTACATTTAATAAACGTAGGTCTCAAAAAGTAACGTCTAGCATTTTGCAACACCAGGCACACAAACAACACATGATTAATATTCTGAATATGTTGCTGGCACAACTCACAGATTCTATCCTTTTTCAGGATTTTATCCCAAATATCTGTAATTACTTGTAGGGGCAACAGGTACAGTCTCAGCAAGAGGATCAACTTTCTGATCCCATGAGGTAAGTTCCAATTTAAATAACGCTGCAGCTTGTTCCCCAGAGTGCTCCGGCACACCACCTGATTACGCAGCTTAGACTGACTTAAAGAAATATCTCTGGCCGAGCTGATATTGGACACAGAGCCCTTTAGGAGCATCTCCAAAGCAGATTTTGACATAAAGTAGTCGATTTTCAAACTAAGCCCAAACACTTCATTAGCTCGATCAAAGGACCTAAAAAAAGTGGACCGTTCTTTCAACATGGAAAGTATTTTGACTCTCAAAGCTGCCGTAAGTGTACCCTTGTCCACACCGAGAAGTGAGTTGCCCACCTCAATACCACTGCCAAGGAGAAATTATATGAAAAAACTAAACCAAATTCGAGGCGCATAACATAGGGGGCAACCATAGAATTTAAACTACAAATTTGTCACAAAATTCGACCTTCAGCCCCTTCAAGGGAATGCCAGTAACTCATATCCAGCACCTCTGAGCATAAGACAAGGAAGGGGGGATTTTAACACTAAAAATAGACAAAACATGCCCACAATGGCATCTCCTGCAAATTCTGTAAAATCGATGCAGTACATTGGCTTGAGAGAGAGCCCTGCTCACACAGAGCTTCATATTTTCCATGCCCCGCCCATTTTAGGAAAGAACCTTTCCAAGGTAAAGATACATATCCACTTTTTAATGTTTTTCAGTGCCCAACAGCCATTGGAAACACCTCTTTTTTCTTAACCCTTTCTTATGAAAAATCCAAACCTTGCTTTTAGAAATGTTGATCTTCAGAAAGTGGGCTTCAGCGTATCTAGCCAGAGCTTCCAAACAATGTTGCAGACCAATGGGTGGTAAATCAAAAATGGCCACCTCATCAGCATATAATAAAGAACCAATGGACATCATACTAATTTTAGGGGCATCTCCCTCACATGGTTTAAAGTACCTGGGAGATCAAAATTATATAAAGAAAACAAAAGGGGGGCAACAGACAGCCCTGCTTGAGACCAATGTGGGTTTTGACCCTGCAGGATAGACCCTGCGACCCTCCCACCAAAACGTGGCACCAGGTATCCGTATGTAACTCATTAATGAGATCCAAAAGGTAATGCTGAACACCAAAGAGGAGAAGCTTCCTCCACAGCACTTGATGGTCCACTCTTTCAAATGCTGTGGAGAAGTCAATGAATGCCGTGTAAATTGGCATACCCCGAAGGAAGGCATATTTTTGCACAATGGTTTGGAGGACCACAATATTGTCTAATGTGCTATAATTCCACCTAAGACCAGCTTTTTTCCGGAGGTATAATGTTCTAACCCTGAGCCCACTGTTGTAAATGACAAAGAATGCACTTAGCAAATAATTTCTCAGAAACATTCAACAAAGCAATCTGTCCCCAAACATTTGAAAAGAAACAACCACTTAATCCAGTAAACTCTGAGTAGTGGAGGCATGAAAAGTAAAAAGAGCAGCTTCACCCACAGGAGCTCTCCCATTTAATATGATCAAATCAAATCTTCTAAAGGTCTCGAGAAGAAGGAACCCACATTTGTCCATTCTAATTTTATCAGGGAATAAAATCTCAGGTATGGACACAATTTCTTCTTTGGTGATGTTGGCATAAATTTCAGAGGCAGAATTAGAAACTTTAGCATTTAAATCTCCCATAATTATTACATGGGGACATTCTTCCCTAATAGATATATCTCAGACAAAGGAAAAAAATGTATTCACCAGATGATCAAAAGGTTTCCCAGGTGGAATATATATCTTTGCCAAAAGGAAGAAAGATGGACAGCCATTTTCTCCCAGGCACACCAACAGTGGCGTACCGAACGTTTAAGGGGACCCTGTTACAACTGTATCTCATTGGTTTTTATCTCTCCCCTTCCCCTTTAATGTATTAGCATTTTATGTTGTACATTCCAGTTCTGATTAGAACCTTGGGTTTGCTGCTAAGCTCTCAGGTCGGTTGCACTGCTCCTGTTTGCCGGGCAGTTGTATTTGGTGGATGTACTGATAACAACAAAGGTTTTGTAGTTTTTCTTTCTGATGGGATTTCTAATGTGAATGATCCTGCGTCTAAACATTGCAAACATCATCCCATGTGTGTGGTTGAAGTGGCTGGTGTAAATCTTGATCTAATTGCGGATTCAGGTTCTCCCTGGACTATTATTTCAAAAGAGTATTTTGACAATAGATTAAGTTCAGTTCTTGATCTCACCAAGATGTTACCATCTGACATCATTGCTGAAAGTTTTGATGGGTCTAGGATTGATGTAATGGGCTATTTGGAAGTGGATCTAAGTTTCAAAACTAGGTGTACTGTTGTCAAATTGTATATTGCAGTCAAGGGTGTGAATGTTTTAGGATGGAAAGATCAATGGAAGTTGGGGATTATGCTTAATCCCGTGCAAAAGAACCTGTGTTGTTGGATGAAAATGTAATTTTAGATAACATTACTGTTGTTACTTCTGATGATAAGGAGAATATGATAAAAGAAGAATTCAAAGATGTTTTCTCAGACGTATTAGGTAAAATAGAAAATTATTCTCACAAAATTAAACTCAAAAGTGGGGCAATTCCTGTGAAGCAAAAATTAAGGATGGTTCCCATTAACGTCAGAGAGGAACTGAAAAAAATGTTGGATGATTTGGTATCTGATGGTATTATTGAGCCCATCGACTCAGCTGAATGGGTTTCTCCCATTGTTTTGGTGAGGAAACCTGACAAAAATTTGAGGGTCTGTGTGGATCTCAGGGCACTAAATGCGTGTATCATTGTAGACTGTCATCCTCTCCCCAACATTAATGAGGTGTTTTCAATGTTGGAGGGTGCCAAAGTGTTCTCCACACTAGATCTTAGGTCGGCATATCACCAAATTCCCCTTACTGACGATTCCAAAAGTCTCACAGCTTTCATCACCCCGCAGGGTCTGTACCAATACACCAGGATGCCATTCGGGTTAGCCTCTGCGGCATCGGTATTTCAAAGGGTGATGTTCAACATTTTCAGGGATATTGACAATTATGTCAAATGCTTTCAGGACGACATTTTAATCTTTTCCAGTACTGTAGAGGAACATGTGAAGCATTTAAAAGATTTTGTGAAAGGTTGAGGAGGAGTGGTTTGACCCTGAAAGCTAGCAAATGTAAAATGTTCAAAACCTCGGTGGAATATTTGGGTCACACCCTATCTGGAGATGGTGTGGTTCCCAAGAAATCAAATGTTCTAGGTATCACCAATGCACCCCCCCCCCACGACCAAAGAACAATTACTTTCATTTGCAGGAATGTGCGAATATTATAGTAAGTTTGTGAACAATTTTGCATCCAAAATGGAGCCCCTTAGGAAACTTCTAAGACATAATGCCACTTTTGATTGGAAACAAGAGCAACAGGAAGCGTTTGAGTCAATCAAAACTGACATCCTTAAAGCTCCCACACTCAAGCCTTTTTGTTTGAACAAGGAGTGTGTCATTACTGTAGATGCCAGTTTATACGGCATTGGTGGGGTTTTGTCTCAAAGGTGTGGTAAAGAAGAATGGAATGTCTGTTTTGCTTCCCGCACACTCAGTGATACAGAACGCAGGTACGCAGTCATTGAGAAAGAACTGTTAGCCTGTGTGTGGGCGATTGAACATTACAGAAATTACATTTGGGGTAACAAATTCATTTTGAGGACGGACCATAAACCTTTAGTCAACATTCTTTCCCCAGGTGGCTGGTGGAACTCCACGGCTCGCATCGCTAGGCTTACCTCTAGGTTGCAGGAGTACTGTTTTAAACCAGAGTTTGTCCCAGGTAAGAAAAATGTCATCGCTGATTTCATGTCTCGCCTTCCTTGTCAGCTCCCCTGTAATAACCAAGTTGATGACTCCGACATTGTCACCACCATCCAAGATGTGGTGATGGGGTCATTTGAAGGTATCACTGAAGAAGCCTGGAAACTCTCTGAAGAACAAGATCTCACTTGGCAGACTATCAAGAATTACATTTTAGAGGGTTGGCCGGATAGGAGGAATTTGGCAGAAGAATTTATGCCCTTGTTTAAAGTCTCGGATGAATTAGAATTAGAAGGAGATTTGATATACAAATGTGGCAAATGTGTACCACCTTTTGGTATCCAAAAGCTTATTTTGGAATTAGCACACAAATCTCACCCTGGCATGTCTTCTATCAAACGATTGGTTAGGAACTACTTTTGGTGGCCAGGTTTAGATCGTATGGTTGATCGAACAGTTAGAGAATGTGAGGTTTGCATGAGTAGTGAGAAAATGATGAAAATTAATGTGCCCCCTTTAAAGACTTCACATTGGCCGGTGGAACCGTGGAAAAAGGTGGCCTTTGACATTTCAGGTCCTTTCATGTGTCTGCCTCACGATTCTCGCTATGCTTTTGTTCTGATGGATTATCACTCAAAGTGGCCAGAAGTAAAATTTGCATCCAATTCCTCAACCAATATGGTAATAGAATTTTTCCAAGAAGTTTTTTCTAGAGAGGGTTGTCCTTCACTCCTGGTGACTGACAATGGAGTACAACTTACTTCTACTGAAATGGAAAAGTTTTTGAAATGTCAAAATATCAAACACCGCACTGTTTCTGTATATGAACCCCACGAGAATGGTTTGGTTCAGCGGTTTAATAGGGTTCTGAAGGGGTTTGTATCTGATGCTGTCAAGCTGGGAGGGAATTGGAGAAATTTGTTAAGAGAGAAACTGTGGTTATATCGCATTACACCACATTCCACTACAGAGGTCAGTCCTTTTCGCCTTCTTAAAGGGCGTGATCCCGCGTCTAAGATTTGTCCCTGGTGGTTCAAAGACAAATGCAGGAACAAATCTTTCTCTAATGAGATGGTAAGCGATGTGGCTCAAAGGGTAGAAAACAAACAAGCAAAATCCAAAATATGGTATGATTGCAAATGGAATACCAAAACCCCTTGTTTTGAAGTTGGTGATTTGGTCAGGGTTAAAAGACCTGGTTTTATCACTAAATGTTCTGATAAATTTGGCAAGCCCATGAAAATTGTAAAAGTTTTTAATAACAGTGTCATCACTCAGGATGGCAAGTTATGGAACATCAAACGTGTTGCCAAGTGTCCATGTGTTCCCAACAAAGTCACACACGAGGTCCTCACCTTCCCCAAAGATGCAGTGGCCTCTAGGGTTAAGACATCTTTCCGTTCAAGATGCCCTCCTAAGAGATTGTCTGATTACATTACATAATTATACATATTGTTTTACATGTTCTTTCTTGTGAAAAAAAGGAGGTATGTTACAACTGTATCTCATTGGTTTTTATCTCTCCCCTTCCCCTTTAATGTATTAGCATTTTATGTTGTACATTCCAGTTCTGATTAGAACCTTGGGTTTGCTGCTAAGCTCTCAGGTCGGTTGCACTGCTCCTGTTTGCCGGGCAGTTGTATTTGTTGCTGTGCTGCATCCCTACTATTAAACCTTATCAACTCACTGGACTGCGTGGATTATTACAGCCCCCCTGCAATGTACACGAAGGGTCCCCCGCTCCCAATTTTATCCAGAGCGTTCAGGCCTGAGTACTGTGCTGAAGGGCCCCCTGCAGCTGGGGGCCCCCCCGCACCACGGGGGATGCGGGGGCCTGTGTTACGCTCCTGCACGCCAACTTCAGGCATAAACACAAATTATAGGGATGTCTATGAACCACGTATTTCCCGTTAACGGAATTCTTGAGCAAAGTCCCCCGCAACTAGCGTGACCCCTTTCAGAATGCCTGGCATTACTTGAGAATACAAAATAGCTACTGCATTCAAACACTTTACATGGCCAGGTTTCTTGTAGGCACATAATTAAAGGATTCAAGGATTTCAGAGAATTCAATTCATCCTCATTTTGTGCCAACCCAGACATATTCCATGTCAAAAGTAACCCACCCAAGCTACAGCAAGGGTTAATTCATCTTGGATGAGAGGCGGGCGCTATTCAAAGCTCCCGCAACCCAACCCCACTGGACTAAATCATCTTCCAAGTCGGTTATCTGTGGATAAACCACCGAACTAGCCACCATATTAATTGTTCAACCCCTTTGGCCTAATGAGACCACAATGTCTGTGGGGTTCCCAAGTGTATACTCAGAGTCGCGGCCTGCAGCATCAAACACCACTGACTTGGAAACCCTAGGGCAATTCGAATACTGTATTGATGAATGACAGATAGAAGATTTACAATGCTCTATGACAGGTATAACATCAATCCCTCGCTTAAGGAAGTGCTCCCAATTCTACACATCCAAATTTGTGATAATGAAGGATGAAAAAGTGACCCTAGATTAGGGGGATGGGCCCGATGAATGAATCTTCACATTAATAATTTTACCAGTTGACACCAACTTTAAAGCCTCAATCTCAGAGAAGGAGCTAAGGATAAAACGTATATTTACCAGAGAGGATTTAGTGTCAAATAACCAGAACAAATTTAAAATAGAAGATTAAACATTCTGCACCCCACAGGTCCAGTTCAGATTACCTCTTGGGGAAGTCCATAAAGGGACCCTTTCCCTCTGCCAAAACACTTTTGCCTCATAGTTAAGCAGGGAAAGGGAATGCGGGTGGAAGCATCAGTGGTCCCAAAATCAGTATTTCTGAAACACAAAGAATTAGACACCATAAAGCCCTTATTAGGCACACCTTGATGGGCACTTACCTCCAGAGTCCACCCATCCAGACTACCAATTTCCCTATCCCCTAACTTCAGTTGGAGCAAGGGACCCCACATCCCATTCCCCCTTCCACTCCCGGAGGCTCAATCAACTCACTGGGTGAGGGAATTAAAATTTCCTGAGAGGAGAGAGATGGCGGAATTGGAGTAGTTGATGCCACTCCAGAGCACACCACCATCCCTGAAGGAGCCACATTCGGCATAGCAGACACATTCAAAGCACCCCCTTTGGACAGGCAATTCAATGATCCCCCTTCCTTACACTCTGCATGGCAGTGACCCTGGGAAAGTGCAACCTTTTTGCTTTCCGTTTGTGGAATCTTTTAGTCCTTGTATGTTTCTTTTTCTTAATCACACAATTTTTATTTCTTATAGGACTATCCATTTCCCCCTCCTTTGCACCACAAGCCCCGGGCACACTGTGATTCTGTGCAAAGGAGGTACTAGAACTTGCCAGCACCCCCTCCCACCCCCTGCCAGACTGGAAAGCAGATACATCCCAGGGGGGAACATGTAGCCAAATCCCCAAACAATGTATTTAAGCAAAACCCTTCATTTTCAGGGTTACATACAGTTTCTTGGGGAGGCAACAAACGAAAAGGTATACCATCTTGAACAGAAATGTCTCTCGACCCTCCCAGGTGCACAGACTGTATAAATCTATGGTTCCCAGATGATTCTTTAGGGGAATTCGCTGTTGGTATAGGCTTAGAAAGACCAACCTTATATACATTCTGAACTTCAAACAGACTGGCGAACATAATTTCCAGTATGTTGTCAGAGCTTAGCAAGACTTCTCCAATAAAGAGAAAATGGAACATAGGATCTTTTCAATGCAAAATAAAAAATCACTCGGGGGGCCATCCCCTACATTGCAATTATCCGGCTGCGTGCATGCCAAAAATACATCATGATATAACTCAGAGGAGGAACCCACCAAATGACTGGAGCTACAATACAGAGGAGGCATAGAGAAACACCGGGAAGGGGGACTTAAATTGAGGAGACTTCTTTCATTCAGTATTTTAAATGAAGGATCACACTTGGGGGGGGGCCTTCTCAAACACCCATATGGCCGTCAATGTCATGGGAGTGTGAAATCTTCCCCAACCCCGTCTCTTTACAGGCAGCCAAACCCTGCATCCAGGCTGGGTTCGCATCGCAAGAGTTCATCAGAAATGAAGCCTACGCTTAACTCCTCACAAGCACCTGCCTCAAAGGATATGGCAGAAGAGCAGCAAACTTTGTGGGTCTTTTCGGGAGGACTATGGGGTAAATCCTGAATGACAGTGGAAGCACCCACATCAGAGGTGTAAGGAATGGTGATAGACTGATGAACCAGTCCCTCCTGAATGCCTCCAACCGTCAAAGACCCATCCCCAACAGCAGCATGACCCCCTCAAGACAATCAGATTCCAGGGAAGAGAACATAACTGGTCGAGAGGTAGCAACAAATCCACCAGAGGCATCGGCCACCACTTCAGCGGCAATCTGGGGCATTTTTCCAAAGAACCCAGTGATAGCTGGATAAAATTTGTCGCAATATTGCTAAAAAAACTTTGGCACTACTATGCGATTTCCTTACTATTTGATTTTGTATTGGTGAAGGGGAAATTACACGGCCAGAATTTAACTTTTTCGAAGTCATCATGTTCCTTCAGTTCATACACAGCCGGGACTGGGCGATTAAAGAAACCAAAGCATTGGTGCAAACCGCACCAGACTAACGCCGGTCGCTTCTGTGCCAAAACATTGAGGGCCGTGGCCCTAAGGCCTCACCTGCACCCCTGCTGCGTAACACTCCGGTGCAGTTTGATGTCTTCAGTACCTTCAATGTTCCCTCAACGACTTCAATGATTTAGTCCTAGTAAAATTCCACAAATCAACATACATGGGCAGAGGGTTGAGGTATAAGATAGAGCCTACCATGGTCCATGCAGACTAGAATTTAGCCGCATCTGGAAAAGCCTCTGGACCTACTGCTGCAGAGGGCTTAACTTGTGCCCATAACCCGTGACTCCTCAATTAGTGGTATAGTAGATGGGGTGAGGCGATACAGCAACGGGAGCAGTGGGGGTGGCCGGCCGCCAACCAAAAATCGGCAGCACAGTACTAAGGCAAAAGCAAGCGGTACGGTACGATGCGGTGCAGAGGGACGGGCAGAATGGCAGCTAACACAGCTTCACAGCTTTCACAGCTTTTCCTGGTGACAATACCAAGCCAAGCTGCTAAACTGGACTACAACCGCTAACTGCTGAAGACCTCTGAACGTCAGCAGACAGCTCATGCTCATTTATCTCAGGGCTCCCTCGTTAGCTCGTTCCTCTTCCTTACTTGCGTAAAATATTTAATTAATTAAGAATTTAGCAATAAATTACAATTAATTTTATTTAACTACTCACCATATTATCCTACAAACCCACCCAAAGCCAGCAACCTGCAACTAAAATATTGGTAAATAAATCAGTATTAAACTATTTGCATAGTTAAAAATCAATTAAATAATTAATTAACAATTAAACAAAGGAATTAACAATAATTCTTAATTATTTATTACTTAATTAACTTCCCACCCTATACCCCTACAAACCCAATAGCCGACTCCCAAAATATAACTTACTATTACTAATAATAAAAATAAAATAAAAATGTAAATTTCAATGTAAGATTTTTAATGTATTATAACACATAAGAAATTTACATATTTAATAATTAATTAAAATATTAATTAACAATACAAAACAAATCAATATTAAAATAAATATTTTTCTAATTAAAATAACATCGTCCCATCCCCTTACAAAACCCAAAAACTCACTATGACACTTTGGGCCTCATTACGATGTTGGTCAATAAGCCTTCAACTGCTCGTCGGAGGCTTACCAACTGACATAGCAGGTTTACAGTCCAACCACCGAATTTCAATGTCGGCGGTCGGAGTGTAAACAAGCCGGTCAATCTGACTCGGTTCCGACCGAGATGGTGTTGGTCAGAGGCAACTCTGACCGACATCGTAATAGGGGCTGATATATTACTATTACAGAATATACTAAATCACTTAAAGTTACAAAATACATTTTAATATGGTAATAACAATTATACAATACTAACACATAAAATTCATATATTAACTAAACACATTAAAATAATTTAAAATGATATTTTTACAACTATATTACTTTCTTAAAATCGATATTATTTATGAAAAAAACCATATTCTCGACAACAATATTCTATACTGCAATATTGACTAACAATATTTTTTCCAAAATGTGTTTTCTGATATTTTTAACTCAATATTTTATCCAATGACCTGTGAGGTGATAAACAGTACATACTGGAGAGTCAAGGTAAGCATGATGCATGATGAGTCAGAGGGTGGTACACAGGCTGGCATAGTAGCGTACCATAAATTAAGAGCTGACCTCGTACCAATCAAAGAAAACAGTCAACTAGCTGCATGCACCCTGCTGATCACCCAATTAAAAAATGTAACTGTGCACATCTAATTAGAGTTTGTCACTTGTATCACTAGTCTGCATTATCCTGATCAATTCACCTCTCTCATTTCACAAGGGTAGCCCTCTTTGAGCTGTTTTGTTTCCCACAGAAGCAGATATGCATTGTTCCTTCTTCTGGCTGTTGTCAAGGATACTTGCAGTTTTATTCATCCAATAAGAGACTCACCTGTTGAACAAGAAAATTAAGCAAAAATTAGCCTTAGGGCATTATTAAGAGTATGGCGGTCCTGGGACCACTGCACTCGCAGTGGCAGCCAAACCACCACCACCTGTCTGTCCTTGTACGAGTGTGGTGGTGGGACTGCCAAAAAGACCACCGCCTCCACCGGGATCAAGGATCCCGCTGCGGTTGTGGTCTGACAACGGCCTGAATATGCTGGTGGTGCCAATGGCAGTACTGACGAGCATATTCTGACCTGTTTATCCACTGCCCTTTTCATGGCAGGGACTCCACCATGAAAGGGGAAGCGGACATGCAGGTAATGGGGCCTCAACAGGGCCCGGGGCCAATTCTGGACCTAGGGGTGCATGCGGGGGGCACATGTTGTCCCCGCTTGGAATTGCACCCTCGTTCCTGCACAGTGTGGCATGCACAACATGGTGCATGCCACACCATGTAGGAACGTGCTGCAGGCAGTTTCACAATGGCGGTATGCTGGTTGGGCTCTCTTATGAGCCTAACACAGCCACTGCCGTGAGACCACCGCAGCACTGCCTGCCCAACCTGGATTGCACTCATAATCCCGCGGGCAGTCTCACCACAGCCGTGGCTGTCTGCCTGGGACTGCCACAGTGAAGGTCCCATTGGAAGAACGCAAAAGTTGTAATAAGGCCCTTAGTCTATTCTAGGTAAACTGAGTAGTCTCAGAAGAGCCTAGAGATGATTTAAATAAGTTCCCAAAAAGGCAATAAAGTAACTATCCAAGTGACACGTGGAAGAATTAATGATTCAGAATGGTCAACCAATCATTACAATTTTAGTTTACCAGTACAGACTCCCCCAGCCATCCTATCAATAATTATCATTTGGTGTTTATTGGTGCAAGTTACCTGAGTGAGTGAAATTATTTTATTAGTTAACAAAAAACACAAACATGAAACATTCAATCAACTAAATTATTATCATCATATCTGAAAAGATATAAAAACATATTACAAGCGCAGACTTAAAAAAGATATGAAATACGATTGACCACAGCAGCAAATGGGAAACGCAGCACTTAGGCATCACCAAGTTCAGGGCACCAGGACATCGTATAGCGACTTAAACACAGCACTTAGGTTTTAACGAATCGCATATGGATACCTCCAGCAATAGCAGCAAATGTGGGAATCTGGAACATAGCCACATATGTATCATACTTCAAAGTGCATAGTTCTAAAAGTATGAAAGTATGAAAACATGATACAAGCACAGACTAAAAACAGATATAAAATCAGATTAACCATAACAGCAAATTGAAAACACAGTGCTTAGGCCTCACCAAGTTCAGGGCATCATATGGAGAATAATACAGCATTTAGGCTTTGACAAATCTCATTTGGATACCTCCTTGCCAGAATAGCAGCAAATTTAGACACCTAAACCATGGCCACATAGGTTTCATACTATAAAGTGCGTAGAGCTTAGCAAAGTGCTAAGTGCAACTAATTCTCCTGATACTGAACTTCTTGTATCGGTCAGGGGGCTTGCAACAGTGTTCAATCAAAAATGGAGAACAAAGACAAAATGACTGCACATAACACACACAAACACACACACACATATACTGGGTCCACAAATGGGTATCACCACATGGAGGCATGAAAACAAAGAGAACATGGGTGCCCTACATTAGTTGAGGCCCCTTCTTCCCCCGCCATTAATAAAAACATGAAGGATTGCAGTGAAAGGATTGCACAACTATACACCTCAAGTGTGTTCCCGTGTTCTAAATCCCACGCAAACAGCACCATGAGGCCCGCCTGGGCAGGGCCATCGTGTTTTTCTGCTCTCTGTTATGATGCTGGGCCTAAATTTTATTTATCCTTAATCTTTGTAATCCTCCTCCTTTATTACTTTTCTATCCCTAATTAAATTTGTTTATAATAGTGTGCGTCTTTGTGGTTGTGTATTTTTGTTTTTGTTTTTGTGCACATTATTTTGTGTTTTTGTGACTTTATTTCCCCTTCTTTCCTTATTTTTTTTCCCTTCAATTTCCTTCTTATTATTTACCCAGCCAGCACCATGGCAGAGGGGTGACTTCCTTGCGTACGGCGCTGCTGCCCAGGTGTGCTACCCGGGGGATCTTTGGCGAGGAGGAGGTGGAAGCACTAGTTTTTTTGTGCTGCGTCACGTCCCGTCTTTGCTGGCAGCAGGCCCGGTAGTGGCTACCCCCTGTGGAAGCGACGGCGGTGCTGGGGGATGGTGCGCCTGTGCCTGCGGCGCACCAACCAGGTTTGGCGCAGCTCCCAGCAGCTTAAGCACTGCTGGGTGGGCATGTTGAATCAGGAAAAGGACCTGCTTGACCTGCAAGGCGTTGTGATTCTGGGGCTCGGTGAGTATTAATTATTTGCAGCAGTGGGCCGTAAAGTTTTTGTCAGTTCGAACTCCACTTGCAGGGTGGAGTTTGGGATGAACTCCACGTATGCCGCTTAGCGGAGTTTATTGGAACCCGGCCACCACTAAACAAACAATCCCGGCAGCAAGCTCAAATCCAGGCTGTCTTTCATACCTTGCAAAAGGTATGCAGCGTATCTCTTACAAGTTCAAAACTGCTCTAGTGTGCAAACATTAGCCACTTTTATTTTGTGTCCCAGACCCAGTCCGACGTTTTACAGCGCTTACACTTAACAATAATCCCCTGCTTGGTGCAGGGGCACAGACATGCCTTATACTCCTAATAGGGAGAGCACTCCTCCCATCCTCCGAGCTCTCCCCCTCCATGCGAACATTCATAATGAAGAGATCTGATTGCCTGGACAAGAAGAGGCCACGGGGATGGCCGCAGCCAGGCAAATGTATGCACTCCGGTCTGTTGTGCATTACATCTGTTATGTGCCAGTTTCTCTGGAGCTCGACGCCCACCCAAGGTTTTACGCTCTCCAATGTGTGGGAAGGAGCATTCCTCAGCAACCGTTAAAACCTGATTCACAGAGCCCGGGAAAGTGGGCTCTGCGAATATGAAGAGCATTTGAACAACATTTATTTCTTAATTAACAGACAGAATTGAAAGGTAATTTCATTATGAGCATTAATAATGAAGTAAACTAAGGTCGCTTGATCAAAAATAAATACAGAGAATATAGTTTAGAAAAATATCGTGAACTGTGAACGCTTTCTGGGACAAGAGTTCTCCTTTATAATTACCCAATATTTACTAGACTTTGTGGCATCACGAACAGCACTGAGGAGAGTGCTCTTAAAGAAGCTATCTAAAATCGTTACTGATAAAATTGAAGAATACCAATAATTGAAGATAACAAGTATATTGTTTCTTTTGGACTTCTTGATTTCTTTTTACAGGTATTGATTTTATATATCGCATTTCATATATATATGTATATATATTATAATAAAAAATTTAAGTTGAGAACCAGAACTCCACTGTTGAATTATCTTCGTTCCAGATCTCCCTCCCCGCAGTACCCTCCCTAATTCCCTTCCCTTCGTTGGGCCACTTTGATCCTCTGGTGTATATTACTCAGAGTCAGAGCTGCCGCAAGGTGGGCATCCTGAGGGTACTGCTCCTGAGGAACCGGACACTTGTGACAATCACTGAGTAGCACGTTCTCTCTGTGACTTTGTTTATTTCGCTCGTACAGTTCCAGGTTATTTAATAGAATTCACAGTGATGTGAAGTATGCATCCATGCATTGCACAAAGGGAGACTGAGTTGGCTCATCAAGGGTGTTGAGGAATCGGAATAGATAGAATCAAAGATCATTCACTGCAATACATTAGTTTCAAATGTAGTTTTTGTTAAGGAGATTTGGAATATAGATTTAATGACAGTAGTAGTACTATAGGTGAACTGTTTTAGCGACTGCATTTGCTTTTCATAAAACATTTTGTGGAGATTATTAAGTGAATCACTAATCTATTTTTATTTATCTTCTTAATTTCTTTCATCAGTACCCAAGGGCATGAAGAGGGACTTTTCTGAGGGTCCAAGAGAAGCTGGTCAGCTGGCGCTGACCACCAGTGCCGCTGCCGAGGGCTCTGCTGATCCCAGTAAGTCCCTTTATGATTGTTGTGGACTTCTTAGGGTAGAATCTTGGGGTATTGGAATGTTGGTGCTGTCTATCATGAAGATTCAGATAGCAGGCCCAAGTAAGCTAATATTGTAAATAAAAATCACCAGGTATGTTTGTTCAGAAGGCATACCTTTTCCAACTTCTGCCTAGCTCTAACACAGTTCAGTTCACAGAGAGTGGCCATTGTCATCATGGAACACTCCCACCCACCCAGTGTAGTGTGCTGCAGACTCGTTCATTTTTAGTTACAGTATACCAGCAGTTTCCCATGACAGTGCAGCAAGGCTGGAAAAAAAGTATGAGGTCCCACTCCCACTCCCATTGCATTTGCCAACCAACACCATAAGTCTTTCATTGACCATTATTCAATGCCTGGCTTGCCTAGCTTTGTGAACCAACCAACCAAATGCCCAGAGTGATATTTGGAAGATACTGGCATGCTAACTGAGCTGTTGTGCTGCATGCGTATCTGGGATCTAAATTATGTGTAATGTTTTATTCTAGCCATACAGAACATCGGTGAGGCCTGCTCCAGTGCCGCCACAGGAGGAGACATTCAGTTGGAGGGGGAGAGGTGGCAGCAGGGATGGGCACTGGTAAGTCACATAGGGCCAGATGTAGGTAACTTCAATTTAGCGAGTCCTTAATAGCGATTTTTACCGAATCGCTATTAAGGACTCGCTAAATGGAATGTAGGTAGGAATCGCTAAAATATTAGCGATTCCTTAACATTCCTTAATAACGAATCGGTAATTGAGATTCGTTATTAAGGAATACCTAGCCATTCATTCCTATGGGCTAGGAGGCCCATAGGAATGAATGGGAAGATATTCACTATTAGCGATTCGGTATTACCGAATCGCTAATAACGAGAGGTATTTCAAGGGTGCCAGGGTGTCCAAAGGACACCCTGTTGCACCCTGAAATGTGCATGTGTGCACATGTGGCGCACATACATGCCTAAGGGCATGGATGTGTGCCACATGGCACATTTGAAAAAGCAAAAAAGTGCTTTTTTAAAGGAAATCGCTACTTACCACCAACTTGAAGTTGGTGGTAATTAGCGATTCCTTAAGGCTCAAGTGCACTATTTTTAGTGCTACGTACATTGCATTTAAGGAATCGGTATTTCCGATTCCTTAAATGCAAAGCAAATAAGGAATCGCTATTTTGCGATTCCTTATTTTGCATGTAGGTATGAACTCACCTACATTGCACTCAGCCAAATACCGGTCGGTAACGCTGAAATTCTCTGAATTTTGGCGTTACCGACCGGTATTTCGCCACCTACATCTGGCCCATAATTTCTTGCAAATATTATGCTCACTAGCAATTGCCATGGCTTTGCTTGTCGTCATCAAAAATTACTGTGAAGTGAAACCTCCCCCCAAGTTTTACCAGCCACAGTGGTAGTTGAGTTATTATGGCCTCTTCTATCTGTAATGCAGCAAAATCTCACATTATGAGCTTTGATGGCTTGAGAGAGACAAGAAAGAACGGAAGGTAACTTAAAATAAAGGAAATGGTATATGAGTGAAAGGGTGGGTGGGTGAAAGAGTGCAAGGGTGTGTAAAGGGATGGGTGGGAGAAAGGATGGTTTGAAGAAAGGGTTGCTATTGAATGCAAGGTATTGGAAATTTTAGTGAAAGACTGGATGGGAGAAAGTAAAGCTTAATCATGGTGGCTATAGGTGAATTAGAATGAAAGGATGAATGAATATTTAGATTGTTTGGATGAATAGGCACATCAGCTCTTCATCTCATGAGGAGCATGCTGCTCCCCTACTTTGCTTACTTGGTTTATGTAGGGTTATAAATATCAATTTCATTCATCGCTATGGTTCCAAGTGAGGGTTATTTATATGTATTCTTTGTTCTACTCCTTTGACTTGCTGTATTTGTTAAGTCAGCCAGATCTATCCCACCTATCATTCATCATCCCCCCTCCCCATCCATGGCATTTTTGACAACTATGACCGAAGTGCAGTATGGGTCAATCAATTTGTGACTGCAGTGATGGCTGTGTAATGTGTGTCTGCTTCAGTCAATGCAGCATTTACAATGTTTTCACTGCACTGCAACCCAAACACACAAGGTGTGTTGTACCTTCGCCCACTCAGTCACCTCTTAGTACTTCACTCCTATATTTATTCCAAAGTTATTCCCTCCCAGCCTATCAAATTGTAAAATCAATTTTTGGCATGTGCCACATTTAATGTGATACCCATGTGAAGTGATTCCAGAATATATTTCATGGTTTCCCATACCAGATTTAATTTACACTTGTTCCCTTTCAAATTGTACCATGACTGAATAAGCCAAAGATGATGAATCGATGATCAGTGTAGTGGACCCTCTAATATATATATAAAAAAGCTCTACCCTACCTGTCTAATAACTCTACCCTACCCCATGCAGTAGAAAAAATCAAGTTTCCTTTCCATGGTTACTGCCCAGCAAATGAATTTGTTGGAAATACGTGGTAGCGGGCGAGGACACAGAGTAAATGGGAGTAAGTGCATGATTTGATGTCAAGTTTGGCATATGGGATACACAGTGACGAATGTGCCAAATAAAATCTATATAATATCTATATATATCTATATATAAAATCTATATAGTAGTGCAGTCCATTAGATTCATTTTCCGCAACGTCTACTTACGGCAGACAGGATAATATAATAATATCTGCATTTCATACAGAGGTGTGCGGTTTTGTATCTTATTTATTATTCATCTGCCTCTTTGGAGACAGGGTAGAAAGAGAAATGCATTTGGCGAAGAGCAGGGCCATTGGAATTAAAAAATAGATAATTGTCAACTACCGCTGCAGTCAGGAGCAAACTAGCTGCGACACAGGCAAGCAATGAGCATGGCTTCAATATTTTAGCACCACACACAACTTGTTCTCCATATAGTGCAGAATGCTGTACTCATTAATGAGAAGTCATTTATTTTTCAACTCAAAGAGTCTGACTCTGCTTATAGTTATTTGAAAGCCTTTAGAAGAAAAATCTAATGAAATCACTGTAAAAAAATAAATAAATCTACAACTACAAAATGTAACATTTTTGGAATAAAATTGAAATTAAAAAAATAAAGCTTGAAAGTGTAAATTAAAAATTGATTTTTTTTAAAGATATAAAATGTAAAAAAAAATCAAATTATAATATTAAAAAGATTAGAAATACAAAAATAAAACTAAAAAGTACAATTCAAAAAATGTAAATTCAAAAATTGAAATAAAAAAAATAAAGATAAGTGAAAATATCCACAAGCATATTAATTTAATACATTGCTATCACTGTAAACCAACTATGCTAGCCTATAGCAAAGGGCTGGATACACAAAATGGCTGCCAGCCAGTGCAACATGGTCATCAACAACAACTAACACTGAGCAAGGAGGCATGGGCAAAAACAGAGAAGACATGCAGGCCTATGGGGAAAGTACACTGGCTAGCTACACAAAATGGCCACCAGGCACATGGTCAGAACAACAACAACCAGCAAGAAGGCCTGGCCACAAACAGAGAAGACATGAGGCACTCATGGAAAAAGCACACTGGCTGGCTACACAAAATGGGACCCAGCCACTTAGTCACAACAGCAACATCCAGCAAGGAGGCATGGCCACAATTAGAGAAGACATGCAGGCCTATGGGGAACGCAAAGCACACTGGCTGGCTACACAAAATGGCTGCCAGCCACATGGTCGGAACAGCAACAACCAGTAAAGAGGCATGGCCACAAACAGAGAAGACACCAAGCCCATGGCTAAAGCACACTGATTGGCTACACCAAATGGCCGTCAACCACATAGTCAACACAACAAGCAGGAGGCCTGGAAAACAAAGAACACATGCAGGCCTAGGGTGGACACTGACTATACAAAATGGCCCCTGGCCACATGGCATGGGGAACTACAAAGGCAAATGGTGACCTGTGACAAACACACATATACACACACACTGGCCAGACAATGAGGCATGGTAACACAGAGAACACGTCATTGATTCACTAATGTCAAAAATTAAAATCAAAGGGGCTGAAAATGTTAACAACAACAATCATCCTCCAAAGCCATTACCCCACCTATACACTGTTTGCAGGGAAAAAAGCGAAATACCCCTAAAAAAAACAATTTTGTATTTTAATCCAATGTCATCCATGGCCTAAATGATGTTTCAATTCAACAGATACCACAGAAACAGTTGTTTCATGTAACCATAAATAGTACAGGGCCTACTGGCTGGAAGGCCTATTGGCAGACTAGGCCACAAAGTGAATTAAATTAATATTGCACATTTATTAAAAAACAGGGAGAAAATGTAGTAAACTGTGCAACATGTTTCCTGCACAAAAGAAGAAAAATTAAATGCAAATAAATAACTTTTCCCTACTAAAACTGCAGGCCACCCACCACAATAAATTTTAAAAATTGAATGATGGTACAAATAAATCTAGGTGCATGCCCCCAATCAAACAAACAACATCCTTATACACCAGTTTTTCAACTTACTTGTGATATCTCAAAAGCAAAGTCCTTAAATTCAATGATATACAGGCAGACAAGGAGAGTGATTCTTCCAGCTCCAAACCTCAATGAAAAGTGAACAGGAGAGGGACAAAGCACTGGGAAGAGCCTGCTGGACACGAACAGGAAGTTGAAGTCTTTAGAGCACTTCCTTCTGGTTTGAAAAACAAAAATTAAACAATGGCTTCTCATACAAAATAAACAACTCCAATGGCCAGTTTGAGAAGAAAATCCACTCCAAATGCCTCTCAGCTGCATTCTAGAGCAGAAAAGCTGCTCAACGACTCTGTTTGTGATCATAATCAGCACTAAGAATACTAGATTGATGCCTTCAAGGCCGGTTGCTGTGCGAGTGAGCACAAAGTCTTGCATGAGCTTGCTAGTGGTGATAGAAGTCTTGAACGCACTCGCAAGCAGGCCGGGAAACTTGACGCTTGTGGTTGAGAGCCAAAAGAAAACTCGAGCGCAAACAAAAAAAAAACCTCCGCTTCGCACCCAAATGGCAGAATTCAGGAATTCTGCGCTCTTCTGCAGAGCGTGGAGTGCCCAAATCAGCAAACTCCGTGAGCGGAGCGGAGTTTACCACCCAACTTTAGTATAAATGGGAGTGCAATAGTATTTGTAGTATTTGCCAGGAATACATTTATACAGTAGGACCCCACCCATGTACTTGCAGTGCTAGTGTCTATTTAGTTCACCTCTGCAAATATTGGGACGAATGAGTACTGGTATCGCCATCATGTTGAGCTTAAGTACATGTTGTGCAATTCATGAACACCAACTTAGTCTGTAACCCTCAGTTGAGCAGAATGTCCATGGGATCACTAACTTTACTTTCTGAGAGATGCAAACTCTAACATTAAAGGTATCATTCGCTGAGCTTCAGAAAGGGCTTAAAGGTACAGTTGTGCATTTACCTTCGGATGTTAAATGCAATATTGAAACTGTTTGTGTAGAGAGAGATTTGAAAGAACCTCTTGTTATTCTAGTGAATGTTGTGCCCACGAAAAACAAAAAAATCACGGCAGGAACTGTAGAAATAAAAACCTTCTTAGGGGTTCACTGATACATCTGGTCCTTAAGACCAACAAAGAAGAGATTGGCACAGAAGCTGTAATATCAAAAAACATGTTTTATTAACCTCAGATGAGGGAGATTGCATCTTACGGTACCCGCAGGCCACTGTAGGAGGCATTCTAATGAGTGCAGAGAACAGGGTCCTTATATATGCATTTGTTATATAGTCAGCATAAAATCAAGGGAGGTCCTAGCACATACAAGCATGCTTATTGACTAATATGGGTATACAAAATTTGCTTGCTCCACAAAGTGGGAGGGAGACTAAACTGCTTACATGAGTAAGAATAGCCTGACAGTTCTATACTAGGAGCAGGTGCATTCTACCAGCTAGGCCTCTCTGAGCATGTGCAAGACTCTGGAAGAGGGAGAAAGCACATGGCGAGCACATGGCTAACTAAAATGGCTGCCAAGTACAAAATGGCTTTCAGCTCATGCTAACAGCGATTCCTGCAATCTTTAACAGATGATCCTTTTAGCATGAGCTAAAGACATTCCCATGATCTAATAGAGACATAGAAAATATTTTGCACATTTTCTTCTCATAAATTCATCAATATCCTATGCTAGGTGGGCATTTACATTCTAAACATTTCATTAAGCAGGTATATACAAGGTATAAGCAGGAGTACAAAGTGAACAGAGCATTGGGTCATACAGGTAGCAAGAGAGAATAATGACTATTATCTCAAACAGAAATCTCAATATTTTCCAATCCTAAGCAGAAAGCAAATACCAAAACCATCTAGTCTAATTTTAAGTTTCAGGGCTCTGATGTATTTCAGTGACTATTTATGTCAATTTCAAAATAGTAACAGCACATACCTAATAAAAACATTTTCAATAGACTTTCTCAGTATTTTTTATGAGGGCTAAATTATCAATTAATATACTTAAGGAAAGAGTAAAGTAACATGCTCAGATGAACTTTTCTCGTGCAGAATAAACATTACTCTTAAAAAATATTAAAGCAATCAGACATATTATTACAAAAACAATCCTGGCTCCGGGGGACCAGGAGGACCACCAGAGGCCATAGGAATTAGGACAAGGAGCCGCAAAGGGCTGCTCCTCCTCAAAAATGGGACGACCAAAGGGGTACATTACTAACAAAAAAAGAGTCCTTGGGAATTTCTAGAACCAACCAACCAGAGGGAGTCTTCTCCCTGTGTCCGTTTTGAGCCTCACAGGCAGGCTCTTGTTGTTCCCACGGTGGAGCTGCACAACTCGCAACTCAAGAATCACGGAGAAGGAAAAGTCTTTCTTTCAGGATAGGGCAATCACCCCCAGGGCAAATACCCTCAATGATCCTGTCCAGTGTCTCAGGCAGTGCACCAGTTTTCTTCACTTTAATCTAACAGGCACCAAGGGCACAGCACCTGTACCCTAAACTCAAGTCCTTCCCTAACTCCTGTATTGCACCTCTGGCGCACTGCTCTTTTGTTAGGGCCACAAATTGTACCCAGTGTGCTCGGGCATCTCTTGATCAACAAACAAAGGCGTAGACTTGCATTCACTTGGGACCAGGACTCAAAGGCCTGAAGCAACCCTTGTTTCAAAAGGGGTCACCTCAAGCAAAAGCCTCCTTGCCGTCCTTGTCGTTCTGTGACTCTCTCAGCTGGGCATCAAAAACTGGATCCACACAAAGATTTCTCCATCCTGATTTGTAACCCCGTCTTTCGCCCAAGACAGTGGCAGGGGTACACACTTCACGTCCCAGTGCTTCCGCCTTCACTGAGGTCCTAGTTGCCAGCAACGCCTATGCTGGTTCCTTTCGTTTTGACTGTAGGCTGGACTGGTGCTGACTCCCAGGCTGGATCTGATGTCCGGGCCCCTCTGGCAATGGTTGTAAGGCAGCAAATATCTATTGGTGGACAGAACAAGAGGTCTTTAGACAAGGCACAGAAATAATCTAACAACAGAGAGGATAGTCTCAGAATACTTCCTTAGTCTCGGGCGCCCCATACATTAGCAAGGCACCCAAGAGCCACTTCATCTATCTGAGAGTAGAAAACCCTGGACCTATTGGCAAGTATAAAAGGAACGTTTTGGTGAACTGACAAGAGTAATACATCACCCAATCCCAAACAGCCAAGGAAGTCTGTGTTCATTTACTAAATTCTGAGAAAAAGAGAAAAACAATACAGACATACTCCAAATACTTACATTGGTGTATTCCTATATTACCAATCTGAAGAACCCTCAAGAAAAAGGAAATGTTCTACACTTTTACTCATAGATTTTACATTACTTGTACAGGACTGCAGACACTTGTAAAATAATTTCTCTTACATGTTATGCTTAGGACCATGCTCTCATGTTATAGGTGCAGCAGGAAAATCTAAAACTGCTAATTTAACAGGGATTCTTATTGCAAAAAGAACTAAACTTCAACATAGTGAGTACATTTTCTCCAGCAGAACATGTTATGACAAACAAACTCCTATAAAACAATATTTTCCTTCAAAATGTTTGCTAAGGATCACATGAGCGTCTTTCCTGCATTGTACTTTTCACGATCTGGACTATGCAACATCATTTTCAAAAGGAAAAAAACCCTATCTCCAGCTCTAATAAGGGCTGTCAGCTTATTGACAGATACTAGCTAATAAAAGACTAGCAATGCCCTTGCAAAACTGTATAGAGCATGAGAATAACATAAACAATAATAGGATTGCCACCTGAGATTTTTGAACAGAAACCCCCACTATACAGTTCCCCTTAAAGATCAAATAAGGGAACATCAATCTGTTCTACTCATTCTTTCATACAGGATGGGCAGTAACATAACATAGATTTTATCATTTTATTAATGCTAACAATTTTTAAAACAGTATTACTGAATAGCCAATGAAATGTCTCATGGCTATTTCACAGACAGCTTAGACAGACTAAAAAAAGTAAGAAAAAGAAGAGAGAAAACATAATTTTGCCTACCCTTAATTTGTAGAGGAGCTAGCCTCCTTCCCCCATTTTGACAGTAGGAAAACCTGAAACAGGTTTTACTTCTGTCAACACTTTCAACCCCTATTTGTAGCAACTGGGCACAAACAAACCAATGTATCAATTTCTTGAGCAATTGTACTAGATTAACATGAGGGCACATGAATGCAAACTAAAATCCATTTCCTCCTTATCGTAGCCCCTACACAGTATTCTTTAAACTAAAACCATTATTTTTATATACATGGCAGATCAATGCTCAACTGAAGGCTGCCTTTCCTTCGTTTCATATGACTGTGCAAAACGTGTGTTTGCCAAAAATAGGAAGCAAAGCTTCTCTTTCTCTCTTTGCGCTATCATCTCGTCTTTCAAAAACTTTTCGAAGGTCGAAGTGTCCCAGCAAACATTACCCTTCACCCTGCTAAGTTGCTAAATGCAGAACTCCGACCTTTGACCCGTTCAGCAGCTGTTCATTTTGTTTGTGCAAGACTTGCCATGCGGTTTTCGTAATGCAAAGCAACTCTGGAGAATCACAGCTCAAAGGCAGTCCTGTCCGATGTGTTTGCCAGCAATTTAAAGGTAGGATAATAACGTCTGCTGGTTTCTGTATACTTATTTTCATTTGTGTACAGTGTGTGGTGTGCAGTCTAGTAATGCAGAGGTCAGCTGTTTGTTTTATACTTGCATATACTTTATTGAAGCCTGAGAGCACGTTAAAACTGCCTTGAGTGGTAGAACTGCTTGTAAAATTGTGAATTTAGCTCAATTTCGACTTTGGTGGTAGGGGCACTTAAAAATGAATATCCTACAATATTTTTGCATAATAGGAACCCCCAGAGTGTTCTCTAGATAGCCCAGGAATGGGAAATCAGAAATGTATAAGATATACCCTTATAAAAATGAGTTTTGTACGGCTGGGTAAAGTGACAGTTCACTTTTAAGTTCCCTTCTTATTGCGGTACAGCACTGCTTAAATTCAACTTTGATACTAGGAATTCACAGTATGATGATTAGGCTTTATAAAGATGAAAAAACGAATTTAAAGCATTTATGTTTAACAATATATTTTTTCATATAATTAATTTTTTTTTTTATCAAAACCATCCATTTTGATGATTCCATATTGGAAAAGCAAGCTTCATTCGTAGCCTATTATATTTAAACGCATTCATTCATAACCCTAAGCACAGAAGCCTTACTTGAAACAGGAAAAGTCTGCGCCACTTTTTAAAAGGACAGTTATCATTTAACATCAGAACCACAGATGTACTTATGTAAAGAAGGCATTAAGAAAGGAAATCCCTACTTTCAATTTTTGTTCTCTGTTATCCAAAATAATGAAACTGGTGTTTTGAAACTTTTAAAATAATGCAGGCCTGTATACCAGTTGTACACTGACTTAAAATTTCGCTGACTCAGCATTCCTGTCTGTGGCCGTGATCAGGAATAGCCATATGCTATTTATGCAGCTGTTGTTTGTCAGCAGGCGTCGAATTTTCACGCCTTTCTCAGGAAAAAAACCCTTTATTATTTGAAATACCCTGACAGAGTTAAATCCCCATTTGCTGTGTCAAACAGTTTCTTTTCAGTTAGTCAGTTTAAACACAGCTGTTGGAAAGCTTTTTTCTCGGGTGCTGAAAGAAAAGCATGTCACAGTCTATTTAAAAACTGAGGCATTTCAATGCAGTCAAATCTATCTTTCTATAATGTGTATTTAGTTCAGCAACGACCAAATTCACTCATATGATGTGCATGCCTTTTAATGTCTAATACAATGTATTTTAAGGAAAATGCTGTAACATGTGTATTTTAGTCTATTGATTACAAAACACACAATTTCGTTTTCCTTCCTCTGTATGAGGCCTATTTTAATCCTATTGAATATGAATTCTAATTTTATCTTTAGCATTGTGGCAATTTGCACACATGTACAGTGTCTTACTCTGTCAATTTAATAGTAACATGCAGCTGTTTAGCATATGTTATATAATTCATTTCTGGATTTTTATTTAATATGTAAGTAACTAAATGACATTTTGCATAACAGAATGATGACAGCAAAAAAACATAAACAAACTCATTGAGCTCATTCAGACATTTACAGAAGGGGGTCATATACACAGAGCACACAACACAGCGCGCTTAAAGCTAGCCATTCTTACACAAAGAGTACTCACACAAGTATTACCAATGTCAAACCACAAACCCCACATAGACATTTAAACACACATTTAACCCACAAATCAATACTTAGGACTTTAAGACAGCTTACAAACTGTACGCAAGACCAACCTATTTGTAAATACTAATTGTAAGTCATATTTACAAGAAGAGCTCTCAAAAGTAGCCCAAAAAACTGTTCCATGGTCAAGAAGCCAAAATACACCAAATTCGCCAGTTTTGGCTGGTAGAACACTCAAAAAGCGCTCTGCATATCACCACTTATGAATGTTACTAAGTGCGCAGATCCGGATCCGTTTTATGTACATATTTAGTTCCATGGGGTACTTAGTCACCAAGGAAGAAATATCTTTTTACTATACGTAAACCTATTTAGGTATCCCCTCTGAGGAGTCAACTAAGTACTTACTAAATCCATATCGGTACCTCCAAAACAGCAACACTTTCTGCGAAGTGTACTGGAAACAGGCATGCCAAAAATAGTGCAGAATATGCAGTATTATAATCAAAGTAGCGCTTAAGGTACTCTTTGTACGTTGCGCTGTTCAAACAATTTCAAATAGAGAAAAATCTCCTCATTACCCGCCTATATGTATTGCAATGCATATATAATTACAAAACAAATTCCAAAATTGGCCAATCATACAAACAAAGCCACAGTAAGTGTTACTAAAACTACCTTACCAATCAAAGGCATCAAACCAACAGCAAGTGCCGCAAAGCGGCTCTTACCAATCAAATGGTGTCCAGGTTCCAACTGCCAAGTTCTGAGTGACCTAACGGTCGTTTTAAAATACTCACGCCAAAGAAGTTCTCAGTCGGGAGCGGCAAACACTTGGAGGATCAGATCAGGAAGACCAGAAATATACTGGGCTGGAAGACAAACAATCTCCGTGCGCAGGGTACCTCCTCAGTAGATTCCTGTCCTGTACTCCTCAGTAGATTCCTGTCTCCCTTCAAGACCACTCCCTTGGATAGCCGCTGCACAGATGAGGTCCACTTTCGGGCGCCATTTGTAGAAATAAAAACCTTCTTAGGGGTTCACTGATACATCTGGTCCTTAAGACCAACAAAGAAGAGATTGGCACAGAAGCTGTAATATCAAAAAACATGTTTTATTAACCTCAGATGAGGGAGATTGCATCTTACGGTACCCGCAGGCCACTGTAGGAGGCATTCTAATGAGTGCAGAGAACAGGGTCCTTATATATGCATTTGTTATATAGTCAGCATAAAATCAAGGGAGGTCCTAGCACATACAAGCATGCTTATTGACTAATATGGGTATACAAAATGTGCTTGCTCCACAAAGTGGGAGGGAGACTAAACTGCTTACATGAGTAAGAATAGCCTGACAGTTCTATACTAGGAGCAGGTGCATTCTACCAGCTAGGCCTCTCTGAGCATGTGCAAGACTCTGGAAGAGGGAGAAAGCACATGGCGAGCACATGGCTAACTAAAATGGCTGCCAAGTACAAAATGGCTTTCAGCTCATGCTAACAGCGATTCCTGCAATCTTTAACAGAACTAGTGGATGTAAATAAGGTGAACAAACCTACATTGTATCTTAAAGACAATAACGTATTCTATAAAGATGTAGATATTATCTAACATGGAAATTGCATGGAGGAATAAATGTTGACTTCAAGAGGACTGTTTGAAAAAGTGGATAGAAGTAAATCTGCAAAGATTTATGAGCATTACAGTATCCATCCACTACATTCAAAAGAGGGTATTGGGGATGCCATTGAACTGTACTAGATGAAACAAGCGAAAAGAACTCAAATGACTGTCTGTATAAAGGTTTAGAGGCTCAATATTTTCCTCAACTATTTCAAACTGGAATAAGCAGACGGTATGATGACCGCCCTGTGCAACTATCTGCAGCAGAGCACAAGTCAACAAGATTATATTCTGAGGACCCTATATTTCATATTCCATATGTATTCCATCTGTTGTTTGAAACATATTCGTTCTTCTCAGCTTTCTTTGACACTCCAGCCAGCAAGACCCTTTTCTCCACCAAGGCTCTCATAGCCTCACCTTTTCTCTCCCCTGCACCCAGCTGGGCCAGCTGCAGCCTCAGATCCCACTCAGCCTCTCTGTCCTTGAGTTCCTAAGGGGACTGGGTTTGGGAGGAGACAGTACTTCCTGCATCATATTCAATAAAGAAGTCTCTCTCTGGGGGATCCCCTCTCTCCTTTGTGGACTTTCTCCACTCCTCTTCCAGCTTCTGAAAACCCACTACTCTTTGGGGCCATGATTATGAGGTCAACTAGAATCAGGGTTCTTCCTTTTCAAGAGTGCTGAAGTAGTTCCCTTCAAACTCTTCTTGTGGTGCAGATTACATTCTGCGGATGTCCCCCCAGGCTCTAAAGGTGAACTAGTACTCAAACGTGGACATATTCATGAGTAAATGGGTGTGTGAATGGTCTTATGGGTGTATGAGTGAGTGGCAATCACTGTCTGACTATATTAGTGGTGGGTACATAACATAACTGCTTTTGTGAGATTGTACCTGGGTCTGTAAGTGCCTCCCTGACTGTGTGAACATTGTGCAAATTACATACTATTAAATTGCATACTATAAGCAAACACCCACCTCTAAGTACAAAAGCATTCATTCATACTACCATCATAAAATTAATATACATTCGGTATAGCAATGCATCTCTCTCCTTTCCTGCTCACTGTCTTTTAGTTAATATTCCCATCTAAATGCCCTTCTATTTTTCCTTCTAGTATACTGAGTGTACTGTGTAGAAGCTACACATTTTCTTTCACCTTACATACACTCCTAGATTTTTCTAAATATACTTTTATATACTACAACCTAATTAACATACGAGTAAAGGTTCTTTTCTGTGCTCTCAGTTTTATTTCTATGTCTGGTGACATCTGTTACATTTGAAATTTCCAGTCAGTACTCCTGCAAACCATCTCCTTTCTCAGTAGAAAAGCAGGTAAAATGGCTACCCATCACCATGTTTTTTTACTTATGCAGCTCCAGTTAACAAATCACAGGCTTTCTTTTCTCTTTCTTTTTTGTTTTACCACTTCTGAATGGTCAGTATTTCTTTAACCCTTTCCATGTTTCCTACGAAGAAGCCCAATTTGGTTGTGTTTTTTCATGAATCCACTGATCCACCGTGATGCTCAGCGTGCCCCCCATGTAACTTCACAGCGAGATTCATTGATTCATTGATTTACCCGTGGTCACAGGCCCTGTGTTGGCTCTGTGGATCTCATGAGTGATAAAAAGAACATTTTTGGGCATTTTGCTGCCCATTAATCATGCTTTCACCTCATTTATAACAAACACAAGAGGTCAGAAAAGCTCTCACCTGACCCTTTCGATTTGAATGCAAGCAACTTTTCAGCCCCGGGGACTGTTCCAAGATATAAATGGCGGACACAACTTTTCTGTCAATTTGCTGCTAGCAATCAGGACCTTGCTTTGGCGCATGGAGATATGGATTCACCGCAGATGGATCCATGGAGGGTCCGGGTCCCAAGAGAAATACAAATTTGGTTTTCAGTTAATATCTCTAAAACTGCTGACTGGTTTTACACAAAAAAACAAAAAGCACACTTTCTAGACCAAGAGCTAGCTTTCTGCCTAATTTTGTGTAATTCCGTTTAGCGGTTCGGGCTGTAGTCGTGTTCAAAATCCCTATGGGAAATTTCATGGGAAAAACATGTTTTGGGGCCCTTTTTCCTCAGTTCCCGCTTTACAGATCACCCTGAAACTTTCAAGACAACAGCTGAAGTGAGTCACGAACTAGTTTTGAAAAGTTTGCGAGTATTCGTCAAATAGCACCAAAGTTATTGTCAGAACAATAAATACTTTTCCTATGGAAACTAGGTCCTAACTATAACTACCTACTGGTGACTTCCAGTAGGTAACATGTGTGTGTGTGTGTGTATGTATGTGTGTATATATTTTCACTGAAAAAACCAAAGGTTACAAGGACAATATAATTAGGAAATAGAATTTTCATAAAATCTTTAAAATTCACTGAAAAAAACAAAGGTTACAGGGACGTTATAATTAGGAAATAGAGTTGAAAAAACCTTAAAAATTCACTGCAACCAACAAAGGTTACAAGGATGTTATAGTTAGGCTCAGATTTCACTCATCCAAAACCATAGAAATTCAGCAGTTATAGTTACCTGAGCTAACTATAACTTACCATCCCACATTGCACTGCTTATCATCTCATATATTACATCACTCATGACATGGTAATTAACATCACTGGTGACATCTCATCCAACCGAGACTCAGAACATGTCTCGAATAAAGAATCAGCACCTCTTAGATACAAAATGCATTAATTTAATTGCATAGCATAAGACATACGTTACTCGTTTCAGTGTGAACTCGACCAGCATCTTTTCTATTTCCCCAAACTTTAACTGATTCAAACACCTTGCATCACAGTGCCGAACATGATAATAGAACTACAAAATTTGTTACAGTTTCTGTATCAAAACAGTCCCCATTTTGGAGGAGGGTATCTCTATTACATATATTATAACACTAAAAGTTAAACGCTATAATATTTCATATATATACTTTCCTATAATACTTACTTTTGGAACATTCTGACATTCACTAATCAAAAGTTTGTCTGAATTTAAAACTGTACTGATCTAGTCCAAGTGCACATTCTGTTAATATAGATGATTTATACTTCAAAGTCAAACACATGAAAATCTCTGTTCTTCTACTCTTAATTAGCATATGTGTAAACTGTGTAATTCACATTTCTCTCCCTCCAGGCGTCTAATAATTTGGGTAATTCATACCAAGTTTACAAAAAGAAAGGAGAGAAAGAAACAATAACTGTGACATTGTGTGTATATATAAAATAAATAAATGAAAGGAAAAACAGTTCCAATTAACAGACAGCTTACCAGTCCACTCATTGTCATTTTGTTGCAACACTTGTTAATCCAAATGAACCCACAGATCTTCGACCTGGTTCAAAACTTCTGGATATTGAATTTCAAGTGAGGTAATGTACTTCGATTCCAATTTTCTCAAGACTGTTAGTCCATCACCATCTTCTGGTTTCATTTCCACATAATCAATGCCCACGAGTATAGGTTTGATTGCATCACTACTATGTCCATTTGCAAAATGTTTTGCTACTGGTACAATAAATCACAGGAAGTAACTGCGCTTTTGTGTTGTAGAATACGTTCCTTTACTTTTAGGCAGTGCTTCCAACATATCTCTTTTTGCAAGGGCACTCCAATAGATACACCACATAGCTCACATGGCAAATTATAAACTTTAATATTTGAAAGTTCTTGTTGCTGTAAGGCGCTGATATTTCCTTGCAATTACTTTCATTTTTGCAATCTTTGCAATATTTGCAAGGAAAGAAACTCAACACAGTTACTTTTTCCTGATGTGATTAATCCGACAAATGACTATGCACCAAATCATCCTTTCTGTGATTTTGCTTTTTTGCATGTAATTCAAGGCTATAGTTTGATAAACTCCTTGAGAATATTATCCGTTAATAAAACAGTCCAACGTTTTTGTAAAGATGTATTCATTTTCCAAACATCCTTGCTATATTCCATAATTATTCCTAATGGCTCTCTTTCCTCTGAGGTAATCAACTTTTTCTTTTGTATGCCACAAATCAGTTCATTTCTGGAATAGATCAAGACGATGGGGGTCATTACGATGGCGGTCATATTGGGACCGGCAGCCATGCATGCGGCGGTCCCGCACTCCAAATTAAGATGCGACCACCACCATGGCAATCGCATCTTGCAATTTAACATTGCGGCGGGCGCTGCTGACTGCAGCACCCGCCGCGATGTTAAAAATGCATGTGCTGCATTTCACTGCACTATGTGGCAGGCACCACATGGTGCCTGCCACATAGTGCAGTAAAATGTAGGGGGGTACCATGGGTACCCCCCAGTGCACAGCCACCTCCCCCCAACACAAGGGGGGCCCGCAACGGGCCCCCAAAACCTATCCCAGCCAGCCTTTCAATGGCGGTTTACCTGCCACGGAAAGGCTGGCTGCGGCCAGTATCCTAATCTGGCGGACGGTGCCTGCTAGGCACCGCCACCATTTTACTGATGCTGACCGCTCCACCAGGCACTCGTAACGATTGCCTGTGGCGGATCCGTGGCGGGTGGTTTTTGCGCCCGCCACGGTCGCGGTCAGATTCCCCCTGCCATCGTAATGTGGTGGGGAAAATTTGCTTTCCGATGGCGGAAGTCCCACCACCGCACTGCTGGCGGTGGCGGGCCTTCCGCCATCGTAATGACCCCCTTTGTTTTTTAGCTCTATCTAAGACTGGTTGTGGATAGCCACAATCCTGGAATCTTTGGTACCACACTTTCTGTTCCTTCTCCAAATTACTTTCCAAACTACAGTTTCTTTTGATTCTTAAAACCTCCCCATATGGGATACTTTCCACTAATTTCATGGGATGCACATTGTTGGAATGTAGTACACTATTTCCTGCTGTTTCTTTTCAATGTAATTGAGTTTGCAATTTTCCACTGAGAATATTTTCTCTCCAGATTCATTGAGGATATATTGCTTTTATGAACGTGGTCTGTAAAATTCTAATTGAAGGCCTCATTGTTGCACCTATGAATTAAGTTGATTGCATTATCTTTTGTGCCGCCCAGATTATAAATAAGTCATCCATATATCAATGCCAAGTGGCTACATCGGTCATGAGGTCTTGATATACATCACTCCCAGATTTTGCTCTTCCCACCATCCTAGGTGGAGATTTGCAAAAATTGGTGCTAATTTGGTACCCATCGCAGTACCACAAATTTGTCTGAACATCTTGGGGCCTATTAGGATGGCGGTCGGAAAATCACCCCGACCGCCATGGAAGCGGAAAACAACCGCCCGCCGACACCGGGGAGAAACCGGCGGCCAAATTCGTATCAACCGCCAAAAAACACCGACTGCGGCGGTACGGGGGAAAGAAAAACCACCCGTAGCGTGCGGAGATGGCCAAAACACGTCCGCGGCAGACGGATCCGCGGCGGAAAAACACCAACCCGCCGCAAGGATAGCGGAGACACCGCACGGGAAATTAGGATATCCCCGATGGTCCCGCGGCACGTTCCACTCTTTCCGACCGTTGCAGTCGCTAACAGTGATGAATGGGAGAGCATGCGGAAGAGCTGCAGCAAAGCCACCGCCGTGGACGCTCCGTGACAAATTTGGCGGACGATTTAAAAATCCCACAATAAGGCCACAAAGTGCCCACACCAAAGTAGCCATGCCACCCAAAAACAGAAAACACACCCCAATGACACAACATTGCACACAAATTTTTTTTTTACAAGGACAACCCACACAACACACCTGAGAGCACTCCCACATGTGGACACACCCACATAGAGCATAAAACCAGCCCCTTCCTTGACCACAATCCTCTGCACTAACCCACAACTGAAGGGCCCAACCCTGAGAACAAAGGATAAGCAAAGCTACACACCATCACCACTCACACCACACACAGCACCACCACCACCACTTCCACACCTGCACCCCTAACCCCTTTGCACATCACACACCATACACATCACCACCACCACTTACACCCCTGCACCTACAACACCTCTGCACATCACACACCATGTCAACACATAAAATGCCCAAATTCACAGAGAGTGAGTTGAAGGTAATGGTAGATGAGATAGTCAGAGTGGAACCACAACTGTTTGGTAGCCTGGTCCAACAGACACCATTAGCCACAAGGACTCAAATGTGGGCAAGGATAGTCCAGAAGGTCAATGCAGTAGGGACCATACCAAGATCCAGAAAGGAAATCATGAAGCGGTGGCATGACTTGAAGAGGGTTGTCAAACAGAGGAGGACCAAGAACCGTCAGCTGGCTGAAAAGACTGGCGGTGGCACTCCCATACTACCAAAACCATTCACCCCATGGGAGGAGAAGGTGCTTGCCATACTGCATCCAGAGAGTCTCACAGGAGTACCCGGGGGAGTGGAGGCTGGTAAGTACAAAAAAAATAACTACCACCACACTGCTATGTACTGCCTTGCACAACTACAAAGATACACCTCCTAGGACCAATTCCATTCATCTGCACCACACACTCACAAAAACATGTCTCACAGATCCAACATCCACCCCCTCCCAATCACCACCAATGTAGCTAGCAACATTACCAAGGGTGCATGTGCACAGGCAGCCAGCACTGCAACTCCCAACATGCCCCCTTGTTCCACACCTCAGCAGGATGGAGCACTCCCCCACCCCACCCAGAAGCATGTGTCAGCCATTACATCCCCAACCAACAAACTAACAGGTAGGTAGCCATCTTGTCATGGAGGGCTGTATGTGGGAGGGAGGCCTGGACTACTTCTCCCACCATGCCCCCTGTCCCACACCTCAGCAGGATGGAGCACTCCCCCACCCAGAAGCATGTGTCAGCCATTACATCCCCAACAAACAAACTAACAGGTAGGTAGCCATCTTGCCATGGAGGGCTGTTTGGGGGGGAGGCCTGGACTACTACTCCCACCATGCCCCCTGTCCCACACCTCAGCAGGATGGAGCACCCCCACCCCACCCAGAAGCATGTGTCAGCCATTATATCCCCAACCAACAAACTAACAGGTAGGTAGCCATCTTGTCATGGAGGGCTGTATGTGGGAGGGAGGCCTGGACTACTACTCCCACCATGCCCCCTGTCCCATACCTCAGCAGGATGGAGCACTCCCCCACCCAGAAGCATGTGTCAGCCATTACATCCCCAACAAACAAACTAACAGGTAGGTAGCCATCTTGCCATGGAGGGCTGTTTGGGGGGGAGGCCTGGACTACTACTCCCACCATGCCCCCTGTCCCACACCTCAGCAGGATGGAGCACACCCCCACCCCACCCAGAAGCATGTGTCAGCCATTACATCCCCAACCAACAAACTAACAGGTAGGTAGCCATCTTGTCATGGAGGGCTGTATGTGGGAGGGAGGCCTGGACTACTACTCCCACCATGCCCCCTATCCCACACCTCAGCAGGATGGAGCACTCCCCCACCCAGATGCATGTGTCAGCCATTACATCCCCAACAAACAAACTAACAGGTAGGTAGCCATCTTCCCATGGAGGGCTGTTTGGGGGAGGCCTGGACTACTACTCCCACCATGCCTCCTGTCCCACACCTCAGCAGGATGGAGCACTCCCCACCCAGAAGCATGTGTCAGCCATTACATCCCCAACAAACAAACTAACAGGTAGGTAGCCATCTTGCCATGGAGGGCTGTTTGGGGGGAGGCCTGGACTACTACTCCCACCATGCCCCCTGTCCCACACCTCAGCAGGATGGAGCACCCCCCACCCCACCCAGAAGCATGTGTCAGCCATTATATCCCCAACCAACAAACTAACAGGTAGGTAGCCATCTTGTCATGGAGGGCTGTATGTGGGAGGGAGGCCTGGACTACTACTCCCACCATGCCCCCTGTCCCATACCTCAGCAGGATGGAGCACTCCCCACCCAGAAGCATGTGTCAGCCATTACATCCCCAACAAACAAACTAACAGGTAGGTAGCCATCTTGCCATGGAGGGCTGTTTGGGGGGGAGGCCTGGACTACTACTCCCACCATGCCCCCTGTCCCACACCTCTGCAGGATGGAGCACACCCCCACCCCACCCAGAAGCATGTGTCAGCCATTACATCCCCAACCAACAAACTAACAGGTAGGTAGCCATCTTGTCATGGAGGGCTGTATGTGGGAGGGAGGCCTGGACTACTACTCCCACCATGCCTCCTGTCCCACACCTCAGCAGGATGGAGCACTCCCCCACCCAGAAGCATGTGTCAGCCATTACATCCCCAACAAACAAACTAACAGGTAGGTAGCCATCTTGCCATGAAGGGCTGTTTGGGGGAGGCCTGGACTACTACTCCCACCATGCCCCCTGTCCCACACCTCAGCAGGATGGAGCACACCCCCACCCCACCCAGAAGCATGTGTCAGCCATTACATCCCCAACCAACAAACTAACAGGTAGGTAGCCATCTTGTCATGGAGGGCTGTATGTGGGAGGGAGGCCTGGACTACTACTCCCACCATGCCCCCTGTCCCACACCTCAGCAGGATGGAGCACTCCCCCACCCAGAAGCATGTGTCAGCCATTACATCCCCAACCAACAAACTAACAGGTAGGTAGCCATCTTGCCATGAAGGCTGTATGTGGGAGGGAGGCCTGGACTACTACTCCCACCATGCCCCCTGTCCCACACCTCAGCAGGATGGAGCACTCCCACACCCAGAAGCATGTGTCAGCCATTACATCCCCAACAAACAAACTAACTGGTAGGTAGCCATCTTGCCATGGAGGGCTGTTTGGGGGGGAGGCCTGGACTACTACTCCCACCATGCCCCCTGTCCCACACCTCAGCAGGATGGAGCACACCCCCACCCCACCCAGAAGCATGTGTCAGCCATTACATCCCCAACAAACAAACCAACAGGTAGGTAGCCATCTTGCCATGGAGGGCTGTATGTGGGAGGGAGGCCTGGACTACTACTCCCACCATGCCCCCTGTCCCACACCTCAGCAGGATGGAGCACTCCCCACCCAGAAGCATGTGTCAGCCATTACATCCCCAACAAACAAACTAACAGGTAGGTAGCCATCTTGCCATGGAGGGCTGTTTGGGGGAGGCCTGGACTACTACTCCCACCATGCCCCCTGTCCCACACCTCAGCAGGATGGAGCACACCCCCACCACACCCAGAAGCATGTGTCAGCCATTACATCCCCAACCAACAAACTAACAGGTAGGTAGCCATCTTGCCATGGAGGGCTGTATGTGGGAGGGAGGCCTGGACTACTACTCCCACCATGCCCCCTGTCCCACACCTCAGCAGGATGAAGCACTCGCCCACCCAGAAGCATGTGTCAGCCATTACATCCCCAACAAACAAACTAACAGGTAGGTAGCCATCTTGCCATGGAGGGCTGTATGTGGGAGGGAGGCCTGGACTACTACTCCCACCATGCCCCCTGTCCCACACCTCAGCAGGATGGAGCACTCCCCCACCCAGAAGCATGTGTCAGCCATTACATCCCCAACAAACAAACTAACAGGTAGGTAGCCATCTTGCCATGGAGGGCTGTATGTGGGAGGGAGGCCTGGACTACTACTCCCACCATGCCCCCTGTCCCACACCTCAGCAGGATGGAGCACTCCCCCACCCAGAAGCATGTGTCAGCCATTACATCCCCAACAAACAAACTAACATGTAGGTAGCCATCTTGCCATGGAGGGCTGTATGTGGGAGGGAGGCCTGTACTACTACTCCCATCATGCCCCCTGTCCCACAACTCAGTAGGATGGAGCACTCCCCCACCCAGAAGCATGTGTCAGCCATTACATCCCCAACAAACAAACCAACAGGTAGGTAGCCATCTTGCCATGGAGGGTTGTATGTGGGAGGGAGGCCTGGTCTACTACTCCCACCATGCCCCCTGTCCCATACCTCAGCAGGATGGAGCACACCCCCACCCAGAAGCATGTTTCAGCCATTACATCCCCAACAAACAAACCAACAGGTAGGTAGCCATCTTGCCATGGAGGGCTGTATGTGGGAGGGAGGCCTGGACTACTACTCCCACCATGCCCCCTGTCCCACACCTCAGCAGGATGGAGCACTCCCCCACCCAGAAGCATGTGTCAGCCATTACATCCCCAACAATCAAACTAACAGGTAGGTAGCCATCTTGCCATGGAGGGCTGTTTGGGGGGGAGGCCTGGACTACTACTCCCACCATGCCCCCTGTCCCACACCTCAGCAGGATGGAGCACACCCCCACCCCACCCAGAAGCATGTGTCAGCCATTACATCCCCAACCAACAAACTAACAGGTAGGTAGCCATCTTGCCATGGAGAGCTGTATGTGGGAGGGAGGCCTGGTCTACTACTCCCACGATGCCCCCTGTCCCACACCTCAGCAGGATGGAGCACTCCCCCACCCAGAAGCATGTGTCAGCCATTACATCCCCAACAAACAAACTAACAGGTAGGTAGCCATCTTGCCTTGGAGGGCTGTTTGGGGGGAGGCCTGGACTACTACTCCCACCATGCCCCCTGTCCCACACCTCAGCAGGATGGAGCACACCCCCACCCCACCCAGAAGCATGTGTCAGCCATTACATCCCCAACCAACAAACTAACAGGTAGGTAGCCATCTTGTCATGGAGGGCTGTATGTGGGAGGGAGGCCTGGACTACTACTCCCACCATGCCTCCTGTCCCACACCTCAGCAGGATGGAGCACTCCCCCACCCAGAAGCATGTGTCAGCCATTACATCCCCAACAAACAAACTAACAGGTAGGTAGCCATCTTGCCATGAAGGGCTGTTTGGGGGGGAGGCCTGGACTACTACTCCCACCATGCCCCCTGTCCCACACCTCAGCAGGATGGAGCACACCCCCACCCCACCCAGAAGCATGTGTCTGCCATTACGTCCCCAACCAACAAACTAACAGGTAGGTAGCCATCTTGTCATGGAGGGCTGTATGTGGGAGGGAGGCCTGGACTACTTCTCCCACCATGCCCCCTGTCCCACACCTCAACAGGATGGAGCACTCCCCCACCCAGAAGCATGTGTCAGCCATTACATCCCCAACAAACAAACTAACAGGTAGGTAGCCATCTTGCCATGGAGGGCTGTTTGGGGGGAGGCCTGGACTACTACTCCCACCATGCCCCCTGTCCCACACCTCAGCAGGATGGAGCACACCCCACCCCACCCAGAAGCATGTGTCAGCCATTACATCCCCAACCAACAAACTAACAGGTAGGTAGCCATCTTGCCATGAGGGCTGTATGTGGGAGGAGGCCTGGACTACTACTCCCACCATGCCCCCTGTCCCATACCTCAGCAGGATGGAGCACTCCCCACCCAGAAGCATGTGTCAGCCATTACATCCCCAACAAACAAACCAACAGGTAGGTAGCCATCTTGCCATGGAGGGCTGTATGTGGGAGGAGGCCTGGACTACTACTCCCACCA
Source organism: Calotriton arnoldi (assembly GCA_963921515.1). NCBI lineage: Eukaryota > Metazoa > Chordata > Amphibia > Caudata > Salamandridae > Calotriton > Calotriton arnoldi. Next base: position 841,907 of record CAWUFW010004448.1, on the reverse strand, counting down.
TGCCCCCTGTCCCACACCTCAGCAGGATGGAGCACTCCCACACCCAGAAGCATGTGTCAGCCATTATATCCCCAACAAACAAACTAACAGGTAGGTAGCCATCTTGCCATGGAGGGCTGTTTGGGGGGGAGGCCTGGACTACTACTCCCACCATGCCCCCTGTCCCACACCTCAGCAGGATGGAGCACACCCCCACCCCACCCAGAAGCATGTGTCAGCCATTACTTCCCCAACAAACAAACCAACAGGTAGGTAGCCATCTTGCCATGGAGGGCTGTATTTGGGAGGGAGGCCTGGACTACTACTCCCACCATGCCCCCTGTCCCACACCTCAGCAGGATGGAGCACTCCCCCACCCAGAAGCATGTGTCAGCCATTACATCCCCAACAAACAAACTAACAGGTAGGTAGCCATCTTGCCATGGAGGGCTGTTTGGGGGGAGGCCTGGACTTCTACTCCCACCATGCCCCCTGTCCCACACCTCAGCAGGATGGAGCACACCCCCACCACACCCAGAAGCATGTGTCAGCCATTACATCCCCAACCAACAAACTAACAGGTAGGTAGCCATCTTGCCATGGAGGGCTGTATGTGGGAGGGAGGCCTGGACTACTACTCCCACCATGCCCCCTGTCCCACACCTCAGCAGGATGAAGCACTCCCCCACCCAGAAGCATGTGTCAGCCATTACATCCCCAACAAACAAACTAACAGGTAGGTAGCCATCTTGCCATGCAGGGCTGTATGTGGGAGGGAGGCCTGGACTACTACTCCCACCATGCCCCCTGTCCCACACCTCAGCAGGATGGAGCACTCCCCCACCCAGAAGCATGTGTCAGCCATTACATCCCCAACAAACAAACTAACAGGTAGGTAGCCATCTTGCCATGGAGGGCTGTATGTGGGAGGAGGCCTGGACTACTACTCCCACCATGCCCCCTGTCCCACACCTCAGCAGGATGGAGCACTCCCCACCCAGAAGCATGTGTCAGCCATTACATCCCCAACAAACAAACTAACAGGTAGGTAGCCATCTTACCATGGAGGGCTGTATGTGGGAGGGAGGCCTGGACTACTACTCCCACCATGCCCCCTGTCCCACACCTCAGCAGGATGGAGCACACCCCCACCCCACCCAGAAGTATGTGTCAGCCATTACATCCCCAACCAACAAACTAACAGGTAGGTAGCCATCTTGCCATGGAGGGCTGTATGTGGGAGGGAGGCCTGGGCTACTACTCCCACCATGCCCCCTGTCCCATACCTCAGCAGGATGGAGCACTCCCCCACCCAGAACATGTGTCAGCCATTACATCCCCAACAAACAAACCAACAGGTAGGTAGCCATCCTGCCATGGGGGGCTGTATGTGGGAGGGAGGCCTGGACTACTACTCCCACCATGCCGCCTGTCCCATACCTCAGCAGGATGGAGCACTCCCCCACCCAGAAGCATGTGTCAGCCATTGCATCCCCAACAAACAAACTAACAGGTAGGTAGCTATCTTGCCATGGAGGGCTGTTTGTGGGGGAGGCCTGTACTACTACTCCCACCATGCCTCCTGTCCCCCAGTCCAACAAGATGGCTCTCCCCATACCACCCAGATGCATGTGGCATATAATGGATCACTCCAAATAAACAAACAGCTAGCCAGACATATTATTCTGTCTTGTGCCACCACTGAGCAGGATGCAAGCCTCCACCACGCACACACAGATGTGTCACAAAGCAAAGACAAATGCTAACACACAACAGGTAAGTAGGCAGTACGTGCACCTAGCCATTCGACACAAAAAGAATGGTGCCATATGACAACACCAGTCCTCTCAATGCACAAATATGCACATCGATCATATTGCCACGCACAGTGTGCACACAGCTAAGCAAAGGAAACTGTCACAGCAACCAAAGTGTGACACACCAATGCACATGTAGAAGAAAGACTGGGAACAATCATGCACAGCAATGAATGACAGGTTCAGTGCCATGGGGCCAGAGTAACAAGGACCATATGAGCAGTAAGAAAGCATGGTATGTGGTACCAATCCAGATATGCACATGACAAGACAAAGGTATGCAGGAGATGACAATGGCCAGGACATACCCAGATGCGACGGCTGACAGGTCATAAAAATCTACAAACAGTCCGCACAAAAATCATATTTAGCGCAAGGCCCTAGATGTCAACATGTCCCTGTAATCACAAATTATGCACGTGGCGCATGGTACATATTGACACCTCACACCATGGACAAGAAATGCATGTATCACCGCAGCATGTCAGGAGGCACAGTAGTGCACATAGGAAACAATGTGATGATCAGTCAACTGTGTAGTGTACTAACAGTGAATGACACACAGCTAACACAAATCTTACGGGGTGCACCCCAATGACCATTTCCCATCTGACCCACAGGTGACCAAGAATTGACTGCAGAGGACGACACCAGCAACCTGCATGGCCAGTCTCCCCCCCCCCCCCGGAACATCGACTCTCGGATGTTGACTTCCAGGAATCTTCGGACGAGGAGACCGAGGCCGGCCCATCTGGTGTTCCAGGGCGCAACAGGTCCCAGGACCCCATCGTCCCCCCCACCACACCTGCAGCTACAACAACCAATCTGCATGACCCTGCTGTTCCGTCCGGTGCGTCCTCTACCACCACCACCACAAACACAACCACCAGTGGTGCCTGCAACACCCTCCCTGTCCCACAGGATGACCACCCCACCCCACCAACTGAGGAGGGCAGGGAGAGGATGTGTGGTCTGACAGTGGAGAGGCAACCAGTCCGTGGCAGCAGTGCAGGTGGGAGGGGCAGGGTCACCCACACACGATCACAGCCTGGGACCGAATCCCTGGACCACATCCACAGAGTCCTTGGGGCATATGAACGGGCCCAGGGACAAACGGCCCGGTCCGAACAAGATTCACGTGAGCTCCTCCTGCTGATGAGGTCCATGGACACCTGCATGGGACAAATTGTGGACCTCTTGGGCCAACTAGTGGCGGTACTGAGGGACAGGCCTGCGCCACAAACAACACCTCCCCTCCCACTGGTGGTCCGCAGGATGACAGTTCACCATCCTCCCCTGCGGCCACAGAGAGTGGTGAGTCCTCAGACCCCACTGGCCCTATAGCAGAGGCCCCCCTGCCAAACGTAAAAGGGGCCGTCCGAAGAAAACCCTGGGATTATCTGTTGGCAAAGCACCTGCCAAACGCCAGTCACACAGCCAGCCATGATGGCAACCCTCTGCACCACTGCATTGACTTTTTGGACTGTCCTTCCCCACACTGCCTTGTGAATGGCATCTGTCTGTTGGACTGGGTCACCACACCTATGTGGTGACCACTCGATTATCTCATTTACCATAACTGTCAACTCACTGCTCCACTAATCACCTCACTGTCAATGTACCCCCCCCACATGTCACCTTTGTAAATAAACAAATCATTACACACATGTTGCTGTACCTGCTCCGTCTTCATTCCAGGATGTACAATTTTCTACAGGAATACAATGTACCAGGGGACGGAGTGTATGTAGGCAAGGAGAGGTCAAAGGCACCTAGGAAAACACAACAGAACAACATTCACTAGTCTGGGTGTGGCATCACAGACATCACACAACACTTCACAACAAGAACAACCCACATGCACACATAACAATGGGCAACAAGTGCCAACATACACATCCTGTAGATGTTCATAAATGAACTGTCCCATGAACATTGTCAGCAAACACTGAGTCTACAACTGGCTGCTGTCACAAATCTCACTTACACCCTCACAACAACAGCAACATCATCAGACAATGGGTACGTTGTACATTGTCACCCACCTTCAAGTGAAGTAGCGGGTGATGAGCTGTTGACGCAGGTCAACACCTTCCTCCTCTCCACTGTCATCATCACTGGACACGGGTTGGTTTGCAGGCGGGGCCTTGGCTGCTCATCATCATCCAGGAGCAGGGGAATCTCCTTGCGAATGGCTAGGTTGTGGAGCATGCAGCATGCCACTACAATCTGACACACCTTCCTGGGCGAGTACATCAGTGCCCCTCCGGTCTTGTCCAGGCAGCGGAAACGTGACTTCAGCAGTCCAAAGGTACGCTCCACCACACGACGTGTCCTCCCATGGGCATCATTGTAGCGGACATCAGCTGGTGTCCTGGGGTTCCGCAGTGGGCTCAGCAACCACGGACGGTTGGGATATGCAGAGTCACCTATGTGTGACAAACACAAAGAAACATTGCAATGTCGCAGATGCAGAGGACAGCAGGTCACACACACAGCACGCCACATGACTAGGCATACTCACCCACAATCCATGCACGCTCAGGAAGCAGATTGGCCATCAGCTGGGGTACAATGCTGCTACGCAGGATGTATGAGTCATGGGCCGAGCCAGGAAATTTTGCACACACGTGTGAGATGATCATATCTGCCAGGCATACCACTTGGACATTTATGGAGTGGTAATGTTTACGATTCCTGTAGATGTGCTCACGGACCTGTGGTGGCACTAGCCCAACATGGGTGCAATCAATGGCACCAACAACATGGGGGATGTGTCCGAGGGGATAGAAATCTCCCTTTACAGCTGCCAATTCTGCCCCCCTGGGGAAATGGATGTATCTGTCCTTGTAGATCATCATGGCGGACAGAACATCCCGCAGCACCATGCTGAACATGGGTTGTGACATCCCACCTGCCTCGGCCACCGTGTACTGGAATGATCCAGTCGCAAAAAAATGCAGTGCCGCCATCACCTTATACGTTGGGGTGAAAGCTGTTGGATATGTTCGGCGAAGCTGCAGGTGGGGATACAACAAATCACAAAGGGTCTTTAGGGTGGCTCTATCCAGACGGCATTTCCGGATGATCGCCTCATCCTCCATGTCTGCCAGCACTGTCAAGGGACGATGCAGATTTGGTCTCCTCCTAGTTGAGATGAGAGTGGACAGATTGTAATGCAATACATCATGGGATGTGCACAGCATCTCACATCATGGCTGACACAACGCCAACAAAGAATGTCATATGAATTGAGTCACAGACCAGCTGACATGTAGGGACCCCTTCAACTACACAAATCACACACTTGTCCAATTACACACAGCAAGTCCCCCAAACAACACCTCAGTCAAAGTGAATGGACATTGGGATATGGCCACATTCCCCATGGGCACGCCTGGGAGTCTGTCATCCTGCAAATGTGTGACAAGGCAACCCCACGGTATCCTACCTAGCTGCTGAACATGACACACATTCAGGCGTCAATTGAACCTGGCACACCTCAACAACACAATGACCACAGTCTGAGCATCAATGACGAGTGTGTGCATGATCTAACATGAGAGGACATGCTAAAACAAACATCATCAATTGGAAAAAAAAATGCTGTGATTGACAATGCACATCAACACATTGACATGTGTGCACATTGTATTGTCCATACCAACACTGTCCTGTAGTGTAGTGTAGTGTACTGTAGGTGCGGTACTGAGAGACAAGTGATGCCCAAATGGCGGTTGGCATGCTCCGCCACCCAAATCGCGGTGCCTCATGTGTGTCTATGGCACCCAAATTGCGGAAACTACCGCCTGGCCCCAGCGGTGTGTGTGCAACACACCCCAATGCACGGGTGCGGTACTGATAGCCCCAGAGACATGGCCAAATGGCGGTTGGCATGCTCCGCCACCCAAATCGCGGTGCCTCATGTGTGTCTATGGCACCCAAATTGCGGAAACTACCGCCTGGCCCCAGCGGTGTGTGTGCAACACACCCCAATGCACAGGTGCGGTACTGATAGCCCCAGAGACATGGCCAAATGGCGGTTGGCATGCTCCGCCACCCAAATCGCGGTGCCTCATGTGTGTCTATGGCACCCAAGTTGCGGAAACTACCGCCTGGCCCCAGCGGTGTGTCCCCGCCATGGTCTATGCCATTACAGCCAATGGGCTCCACGATCGCGGAAGCTCGATGCAATTTTGAAAAGAGCGGTAGGCGTGCTACACCACCGCGGTGCCGGTCATTGGATGCAATCAAAAGATGCAATACCACGGTAGCGCCCGCCTGGCCCCTGCGGTGTGTCACCGCCATGGTCCATGCCATTACAGCCAATGGGCTCCGCGATCGCGGAAGCTCGATGCAATTTGAAAATAGCGGTAGGCGTACTACACCACCGCGGTGCAAGTCATTGGATGCATTTGTAAAAGGCTGACCTGGTACACCAATTGCAGCAGCCCAGGACTACTGGAACGACACCAGGGGGCTATATATGTGTGGGAGAGTGCCCAGAATTTCCACTGCTCACAGAGCCTGCTGCCTGAGACCATCACCTACTGCTGCCTCCAGGGACTGCTGCCTGAGACCCTCACCTGCTGCTGCCTCCAGGGACTGCTGCCTGAGACCCTCACCTGCTGCTGCCTCCAGGGACTGCTGCCTTTGACCCTCACCTGCTGCTGCCGCTGCTGTCTCTAACCAACAGTGATGTCAAGGACAGAGAAGATCCGTGCCAGTCCCTTCACCGGCGAGGAGCTTGAGGTCCTGGTGGACGAGGTGCTCACACAGTACCCAAGGCTATATGGTGCCCCAAATGTCATGGTAAGTCTTCCACAGTGGGTGTGAGAGTGCAGGGGGCACACATGTAGTCGGTCTGATGCAGTATGTGCATGTGAGTGTGGGTTTGTGTCATGCATTGCCTAACTTGCATTCCATTGGGTGAAGGGGTGTGTACCCTACTCCTCAAGTCTCCCTGCCTGCACATCAAGATTGGAGGGACATGTCTTGTCTTGTCAGCCATACAGTGAAGCAGCAAGTTGGTAATGGAGGATTCAGGCCAGTGATTGCTAGTGTGCATGTCTTTGCGTTTCCCTGTTGTCCATCTCAGTGTGAGCCCACCTGGCCTGCACAGTCACCGCCCAATCCAACAAGAACACATCACTGACTGTACAGAGTGTAACATGTTCATTTTCAAATTTGACTCCCCATCAATGTGCCATGTCAACCCTGTAGATTGCACACGACTGGCACTGTGAGAAAGGACGTGGGTTTGTGAGATCATGTCCCTCAATGTGATATACATGACACAGTGGGCTACTCACAGTGCATGTTCGTTGACGCCTGCGCATTGTCGGACACAGTGGGTCTCGCCACATACACATGTTGTTTTGTGACGTATGTCTTGCTCTACCTAAAAATGGTTAGTAGATGTGGGCAGAGTACACATGGTCTTCTGTGCTGGCATCCTGCTTGTACATGAGATGTGCAAGTATTGTGTCCCCCCTCATACATGCATGCATTTACGTGCGATTCTCACATGCAGATGTACCATGTGAAAAAGCATTCCTGTCTCTGCATGTGAGATATGTGGATTTGTGATTAATCTGTATCATGCTACTGTCCTGAGTGATTTTGTCACATGACACTGTGTCACTGATGTTTGCCCCCTCTTGTCTCCCATGCCTGCAGCTCAAGGTGCACCAGCGTAAGGCCGTGTGGAGGGGCATTGCGAACAAGGTGCGTGCTCTGGGAGTATCAAACCGACGGTGCACCCACTGCCACAAGAGGTGGGACGACATCTAACGGCTGGCAAAGAACATTGCGGAGATGACACTGGGGTGGATCCCTCGCACTGGCCGGATGGCACAGCGCAGCATGACACCACTAATGTGCCGCATCTTGGCCGTGACTCACCCTGAGCTGGATGCACAGTTGAAGGAGCATCAGCAGGCAATTAGGGGTGAGTGTACTGGGAAGGGTGACTATGGCTGTGTGTGGCTGCATGTGTGCACAGCATGTGCCAGCGCTGGGCGATGTGATGTTGGTAGTGTGATGCAGTGGCCTGTGAGTGTAAGCTTGTGCCTGTGCTGGGTGCAGCTGTCATGTATGTGTCCTACCTGTACTTAACACTGGGAAACGGGTATGGGGCATTTAAATGGCATTGTGGGTGGTGTGAGAGAGGTATGAGCTATCTGTGTTGCTGTTGTAACGGAGCCACATGCAGGATATTGTGCTGTGTGGTCATCACATTGCTCACTTTGTCCTGGTTTGATAGTGCACACGCACTGTTGTGATGACAGAGGTGAGTTTGAACGATGTAATTGCACAGGGTGGCGTGCAACATGTAGATCTAGACATCTTAATGGTTGTCTGTATTGCATATGTTTGTTCTGTTGCTGCCACTGCACTGACCCTACATCTCTCTCTCTCATGCAGCATCTCCCATGGTCACGGAGGAACAGGGGACGGACACCAGTTGTGGGGAAACTAGCACAACAGCTGCAGACGCCCTGTGAGACAGATGTGACCAGCGCCTCGGAGGGGGACAGGAGTCTGCTGGAGGAATCACAGCCCGAGACGCAAAGTAGTACATCATATGATGCCAGCGGTGACTCAGACATGTTGGCGGGCACAGGGAACGGGGACTCTGCATCATCTTCCACCACACAGCGTGCAGTGCCCACCCTCCCAGCCACTTCCTCTGGTGCTGCCCGTGTTCGCACCGCTAAGAGGGAAGGGTGTCCTTCACCCCCGGCACCGCAGCCCCTGCCCCGGTCCCCCCTGCTGCCATCAGTGCTGAGTCTGTGGACCTTTTGCGCCAGCTGTGTGTAGGCCAGACAGCTCTCCTCAATGCATTCATGGACCACGACAGTAAATTGGCTCAGGTGGTTGCATTCATTGAGGGCATACATTCAGACGTGGGTGGGCTGCACCGGACTGTCCAGTCATTGTCCACTGCAGTGACATCAGCCCTTCAACTGGCACAATCTGGGAGTCCAGCGAAAGTCCCTTTGTCCACACCCATGCCAGTGGCCACGTCGGACGACAGTGACCACGCTCCACAGACCTCTAAGTCACGATACGGCACACGTAGCACACAGCAGCAACAGAAGCCCAAGCCGTCCAGGCCGCAGACACCATCCCCACAGATGACCAAAGCCACCCCAGTGCACACAGACAAGAGCCCATCAGGCAACACCAGGGGACAAAGAGCCAAGAAGCAGGCGTCAGGGTCACGTGCCTCAGGGACATCCCCAGCCAAGGACTCTCCTGTCCCGAAAGCGTCTCCCAAAACCAAACATACAATTTCCATGCCCACTGAGAAGGTGGTGAGTGCCAAGGGTAGGCATAAGAAGGGCTGCAAGTCCGATTCACCCACTACCTCGACTCCCATAGCAAGCCCAGTGAAGCAGGGAATGGAGGGCACTGTGGGGGGACCACCTGGTAGGCAGGGGATGGAGGGGCAAAGCCAGGGCCATGCAAAGCGTTGCGCAGGTTCAAGCACGTCACCAGAGGGAGGGCCAGCGTCTGCACCTGCTGCAGCCTTGGTGTTGAGTGAGCCTGATGTGTCCACGCCACTTCCCATTGTTCCCAAGACAGTGAAGCCATTGCGACTCCCCAAGAAGTGGAAAGGCACCCCTCCACAATCTCCCATCCACACTGTGTCTCATGTCTGCATGACTCCACCTCCACGTGCCACTATACCACCTGGTCCAAGCAGCCCTCCGTTTTGCCAAGACACTGATAGGTATACCTCAGCTGTGCCTCCCTCTCCCCAGTCAAGTGCTCCAACTGGGCCCGACACACAGCCAGCTCCCAGTACGACTGACAGCCAAGTCTGAGTGTTGGTCGACCTCACACGCCTGTCTCTCACACAGCATGGCCTGTGCTGCACATCGTGACACCCCAGACTGTGTTGCTGACCATGGTTAGGGTACAGTTGCACACATTCCCTGTGCATCTTCTCATGGACTCACTCTGCACTTTGTCCTGCCCACTGGCCTTGTCGTTCACTGCTGTGTGCCCCCTGCCTGTGCAGCTTCTCATGGACTCACTCTGCACTTTGTCCTGCCCACTGGCCTTGTCGTTCACTGCTGTGTGCCCCCTGCCTGTGCAGCTTCTCATGGACTCACTCTGCACTTTGTCCTGCCCACTGGCCTTGTCGTTCACTGCTGTGTGCCCCCTGCCTGTGCAGCTTCTCATGGACTCACTCTGCACTTTGTCCTGCCCACTGGCCTTGTCGTTCACTGCTGTGTGCCCCCTGCCTGTGCAGCTTCTCATGGACTCACTCTGCACTTTGTCCTGCCCACTGGCCTTGTCGTTCACTGCTGTGTGTCCCCTGCCTGTGCAACTTCTCATGGACTCACTCTGCACTTTGTCCTGCCCACTGGCCTTGTCGTTCACTGCTGTGTGCCCCCTGCCTGTGCAGCTTCTCATGGACATGCTCTGCAACTTGGACTGGCCACTGGCCTTGCTGTTTTGCCCCTGCCTGTGCAGCTTCTCATGGACATGCTCTGCACCTTGGACTGGCCACTGGCCTTGCTGTTTTGCCCCTGCCTGTGCAGCTTCTCATGGACATGCCCTGCACCTTGGACTGGCCACTGGCCTTGCTGTTTTGCCCCTGCCTGTGCAGCTTCTCATGGACATGCTCTGCACCTTGGACTGGCCACTGGCCTTGCTGTTTTGCCCCTGCCTGTGCAGCTTCTCATGGACATGCCCTGCATTTTGTGCCTTGCTATTATCTACTCTTGTTGCCTATCTGTGCAATTTGTGAATAAAGACAGTTGCTCCTGTTGTCTGTTTTGTCAGTGTCCTTACTGAATAAAGTTCTTTTGCTGTGTGTATATGGTTTACTGTGCCACATGCTGTGTGTGCCACTTCAACCTTGCCAATTTCTTTACTCACTTACTCTATTTTTTGCAGGGGTGAGGGACTTCAGTTTTTCCTGACCCTGATACTTGTGTGGGCAATGTATTAGATTTGAGGTGTGATGCAGTTGTCATTGTTTGTTCATGTTGGCTGTGTTGTACACATGTCAAGTTGTGGTGCACTGCCAGCTCAGAATGGGATTCTGTCCAGAGGATTGCAGGCATGCTGGCCAGGCTCATCATGTATGTGTGTTCTTATTTTGTGTGCCCAGTAGTGTATGTGTGTGGTCATCTTGTGATGGGCAGTCATCCTAGTCCCATGGGTTTCTTTCAATGTGTGCTCTTGGGTGGTCAAGAAGTGTGCAGTGTGAAGGTCTTGACTTTGTCTGGAGTGTTGATATGTGTGTGCCCCTGCATTGTCAACTACACACATGTTTCACCCAGGATGTGTGTGCCTGTTGTTTGGATTGTTTATCCCTGTGGATGTGGTTGTATGCACATGTGTGAGTTGTATGTTGTGCAGTGTGCAGTGTGTTGGTGTGTCCATGCAGTTGTGGCTGACTCCTACTTGTTATTTCTGTCACTTGTGAGTATGCAGTGTGTGTGTCTGTCAAGTCAGTGTTGTGTTTTGTTGTTCATCCATCTGTCATGTTACTGTTTGTGGAGACAGTGCAGACCTGCTGATCCACACTGACATTGTGGTTGTGTTTTCTCATGCATTGCTGTCACATGGTGCCTGTTTGCCTCCAGTATGTGATGTTGTGTGTGGTGTCTTGCCATCCCCTATCTGTGCTTGGGATGCCTACCCATTGTGAGTCTGCACTCCCTCTATTTGTGTATGGTACACTCCTGCCATGGCACTTCACTTGGATGTCAGCTGTCCCCTTGTTTTACATGTGTGTGTGCCTCCCCATCACTTGATATGTGACACTGTGCTTTGTGGTGCAGTTCTTTGGACAGTGGCAATGTGCCACTCAGGACATTTCCCCAATAGGTTCTGTGTGATGTTCTTGGGCTGTTTGTCAGTCATGTTTGCTCATATGCACTTCAACTGTGTGTGCTGCCCAGTCCCCTGGTCAAGTTGTTTCCACCTTTCTGTGCCAGACTTGTGCATCTGTTGGTGTTGTGTTGCATGTATGTGTGTTTGCTGTGGTACTGCTTCACTTCCTGTGTGTGATGTTGTCTTTGTGCTGTGCTGATTGGTGTTGTGTGGGTTCATGTTGTGTCACTCATTTCTGTGTGTGGCTGGTATGCTTGTTGTGCAGACACTGCTTGTTGTGCATGCAGTGCTGTGGGGGTATGTTGCCTTGTCATTGGCTGGTATGCATCCACTTATGTCCTGCTGTGTTTGGTATGTGTTTTTTTGGCTGTGCATCTGTTGTTTGTTTGCTGTGGCTGTGTTTATCTGTGATGGTACACTTCTTGTCTGTGTTGTGGTATGTTGTCTGTGCATTGTTCCTGACTGATGGGGTTGTGCACTCCTGTTGTGTCTGTGCTCCCATTGCCTTTCCACATTTTTGCTGCACAGGGCATGTCTGTTCTTGTTGTGGTTCTGTGTGTGGTTCTGTTGGGTTATGTGTTTGTCTGTTGTTTTTGTGCAGACATTGGTTCTGGCATCCCTGTGTGTATGTGATGTTTGTGGCTACCCCCAGGGAGTGTGATTGTTTGTCTGTGTATTGCCTGGACATTATTGCCACCCTTCTGTTTGTTTGACACTGGTGTTGTGTGCTGCAGATGTGAGGGGGGTATGTGTGTGGATTCCTACTAGTGTTTGACAGTCATGGAGTGTGTCAATGGGCCCTGTGTGTTGTGCTGCTGGAGTATTCCTGTGAAGTATTTGTATACATATGTGTGGCTGTTCACAGTTTGACTTCAGGGCCTTCCTTTCATCCTTGTGCCTATACATGTGTTGCCTTGCTGTCTCCCTGGGTTGTTGCACTGTGCTGTCTGTGGTTTGACTTCAATCACTATGCAAGCCATGTGTGATTAGATGGGCTGGGGGTGTTGTTCTATGTTCCTTGTCTTGCATGTGCTGTACACATGCTTGGTGGTTGTCTCCTTGGCCTTCCATTTGTGTGCACCTCACTTTGGCTTTCCTGTTTTGTGTGCTCCATTGCTGGTGGCATGTGGTCTGTGTATGTGTCTGTGTGTCAGTGTGGGGTATGTGTGTGTGACTTGGCAGGCTGTGTGTCCAGTGAGATGTTTGTTCCTTGTATGTGTGTGTGTCCATTTGATGCTTGTACTGAGTTTACTTGCCATTGGTGTGGTGTTGTTGTGGTGTGTGTGTGTAGCCCTGGCCCTGTGCTTCTGTGCTGTGTGTTCCTGTGCAGCCACTCCTGCTGTGGCTGTGTCCCTATTTGTTTTGTGTGTGGTGCAGGGTGTGGTGTCACCTGGCTTGTTGTTGTGCATGGGGGTGCACAGGGGGGCACATGGCATGTCCCTTCAGTGGGGGCTAGTGTGTGAGGGTGGAGTTGTGGCCCTGTGGTCTTTGTGCCCTGCCCATGCCTGGCGCTGGCCCAGCCTTCTGCATTGTGCGCATGTATTCCCTTGTCTTCACCGCTGCGGTGACGTGGCCGTGACATTGCTGCACGATCGCGGTCGATGTGTGACCTGGATGCGGAGGGGTGTATTGGTGGCAAGTGGGTCATGTGTGTGTGCACTTGGGGATGTGTTCCTATCCCCACCAGCGTATCTGATGTGGTTAGGGACCCTGTGCCAGTCCATGGTTTGTGTTTTGTGGTTGTGTGTGGGGTTGTGTTGTTGCGTACCTGCGGCGGCGTCCGCGACGGTTCCATGATTTGCTGGTGATGTATCAGGTACAGCACCGGGAAAGCGTGGAGTGCTGGGTCCATGGCGGTCGTGTCCGGGCGCTGTTGACCGGGTCTCTGGTTTCGCGCTCCGCTGTCGAGGTTCCGCCGTCTAGGATTGGGCGGTTTCTCCGCTGCGGTGCGACTGGTTGTTTGGAGCATCCTAATTTGTGGACCGGAGCGGACGTCATTCCGCACGGTGGTGTGTCTCCATTGGCTCCCACCGCCGCGCTTGCGGGCGCACTTTGATGGCGGTTCGCGTCGCACGGCGGCGGACGGGAAATGGTCTATGTTTGGCCATACTAATATGGTGGCCGTGAGTACCGCTGCTCGCGGGCGGAAAAATGCAATTTTCCACACCGCCAGCACCGCGGTGGTGCCACCGCCCGACATCCTAATGGACCCCCTTGTTTTGAAAAATAAAAAATTGCTTTTTAAGCACCATTCTAACATTTGTAGAATCATTTTGTTATTCTTCAGATTTTTAATTGGATGTGGTCCCTGGGGACTTAGGGAGGCTCGAGGAGGGGGGGGGGTCACGCTCCTCCCTGTCCTATAAAATTGATTGCTCTGCCCTACCAAGCCCTGACCCACCCCAGAGGTGTTGTTTTTTTTAAATTGTGAGAGGTCGCTTTATTTATTTTTTTACCTTTAACACTGGTTTGGAAATCCACAATGAATTTGCAGCACAATAAAATAAAAAACACTTTTGGGCTCAGGGTGGCCTGATGGGCAGGGTATTCCTATGTTTTTAACACTTTTTGAGGCTAGGGAATTAAGTCCCTGAGTTCCAGAATGGCTGCTGCATCTTTGTTGATGTAGTGCCAGCCAATTAGATCTTATCATAAGATCTGTTGGCTTTGTGGATCCTCCACGGCGGGAAATATACAAAGTTTTTGAGCCTTAATTTCTCAAAAACTACAGAATGGATCTACAGCAAATTACAAAAAGTACACTTTCTGGACCATAATCTTACTTTCTGTCAAATTTGGTGTCATTTAATTCAGCAGTTTTTGTAGTGTCACTGTTCCATTTTCCTATAGAAAAATGAATGGGGAAAACGCATTTTGGGATCCCCTGTTTTTCTCATCCCCTGCTTGATGGACCATCCCAAAACCTTTCCAGGAAGCAGCTGAGATCAGTGAGACTTTTTTTGGGGGAAAGTTTCTTGAAGATCTGCCAAACAGCGCCAAAGGAATAAGCAAACAAAAAAATGCTATTCCTATGTCTACTGTCACTGAATAATGTCCTACATCCATTTCTGGTTGTCCTTGTTTATTTTTGTGTAGCATATGGATTTTTTCATTTTCTATTTTCTTGAGGAGTTAAACGTGTTGATTTTAAATAGTACTATATGTGCACTGTAAATCGACACAAAACTTAATCCTCATTTCAAGAGCTTCATTTCCTTCTGAATTCCATTTTCAAGGGACTACAGACTATTGGCTTGTTTTTGGTATTATTTGTTTACCCCAGCAACTCGATCCTGTTTTCAAAATTCTGTTTGAAGTCCTTGCTCCCTCCCGTATCTGAGAAAAGGGAAAGGTTTCTATTAACATTGTTCATAATAGAGGAACGGAAGAAGACGAAATACAGGTTAATACAAAATATGATACATTGGAAGAGAAGACCATGAGGATTAAATTAATACTCTTTACTACACGCTGTTTATTACCTTAATTTAATGTGGCATAAACATATTTTATTTTTTTTAAAAACGAATTAAGTTACTAATTGTATATCATGCAAGTGACGACCACGAATAACAATGAATACTTATTTGCCATACTTTGACGCAGCTTCATGCTGTTCCAAAACCTCTAGCAATGATAATTTATAAGGATAATGTTGACGATAATGATGAAAAAAATAAAAATACAATCAACAATTAATATTATTAAATTAATAAGTATTTTTCCTAATGATTTCAGGCTTGAGAGGCACAACCGTGGCTATTAATGTTGTTGAAAAGAAAAAAAAGATACCTCCATCTGTTTGTCTATTGGAACACTTTTTTAATAACTTATAAAGAGTAGGAAAGCTTGGCATGCTGAGAGAGGCAGAGATGAAAACAAGGATGCATATTTAAAGATGCCACTGCTTCTGTCGTGCGATGTGGGAGGCAAGTCAGCTAAAGTTATTTCTCAAATATATACCTCTGTGAAGTATGCTTCATGGCAAATCAGTTTTAGTCTTCTTTTATTATTGTATCAAGTCATGCAACTTCTCAAAATCTCTAATCCCAGACTAAGCATTTCTGTTTATTAAAACTGTTGAAAGAATTTGGACATAAGAGCCCAACTTCACTTTGGCAGGTGAAAGATCATGCAATAATGGCACGCAGAGAGTACTGCTCTTCACTTTGTAAAGTGACCCCAAGACTTGTAATGGAAAACCCCTCCATGGAATGGATTCACACATTTCCAATTTGAGTTACAGGAAAGAGATTAAGCATTATACAGAAGCGTGGGAAAACATACAATATTAACTTTCTATTAGAAGAGCCTTGGCTGATCGATCCAATCTTCCCGTTCTTGCACTGTTTTAATGACTTTTCCAGAGGATACAAAGGGATGACGTTGCTTCTAAAACTATTGACAGAATGGTACAGTTCCGTTATCACCCATAGCTCCTGCCACTTTTAGTCACTTCTCAGTGTATGAGGCAGAACCGCTCACATTTCAATTGCATCATCGGAACGAACTTCATACAGTCGAGAAAGCTGCGTTCTTGGTGCATGAGTAAACTGTCTCAATGCAAAGAATTATTGGGTCGAGTCACAGAGCTTTAGGAGGTGCAAGCCTGACTTAGATGTGGGAAACATCAAGGGCTTATTTACAAGCCCCTTGCGCCGCCCGCTTACCACTTTTAATTTGGGAAAAGGTGACATACTGGCCAAGTATGGTGTTGTGTCGTAGTAAGGAGTTCCAGTAGACGTGGTTAGGTTAAAGATGATATAAGTTTATTGTTCTTAGATGTTAAGTAGGTTTTCCAGTAAAGATGTAAATAAGGCCCCACCAGGAGCAGTCTCTCTACTGCTCAGCCCAGGATCCAACTGACACTCTGCCTCACAGCAATCCACACATTCCAATGACATCACCATCCACACCAACATTCTACCCATACCATTTACACTGGCTGAGCAGCAGAGGCAGAGAAACAAGGAAGGTGCATAGAATAAAACCTTAGATATAACACACCTTCCCCCTTTATATAATAGACGAAAACATATCAAGTATAAAGAAACTTGTAAGAGAAAATGTCGCAAAAGGCAAGAAGAAAACAGCATTACATAAGAAACGCAAAAGACTGAAGTATGAGTAAAAACTTGCATAATAAGACATTGCAAATGCAAAAATGCATACAGCATTTAGAGAAAAGAAATTTGCATAAGAAGATGTCGCAAATGCAAAAATGCTAACAGCATTTAGTGAAATACACAGGCACTTAAATTGCAACAATACAAAAATGCTGAAACATACAAAGAGAAAATGGAGAACAAGAAAGAGAAGACACACATCTCCTTCCTTAGCAGAGCAAAATTGAAACCAGAAAATTTCAAAAAGAAGGAAAATGTCCAAAAACGCAAAAGCAAAAGGAGAAAGAGACATACATAAATAAGAAAGAAGTATACCACGAAAACAAACAAAGAAAGGGTGCACCAAAGTTACCACCACAACCACACCAGCTGGCCAGACTGGCGAAGAAAATGGGAAACATGGAACACAGCAAAAGGAGGAAGAAAGGACAAAGGCTTACATCCAAACAAATCTAAGCAACAGGTGGCTAACACCCAATCAGAAAGCAAGCAAGGGTGAATTACACCCAACAGGATGGGAATACACCCAACCAGAAAGCAAGCAAAGGGCGACATACACCCAACCAGAAAGTAATGTAAGCAACAAGTGACTGACACCCAAACAGAAAGCTATCAACGGGTGACATGCACCCAACCAGAAAGTACGCAACGGGTGACTTACACCCAACCAGAAAGCAAGAAACAGGTGGCTTACACCCAACCAGAAAGCAAGCAATGGGTTACTGACACCCAATCAGAAAAAGCAAACGGGTGACTACACCCAACAGAAAACAAGCAATGGGTGGCTACACCCAACCAAAAAGCAAAAAACGGGTGGCGTACACCCAACACATCATCCCAGGGGAAAGACATGTAGTGAAAAGTATAGAATGGGTGAATAACACCAAATTGTGAATCTCCAAACAGTAAAACAAATAAAATTGCGATCTGGGTGGACTGCACCCCACTGAAAATCAAAAGTGCAGTCACACCTCAAGTTAGACCACGCATAAGAATAAATGCCAGAAGACATAACAACTTGCACAAAAGAGCAAAAAGAATACAATAAAAATAAAAGTCAAATAAAGAAGCAAAAGATTAAAAAGGAAGATGCTCTACATAGAAGTACAGACAGGAAAACATATAAAACCTGCATGCCAAAAAGAAATGCAATCACAGCACAGTAAAATGTAAATGGCAATATGGTAAAAATACATTAAATGATAGAACATAAATCTGACATAAATGGATCAACTTGAATATCATGGCAGTTCTGAATATTAACAAATCAGAAATGGAAAATTCACACTAAATGTAGGAGACAGATCCTACACACCGGTGAGCGATTCCTCACCCGAAAACCCTCATGGAACATAAGTACCTTAAAATGCTGATGAAAATAAGGCTACCAAGAGTAAACTTCAAACTCTGTAACTGGAGAGGAATCATGCTGGAAAGTTGAAAAATGTCAATGTCAAGATCAATGTCAGCAAGAGGAAAAGTAGATCAAAAGCATAGCGTAGAAGACGCCTTACCAAAGACTGTCTCCAAACACAGTCCGTGCACGCACCATCTGCACAGGATTCACCCCTGCCAGAGTCTATGGCTTCGGAGAGAGAAAGTAGAAGAACAAACATGGCAGCACGTAAGAAATGTACGTCCCGGGTGGCTCCGGGCACATACATGCTGCAAAAGGTGCTGCGCTGCTGACAAGGACGATGAGAATACCGCCGACACAGCTCACCACTTCAGCTTCGCATCAAGGTAAGAATGCGCGAGCCCTCTTCCTCACGCGGCTGACTTTTCCATTTGAAAGCCGAACGTTGGTAACGGTGAGAGTGCGTGCTGAGTAGTTTCATGCCCATAAATGCGAGTCACAAATTTGTCTCACTGAAAAAATACCAAAGCGTCACAGATGATTGTAAAATGTTCCACCACTGTCAGATATATAGTACCAAATGTAACTCTGCCCATCCAATAAAACTGCAGAGTAGCACGAGTCAAATTCCGTTGCTGCACTAATAGTATGCTTGAAGTAAGAGCTGCCTCCTGACCTGTAAGAGCTGCCTCCTGACCTGTGGTGGATGCAACCAGAAGCCTGGAAAGATCAAAATCAGGCGGAAAGACACATGCCATGTCAATAGTAGCAGGGTGTCAATAGCAGCTGGAAGTAGACACCCTGACAGTGGCCGCAGGAAACACACGCCCAGTAAATGGCAGCAGGGTGTCAAAGGCATCATGAACCATACACCATGACAGCAGGAAACATACGCCCTGTCAATTGGCTGTCCGGTGAATCTGGACACTGGTGGGGTGGGAGGGCGTCAAAATCCTTAGGTAGGTTCTTTTTTTAAGTAAAATCTTGAATAAAAATTCCTTATGAAGCTTGAAGTAAGTCCTCACGCGTAGTTGTGATCCAACTCGTCGCCGATTTATGTTGTGTCGCAGTAAGGAGTTCCAGTAGACGTGGTTAGGTTAAAGATTATATAAGTTTATTGTTCTTAGATGTTAAGTAGGTTTTCCAGTAAAGATGTAAATAAGGCCCCACCAGGAGCAGTCTCTCTGCTGCTCAGCCCAGGATCCAACTGACACTCTGCCTCACAGCAATCCACACATTCCAATGACATCACCATCCACACCAACATTCTACCCATACCATTCACACTGGCCGAGCAGCAGAGGCAGAGAAACAGGGAAGGTGCATAGAATAAAACCTTAGATATAACTTTTGGCAATTCACATTGTTATGCTAATGTACTGAGGGCCTCATTAACAAGCTTTTATCGTGGGGCAGCGCCCGAGCCTTCTTGCTGTGCTGCCCTATTTCAAAAGAAAAGGGCAGGAATGCATCGTATCAATGAGATATGGTGCATTCCAGTCCTCTTCCCCAGTGCTGGTGTACAATTGACTGGTATGCTCCAATGCAGGCACCCTTGCACCATGGTGTAAGGGTGTCTGCGTTTTGGGAATGATTGTTTTTGTGCAGGAAGGGACACCTTCCTGCACAAAAACAATCAATGGAGGTGATGTTTACCTTCTTTGTGTGCTGTTGAATGCAGCACACATAGAAAGAGGAAATAACGAGGAGAAATAAAGTTATTTCTCCTCGTTGCGCTGCCCCTACGCCTCCCAAGGTGGAGGAGCACACTTTTGATGCCTTCCCTGGTTTACGGAACCTTTGTAAATCTTAGAATGTTTCAAATGTCATGGGTGTTAGATGGGAACACCCACCGTTATGCCAATGGCACGCCTCCCCATCGCAGTTTGAGGCAACGCAGTGACTTGCGCTGCATTGCCTCTCACCATATCTACAAGGCCATGAAAAGCCATGCAGGGTGGCTTTACGTGGCCTTGCAGAAAATGGCAATGCACTGTGCACCACTGAAACTTCAATAAAAGTGAAGTTCTGGCGGCACACAGTGGCTTGTAAATGAGGCACTGAGTTGTTAAATGGATGTATATATGAGGTTGCGTTGTCAGAAGAATATTCATTTTTGGACTAAAGACATGCAATGCAAAGTTGGAATGTGGGGGGCTTAGATCATTTTTTTTCTGGTGCCTCATACACCAAGATACAAGCGTGACAGCCCATGGAGAATATTGTCCACTTGGGACAAGATGTGATGTATGCATGTGTGCCTTGATGTCTGTGGCCCACACATTTGAGAGTGTTTTCCTGCTGCTACTGGCACCTGTTCTGCCTCAGAAATACCAGAGTGAAACTGTCATAGCTCAGCACCCTGTGCTCTTGATTGTGTCCCTGGCGTGTTACAGCTCATGCACACCCTGGTCAGGCACTGCTCTGGTTGGTGATAGAGAAATGCTGACTCAAATGCGCCATGCCCTGGGGATCCGCCACCTCCCTGGAGCAAGCAATGTTAAAAAAATGCATGGGGGTCAGGGGTCGCGCATGTCCCCCACGCAGCCCCAGGGACTGCCACCTCCCCGGGGCACTATATAATATGTTTGAGGGTGGGCCTAATGGGCCCTCCCACACCCCCAGGACCACTGCCTCCCTGGAGCAAACAGTGTAAAATAAATATGGGGGTCCTGTTTGCCCCCCACAGCCTCGGAGACCGCCACCTCCTCAGGGTTCAAAGAAAATAATTTAGGGGCTCCATCGCGGACCCCCCGCCCTGGGGACCACCACCTCCCTGGGGCTTAAATAAACATTGGGGGGGAACGCGCAGCCCCCCTCATGGAGCTATGGATTGCCCTGGAGGTCCGCCACCCCCTTAGGGCTATCTCCTGCTATCTCACAAGGTGCCCACCCTCGGGAGGGAGCTGTTTGCTTTGTCTTGGTGGGAGCTGACTGCTCCCACCGAGCAAAAGCAAACATAACTCCACTTTCTGCAAGCCGGAACTGTCAAACAGCTCCCGCTTGAAGAAAGCAGAGTTTTTATCTGTTTCCCTGCACTCAAAAAACAGATCAAAACATTACTCCTGCAAGCAGGGAGCGGCTATTTAAAGCATCTCTGTGTTTGCGGCAGCAATGCCAGCTCCTTCAGGAGTCAGGAGCCAGCTAGGGCCGTGGGGCCTTGAGGCTCCTCTGCGGTCCCGGGAGAAGATTAGAAAGAGGGAAAATGAAGGTCAGAAATGAGCAGACAGAGGCAAAATAGAATTCAGAAAAGAACAGCAAGAGGCAGAATGAAGGTCAGCAACGGTCAGAAAGAGGCAGAATAAAGGTCAGCAACTAGCAGAAATATGGAAAATAGAGTTCAGAAACGAGCAGCAAGAGGCAAAATGAAGGTCAGAAACAAGCAGAAAGAGGCAGAATAAAGGTCAGCAACGAACAGAAAGAGGCAAAATAGAGGTGAGAAATGAGCAGCAGGAGGCAGAATGAAGGTTAGAAGCAAACAGAGAGAAGCAAAATTAAGGTCACAAACAAGATTGCTGAGAATTGCTGAGACCTTGTCGGTGGCCCCACTCCCCTTTATCAGCCACTCTGCACAGAGGCCTCCTGGGGTACTACTGGTTGGGGGATGATCATCCCTTGGCTACTGAGGGTCATTGGTGGCCAAAAACCACTATTGATTACTAACTCCCCCACAGCCGGATTGCTGAGATGTTGTCAGAGGCTCCGCCCCTTTTCTGAACCCATATGCACAGTGGCCTTCTGGTGCACCACTGATTGGGGGATAAATTCCCCTTGGCTGCTGAGGGTCATTGGGGGCCAAGAGTCCCTATTGTTGCAATAAGTAAGTCCCCCACAGCAGGTTTGATGAGACGCATTGGAGTCCCCGTTCCTTTCTCAACCACTGTGCACAGGGGCCCCCAGTCGCACTAACCTAAAGTATCCAAACCTAAAATTTTCGATACATGTCTACATTAAATAAAACATAAAACCATAATCAACTAAGCAAATAGTTGTTTAAAAAAAGACCTAATTATCTAGACATTACAAAAGGAAATGTAACACTAGTCTAACATCCCAGTGGACTATTTGGGTGTAGAAGGAAATTTAAGACTTCTAGAATGTTAAACTATTCCCACCCACATTTTTTTATAAACCGTTGAAAATATGGCCTGCCAAAAAGGCAGCCCTATATGCATTATGCCTTACTTCTACAAAAAGATAGAAACAAAAATTACACCAAATCTACATAAGGAGCAGAAATGGGATTCATCTGTTATTTCACACACCAGTTAACCCAGACATATCCGTAATACACCTGAGTGCCATGACACCTATCAGATCACGTAGGACTCCCAGAACATCATCCTGATGAAAGGGTGTTAACAATTATGATCTCATCATGTGAGAGTTATGCTCATCCACGGAGCGCTCTCACCTGTTTCATTGAACACACTGTGACAGAAATATTACATTTCCCATTGTGGAACGGTGACATGATGCTCCATATACCACATTCTGACCAGGTATTGGTAAAACTGGTAATGAGTAACCCTGGGCGTAGTTCGCGTAGTCGCTCTACGCGAAGCTACGCGAAGACGTCGAAGCGCTACGCGAGCTTCGCATAGCTTCGCGAGCGTGCGTAGCTGCTTGGCGCGCCCGTTCGCGATGCGTTTTTCTTGCTCGGGAACGCGTCGTTCGTGTTCGGGACGCTGTTTACGTGCTCGGGGGCGCGAACTTACCCATGCGGTCGCCTATGGGCGCGGCCATTTTGATTTTCACTTGTCCCGCCCGTTCGCGATCCCTTATTTCCTGTTCCGGGTCGCGTATAGCGTGCTCGCGATGCGCATTCCATGTTCGGGAACGCGTTGTACGTGTTCGCGACGTTTTGTGCGTGCTCGGGGAGAAATATCGCGCAAACTTACCCATGCGGTCGCGATGGGCGCGGCCATCTTGTTTTACCACTCTATGCTATGGTTCTGGGCCTGCTTTTCTATCCTCCCTCAATCTTTGCAATCCTTAGTTTTTTACACAGTTTTTCAATTTTTCTTTATTTCTTACCTATCTCTCTCTCTGCCTAAGTCTATATTTTGCATTTTTTTCTACTTTTTACTGTGTTTTTTTTACTTTCCAACTGTTTTATATAACTTTCTTCTTTAAGCTCCTACTTCTTCCCCTAACTTTATTTTTCCCTTCTAACTTTTCTTTTTCACCTCCTCCCACCCCAGAACCATGGCGAAGGGTAGCAGCAGCGGGTCAAAGAAGGGCAAGGGGCGTGCGCCCAATCGCCGCCTGCCTTGCGGCAGACTGCGCCCCGCAGGGGTGCAAGCCCGCCAGCTGTTTACGGAGGAGGAGGTGGCCGCCCTTGTTTTTTTTATTCAGCGCCACCTCCCCTTGACCTTGGCAGCAGGCGGCAGGCCAGGCTCCGGTTACCCGACCCAGGAGCGTCACCGTCGGTGGGCGAAGGTGCGTCGGGCAGTGTTTCGCTGCTCCGCGGTCCGGCGCACACATAACCAGCTGGCCCACCGGTGGTCAGACATTCTTGACCGGGAGCAGGACCTGTTGGACCTGCTAGGTGTCGAGGTCGTGGGGCTTGGTGAGTAGCCAATATATATAGTAGTATAAGTATTGTGATTTGTGTATACATTTTTTACAAATAATAACAAGAATAATGCTGCTTACATTGCAGGTAAATTACGTTTCAAAATCTTCTGTGATTGTAGGACACAGGTGCTGGGCGGTACTCTTACTTTTTTGCAACTTTGCGCTCGCTTGTCATTATTATGTAAGAGTTTACTTTAGAGAACTTCAGTTAGGTAATGCTATTGCTAGAGAGACTGTAGTCTTTCCTTTGTCCTCCTGTCAAATAGTGGTGGATGGATTTGATACTAGGTTTAGTTACTATTAGTTGATAATTTTTGAGCGGTCTGCGTGACGCATCCTCTGTCACTGAGTGCTGCTTACCCCAGTCCTTTTGTAGTTTGTTTAGTGAGTGGTACTGGTAAGCTTAGCTTAGCAGTGTCAGTCAGCTGCAGAACATCAGACGCAACCAACCAACAATTTGATGTATGCATTATGCACTGACTTTATGCATGTGTCCTCCTTCTCACCTATGCATTTTTGATGGAAATAAAAAATTGAAATGCATGCTTAATGAACAATTGGCCCGCCTGGAATAGGTGGGCTAGGTCAGGTGGTACTTAGGCTTAGTTAGTGTTCTGGATTTTATTTGAAACAATCAGAATGGAACACTGAATTAGTGTTCCCCAATAAGTAGACTGTCCGTGAATTCCGCAAGCCAGTAGGCGATCGGATTAGATAGGTCAATTTTATAGCAATTTTTGTTTCCTAAAACGTTTTTTGAGCGTTTTTTTAAGATAATTTATTTGTTTCACAGCAATCATTAATGTTTGTGTCTTTCTTTTTCTTTATTATATCTTACATGATCACTGATCTGCAGCACCCAGGGGCAAGAAGACGGGGTCCGAGTCGGCGGGACAACCACCAGAGGACCGCTCCTCTACCGAGGGCCCTGCTGCTGGTCCCAGTAAGTCCTCCAGTGGTTATATTAACAATTATATTGCCCTAACTTTTACTGGACCTTATTTATTCTGAACTATTAATTCTGGCTCCACTCCCTAATTATCTTTTTTACAAAAGATTCTTTGATCAGTTGATCTTGACTTGACTATCTGTTTCTAAATTCTGGTTATCCCTGCCTCTAAGTTCTAACTGCCTCTGCTATGAATGTCTGTACTCTGTACTACTAATATTAGTCTGTCGCTAAGCTTTCCCAGTTTGCATTGCCACTCTTTATTGTACGGTTTTGAATAAAACTCAGATTGACCAATACTAATAGCTCTAGCCACTGAGTCCAGTCCTTTCGGTTGTCCTCTTCTAGGCTTCTTAATCTTGAGGCTTTGACAATTACCACAAACAAAATGCACAACCAGATATTTGACTATTTTTGATAGGAATAGGATATAGTACATACTACTTGTATTCTGCACAGCCCCATGCAGAACTATGCACAATGAAAGAGGATGTTGGTGATGAGAGTTTGGAACTTGGACGTTCCTCACACCTCAGTCAGAAGTGAACCCACAATCCCCTGAACGACTAGCTAGTGTCTCATTAGGTCCCCGAACCCCCACCCGAAGATACCCAATGATTATGATTCCACAACCCAGAACATAACACACTTTCGCTCACTCACTCGTGTAAGTCCACCACCACCACCACACCAAATACCACATAGTCTATGTGTAAGTTCAAAAGGTTTATTTTCAAATGACAACTTCTGTAGGTTGTTCTATAAAATTCAGTGTACTCCAGCCAGCTCCAACAGCAAAATGCATAAGATTAAAACAATAAAAATTGTTGCAACAAGTGCATGCTGATATAGACAAAAGATCTGTGTGAATTCTGGGCGACTCCTCACCGTAGAACGTAGAATTACTGGTTACATGCATCATTCATAAGCTCTGCAAATCTCTGGTTCGTACTCGTAGAAGGGAATCCTCTGCCTGAGAAAAATGGTGCGTGTTAAATTTAATGCAAGCATTTGTCAGTCCTGCCAAAAAACTGTAACATGTTACCTATGGCTAAGTAATACGGACTAACGGAACTCCATAACAAAGTGGCTTGTTTTCCGACCTCTTGTACGCAACGCTCAGACAGTAGCTGTATGTGCTCATGTGGGCTCAAAAAGGCGTCTTACTGTTACTGCACAACAAGCTGCGAGGTAACATGCGCAAAAGACATGAAGCGAAAAATGGTTGCATGGCTCAGGCTAACTTTGCAAAGAGTAGAGTATAGTATAATAATGACCTTAGGGACCATAATAACACTATTAGTGTCTGTCTACTGACTGTACTCTAGTACCCGATTTGGACTATTGAATGTGATTTATAATAATAAATATGTATTAACCTTTTTTCAATCTTGCTAGTGAAAAATAATAAATAGGGGGAGGTGTACAGGCATCTAAAAATGTGTCATGTTTTTGCTAGGCGTACTACCGACCAACAGTGCTGGTGGGGCCAGCGGCGATGGCGTTGCGGCCATTCCGGAGGGGCAGGAGATACAGGGGGTGAGCCAGCAGCAGTGGCGGGCGGTGGTAAGTTATATTCATGACTTATTGACATTGCACTAGCTGGAAGGGTGTGTGGAGTGGACTTCACTCACTGTACTGATGTTGAGACTTATTAGGTATGAAGTTGTAGTGAACATTATACAACGGTTAATAAAGAAGACACCCTTTACTTAGCAGCATGAGCAATGCAGTACCAATAGCATTACCAGCGTGACTTCATTAACCAATGGCCTCTTATATCTGACTCCAACTCAGCTGTGAAAGTTTTATGGAGGAGACTAAAAGTCAGATCAGATGACCTTGATGGATGTGTTGAACAAAAAGGGAAAGAAGGGTGGAAGGAGGAAGGGCGGGCGAGATTTAATATGATGACTGGCAGAGAAGGATACGTTGGAAGCATGGATAGGTGGCTGATAGGAATCAGATGCATGTGTTGTTGAAGGATGGGTGGAAGGTGAAAGAAGAATGGATGCCTGCCTGGGTGGGCGACACAGTATGGGTGGATACCGTGGATAGCAAGAATCATCAGCGGTGTTTGGGTGAAACTCAAAGCCAAGGCAAGCAACGGAGTGAGTGGACACATGCGTTGTTGTTGGTGAAACAAAGTAAGGTTTGTGGAGAGATTAAGAAGAATGATTGACATTTACTTAGAATGGATGGATGCCTGTATGTATTCATCATAGACAGCATAGGTGGAGACTGTCACGGGATGCTCAGTTTTAGGGAATGTTAAAGAAACCGCGCCAGCGTACCAAAGCCGATGTGGGGAGGGGCAGGGTGGGGGTAGTAGTAAACAATGTATTACGCGGGCAAATACAGGTAACTTTACTGTAACATACAAATAAATAAAGTGAATTTCATTGTGCGCACTGCACCGCCAAATGGGATGCAGTGTGCGCAACAAAATTAGTTTCATTTATTTATATGTTTACTTACCTGTAATTGGCCGTAATCCATAGTTTACTACCCCCATCCTGCCCCTACCCACGCCACCGCCCGGCCAAACTCCCCGAGTCCCACCAACGACCGCTACTGACCTTATGTCGTTGTCCCATATAAAAGCAACGATCATTGGATCAGATATATAATCTGCCTTTTTGTAGTAGCCAAGGCACTGTGAAATTGAGCAATTGCCCTCCATGTAACAGAGAGTATGGCCAGTGCCACCCGTAATAGAAAAATACGAGCTTCCCCACCTGCAAACAGTAGTAAATCAAACTAATGTTACTCTGCGTCATGACTCGTATGTTTGTCTTGGCTTCAAGCATAGATGACCGAGCTGGCAATGCCGGCTACAACCAGGTTATGTCATTTCCCTAAACTAGAGATAAGAAGAACACTGGTGTACTGTGTACTGCTTGGAGTCCATAGTGCTAGTATAATGCCTGAAACTCCCACAAATGTTAGAGGCCGAGGAAGTGGGAGGATAGATAGATTATTACCACAAATGTTATGTACTGTGCTTCTTGCTAGTGCTACTGTGCCATTATGTGTTGAATTAATTTTGTGTTACTGTTTATGTAAGAGTACTGGTTACAACAATATTTTCTTTCTTTCTTTTCCCAAGACAAACCATCGCGGAAGGAGTTGGCAGTCAGGGCCCGGCGCCGGAAACTGGAGGCCATATGCCGGGAGTACCGGAGGCTGGTGGCTCTGGCGGAGGAGGAGGAGGAGGCGGCAGCAGCTGCAGCCTCGTCCGATGCCCCGGGCCCCAGCCAGGCCCCAACTCCAGCGGTACGGCGCCGCGGTCTGATAGCCAGCCGCCGCAAATCATTAACAGCCAGCACTGCTGCTGTCCCCCATTGTGGATGCCACTGCAGGGCATTCCGCAAGAAGATTCTCCTCCGGATGGCACGGCAAGAGGAGCAAATGGAGGAGCGGGTGAAACTCCTGGTGGACAAACACCTTAAAGCCCGCCGATTATAACATCGAGGACCCTGTTGCTTTGCCCCTTTTTATTCCTTGTTTTGGTGGGTGGGAATTGGGCGTTGGGGTTTCGGGACATTCTTTGGACTTTTTTCGTTTTGGACATTGGTTGGGGTTAGGGAGAGGGGTGGGTCAGGTGTGGGATAGTTTATTTTTGTTAGGGTAATAAATTATATTTATACTTAAACATACAATGTTAATGTTTTGTGGGGGGTTACTGTTTTATGAATTAACGTCACATTGGTTTGCTTGCTGCTGCAGGGCCGCAGCCAGTGTTTGATTTAAATAATCTGCCGATGATGTATAACAAACAGATAGATGCGGTACCCCTCACCGAGTTATTTGTCCTACTAGTATTCTACCTCCCACCAAACTTATCTTACCTGTGATTGATGATGACTACGTTCGGCACAGCGATGGCTGCATGGTTTCCATAGAGAATGTAGAAGATGCCATGGTTGTGGTGGTAGTACTAGAGTAGACACTGGCAGTAGCATTTGCTAAAAAAATTTAAAAAAGAGACAGTCACTTGCCTGAGAAAAACTGTTGGAGGAGTAGTCGAACGAAGTGAAATACAGTACAGAAGACGACTGCCAAACAAACAATATTGCAGTTGCAACTGCTAAAGTCAAATTAAACATAATGGTGGCGGGGACAGCCTAGTACAAGAAGTTATAAACTGCAGTTGTGCTGTCGAGTGAGTCACTTAACTTAACACAATCGTAATTCGTAACCTTTACTGCTGTGTGGTAGGAGTTTGATGATTAATGCAATCAATGACGGCAATTAATTATGATGTACTACTATTAGCCGTTGACGGCTTGCACAATGACAATGCACATAGACTGAGCATGGGTGGCCAAGCAGAAGAAGCTCCTCGCCCTGCCTTGCAATTGAATTAGTGTTGCTTTCACCACATCTGCCCCAGCAAGCGTGTGATCAATTGGTGTACATTTTATGTAGTCACATCACACCTCAATATAAATCACAGCCCGGGGGAAGAGGGTTAGGGTTTGATGAATGGATGGGAAGGGGGTTTGGGGAAAGGTTTGAAAATGAAAAACAGTATGCATGGACAACAAAAGCAAAGCGCAATCTTGGCAGACGACCATGATCTTATCCAAAAAATCAATAAAGCGAGAAAAGGGAAATGCATGCGTTAATGATGAAGATTAGATAACTTGATGGTTAATGAGTAGTACATAATAACTCCTACTAGACAATTAGACAGTACAGGGCACCAGTATATTCTATTTCTATGCAATTTGCCTTGCCTGTAATATGCCCTCAGAGACCCAAATTCCATGTTGTACTGGGCTTACTTGTAAAGATAGCAAAGACAATTAACAAACATTTGTAGGGATCAATTAGCAAACAAACACACAACACACAGTCCTAATGATTGCAGAGAAAAAAGGAATCAAATTAATTAAAAGATGAATGATGAATGATACTAAAGTTACTGTATTATCATGCTAAAATTGTGGAGTTGAATCTCGTCCTTCCTCTTGGTCCTATCTTCCATGGACGCTCCGCACATCAATCTTGGTGGCCTTCCTGATGCCGATTGGTAAGGTAAATGTGAGTTGTGTCTCCCAGTATAGCAAGCACAGGGTAAAGGCCGGCCTGTAACGTCTAGATGGAAAAACAAAAGGGGTATTGAGAAATCAATGAATAAAAAAAAAAAAAAACATCAGTTACGGTGGAGTCCAAGAAGAGAAGAGAGAACACTTTCAGAGTGAGGCGGCTTGGATATATCGTGTAGATTCTGTTTACAGCATTAAGCTACAACAACAACAGGACAGAACAGGCCCACCACAGCACCAGCCCGGCCGTGACCCAACCTCCATTTACCTTAATTTTTGACATAGCCAGACAAAAGGCATACACAGCAACTTAGCATTTTCCTAATTAACTGACAAAATCAATGCTCCGCTGTCAGTCATCACTACACTCGTGACTCGACTAGACCACTACATGGACATGTAGGTCTGCTGTGTTTACTACTTTCTTGTTGAATTGTTGTGTTTATG
This sequence comes from Calotriton arnoldi, assembly GCA_963921515.1. Lineage (NCBI taxonomy): Eukaryota > Metazoa > Chordata > Amphibia > Caudata > Salamandridae > Calotriton > Calotriton arnoldi. The sequence goes on along the minus strand of CAWUFW010004448.1, from coordinate 811,740 downwards.
TTTACCTTATGCCACTTCATGAAATGCAATTAGTCCTTGAATCATCTCTGATCCAACTGAATGACTGCGCGCGAAAAGATAGTATGGTCATCATCATGGTGTGGTACGTGTTGTCCAACTACAACTCAGTCTGTATTGTTGACTCCGATTAAGTCCATATTCCATATTAAAAAATTGCAACAGATATTGGCCTGCACCTGCAGTAGTAGGAGTACAATTTGGTTATTAAACAACAAGAAAGGAAACATTGACTGTCACTTATTTACTTGAGTCACTTTGTAGATTAACTAGTAGAGTAGAGTTCGACTTCATGCACAACATCAACAACAAACAACAGCAATCGCTCAGAGTCTGCAAACATCCAATGCATTCCATCATTACCTGTCTTGCTCTTCTCTTTGGCTGTCAGATCATCAGATGCCTAGTGATGACATTTTTTTTTTGTTTTTGCGGGGCAGTGGCCTCATCATTATTACTCCAGTCCACATTCATTTTGAGTGTTAGGCGCTGTTTCGGTTTTCGTCGTATTCATCTGTGGCACCTTTGTCACAGTTTAAGTTGCTTCCCATGGTCAGCAGCACTGTGATGATGGTCCGCGGCCTGTGTAGTGCTCATTGCTGGTCATTTGAGTTTGCACAAATGTCAGCAAGTTTCTTCGAAGAGTCTATTGTCTTTCTCTGCCAAGTACCTTCTGTCCTGACAGTGAGGACCTTTGGATGCCTGCTGAGGCTGTAGCCTTCGGACACTGATGAGTTTCAGCTTGAAAACAAAACGGAGGATAGCTATAGTAGTCACGTTTCACTTCTAATGGAGGCGGGACTGGTAAAGGCAACATTTATTGTACTAATGTCTGGCTTGATGGAAATGTACTCGTGCGAGACAGGAAGATGAAGCAGGACTCTGAAGAGTGGACAGTTAAATGCACAGACGTGCAACTCCAATAGGGAAATAAAAAGAAGACGGTGGTGATGGTTTTGTTGTGATTTGATTTGAACCAGAAAGACAGATACACAGACACATAAAGGAAGGAAGAAAGCAACAATTTGAAAGCCTAGTTGTCAGGGAAGAGGAGCTCGTCCTCAAACTCTGGTGGTTCGGACAGAAGTAGGTCCTGTAACGCACTATTTACGTCATCCAAGTCGCTCTGCTCTTCCTGCTGTGATTCACGTATTTTGTAATCCGGTGGTATAAAGTGCTGATTCATTTTGATCATGGTTAACCTCTCCACGCTTTGGGCCGAGAGACTGGTCCTTTTCGAAGTTACAATGGCACCAGCAGCACTGAAAACACGCTCAGAAGAGACACTTGCGACAGGGGAAGCGAGATACTTTATCGCCAGCCTGCTGAGCACTGTCCATTGGCTTCTTTTCCCATACCAATACACCAATGGGTTTCCATCCATGAAGACCTCTGTTGGGTCATCCAGATAGGCCTGGACCATCCGCTCAATGTTAAGGGGTGCTCGGATGTGCTCGGCCGGTTTTGCCTTTGCATCAGCACTGGACTTACCATACCCCTGCTGTAGAAACCAATCAGTTGCACATTGTGCTGCGGACGATCCTGTTCTTGATGTTATTGTTGGTGTAGGTGACTGCTGGGAGGCAAATGCACTGCCCTCAGGCTCCGAAGTATAACTTGACTCTGGATGCCCTGTAGTACTGGTTATGGCCTGTGGTGGGGGGCCTGTAATTAACAGCCGTTCACTTTCGAAAATAGTTGCTTCCTTAGCTATCAAAGTTTTGTAGTTGGCAACATCCACTTCCGAAAAAGGAATTACTGCCTTGCTGTTCAGAAATACTTTGTACCGTGGATCCAAAATTGTGGCACTAATGTAATGTGGTTGTGACAAAATTTTATTTTTAATCCTTGTATTTTCCGATAAGCGAGCGGCTAAGGTCTCCGCCAAATGATATGCGTCTTGTTTGTCATCCACACCTGTGTACGTTTCAGACACATCCTTCAGCTGTTGCTCTAGCATGTGCAACAATGGGATAGCTTGGCCCATAGTACAGTCCTCCCTGCTGACTTCACGTGTGAAGATCTCAAAAGGAAGTAGCATCTCAGTCAGGCATTTAATGAGGTCCCATTGAGCCATCTCAACGGTCATGCCTCTCACAGTAGGTTCCCCTATTCTTTGCATGACATAAGCATTGAGTGGTATGTACAGTTCAAACAGACGATCAAGCATATAATAAGTTGAGTTCCAACGTGTTGGCACCTCCTGGATGAGCGCTTTGACTGGCAGTTTATGCTCACGTTGAATGACCCTCAGCTGCTTCCGGGCTTTAAAAGAATGGCTGAAATGTGTGCATATTCTTCTGCAGGTGACCAGTAAGTTGCTGACTTTTGATTCATTTTTCAAAAAGTCTTGAACAACAATGTTAATGCAGTGTGCCAAACACGGGACCCTGAAATAGCCACCATTGCGCATGGCCAAAACTACATTACTGCCGTTGTCCGTGGCAACAAAACCAATCGTAAGCCCTCTTGGGCGCAGCCACTCAAAGACCTTGGTGTTAAACTCTTCCAAAATGTTTGCAGCAGTATGAGATTTCTCCATGGCAAACATGGCTACAGTTGCATGTTTGCGAGTGGCATGAAAAATCTCTGCAGTATCAACACCAGCAGATAGCTGTTCTCTAACACCCACAAAACTGATCCAGTGTGCAGTGATGCACATGTAATCTGTGGCTTGGCAACTGGTCCACATGTCTGTAGTCAGGTGGATACTGTGAACAGCACTCTGCTTCAAGGCCTTTCCTAGCAATTCCAGCACGTCGTGATGTAGTGCTGGAACTGCAACTCTGGCAAAATAGTAGCGGCTGGGAACATGCCATTTTGGGCAGATGGTTGACACAAATTCCACAAAACCCAACCCTTCAACAAAAGAAAAAGGGAGAAGGTCCAGTGCTAACATTTTAGCCAGCTTCGCATTGTACAAACGTGCTATTGGGTGGTTGCGTTCGTACTGCCCCTCACCCCCAAACATGCTGATAATGGTAGGCTGCATGGTTTTCCTTTCTCTTAGGCTCAACGCACTTTTTGGTAGTGCGGACCTGGTACTTCTTGGTGTCTCCGGCTGACTCTTACTCTTGTGCCACTGAGATGTTGCTGAAGATGTGTGCAACGTTAAGACTGCACTGCTGGGGTCAGGGACACCTTGTGTACCACTAGTGAGAATGTCTCCCTGTCCTTCCTCTTCCACCGTGATCGGATCTTCTTCTACTCCTTTATCCCCACCAACACCAGTGGTTGCCGTTTTTTTCTGTCGCAAAGGTGGTCCTCCCAGCTGATCAAGTGGTGTTTTTTCAGATGGGTCATTTGGCCTCCGGTACCATAGTTTGTACCAAGCTTACCACGACTAACAGAGGTATTACAAATGGAGCATATAGCAATGTTCTCCTCCTTTTCGCTAACCGTAAAGAAGTCCCAAACTGGGGAGCTTAACTTTGGCCTCCTGCTGGAGGTGCCACTTCCAATGCCGGATGATCTGTAGGGTGTGTGTTGAATTTGACTCTGTGCTGCTGTACCACTACCTACTCCTACAGAGGTGGTGGTTGTGCTGGATGTAGGTCGCTGCCGGGCCTTTGCTAATGCAAATATGGAAGCTGTAGGTCGTGTTGGTGTTACCTGTGGAGGTATGCGTGCTACATCCCTCGCAGCGATTTTGGATAGAGTAAGAATGTTGGTCTCCATCTCCTCGGGGCCGGGAGTGATGTTCATGATGACTGGCTCGTCGTCATCATCATCATCATCTTGCTGTTCTACATCGACCTCCATAAGTGTAAGGCTTTCTGGAACCTTCCTTTTCCCTAGCTTGGTCTTGGAACGTGGCTCCCTCTCAGACTCAGTTTGAGGCTTCCAAGTGGCATCTAGATCATCAGAAGGGGGCTTGGCGAAGAACTCGATGGACTACCCCTCCTTTTCCTTGCTGGGGATTTGGAAGACAATGGATCTTCTGAATGAGTGGCTTCTTCTTCTACCTCTGCATGAGGCTCAATTTCCTGAACTGCCCCTACTTCAGGAGGAACAACAACTACTATTGCGGGCGGTGGTTGCGGCTGTTGTTGTTGACCACTTATCTGCTGTGTTTCCTCCTGCGTTGATTGGGTACTACTTTGAGATAGCGATAAGTTTATCTCCGGCTCAGCATCACTGCTTTCCACCATTAGGCTGGCTACCTCTTCTCCACTCATGTGCTTGGCCCTGGGTTGGTGGGTTGGGTCCACTGATGCGGATGTGCTGCCCCCAGCTTGCCTCCCGGACACCGCTGCTGCAGGCGCAATTTTTTTTCCCAAAAAGGTACTGGCCGGCACACCAGACTTCAGTGTCACTTGCTTCTTCTGTTCCTTCTTCTTCTCAATAGCAACTTTCTTGGTACTGGAGGACCTGGTACCTGCTTTCTTTGGGCCCATCTTCTTCAGATGTCAGCAGCACTCAGTTGCAGAGATGTCTGGTCAGTCAGGTCACACGTCACGTTGTGTGTCCAGCAGCAGGATGTCTGTCTGGAAGTGCAACAGGCAATGTTGAGAGACACACCTCCTCCTCAGTCTTTGTGCACCTAAAAGCAAAAAAGGCAGAACATCAGTCAAACATAGCACAAATCAAACAAATAGAATATAGAACTTAGTGTGTGGTGGCCTCAATTATTAAATTTCAGAAACTCTTCCAACAACAACACACAGTGTAGCCATTTGTGAGACGTTGACAACAAGGCCAGGGCTTTACTGGCTACTGTACACTCTGGAAGAATAAGAATATTAAAGAACTAAAACTAAAATGTACTGGAGCATGTTTGGCCTAAATTTGTGCATCACGTCACGTGTGATGTATTATATAGCAGCATCAGGGAGCTGCAGCTGGCAATGGGGATGGATTTGGCAGCAGTAAAACAAGAGGAAAAATGGAAAGACACGCAGGCCTATTTGGCAAAAACAGCACACTAATAACTACCACAACAAAATGGCCCCCAGAAACATGGTGACTCACAGGCACAAGGCACGGCAAACAATGAACTCAAGCAGGCCTATATATGGGCAGACAAAGGATGCCTTATAAAACACACACCGCTTTCATGCAAAAACAAAAATCCACATGGCTAAAAACACTTTGGAAAGTTAGACAACCACTACAACAACACTATTATAATGACAGTACACACGCAAAAAATGCATTTATTTACCACACCCAATAAGTGAAATAGTCAGACCCTCCAAAAAAAGCCAGATTTCGGAATTCAATTTAATCTATTCAATGCCATCTAGGGCCTAAATGATGCCAAAGTTACACAGACTACACAGAAACAGTTTTATGCACCCATGGTGACTACCTCTGGGCCTACTGGCATACTGGGCCGCAAGCTTGGAGGCCTATGGCAAAAGCACAGTGGCTGGTTTAACAAAATGGCCGCCGCCCACATGTCCAGGCCACCCAAAATAACAAAAAGTGAAGACAAAGGACAGGACCAGGCAGTTGGAGACTGTGGGAAACTTGCTACCTCTTGGAAAAAATTGTAAAACAAAGAAAAAATGACTCCTTGATCACCAAACTACATCTAAATGACAACCTGAGGAGTTTTTTGTGCAAAATGAACTAAATCAACATTTTCGAGAAGGTTTACTGATGCTCGAGAGATATTGTTCGCCAGATTGTAAATCCTGCGTGTTCGGCATCGCGATCGTCACAAATTGTCGTTATCGCGCGCGCGAAAACGTACATTGAGCGCGCGAAGAAGTTAAAAAGTGTAAGTCCGCGTTGTCGCGCAGTGCGGACTTGCCCAAAGTCCGCGAGCTGAAGGCCCAGGGTTACCTACTGGCTGAAAAGGCCTATTTATTTAACAAACACCACAAAAAAGAAAATACGCTCAAAAAACCACTTTTACCAATTAAAAACAATGCCATCCATGGCCTCAATTATGTTACAATTCAACAGACAACACAAAACAGTTTTTATGCACCCATGAGGATGACTACCGCCGGGCCTACTGCCACACTAGGCCGCAACAAGCTTTGAGGCCTATGGCAAAAGCACAGTGGCTGTTCACACAAAATGGCCGCCAACAACAACAAGAAAAGGAAGACAAGACAGACAATGCAGGCCTATGGCAAAAGCACAATGCCTGGCTTCACAAAATGGCTGCCACCCACATGGCCAGGCCACCCAAAATAACAAAAAGTGAAGACAAAGGACAGGACCAGGCAGTTGGAGACTCTGGGAAACTTGCTACCTCTTGGAACAAATTGTAAAACCAAACAAAAATGACTCCTTGATCACCAAACTACATCTAAATGACAACTTGAGGAGTTTTTTGTGCAAAATGAACTAAATCAACATTTTCGAGAAGGTTTAATGATGCTCGAGAGATATTGTTCGCCAGATTGTAAATTCTGCGTGTTCGGCATCGCAATCGTCATAAATTGTCATTATCGCGCGCGAAAACGTACATTGAGCGCGCGAAGAAGTTAAAAGTGCAAGTCCGCGTTGTCGCGCAGTGCGGACTTGCCCAAAGTCCGCGAGCTGAACGCCCAGGGTTACCTACTGGCTGAAAAGGCCTATTTATTTAACAAACACCACAAAAAATAAAATACACCCCAAAAACCACTTTTACCAATTCAAAAGTAAACAAGGCCATCCATGGATGCCCGGCCTACATGATGTTTAAACTTTAAATTCAACAGACATCACAGAAACCTGCACCCATGGGTACCTCGGGCTCAAGTCTGGGCCTACTGGCTGAAATTCCAATCAAAGAAAAACAACTAGGCCCCTGCAGAAACTACAGGCCACAACAATACATTTAAAAAAATATGGAAATCCCCCCAAAAAATGTAGGTACAAACAAGCCCCAATCAAACAAACAAGTACACCAATTCTCCAACTTACTTGTAAAATATCAAATCCAAGAGTCCTCAAATCCAATCCAATGATATGATGCAGCAGACAGACACAAAAAGTGATCCTTCCAGGTCAAAATCAAAATGCAAGTGAACAGCACATGGACAAAACACTGGGAGGAGCCTGCTGGACAGGAACAGGAAGTTTGAGAATCAGGGGCACTTCCTTCCTCTTGGAAAAAGAGAAAAAGGACTCCTTGCTCACCAAACTACATCTCTAAATGACAACCTGAGGAGTTTTTTGTGCAAAATGAACGAATTCATCTTTTTCGAGAAGGTTTTATGATGCTCGAGATATATTCATCGCCAGAATGTAGTTTCTTCGTGTTCGGGATCGCGATCTTACCAACACTGCCGCCGGAAGTCAGATCGCGCGTCCGAATGACGTGTTCGCGGTCGCACACTCTCGCGGGAACTTGCGGCCGGATTCCAAATCTCGTGGCGCCCGCGAACGGATAGGAAGTCGCGTCGGCGAACGCAGAATCACGGTAGGTCGTTACCGCGCGCGCGAGAACGTATATTGAGCGCGCGATGAAGAAAAACAGCTACGCTACGCCGCAAATTGCGTAGCGCACGGTAGCTTCGCGTTCTACGCGAATCGCGAAGTTACCGCAACTTCGCAGGCTTCGCGAGCGTAGCGAATTTCACCGCCCAGGCTTAGTAATGAGGTTGCTGTTAATATTATTCTTATGAAACTCCATTTAGTCAAGTCCCAAGGACAAACAGGAGCTATGGCCTCGAAAACCCACTGATCAACATGTTTGGGGCCTTATTACGAGTTTGGCGGTCCTCCTACTGCCCTGCCACTGCTGTGCTGGCAGAAGGATCGCCAAGCCATTGGTGCGCCCACCCACCAGATTCTGATTCGAATCCAGGGCAGACATGCACTGCTGCTACGGACTCATGGCCGCAGCTATGTTAGGCTCATAGGAGAACCTTAACAGTGGACTGCCGCAGGAGATGCAGCTGAGGGGGAACCAATATGTGCAACCCCCGCCTGCACCCACAGGCCCAAAAGCAGCAGAGGGCCCTGTTAGGGCCCCCTTAGTTGCGTCTCCTGCCTCCCTTTTCATAGCGGGCTCACCGCCATTAAATGGGTGGTGGAAATCCAACTCGGATAATGCTTGGTGGTGCAGCAGCAGCAGCACCACCAGCATATTCCTGCCCCTTTCCTCTGCGCCACCACTGCGGGATCCAAGATCTCAGCGGAGGCGGCGGTCCTGTGGCAGTCCGACCCAACACTCGAAATATGGCGGGCGGACCTGCAGTGGTAGTGGTGGTCGGACCGTGAGTATAGCGTCCTAGGACCGCCATACTTGTAATAAGCCCCTTGGTGTCTTCTGGTGTTTCCTTTCTTTTCTGTGGGTAGAAAAGGCAGGAGTTTGTAAGATTTGCAGGACCTGCAAGAGTTGGAGATCTCATCAGTGATTTTGTGTCTGGTGCCTATAAGAAACATGCCCAAGGATTGTCAGTGCTTTACATTGAGACCATTGGAGGCAGCAGATCATAAAGGAGGCACTTAAGACCTTTCTACCCTAAGCAGCAGAATCCTGGACCACCTTTCCTGCGGTGCTTCACATAATTGAAATACACTTGTAAGGGTGGAGCTTGCTTTGCAAGTGAATTATGATTTGAAAGGTCGTGGATGCACTAAGATGGGCATGCAATGTGAAGAGTTTGGCACCTACTAAGGTTTTAGGATCAATGGAACAATTTATCAAGATAGTGATGTGATATATCAATTCAAAAATTGAAGAGTAGCAACCCTTTGACTTTGTTTAATATAGAAAGTATGCAATCTGAAAGCTTAGAGCAGCTCATTTGTCTTGTTTGAGTGCAACTGGTGGTGTGCAAAATTCACATGCCTTACTTTAAAATCCTCAGTCTAGTGCCTGAAAAATGTACGGTAATCACACAAAATGCAAAATGAAAAGCAGTTAAGCATGTACAGTCTGCAAAAACAAGATACGTTTCTAATATCGTTAGTAAATTTCCGACATCTTAAAATCTTAAAGCTATTTCTAAACACTATGCCAAATCTCAGCTAAGACATTAAATAGTAAACCTGCCTTTTGAATTTTTTTTTTTTTTAAAACTTCTGTTTATTGATTACTGGACAATATTGAGAAAGTACGGTTACAGAGTAAATCTTAATGTACATTTCACGCCTTACAGCACATTGACATAGGCATGGCAACATTACAGTTAAAACAGTGATTTTGGCAGAGATCGATAATCATCATTCCTTACTCATCTAGATCAGTCAGAGTTCGTGTCTGACTCAGTCAGAGGCGGATTACAAATGTTCCCTCTATACACGTTCCAGGCTCCCCACATTTGTTTCCACTTTTTAGGGCAACCACTGTGTATGTACGTCACCTTTTCTGCCACCATAGCACCATCCATATCACTGCACCAGTCATGGTGCGTCGGGGAAGATTGTGAACCCCAGTATTTAGCTATATTTCGCTTGGCAAACATCATTCCTAGGGTCGCCCAGTCTTGTGTTGCATGGTTATAGTCAGTTGGCTCCCAGATATTCAAGAGACATCTTCTAGGTTCTGGTAGGACAGTTACTCCATTGACCTGTGTAATGGTTCGCATAACTGTTGCCCAGTAGGACGCTATCTGTGGGCACTCCCACAGTGTGTGATAAAATTTACCCACTGCTCCGCGCTGCCTTAGACAAAGCGCATTTTCAGCCCCTCCTATTCTGTGTAGGGTCTCTCTGGTCACGGTGTAGTAACTACGATGAAGTATTTTCAGTTGTACTAATCTTAATTGTGAGGAGATCGCCACTTCGCGTGGAGATGAGAGCGCTTCCTGCCAGTCTGTGTCATCTAATTCTCCGATTTCATTCGACCATTTTTCGCTAAGCGGTTTCGTGGGATCTGGTTGATTATTAATAATTTGGCAGTAAGTGAGGGAGATGGCCTTTTTGTCTATGTACTCTGTCAGCAGCCTGTCTTCTAATGGGGAGGCCTCAGGAAGTGTAGTGCCAGCAGGTATAGCTGCCATGAGTGCATGCCTGCTCTGTATGTATCTGAATATTTCGGAGGGTGCCATTTTGTACTGATCCTGGAGGTGGGCAAAGGTAACCACTTTTCCCTTGATCCATAAATCACCAACTGTTGATATTCCAATGGAGTCCCATCGTTCAAACCCTTTACTAGTACTGAGTCTGCCTAATCATTGCGTTTCCCAGAGTGGGATAAGTTGGGTCATGACACCATCCCATCCTAGTTTTTTGAGTACTATTTGCCAAATTTGGACTGTGTGCGCTGGAGGTCCTATAAATGGTATAATACGCTTTTTAGTGTATAGTGCCCTCATTACTCCCCCTTCTCCCAACCCATGTCTATCTGAGCTAAACGCTGGGTCTGTTCCTGTTGCGTGAAGCCACTGATTAATTACTATCAATTGGGAAGCCCAATAACATATTTGTATGTTTGGAAGTGCTATTCCACACTCGTACCAGCTCTTTACCAATTTATTCATGGTGATACGGGCCAGTTTCCTTTCCCAAAGTAAATTGGACACTTCCGCCATAATTGCTTTGAAGTAGCTTGTGGGAACCAGGAACGGGGTATTTTGCAGAGCATAGAGAAACCTGGGAAGTGCCATCATCTTGAAAAGTGCAGCTTTCCCTAGCAGTGTTAATGGCAAGGACTGCCAATGCTTCGCATCTCGTTGAAGTCTTTTCAGAGGTGGCATGAGGTTTTTTTCCATAAATTCCTCAGGGCGTGGTGTGATATGGAATCCCAAGTACTTGAAACATCCCTCCACTATTTGTAAATTACACCCCTTCGGGAGTTGCGGCAGGGGGCCATGAAGGACACAGAGGAGTTGTAAATTACAGCCCTTCGGGAGTATGAAGGACATAGAGGTGCGACTTGGTCCAATTAATGGTATAACCAGAAAATTGGCCATATTGTTCACAGATGCCCAAGAGTCTGTTGATGGACTGCTTGGGGGATGCCATATAGAGCAGCACATTGTCAGCATATAGGGATACGCGATCCTCCCATCCCTCCGCCCAATGAAGCCCTCGAATAATCGGGTCCCTCCTGATCCATGCTGCCAATGGCTCCAGTATAAGGGCAAATAGGAGTGGTGATAGGGGGCACCCTTGACGTGTTCCGCGTCCCAAAGGGAAGTCGGCTGAGATATGACCGTTCACCGTTACGTGAGCTAGAGGTTTTGTGTACAGAAGCTGTATCCAGGCGCAAAACTAGGGGCCAAAGCCTAGATGCTTAAGGACAGCGAAGAGGAAGGGCCATTCAACCATATCAAAGGCCATACGCGCGTCTAATGAGAGGATGACAGCTGCCTCCTGGATTGTGGGTATGCGCGCCACGACACCATGCAGACGTCTCAGGTTAAGGGCTGTATTTCTACTCGGCATGAACCCGGATTGGTCCGGATGCACTAATGCAGTGAGATGGGGAGTTAATCTAGCTGCAAAGAAGTTTAGCGAGTATTTTGGCCTCTGCATTAATTAGTGATATTGGCCGATAGGACGTACATTCCCAGGCAGGCTTCCCGGGTATGTGAATTGCCACTATCGTTGCTGTACGTTGGTCCCTCGGAGTTCCCCTGCTTTTAGGCTGGTTACATACATATTTAATAGGTGCGGAGTAATCTTAGTTGCTGTTCTTTTGTAGAGCTCAATAGGTATACCGTTAGGTCCCACTGCTTTCCCTGATTGTATGGCACCTATAGCTAATTGGAGTTCGTCTATTGTGAGGTCAGCCTCGAGTGTCAGGGCCGCCTCCGGCGTTAGTGTGGGCACTCTGATATCTTTTAGGAAAGCTTGTGCCTCCTCAATTGTCGTAGAGGACGTCGGCATGTAAACGTGTTTGTAGTGTTTTGCTAATGTGTTAAATATTTTCTGTGGGTCTGTTATGATTTCCTCATCTTCCGTGTGTAGTTGTGCGATCGATCGACTAGCTCGCTCTCTCTTGTCCAACCAGGCCAGGAGCCTCCCTGCTTTATCCCCTACTTCATATATTTTATGTTGCGAAGCCTGAAGCCTGGCCTTCATGTCCTACCATAGGTACCCCTTGTATTCCTGTTGTTTCAAATTGAGGGCCTGGGCTACAGCTCTCATCGGGTTTTGGGCATAGAGCTTTTCTGCGTGTGCCACGTCTTGTTCTAGGGTCTCTATTTGTTTCTTCTTTTCTTTTTTGTGACCTGTAATTAATGAGATGGCCTGGCCCCAAAGGACTGTCTAATTGGCCTTCCAGAGGGTTACTGGGGAGGTGACTGAGTGTTCACTTTCTTGGAAATATTGTTGCGTTTTGGTAGTTATGCCTTTTAGGATCTTGGGGTTTTGTAGAAATCCGGGATATATGGGAAAGGTACGGCGCCGAACCGCAGTATGGTATGTATAGTTAATCACAATTGGGGAATGATCGGAGATGCCTCTAGGTAAGTTAATTACGTCCATTATTTTCCCAAGGCTATCTGTCAATGTCAGTACGTAGTCTATCTGGGAGAGGCTATTGTGCACCCCGGAATGAAAGGTGAATTGTCGACTCAAAGGATAACGGAAACGCCAAGTATCTATGAGGCCGAGTGCCTCAAGGAACTCCGCGAATTGGGAGGTTTTATTGCTGTGGTGTCTAGGGGGTCGACGGTCGAGAGCACCATTAATGGTGGCATTGAAATCTCCACCTATCAGGAGTTCTCCTTCTGGGAGAGCGAGTAGGAATGCGCTAAGGGCCGGGAGGGCCACTGAATGAAGTGCTGGGGGGATATATACTGATACTATGTTATATGCCCGTCCTTCCCATTGGCATGAGATGCCGCGAAGCGGCCCTGATCATCTGTCCACGTCCATTTAATAACAAGCGGGAATTGTTTCCGTACTAAGATACCCACCCCTCGTGAACCTGAAGTAAACTCGGAGTATACCGCCATCCGGAAGCCCCATCTGTCTAGAGCGTTACAGGAGGAGCCCATTAAGTGTGTTTCCTGAATCAGGGCTACCGCCGGGGCGTGGCGTTTTAGGTACTGTAAAACTAGTCCTATCTTGATTTTGTCGCCTAGTCCATTAACATTCCATGTGAGCAGTGATAGGGAGGTACCTGACGCGAGGGAAGTCGTCGGTGTGTCGGTCTCATGGTCAATCAGTATTGTCGTGTCCGCCATGTCTTGTGACTCTGTAGTGAGAAATCGAATGACAATGTGTTAAAGGCGCGATGTAGAAGTAGTGACTCGTAACCATAACCCATATCAAACATGTAAACAACATAAAACATAAACAAATTAACTGTATCCCCTTACCCACCCCCTCCCTGCCTCCCTGCTTGACGGACCCAAAATTACCCGCCATCCCAACTTTGCAGAGTGCTTAGTTCCCATACCCAATACCTTGATGGGGGAGAAAGTTCTCCTTGTTGGCATAGCATAATTCCTAAAGTTAGCTTCAATTTGCAAATGGGCAAAATTAAACAAATCTGTGTCGAACAATGTCTGAGTAGTTGCTGGCGGATGCATCGTTCTTTCGTGCACAGTCACTGTCGCAGAATCCCTTCGGCTGTGTTCCTCGGGGTTGTCCCTTCATAGTGGAGTAGCGAACAGTTTGTTCATCTCTACGCTCGACATTTTTTGGGCTTTAACAGCAGTGCCGGAAGCCATTGACGGTGTAAAAGCATTCATTCCTCCCCGCCCGTCCACGACGCATACTCCATTGTCCTAGTCTCGTCAGATTGCGCTGATGACTCATCTTGCAAGCGTTGTCTGTATCTTCTGCCTGACCGTCCGGAGCCCGGGGCCCTACGCCATCCCTCCAGCCAATCTTGCGCCTCTTCGGGTGTCATGAAGAACCATGTTTTTCCCTCTGCCTCAACTCTTAGCTTTGCCGGGAACAGCATTGAGTATTTGAGTACACGATTTCGGAGCTCCTTCTTCACCTTTAGAAATCTGCGTTGTTGCTTTGTTACTGCCGCGGTGTAGTCCGAGAAGATTGTGGCAGTGCTGTGTTCAAAGCGTATCGGAGGAGCGATACGGGCCGCCTGCAGTATTACATCCCAATAACGAAAATTGAAGATTCGAGCTAGGATGGGCCTTGGGGGGGCTCCCTGCTTGTGTCTCCCTCCTGGGACACGATTATCTCGTTCTACGGAGAAATAGTTGGAGAGTCCTCGTGGCTGCAGTTGAGTTTGATAAGGTCTTCAACTAGTAGGTCGAGAGCTATTCCCCCGGATTGCTCCGGGACGCCAATAAGTCCTATATTATTACGCCTTGAGCGTCCTTCTTGATCGTCGAGCTTGGCGATCATCATCTTATTGTCGGCTTCGAGTTGGCGTATTTGTTTTTTCAAAGCGGATGTGTCGCTGGTGAGGGTGGATGTAGTTGTTTTGACCTCTCCCACCCTAGTGGTTAACTTGTGGAAATCCGCCCTGATTAATGAAAGCTCTACCAAGATTGAGCCTATATGTGAGTCTAAAGAGGTATGTACGTTATTCAGGGTGGTCATGATGTCTTGCAATCTGACGTCTGATTTTTCTGCTGCTGTGGGACTTGCCGCTTGAATCGGATCCTGATCTGTGGATTCAGATTGGGCTTTGGTATAGGCGAACTTCTCTAGTTTTGTGTGCTGCGTACCCCGCTGGCCCCTGCCTCCCATCTTAGCGCGTCGCAGTCTATTTCACTCAGAGCAACTGGGGCTTGGGTGGTACTCACCGCCGCCTGCCTGTGTGTCGTATGGACACATGCGGCCTGTCGGGTTTCTCACCTCAGGCCAACTATGGTGCAGGAGTGTCGCCTATGGGGCGAATAGCCCAGGGAGGAGGGGGCTTCCTCTGTGTCGTGCTGCTACATTCGAAGAGGCCGCGCTGCGGCAGTATCTAGCTGGTGACTTGGTGGATGTGGCCTGACTTTGCTGAGTCTGACTGTGCAGCGTATCTGGTTAGCATTGTATGATGAGCCTGTGACCCCGTTGATTGCCACCTGCAGCTGAAGAAATTGTTCTCGCATATGGGGTCCCTCATGAGCGCTTTGTTTCAGGGCGTTTCTGTTGTGCAGTGTGTCTCTGTTGAGCCCACCTTCAGCGTGCATTAAGTCATCCCATATGAGGGGCAGTTATCCTCAAGTCTCAGGGGCCCGTGTACTGGTGTATAGTGGCCTTTGGTCAGATCAGCGCGTGGGCAGGGTGTCTGTCATTTCCCTTCAGCAGGAGTTGTCCATTTTTATTCAGCGTCCCTTCGCCCAACTGCATTCATTCAGGCCCTGCTGCATGGCGTGTACCTTGGCGGGCGCAATTCAGCCGCATGTCATCTCCGCTGGCAGGGCTCTTGCCAGTCTGGCAGAACGCTTCAGGTTCGTCGTATAGGGAGGAGGTTCCGCAACTTTAACCTCGACTTTGGCGCCGGGTCTCTTTCCCGACTGCAGCCTCTCCTCCGTCTGTCGTCCCCGGGGCTTCAGTATCTCAGCGGCTCCCGCTCTAGAGCCGTCCCCTGCAGCAGTTCAGTCTGGTACGTTGCGGCGGGTCAGGACAGGGCGCCAGTCATCGGCAGCGCCACCCGTTCCCTATATCGCCGTCGGATATTGCCAGTCACGTCGCAGTCGGGCCGGAGGAAAATCTAGTCCCCAGTCTTGATGTGTAGCACAGGCCGTACCTCCTCACGTCGACGTTTCAGAGCCGATAATGTGCGGACCCGCTTTCAAATTAGCACATCCGATTCTCCGCTGATTGTGGTCTACAGCCCAGTGCTATAGGGAAGTGTATGCCAGCGGATCAGTATACGGATCGTGAGGGAAGCTGCCTGGACGACGGAGGCTCTTCAGGCAGCAGCCATTTCTCTCGGCTGCTAGCCACGCCCCCCGCAATAGTATTTTTTTCGCCTTTTTAATTTTAGAGGTTTTTAGAATGGATCGCACAGTATACCTTTGAATATGTGGCTACAGTTATTGCTTAACAGAGCTCCGCCAAAGAAGCAAAATATGTGCTCTTGGTGAAGGACACCGTCTTCACGGTTTCTGGAATCATTGAGAGTGGTTGGTTTGGCAATCTGGTATGATCTCTGGCGATAATTCTAGCATAAAGACCTTTCCCAATCAATGGTCAAATCCTTGGGTTTATATGTGATTGCAACACTGACTTATCTCGTATTTGCAAAACAAAACAGGGTTTGGAGAAAGTAAATTTTTCTCTAAGACGAAACTATCACAGAACAATATGCATCAGGGCCATCCACAAGTTGCCACTAAGCCCTTAATTTTGTATACAATAAGCTTACACTGTAAGGGGCTATCTTGTAATGGCTGTGCCCTTTAATATAAATAAAAAACATTTCAGCCTACAGGGTTGTCGATCATGCTGATATTGGCATTTTTTGTGTGTGCTCTAGGAAATTCACGCATTCTAATACAGATAAAGGAAGGGTTAACCACAGTCAAGGAATGAAAACAGACTGCCTAAATAGGAGCTGTCATGGTTTTCAAGACAAATCGTGAGGGACTTCCACAAAGCTTTGAAGCTGATGAAGTAAAGAAAAAGGTAGTAATCTGATAATTTCTACTTAGCATTCCAAAAGTTGATGGGACCACACCTGAACAAGTCAAAAATGTGTTATCAGAGCTAGAACTAACCTATCCCTGCTGACATAATAAAGGTTCTTGGAGATCATGGAGAAGTAAGGAAATGTGTAACCTCTAAGCCTTGCTTAGGCATCAAGAAAAATGTCTACTGAGTATTCTTACAGATCTGGCCACCAAATAAATAACCTCAGAAGTTTATGATTCTGGTGGGAGACTAGGAGGACTACTTGTAACATTCATTAGAGAGAACTGATCAGATGGATTGTGACCTTATCGAATGCCCCAAAACTCATATTTTGAGGAAACCAGGATGCCCAGACCACACCCGAATTGGATAGGCCTATGCAGTGTACCATTATTTTCTTGTTCAGTCAAAAATGCCTAATACCTTTGGCCAAACGTCCTAGACCTTTGAATCAGGTACCATCAAACTCATTGATGTTTCTCACCATGGAGACAAGGTTCATCCAAAAGAAAACAGGTTTCTTTTGTTCCTTGGATAAGGCATTTTACCGTAAAGGAAACACTAAGCAACTCTAAATATAGATTGTGTGCCATTGTTCTAACAATAAGAACAGCCTGTTTCCTAAAACTACCTCTATGCACTGAGATCCAGTACCCAATTTGATAGCATCTGATTCTAAAAGGCATTTCTGTTGCCTGGCCAAAAAAAGATCTTCTATTCTAAGTCAAGATATGGGATAGACACCAACTTAACTCCTCCCCTGTGTCTGAATATTGACAAACCAACACTGAGTAAGAAAGGCCTCTTTACAAGTGAACAGCTTTCGATCTCCGGAGCACTCTGTAATGTAAGAATGTTGGAAAATAACTGTTTGGACACTGATACAACACCTACAATCTGGGCTAACCTCATAAGTAAGAACCTGTACAATTTCAACACAGCTTAACTCTCCTTTATTGCCTTGATAGTTGAGGTTACCAGAAAAAGCACTTTCACTTCATTCGTTAGGAAACCCAGAAACTGATTAAGCGGGAAGCTATACAGACTTCCTGTCATTGATGACAAATGGCAATGGCTGACAACTGAAACTGCCATCTAAACCGGATTGCCCAATATCCCCTTTGCATTGAGAATGGACAACGTATTGTTCAAGGTATACTATAATTTATGTTCTCCTCCATCTCAATAGAGTCGTCACTGGTTTGAAAAGCTTTGCAAGGCACTAGGGGGCACAGGAGAAGCCAAAACTAATGCAGATTCCTCTGACAAGCATCTTTGCATTATATGTTTAAACTTCACAAACATCTTGAAGTACATCTGGCAGAGGGAAGCCATTCTTGCTGCTTTGGTGGGCAGTGTGTGGCCTTTTGCCTTAGTACTCAGTGTTGTCTTTCATTATGACTCACATTTCCATCATATTCCCTTACCCACCTCTGACCGAGTCCTTGTCCTTAGACCCACCCCAGGCTATTACCCAGCCCTCACCTCTGCCTCTCTGCTGAGTATGCAAAACAGGTGCTAAAGCTGAGCCTCAGAAAAAGCAGAAAAATGTTAACTTCTTTCTTGATGCATACTTTTTTAACTCCACTGAGTTTCATGTGTGGAGAAAAAACCTTTGCCCGCCGACAGTGTGAAGCTAAGAGGATACTCGTTAGGGGCTAATGTGTCTATCACTATGTTGTGCTGTGAAAATGTTGTTGTTTGTGGCAGAAAGGAGTGCTACAGTGGGGGATATAAAGTGGTGGCACAAAGTGGTGGCACATCTCATAGCTGCTGGCAGTATTTTATGGTGTTGAATGCGAGTGGCCATGAGTTATCCTTAAAACTTTCCAGTTCAGATGACCAAGTAGGTTGACTGACTGAGAAATAAATGGAGCACTGGGGAGATTTAAGAACAGCTTAGAGTAAAGAGTAGCAAGAGGGTAGTGAGTGAGCAACAATAAAATGAGTTGTGAAGACGATAAGTGGATAGTTTGTTCATGGATGACATTTAGGGGTCACCAGGGGTCACAGCTGTGACCGCTGGCTTGCCCTTGGCAACCTCTGGTACTGCCTTTGCAACTTCTGACTTCAGAGGTTGTAAAATCAATGCCAAGAACACAAGACCAGCTATGCATTCCTTTATTTCTGTCTGTTTTCTATTACACTAATACTCAATATTATTCTAATATTCACTATTAGTTAAATCAAAAATGGAGTGGCATATGTGGTAAATAGCAATAGTTTTAATTGTATGTTGTGTGTGTGCATGTGGGTCAGAATGTGTTTATGTGGAAGACCATGTGTATATGTCAGAGCAGGTGTAAGCATGTGTGGGTGAGAGCCAGCGACAGGTAGTGAATGAGAATGAGGCCCAGAGGGGGGTATTTATGAGCCCCTTGCAACACTTTTGCCCCACCGTTGAGTCACTTTTCGTGATGCAGCGGCGGCGTAAACAATGAGCCACATTGTGCTATATTTACAAGGTAACGCATCTATGCAGATGCAGCACCTTGTAAAGCCTTGTGCCACATTATACCTGCATCAGGAATAATGTATGCAGTGTGGGATTTTCCATGCAACAAAGCCTAGTAGGAGTGGCGCAGTGAAATCTATTAGATTTTACTGCGCCACTTCTATGACGCCACTGCATCAAAACCTTACGCATGCCTCATAGCAGGTGTAAGGGTGACGCAGTGCTATGTGCATGGGCCTGCCTCATGCATTGCTGGAGTTGCATCATGCTTGCGACACAACTCCAGCAATGAGTGACTTTTGCGCCAACAGATACGTCAGGATTCCTGACCCATTTGTCACTCCTTGCGATATGTAGTACAGTAAATACGGTGCATCCATCGTGTCTCAAGGAGGGAACAGTGAAAAATGTTGCATCGCTGTTTTCACGCAGAGATGCAACAGTTTTCATAAATAAGCCCCATAGTTTCCATTCTGTAACATAAGGCAACGCTTCACCAATGTTGTTGCGCTGCATTGTGTCAAAGGGAGAGAGAAAATTTGCACCATATTCACAAAGGTGTGGTGCATTTTTCTTTCCTATGGGCTGCTGCATTTTTGTCAGCCATGCACCAATGCATACAACCTTGTGCCACAGTGCAAGGGGTGCGCATTTACTGAAGCATAGCTTTTGTACTGGAAGGAGTTCCCTCCAGTACAAAAGCATTGCTTTAAGGCTATTACCCCACTCAGTTTGTGTTCTGTACAATGCAGCACACATGCAAAGGTAAAAAAAATTAGGAGAAATTTAAAACATTTCTCCTTGTTATGCCTCCCTTGAGGGGTCCACCAATGAAACTCTCCCTTGTCACGAAATAGCACAATGCAGCGCATAGCACAATTTTGCTTTCATTTGGGATACTATCCAATGCAAATCTGGATTTGCATTGGATAGGAAGTCCCACTCTAACACTTTGTACTGGGTTTGTGTCATATAAGTGACACAAACGCAAAGCAATAGTAAACCTGGGCCTGAGTGCAAGTAAGTATGAGTGAGATTAGGAGCGAATGCAAGTTAGTGAACGAGAATGAATAGGAAAAGTGTGAGGGGGTGTAAGAGAATATGAGTGTGGTGTTGGATCAATGTGACATGCCTTTCTGGAAAAAATCAGAGTCAAGGATCATAGGATGTCACTTCCTGTCATTAAGGTCAAAGGGTATGTGATGTCACTTCCGCTGCCCCTGGCTTTTTGGCAGGCGTGGCCCCTGCAGGTAAGAGCGGTAGGGCGGGGTGGAGGGGAGTCGACAGACAACGAGGGAAAATTACATTTTTTAAAAAGAACACCACATCGCTGACTAAGATAAGTGGGTTTCTTTTTTTTTAAATGTAATTTTCCCTCGTCGTTGTCGTCGACTCCACCCCACCCTGCCCCACCACCTCACCGCTCTTACATGCACGGGCTGCTCCTGCATTTTGGTTAATCTACACCCATGTGTATGTTACTCACCCTAAAGATCAAACTGAGTAGCATGAACTGGACTCAATAGCTACCGGGTACCTTTTCTGCTCTTTTTTCTGATGATGGTAGATAAGTAGGACAATAAGTGAAGCTGAATACTTGGTGATACCTTTAAGGAGGCTTTTTCAATAATCCAATTTACTCATGCCAATATATTAGTAAGTGACATATCAATGCGAAATTGAGATGAGGGTGAATATTCATGATAGCAATTAGTTAGAAAATCACTGCAGAATCCTGGTAAAGATAAAGGGGTAGATTCACTAACAATTTGTAGCAGGTTGCCATCACAAAATTAATTTGGGATTTACTTTTCAGTGCATAAAGTTATTTGTGGTTCAAAAGTAGCCCTAACGTGATGAAAAGTAGCACTACCACTGCTTTGAGTGGCTTTATGTC
This sequence comes from Calotriton arnoldi, assembly GCA_963921515.1. NCBI lineage: Eukaryota > Metazoa > Chordata > Amphibia > Caudata > Salamandridae > Calotriton > Calotriton arnoldi. The sequence goes on along the minus strand of CAWUFW010004448.1, from coordinate 790,984 downwards.
AAGGGGTTTACCATGGGTGATACATGGGTGGTCTCATTTGTTTAAGTTTCAAAGATAAGTTTATTAACAGTATGTCAAAAAAGGAACAAAAAAACACAATAGCAAGCAGCAAAGCATCAAATATAACCAATACAAAACATATTATTAATGGCAAGTAGGCAAATGATTATATAATAGAAGAAAGGTCCATGATAGGGATAACAAAAGAAAAGGGTATAAAGGAGAGAAACCAGGTACGGGACTTATTAATTATTCAATTAAAGCAGATTTACAATAGAACAAGTGAAAATTGGAAGAAATGAACATAAACAGATAGATCAAGGGGGTTGAGCAACTTCTTGAATACGTGGTACTGGAGCAAAGGATCTTTTAGCACTATCATCCAAAAACGTTGTAACAGGAGACCATAAGAGTAATCTTTTGTGTTTCAGGGACATGGGAAATACAAAAGTTGTGTCGAGTCTATGATTATGGCAAACGGCGTACCACCAAGCTAAATATGAGAGTCTGGAGGCATCCTTCCAATTTTTTGTTATCTGCTGAAAAGCAGCAGCTAATAATAGGTCAATAATTTGTGTTTGGGTTTTAGGTTTGTTCCAGCTATTAGAGAGACTTCCTAGAAAAATATTTACAAATGTAAGGGGAATGTTGGTGTTAAAAATAGCATTAATTTGGGTCCAGACTGATTCCCAAAATCGTGTAACTTGTGGACATAAAAAAGTAAGTGATGAAGATTTGCCTGTGGATGTGAGCAGGACCAGCAAGCGTGTGAGATATCACAATGCATTTTATGCAGCGAAACTGGCGTGAGCAATAGTCTGTTATAAATAAAGAAAAGAGTTTGTGTAGCGCTAGCAACTCTGGAAGATTTTCTAATTTTCAACCAAATTTTATCCCAAATAGATGTGGGCCAGTGAGTATTTAAATCTGTTTCCCAAGAAATCTCAGTCTTTGTTTTAGCTCTTGGTGGGAGAGGGGATAGAAGACAAGTGTAAAGGGTGGAAGCCTTAGGCGATCTGCCAAGAATATTAGACCAGGTGTGATCAATTGGTACGGGGGTGTGAGGTAGGGATTGAAAATATGAGTAAGAATCTAATATGATAGAGCATAGGATTAAAAATGTATGTGAAAATGATGAGGGTAAGTGAAAAAGAGATCGAGCTTTTGAAAAAGTTAAAAAAGTGTCATTCTCAAATAATTGATGCACCCATAAGATACCTCTATCTCTCCAAGTTCTCCAATAAATCGGTTTTCCCTTGACGCAAATAAAGTTATTATGCCAAATAGTGGAGTTGAAAAATGTATTAAAATCATGTGGTTCTATATGAAGGAGTTTATTTAGACTGCTACATAAGTGTTTAATAATTGGTGTATGTAGGTTTTGGGGTTTTCTCGTGAAAGATAAGTATTCTTGAAAAGAAAATGGGGAAAGAAAAGAGTTCTCTAGTTCGATCCATAGAGGTAAATCAGGAGAAGGAGTAGACAACCACTGAGAAACCTGTTTTAATAAAAAGGCTTTATGATATTTGGGAAAATCAGGGAAACGGACACCGCCTTCAGATTTCGGACGTGACAGCTTTAATAAGGACATTCTAGGTTTTTGTTCAACCAAAGAAAGGAGATAAGAATGGAATTAATTTTGTGAAACCATTTCGTAGGGATGGAAACTGGAATATTAGAGAGAAGATAAAGAATAGTAGGTGTTAACATCATCTTAATGATGTTGAGCCGTCCCCACCATGAGAGATATAACGGGTGCCACTTGGTCGTAAGGAGACTAAGCTTCTCAAGGTATTTATTGAAATTTAGATAAATCGATGACTTAATGGAAGGAGTGAACCATATACCGAGATATTTTATGTGAAGGGGATTCCAAGTAAAATTGGAAAGGGAAAAATCATCTTTAAAAGTATACTTAGTTAAAGGCAGAATTTCACATTTGTCATTGTTTAATCTATAACCCGAAAGTAAAGAATATGATTTGACTTCCTCCAGGAAGGCCGGCATGGAATTTTGAGGTTGGGAAAGGAATAAAAGAACATCGTCAGCATACGCAGTTAGTTTAATCTGTACAGAATTAGAGGTATAACCAGTGATAGTTGAATTCTGTCTTATTTTAGACAAGAATGGTTCTAAAGCTAAATTAAAGAGGAAGGGAGATAGGGGACACTCTTGTCTTACTCCTCTGTGGAGAGAAAAGTACGAAGAGGTAAGACCATTAGCAAAAATCGCAGCTTTAGGGTTCGAATAGAGCAGAGAAATTAAGGAAATGATTTTTGGGCCAAAACCAAACTATTTTAGTGATTGAAAAATAAAAGGCCAATATACTCTATCAAATGCCTTCTCAGCATCCAGAGCAATGGCAGCAAGGGGTTCTGATAGATTTGGCGATTTGGAGATGATGTCAAATAATATGCGGGTATTATCAGTAATAGATCGTCCTTTAACAAAGCCCGATTGTTCCTTAGCTAAGAGATGGGGTAGAAAGGATTCCAATCGAAGAGCTAGTGACTTCGAGAACATTTTATAATCTATGTTAACTAGGGAAATGGGTCGGTAGTTTTTGCAATAGCGTAGATCCTTCCCCTCCTTTGGAATAAGACAAATTAAAGCATTGAGGAAAGTACCAGAAGAGTTTCCAGAAGAAAGAAAAGAGGAAATTAATGTATGTAATTTAGGAATTATTATTTGGAAAAAATGCGAAAAAAATTCAACGGTAAAGCCGTCAGGGCCAGGGGCCTTATCTTTTTAAGGGATTTAAGAGCACTAAGTAAATCGGTCTGGGTTAAATCAGTTTCAAGGAGGTCAAGGTGCAAAGGCGGGGAAGAGGGTTTGTGGATTGAGGAGAGATAAAGAGAAATATCTTTCTCAGTCGGATATGACTCAGGAGTATAGAGTTGTTCATAAAATTTAACAAATTCTTGTAAGATATCAGCATCTTTGTGTTTAGAGGTGTTTGCGTCTGATATTATGGATTCAATATGAAGCTTATTTTGTTTGGCCTTTAAATAATTGGCTAACAGTTTGCCGGATTTATTCTGTCCGCCATAGAATTTAGCGCTAGTCTTTAAAAGAAACAAAGAGGCAGCATCAGTCGTGTCTTTATTATATTGAATTTTGGCCTTAATGAGATCAGATAAACAATGTTTCGACTTGGAAGTGTAGTGAGTATGTTCCAAATTCTTAATTTTTGAGAGGAGTTCCTTATTTAAAGCCCGAGCTGTTTTCCGCCTAGTAGAAGTGTAACGAATGATGAAGTCACGAGCAGAAGCTTTAAATGCGTCCCAAATTATATAAAAGGGCATATTATCCGTACTATTTAGAAGAAAGTATTCCTTGAAGAAAGAAATGAAGGAAGTGTTGAAGTGAGGATCTAAAAGTAGGGAATTGTTAAAGCGCCATCTCTTGGGGTGATCAGAATGAGGTAATAAGTCTAACAGGATGGAAACAGGGGCATGGTCAGAGATGAGTATAGGGCCTATATCAGCAGAAATGAGAGATTGGGAAACATTGTGTGATGTGAAGAAATAGTCAATTCTTGATTGGGTCTGATGGGGTGGAGAGTAGAAAGTATATTCTTGTAAGGACGGGTTACATAATCTCCAAGCATCAGATAAATGTAGTTGTTTTATAGTTTGCTTGAAAGTTGTATGTACTTTTGAAGGAGTGAAAGGGGTTGTGGATTTCCGATCTAAAAAAGGGTCAAAAACTTGATTACAGTCTCCAGCTAGAATTACATTACTATCATAAAGTTGAGAAATCAGTTGATTTAAATGGGACCAGAAAGAAGCGTCTCCAGAGGTAGGGGCATAAACATTAAAGAGAGAGAGAGGGATATCATCAATCTCCAACTTGGTGTATAGCCATCTGCCTTCCTCATCTCTTTCTTGCGAAATAAGGGAGGTCTTCAGTTATTTATGAATGAGAGTGATGACACCATTTCGTTTGCCGTCTCCAGGGGAGTAGAAGAGTTCACCAACCCAATTTTTCTTAAGCTTTAAAGACTCAGACTCAGTGAGATGGGTTTCTTGTAACAAAACGATCTTAGCATCCAGTTTAGATAAGTAAGATAACACCCGTTGTCTTTTAATAGGGGAATTTAAACCTTTAACATTCCAAGTAAATATCTTTAAAGCCATAAGTCAAGGAAGCTGACTAAATAGTACAATGAACCAGCCATATTACAAATGCCATTAAAAAACAAGTAAAATGCAAATAGATACAAGTAAAACTTGAAACTCAAAAAGATGAAAAAGGAGAAGGAAGGGAAGGAGAAAGGGGAAGGAGAGTGTACGAACAACAATTGAAGAGAATAAAAGAAATTATAGCGATATGAAAGGTGATGAAAATGAGCGTAGAAGAGCGAACAAAAGTACAAAGAAGATATGAAGAGAAGCATAAAAAACACAAAAGACATACTTACAAGAAAACCGAGACACATGTGGAGTGGGGGGAGATGAAGCCACATGGGACAATGGCGAATCCAGACTCCAAACGGGAAGGCGGGAAGGAGACAAACCCAACGAGCGAGAGACATAAGGGAAGTACATAAAACGTACAAAACCTGCAAGGAAAAAAGTAGGATTAGTTAAGCAAGCTGAACAACTGAGTGAAGAAAACAGTACCTGTAAACTATAAAAAAAAACCTTTCAGAGAAAATGTTAACAAGCAAATACAGGAGTACAAAGCTCAAACCAGACTAAACCAAGAACAATCATTTGTTATGCACCGAGGAGGTATCCATAAGCTCTGGATGACAAGAGTTGAGGAAACTTTTAAGCTTTATGGTTTCTTCGTAAGTAGTAGTCTTGTTGTTAAAGGTCACCTTAAATAGGCAAGGATGAAAAAGACCATATCGTGCACCAATAGAACGGAGAAGTGGTCTCATTGCTAGAAAGTCACGACGCCTGTCCTCAGTGGGTTTGGAATAGTCCTGAGAGAAGAACAAAGGATTGCCTGACCAAGCAATATGGTTAATCGCTCTGGCTGCAGATAGGACCTTCAGTAAATCAGTATATTCCAGGAAATACAAGATGAAACCTCTTGGCTTCCGTCCCGAAGAAGAACTTGCTGAAGAAGTAGAGGAAGAAGAGCCTAAACGATGGGCTCGCTGTATGTTGAGGAGAGTATCTTGTGGTAAGTTGAGAATCTTTGGGAGAAAGGACTTGAAGAAGTTGATGGGGTCTGACCCTTCACAACCCTCCGGCAAACCGTAAATGCGCAGATTATTGTGACGATTTCTGTTTTCAAGATTTTCAACTTGTTTTTGGAGCGTTGATACTTGAGAGTGAAGAGCCTCCATCTTGACGTTGGATAAGGAGAGAGATTCAATGGTATGTTCCACTGTCGTTATTCTGTTCTCCAGACTTGACCAATTATCAGTTAATATTTGCAGTTTTGAGTTGGTCTCCTCCATAAAGGGACGAAGGGCTCTGATTTCCTCTAGTAGTAGATCCATAGATACGGAAGAGGATTGTTTGGGAGGAGAAGGAGGGTCTTTCTTTAGGCGCTTGCTTGGTGCCTTATTGGTGGTTGAGGCAGCCGTGATGGAAAAAGACGCTGCACCCTTAGGTGAAGCATTCGTTGAGTTATCCATCGCCAAGTTGTGTATGCAGAGCAAAAGCAAAGAATGAAATTTAGCTTAGTTGAAATAATTCCAATACCCAGATGGGAAGAGTCGAAACCAGACCCTTCCAGGTGAAGAAAAAAACAATTATGGTAAAATACACTTTATAAACGTTAAATCCGCAACATGAAAATCAAAAATAGAAGAGCGAGTGGAGCACAGATAGAGGTGAGTAGTGGCAAGGCTCTCTATTCAGTCATGGTACAGCATTGTGGCTTGTAGAATAAACTCAGAGAAATGCTGCAGTCAATACGGAGTGAAATCTATCCAGCTAGTGGGTAAAACAGTAAATAGTTATTTTCTGCGCAAGAGCCCTTTCTTTTGTTTAAAAAAAAAATAAAGTACAGGCACACAAGAAAATAATGGCACAGATATAGACTTGAGTGTAGTTTGAGAGAGTCTGAGCGCTGAGGAGCAAAGTTAATAAATATTGCTGAGGTGCACTCACTATCAGAGGGCCAGGGCTGAAGAAGCTTGAAGCATGTTCGAATTAGGCATTAAAAAACAAACAAAAAAAAAAACTTCTGTAGAGAAACAAGGTGGCAGAGGCTGCTGCAGCGCATGCTTGAGCTGAAGGAATTCCGTGGCTGGAATCAAATAGAGCGCAATGCAAAATGGCGGCCGCATCAAAGACGGAGCCGCTCTGAGGTGCGTATAAAAGAAAGGAACAGCTTACAGAGCAGTGCGGGAAACTTCAGCGACATCAAAGTGAGCATCGGCGCTACGGCCGTCCTCGCTCACATTTTGGATAGCCTGCAGGCGGTAGGGAGCTCGTTAGGTTTGCCGTTGTCTCCGCCGTCCCGGGAGAGTCAGGGACTGGCGGCCATTTCCTTCGGGCGCTAGCCACGCCCCCCTGGGTGTTCTCATTTGTAAACAGGGCTTTTTACCAAAAAATAATGCATCTACTGGCATTAACTTGGAAAATTGTTATTTCTCGAAAACAGCATAGAGTCAAAGTGAAGAAGTGTTAATCTATCTCTAAGTATATATAATATTTTGTCATGGAAGGGCACCATTCCAGTAGAAAACCTACTCTTAACATCACACACACACCCCTTCACTATGGTGCAAGGGTGTGTACACTAACTCTTGGCAGTCTCAAGAGTGCCAGTGCAGGGTGGGAGGATAACAGCATCATATCTCAATGGACTTTCTTTTCACACAACTTCGGTTGCTACACTGCACTTTGTTAAAATAGTAAATGTGTCCTAATTTATGGTAGGCAAATCCTCAACTAGACAAATACTCCATGTAGGACTGGAAGTGTTGTTGAAGGTGGGAAAATATTGGAAGAGACAGAAGACAAGATAAAGTTGAAGTTAGAAAAAGAGTAGTCTCTGTAAAACCCTGAGCACTAACGAAATGATTAGGGGATCAACAGTGAGGCAGTCACTGTATGGGAGAAGGTTATGATATGTAAAAATCCCAGGTGATAGTCCAGTGGGGCATGCAGGACAGTCAATCAAACGAGGGAGGGATGCAAAAAGAGACGTTTGAGCAGCCCAGCGCACATGGATGCAAGTGGCACCAATCTTTCAAATGAGGGAGGAGTGAGAACATTGAGCAAACACAGGAGACAATAACATAGTCAGCGGTTTTGGCAGCTAAATGGGAGTGCAAGTATTACTATTCTCGTACTCTGACCTAGAACAAGACAGCAACTGACAAAAGAAAGCTATCACATGATGCAGTAAAACTTGAAAGACAGCAAAACAAAAATCTTGCAAAAATTGGGCCCCATAAAAGCGAATCAGTAAAGGTGCACAGCTTATGGAAATGATGCTTTAGAGAAAACAAGCAACAGAATGACTTACAAAGAATAAATGTATGCCACCCCCAAAAAGTCATGTGTAAACAACAAAAGTCATATCTGTATCAAAGTTTCCGTATGTACGCTGCTTGCAAAACAAACGTCGTCACCTAACCAGATGATGCGAATTAGTTAGTGGACATCAAATACAGGATAATCATCTCTCATTTCTTCAGGAAATACTAAAACGTTGACAACCCTCACCCCCACATTTCCGGCAGTACTTTATATCTTTCGTCCATGTCAATCAAAGCACGAGACACTTTAATGGGCTTTCTATTCCGACATGTGAATAATGTGCTATTGAGGCATATGAGAACAATCACAGCAGGTGGTTGACATCTCTCTGATGCAAATTACCATTACTAAGTGTTGGAATCAAAATAAAGTTTCAAGAGCAGAATTTGATGCTGTTTGCAGACAATGCCATTCCCAGAACTTGAAAGAGTTTTTCTCGGGGGCAGCAAAGACTATTGATTTAAAGATTAGGAATGAGCTATCCGATCTGGAAATAATAACTAACTTTTTCTCGGCACTTGCAGTCTTTCAGGCCGTTTCAGTTTTTGAAACATCAATAAGGGTGAGATGTGTTGTTCTGCTATTCGCGAGATTCTGTACATCTCTTAGGAAATTCTGGACATAATAGGCAATAGTACAATTTTCTGATCTTACCTTTTACGTAATAGCGAGACTGGCTAATAACACAATGTGAATGGCCATCGTGCATTAAGCTATTCCTCTTCTTTACCTTACAATCTAAAAATGATATGTGTATCTGATTTGTGCACACTTATCTAAAGAAGACCAGCAATTCATTTTCTAACTAAATCTGGAAAATTTCTTTCAGCAGCTCTTTTTTTTAGACAAAAATGAACATGTGCAGGCTCTTGTAATACAATGTGCAGCCGACATGCACAACTGAGGCATATGTACTGACCAACTATTGCAGGATGGCATTTGTTTACCTTTCCGTCACTGCAAACGCGATTGTTGCAAGTCCTAGCGCAAAACTGTCCTGCAGTGTTGCAAAGTTATGTAATTTAGGGCTAGATGTACGACAGTTTTTTGTGGTTGCAAAAAGGGTATTCAACCCTTTTGCTCTCGCAAAAAAACAGTGGTGGTATGTACTAACGCTATTTTGCGAGTCACAGACTTACAAAATAGCGTTTGCGACTCGCTATTAGGAAGGGGCGTGCCAAGGGCGTCCCTTCCTAATAACGAGTCCAAATTGTATGTACCATTGTTTCGCAACAGCATTTGTGGTCGCAAAACACTCGCAGTTTACCACCTACTTCAAGTAGGTGGTAAACCATTCGCATACGGGAAGGGGTCCCAAAGGGACCTCTTCCCCTTTGAGAATGGGTGCGAAATTTTTTTTTAAGAGCAGGCAGTGGTCCCTGGGACCACTGCCTGCCCTTAAAAAATGAAACTGAAAAGTTTCATTTTTCTTTTTTAAATGCATCCCGTTTTCCTTTAAGGAAAACGGGCAGCATTTTTTTTTTTTTAAACTCCTTTATTGAAAAAGCAGTCACAGACATGGTGGTCTGCTGACCCCAGCACGCCACTATCCTTGTGAGTGCTAGCCATTCCCAATGGGGATGCAAATTGCGCTTGCCTCATGAATATTGATGAGGCATGCAATTTGCGACCCCATTGGGAATAGCAAACAGTGTCTGAGACACTGTTGTACATTGCATTTTGCGAGTCGCAAATTGCAAGTCGCAAAGCGACGCAATTTGCGAGTCGCAAAATGCAAGCGTCGTACATTTGGCCCATCATCTTTGAACTGTAAAAGCATTCATTATATTTACACAAACAGCATTAGAAATAAAAACCATGTATTAAATTTGGTTTACAAATATTTGCCAGTTTCTTCATTTCCATGAATTGTGCGAAATCCCTTGGTTGCAGATAACTAGTGGGCACCAGGTGTTCCACTCCCTTTCTCCCCATTTGCACGCTTTACAGCCTTTTATATTTCAAAATCATTTGGTAGTAGTTAAAGCAGACATCTTTTCCAAGGACAGCTGAGTGAGCTCTATCCCATTTAAGAAAGGGAAGCTTGTCCATGCAGTCAATAGAATATAAGGCATTATTTTCTGTTTACCTAAATACTATTAAATGTGGGGATTTCTGGGTTCCAGCATGCTTGGGATTAGCTGATTTGGGACATTACGCTCAGTTCCCTGAAATTGCTATCACATCTTGGAGCCATGATACATTTAATTGTGGCACAGGTCAAAATAACACATTTGGAGAAAATCATGCACGGTTTCTTCCACAGCGTGATACAGAGAGCCATTTCTTGGTTGTTGATGCAAGATCTGCAGGGATGGCTGCTAGTAATGGGGTTTCTAGTTGGAAGAGGTATGCACCATTGTCCAAGTAGGGACCCTTCCTTCTAGTAAGGATAAGGGAGTTACAAACTTTAGATAACCCCTGCTTGGCACGACAGGCTTATCCCAAAGGCAATGTGTAAAGTAATTGCAACCAGACACACAGTAACACAGTGAAAACACTACAAATGGATACCACACCAGTTTAAAAAAATAAAGTATCTTTATGTAAACTAACAAAGACCAAAACAACAGAAATCCAACATACACAATTCAAAATATAACTATTGAAAGGTTTCAAGCAATTTTGTTCATAGAAAACTATAGATGCATGACTTTTACACAAAGTACCTCAAAATCAACAAAGCCAAACAGCCGCAGAGAGGGGAAGCATCAAATAACACAGCGATGCGTCAGTTCCTGAGTCCTTGGGGAGGTGATGCAACAGTTCTGCTGCACGCAGGAGAAGGATGTCTCGAATCCGGACTGTAAGGGGAAGTGATCCGTCAATTCCAAGATGGTTCTGGTCTGCAGGTGATGCGTAGGAAACCTTTCTGCACAGGTGCGATGTGTGGAAATCTTGATGCTCTGGAGGTCGAGGCGATGGCGGCAAAACAGGCGCTGCATTCATTTCTTCAGCTGCGGTCCCATAATGCGTCAATTCTTTCAGCCGCACAGCAGGGCCTGCGTCAGAGTCAGTGCAGTGATCTTGGACTTCGAAGATCTGTGCACGGGACTCTGTGTTCGGTGGATTTCTCAGCAGCTGGCAGGCACTGCATTGATTCCTTGGCCGCATGGCGGCGGTGTGTGGAAATGCTTCCCACAAGGCGGTGCTGCGTCAGGAAAACAGTCCCTGGTAGGGCAATACGTCGATTTTCTTGGTTTCTTCAAGCCTTTTCAGCTCCCAGCAACAGAAACAACCTCCAGAGGCCCAGGACTGGAACATGCACCTCCTGACAGGTCCGAACCCCCAGCAGTGGAGTTCAAGGAAACTGGTGGGGGAGTATTTGAGTCCCTGAGACTTCAGAACAGGAGGCAAGCAAACACAAGCCCTTGGAGATTCTTCACACGCAGGTTCACAGAAAAGTTCCAGTCTTTGTCCTCTCCTTGGCAGAAGCAGCAACTGCAGGCCAATCCAGCAAAGCAACACACAGCAAAGGGGCAGTCTCCTCCTCACAGCTCTTCAGATCTTCTTCCTTGGCAGAGGTTCCTCTCGATTACCAGAAGTAATATACAATTCTGGGCTTTTAGGTCTAAAATGTATACCTCATTTTCTCTTTGCAGTCTTTGTTTCAAGAGTCTCCGAACTCAGTAAAACCAGTTCTGTCCTCCCTGGCCCAGCTTCCCTACAGGAGTTGGAGACAGCATTGTGCAGAGCAGACACAGCCTATTCAGGTGCCAGTGAAGACACCTCCCACCACTCTAAATGCAGAAAGGTCTATTAAGCCTGACCATGAGTCACCCAGGAAAGGATTGGCACACCTCAAACCCCCTTGTGACTGTCTAGAGTGAACGCACATCCCCAGCTCCTGTCTCTCCAAAACCAGACGGTGAATACACAAGCAGGCAGAGTCACACAGGATGGTTAAACAAGAAAATGCCCACTAAAAGAAGCATCTTCAAACACATAATTTAAAAACCACCTTTACTAAAATGTGTTTTATGTAAATTCTGAGTTCAGACAACCTAAACTCCAAATCTCTATCTTGTCCCAATGGAAGGTTACACTTGTAAGATGTTACAAGGCAGCTCCCATGTTTACCTATGGGACAGACAGCTTTTCAGTAGTGAAAAACGAAATGCACAGTATTTCATAATCAGGATATGCAACACACACCAGTACATGTCCCACCTTTCGAATACACTGCACCCTGCCCACAGGGCTACCTTGGGCCTACCAGAGGGTTGCCTTACATGCAAGAAAAGGGAAGGATAGGACCTGGCAAGTGGGTGCACTTGCTAGAGTGACATGGCAGTTAAAAACTGTGCATACAGGTACTGCAGTGGCAGGTCTGAGACACATTTGAAAGGCTACTCTCGTGGGTGGCACAATCAGTGATGCAAGCCCACTAGTAGCATTTGATTTACAGGCCCTGGGTGCACACTTACCAGTAAATCAAATATGGCAATCATGGATAACCAATCATAATCACAATTTACACAGAGAGCATGTGCACTTAAGCGCTAACCCTGGGCGTTAAAATCCGCTCCGCTCACGGAGTTTGCGGATTTTCGGCAACTCCGTGTTCCACGTAGAACGCGGAGTTACCGAAAACTCTGCGATCCGCGGCGTAGCGGAGTTGTTTCCTTGTTCGCGCTTTCAAAATGCATTTTCGCGCGTGCGGTAGCGACTTACCGGGATCCCTGCTTTTGCCGACGAGATTTCCTATCCATTCGCGTGCGGCACGAGATTTTGGTAGCCGGCCGCACGATCCCGCGAGAGTGTGCGATCGCAAACACGTCATTCGGACGCGCCATCGGACATCCGGCGGAAGTTTGGTGAAGCTCGCGATGCCGAACATGCAGAAATTGCAATTTTGAGAAGAATATCTCATGAGCAGCATAAAACCTTCTCGAAAATGATGATTTGGATGAAAAAAACTCCTCAGATTGACATTTGGCTGTACTTTTTTGTGCGAGGAGTCCTTTTTATTTTTTCTTTATTTTTTTAAGGGGATGGAAGTGCCCCAGAGTCTCCAACTTCCTGTTCCTGTCCAGCAGGCTCCTCCCAGTGCTTTGTCCATGTCCTGTTCACTTTTCATTTGGATTTGCAGCTGTAAGGATCACTCTTTGTGTCTGCTGCATCATATATCATTGGATTTGAGGACTTTTGGATTTGAGATTTTACAAGTAAGTTGGAGAATTGGTGTTGTTTGTTTGATTGGGGCATTGCAAGTTGCAACTACAATTTTTGTACTTTTCATCAGTTTTTAAAATTTATAGTGGGTAGCCAGTAGGCCCAGAGCTACTCATGGGTGCATGAAACAACTGTCTCTTTGGTGTCTGTTGAATTTAAACATTATTTAGGGTATGGATGGCATTGGATTGAATTGCAAAATGTGTTTTTTGGGGTATTTCACTTTTTTGGTGTGTGTTAAATAAATGCTTTTTTGGATGTGTGTGGTGTGGTTGTTGTGTAACTTGCAAACCTTGTTTAGCCCTGTGGATTTTCGTTTTTGCATTTTTGCATTAAAGCTGTGTTGTTTAGCATGCCTCCTTTGCCTGGCCATTATAGGCCTGCTTGAGTTCATTGTTTTCCAGGCCTCCTGCTTGTTGTGACTGTGAGTGACCATGTGGCTGGTGGCCATTTTGTGGTGGTAGTTTAGTAGTGTGCTGCTTTTGCCATATAGGCCTGCATGTCTTTCCTTTGTTCCTTTTGGCCTATGCTTTTTGTTGTTCTGGCCTGGCCATGTGGCTGGCAGCCATTTTGTGAAGCCAGGCAGTGTGCTTTTGCCATAGGCCTGCATTGTCTGTATTCCCTTTCTTGTTGTTGTGGGTGGCCTGGCCATGTGGCTGGCGGCCGTTTTGTGGAGCCAGCCAGTGTGCTTTTGCCATAGGCCAGCAAGCTTGTGGCCTAGTCTACCAATATAGGCCTTTCAGCCAGTAGGCCCAGAGCTACTCATGGGCGCATGAAACAACTGTCTCTGTGGTGTCTGTTGAATTTAAATATCATTTAGGGCATGGATGGCATTGGATTGAATTGCAAAATTTGTTTTTTGGGGGAATTTCACTTTTTTGGTGTGTGTTAAATAAATGCCTTTATTGGATGTGTGTGTGTGGTGTGGTTGTTGTTGTGTAACTTGCAAACCTTGCTTAGCCCTGTGGATTTTCATTTTTGCATTTTTGCATTAAGGCTGTGTTGTTTAGCATGCCTCCTTTGACTGGCCATTATAGGCCTGCTTGAGTTCATTGTTTTCCAGGCCTCCTGCTTGTTGTGACTGTGAGTGACCATGTGGCTGGCGGCCATTTTGCGAAGCCAGGCAGTGTGCTTTTGCCATAGGCCTGCATTGTCTGTCTTCCCTTTCTTGTTGTTCTGGGTGGCCTGGCCATATGGCTGGCGGCCGTTTTGTGGAGCTACCAAGTGTGCTTTTGCCATAGCCCTGCAAGCTTGTGGCCTAGTCTGCCAATATAGGCCTTTCAGCCAGTAGGCCCAGAGCTACTCATGGTGCATGAAACAACTGTCTCTGTGATGTCTGTTGAATTTAAACATCATTTAGGGCATGGATGGCATTGGATTGAATTGCAAAGTTTGTTTTTTGGGGGGTATTTCACTTTTGTGGTGTGTGTTAAATAAATGCCTTTGTTGGATGTGTGTGTGTGTGGTGTGGTTGTTGTTGTGTAACTTGCAAACCTTGTTTAGCCCTGTGGATTTTCATTTTTGCATTAAAGCTCTGTTGTTTAGCATGCCTCCTTTGCCTGGCCATTGTAGGCCTGCTTGAGTTAATTGTTTTCCAGGCCTCCTGCTTGTTGTGACTGTGAGTGACCATGTGGCTGGTGGCCATTATGTGGTGGTAGTTTAGTAGTGTGCTGCTTTTGCCATATAGGCCTGCATGTCTTTCCTTTGTTCCTCTTGACTTACTGCTGCCATCCCCTTTGCCAGCTGCAGCTCCCTGAATGATGTGACGCGCAAATTAATGCCAAACAGGTTCCACTTCCATTACATTTGTATTTTTGTTATTGTTCTTCTTCTTTCCTATCCTTCCTGAGTGTACACAGTATACCATGAAAGCCCTTGTTGTCAAAGTCTCACAAATGGCTACACTGTTGTTTTGTTTTTTGTAATAACTGAGTTAATAAAAATTAATAATATAAGTTATAACACTAACAAGTGTAACCACCACACACTTTGTTATATATTATATTTGTTTGGTTGTACTAGTAGTAATTGAACCACAACAACAAATGCAACATTTCACTGATGTTCTTCTGGCTTCTTTGCTTTTAGGTGCACAAAAGTCTAAGGAGGAGGTGTCATCATCATCACCCGTTGTACTGCCAGACAGAAGTCCTGCTGCGCACGACGTCACGTGACGTGACCACAGACATCTCTGCAACTCGTGCAACTGCGTCCTGCTGCTGACATCTGACGAAGATGGCCCCAAAGAAAGGTACTGGGTTCTCCAGTATCAAGAAAGTTGCCAGTGAGAAGAAGGAATAGAAGAAGGAAGAAGTGGCACTTACCAAGACTGGTGTTCCGCTCATGTTGTTTTTTGGGGGGGAAAAGTTAAGCCTGCAGCAGCGGTGTCCGGGGAGCAAGCTGGGAGCAGCACCACCGCATCAGTGGGCCCACCCCACCAACCTAGGTCCAAGCCCATGAGTGTCGCAGATGTAGCCAGTCTAATTGTGCAAACGCCAACGAGCAGTGATGTTGAAATTGACTTATCGTTATCGCAAAGTAGTACACAATCAACACAGGAGGAAACTCAGCAGATAAGTGGGCAACAACAGCCGCAACAACAGCCGCAACAACAGCCGCAACAACAGCCTCAACAACAGCCTCAACAACAGCCGCAACAACAGCCGCAACAACAGCCGCAACCACCGCCGCAACCACCGCCCACAATAGTAGTTGTTCCTCCCGAAGTAGGGGCAGTTCAGGAAATCGAGCTTCATGCAGAGGAAGAAGAAGAGCAAGCCACTCTTTCAGAAGATCCATTGTCTTCCAGATCCCCAGCAAGGAAAAGGAGGGTTAGTCCATCAACTTCTTCTTCAAGCCCCCCTTCTGATGATCTAGTTGTCACTTGGAAGCCACCAGCTCAGTCTGAGAGTGAGGCACGCCACGCGACAAGGCTAGGGAAAAGGAAGGTTCCAGAAAGCCTTAGAGTTATGGAGGTAGATGCAGAAGAGGAGGAGGATGACGAGCCAGTCATCATGAACATCACTCCCGCCCCAGTAGAGATGGAGACCGACATTATTAACCCATCGCAAGTTGCTGTGAGGGATGTGGCACGGATACCACCAACACAGGTAACACCAACACCACCTCCAGCTTCCATATTTGCATTTGCAAAGGCCCGGCAGGGACCTACATCCAGCACAACCACCACCTCAGTAGGTAGTGGTACTGCACAGAGTCAAATTCCAGGCATACCCTCCAGTTCATCCGGCATTGCAAGTGGCACCTCCAGCAGCACAAGGAAGTTCACCTCCCCAGTTTGGGACTTCTTTTCGGTTAGCAGTAAGGAGGAGAACGTTGCTATATGCTCAATTTGTCGACAAAGTGTTAGTCGGGGTAAGCTTGGTACAGACTATGGTACAGGAGGCCAAACAACCCATCTGAAAAAACACCACATGATCCAGTGGAAGGCGCACCTTAGCGGCCAAAAAAGTAAAACTGCACCCATTGCTGTTGGTGGTGATGAAGAAGTAGAAGAAGATATGATCGCGGTGGAAGGTGAACAAGAGGGAGACATTTTCTCCGGTACACAAAGTAGCCCTGATCCCAGCAGTGCAGTGGTACTGCCCACATCCTCATCAGCCTCAGCAACATCTCAGTGGCACCGTAGTAAGAGTCAGGCTGAGACACCAAAGCAACAGAGTACCGCAATGAAACAAAGTGCGTCATTGAGCCTAACTGGGTTCAAGAAGTCACCTGCATCAGTGGCACCAGAAAGGAAAAAAATCCAGCCTACCATTGTCAGCATCTTTAGGTCGGAGGGGCAGTACGAACGCAACCACCCAACTGTACGTTTGTACGATGCGAAGCTGGCGAAAATGTTAGCGCTGGACCTTCTCCCTTTTTCTTTTGTGGAAGGGGTGGGTTTTCTGGAATTTGTGACAGCCATCTGCCCAAAATGGAAGGTTCCCAGCCGGTTCTATTTCGCCAGAGTTGCTGTTCCAGCACTACATCACAACGTGCCGGAATTGCTTGGACAAGCTTTGGAGCAGAGTGTTGTTCACAATATCCACCTGACAACAGACATGTGGACCAGTTGCCAAGCCACTGATTACATGTGCATCACTGCACACTGGATCTCTTTTGCGGGGGTTAGAGAAAAGATATCTGCAGGTGTTGACACTGCTGAGATTTTTAATGCCACTCGGAAACATGCAACTGTAGCCATGTTCGCCATGGAGAAATCTCATACTGCTGCAAACATTTTGGAAGAGTTTAACAGCAAGGTCTTAGAATGGCTGCACCCAAGAGGGCTTAACATTGGTTTTGTTGCCACGGACAATGGCAGTAATATAGTTAAGGCCATGCGCACTGGTGGCTATTTCAGGGTCCTGTGTTTGGCGCACTACATTAACATCATTGCTCAAGACTTTCTGAAAAAAGAAGACCGAGTCAGCAACTTACTGCCCACCTGCAGAAGAATATGCACACATTTCAGCGCCATTCTTTTAAAGCACAGAAGTTGCTGAGGATCATTCAACGTGAGCATAGAATGCCAGTCAAAGCACTCATCCAGGAGGTGCCAACATGTTGGAACTCAACTTATTACATGCTTGATTGTCTGTTTGATCAGTACAGACCAATGAATGACTAGGGGATGCTACTGTGAAAGGCATTACCGTTCAGATGAACCAATGGGGCCTAGTTAAATGCCTGACAGAGATGCTACTTCCTTTCGAGCTCTTCACACGTGAAGTCAGCAAGGAGGACTGTACTATGGGCCAAGCTATCCCATTGTTGCACATGCTAAAGCAACAGCTGAATGAGGTGTCTGATTCGTACTTAGGTGTGGAGGAAAAACAAGAAGCATATGAGTTGGTGCAGAGCTTAGCCTTTCGCTTAGCTGAAAATACAAGGGTGCAAACTAGCATTGTGTCAGACAAACGTTACATTTGTGCCACAATTCTGGATCCACGGTACACGGTACAAAACAGCACTGAACACTAAGACATTAATTCTTTTTTCAGAAGTGGATGTTGCCCAGTACAAAACTTGGATAGCTGAGGCAGCCAGTGACTTGGAAAAGGAACGGCTGGTAATTAAAGGGAAAGGCCCGCTACTCCAACCCACAACAAGTACTGCAGCAGGGCATCGGCATCAAGTTCAACTTCAGAGCCTGAGGGCTGTGAGTTTGGCTCACAGCAGTCACCAACACTATCACCAACAGCAAGAACCGGATCATCAGCCCCAGTAAAATTGGCACAGGATTGGTATCTACAGCAAGGGCTTGTTAGGTCCAGTGCTGATGCAAAGGCAAAAGAGGCCCAGCAAAGTGGAGCACCCCTGAGCATTGAGCGGATGGTCCAGGCCTATCTGGATGACCCAACAGAGGTCTACATTGGTCAAAACCCATTGGTGTATTGGTATGGGAAAATGCGCCACTGGCCAGTGCTCAGCAGGCTGGCGATAAACTATCTGGCTTACCCTGTTCCAAGTGTCTCTTCTGAGCGTGTTTTCAGTGCTGCTGGTGCCATTGTAACAGTGAAAAGGACCAGCCTCTTGCCCAAGAAAGTGGAGAGGTTAACCATGATCAAAATGAATCAGCACTTTATACCACCGAATTACAAAATATGTGAATCACAGCAGGAAGATGAGGACAGCGACTTAGGTGACGGAAGTAGTGTGTTAGATGATTACCTACTTCTGGTTGAACCACCAGAGTTTGAGGACAAGCTATACTTCCCTGACAACTAGGCTTTGAACTTATTACTTTCTTTCTTCCTTATTTACTTTTATTATTTGTGTGTGTCTCTGTCTTTCTGGTTCGAATCACAACAAATCCATCACCACCATCTTCTCTTTTTATTGCCTTTATTGGAGTTGCAGCTGTGTGCATTTAAGTCCGCTCCTCCGAGTCCTGCTACATCCTCCTGACTCGCCCTAAATCCATTTCCCTCAAGCCAGATGATTGGATTGAGAATAGTACAAGAAATGTTGCCTCGTCGAGTCCCTCCAAAAGAAGTGGAACATGATGACCATAGCTATTCTCCTTTCCGAGCCGAGAGAGACAGCCCCTTAACTTAAGATGAGAAGGAACAGGTAATGATGATGGCATGCATTGGACGCGCTGACTCTGAGTGATTGGTGTTTGTGTTGTTGTTGTTTGTTGTGCATGAAGTGAAGTCAAAGTGTACTAGTATTTAATCTACACACTAAAAGTGACTCAAGTCAATGTTTCCCTTCTTGTTGCTTAATAACAAAATTGTACTACTACTGCAGGCCGATCCATTGCATTTTTGAATATGGAATCTGGACTCACTCGGTACACTGCAGACTGAATTGGGCAACACCATGATGATGATGACCACAGTGACATAGTATCTTCGCAGTCAGTCAGTAGGATCGGAGATGATTGATGGAATAACTCAGGGCGTTTTTCATGAGTGGCATAAAAGGTAAACAAGTCAACAACAACCACAGCAGACCTTCATGTCTGTGTGGTGGTGGAGTCGAGTCACGACTCACAAGTGTAGTAGTGGTATGACTGACAGCTGTGCATTGATTTAGTTACTTACTTTGGAAAATGCTATGTTGCTGTATATGTGTGCTCTGTCTGGCTCAGTCAAAATCTAAGCTAAGTGGAGGTTGGGTGGGCACCGTGGGCCTGCTCTGTCCTGTTGCTGTTGTAGGTTAATGCTGGAAACAGACAACAGAGTAGACATGATTTAGCCATGCCGCCTCTGAAAGTGTTTGCACTCCTCCGTAATTTATGCTTTTTTTTCTCCTTGATTTTTCAATATTCCTTTTGTTTTTCCATCTACACTTACAGGCCGGCCTTTACCCTGTGCTAAACAGAGAAAAACAACTCACACTCACCTACGAATCCGCATCCGCCAGGCAGGCAAGGCACCCAAGATTGACGGACGCAGCGTCCATGGACAAGAGGACCAAGAGGAATGCCGAGATGCAACTCCCCAATTTGACCAGGAAAACATACAGTAACTTTAGTATCATCATCTTTTAAATAATTTGATTCATTTTTTCTCTTCAATCATTACGACTGTGTGTTGTTGTTTTGAACTTATTGTTGCTCTTTGCTTATAATTGATCACTACAGCTATTTTTTAATTTTCTTTGCTAGCTTTAAAAGGAAGCCCGGTACAACAGAACAAAAAATGTATGTAATTTGGGTCTCTCTGGCAGGAAAGGCAAATTGCATAATAATAATTAATAATATACTGCTGCCCTGTACTCTCTACTAGTCTAGTTAGTAAGTAGTACTTATCATTAACCATCAAGTCATCCTCATGCATGCATTTCCTTTTTCTCCCTTAACAGATTTATGAATATGATAGTCGTCTGCCAAGATTGTGTGATGTTGTTGTCAAACCTTTCCCTCAAATACCCCTTCCCAACCATTCATCAAACCCTAACCCTCTTCCCCCGGGCTGTGTGATTTATATTGAGGTGTGACTAAATTAAATTTACACCAATAATTGATCACACACTTGCTGGGGCGGATGTGGTGAGAGCAACACTAATTCAATTTGAAGGCAGGGCGAGGATCTTCTTCTACTTGCCCACCCATGCTCAGTATATTTGCAAGTCAATTTTTTTTCCAAAGGAACATAATCCATCATTAATTGCCATCAACGATTGGATTCATCATCCTCCTTCTACAGCACTAAAGGTTACACTTGTGTCGAGTGACTCGACACAACTACAGTTTGTAACTTGTTGTACTAGGCTATCCCCACCACCATTATGTTTTATTTTACTTTAGCATTGCTAATCAGCATTATTATGGTTTATTGTTTGGCAGTCTTCTTGTGTACTGTTACTGTACTGTACTACGTTCTACTACTCCTTCCAGAGTCTCTCTCAGGCGACTGACTGCCTCATTTTCTTTTTTTGCAAATGCTACTGCCAGTGTCTACTACTACCACCACAACCATGGCATCTTGGGAAACCAAACCATCATCACCATGCAGCCATCACTGTGCCTAAGTTTAAACATCAATCACAGGTAAGAGAAGTTTGGGGGAGGCATAATTAATAATGGAAATTAATTGATTCATTAATTCACACACCCACACCCTTGAGTCCAGTTGCAGACTGCATAGACTAGGAGGAGAGGCTGACAGTATTAGTAGGACAAGTCACTCAGTGAGGGTACCGCATCTATCTGTTCGTGTTGTGTGTTACAAAATTGGCCGATTATTTAAATAAAAAACTGGCTGCGGCCCTGCAGCAGCAAAGGAAGGAAGCCGTGTGACGTAAAAGAGTAACCCCCCCACAAAACATTTACATTGTATGTAAAGTTTAAGTATAAATATAATTTAATCCCCTAACAAAATAAACTATTGTAAAGATCCCACAACACCTGACCCACCCCTCTCCCTAACCTCAACCAATGTCCAAAAAGATAGTCCAAACAATGTCCGTTGAATTAAAAAATTGTCCACAATAAATAATAAATATAAACCCCAACTTTTCCCCAACGTAGCCCAATGCCCACCCACCCAAAAAAAGAATCAAAAAGGGGCAATCGAACGTCATCTCAGTCTATCGGTGGGCTCGCTGTCTCTTAAGGACCTCCTTTACCTGCTCCTCTAGGCGCGCCATTCGGAGGAGCATGCGGCGCTTAAAAGCTCAGCAATTGCATCCACAGGGGGGCAGCAGTGCCGGATGTAGTGCGGTGGGCGGCAGCCAGGCCGTGGCACCGTATCACTCGAGGGGCCTGGCTGGGGCCCGGGGCATTGGAGGAGGCTGCAGCTGCTGCCGCCTCCTCCTCCGCCAGAGCCACCAGCCGCCGATATTCGTTTCAGATGGCCTCAAGCTTCCGGCGCTGGGCCATGGCTGCCAACCCCTTCCTGTCTGGTCTTGCTTTTGGTTGGGAAGGAGTAGCTATATCAAAAAAGGAAAAAGACTATTGTAATACTGTTAGCAAAACAGTAACACAAAATTAATTCTACACATAGTGGCACAGTAGCACTAGCAAGCACATGACATAACAATTGTGCTAGTATGTACTCGAGTACACCAGTTTTCTTTTTCTCTCTTGTTTAGCTAAATTAAATAACCTTGTTGAAGCCGGCATGCCAGCTCAGTCAGCCCAAGACAAACATACTCGTGTCGCAGACTCACATTATTTTTATTTACTACTGTCTTCAGGTGGGGAAGCTGACTACACAATCATCTTATTTTTTCTATTATGGGTGGCACTGGCCATACTCTCTGTTAGATCAAGGCCAGGGTAACTGCTCAATTTCACTTTCACCCTGCCTACTACAACAAGGCAGATGATATCTTATCCAAATGATCATTGCTTATATATATGTATGGGACGACATGAGGTAATTTGTTTTGACTGATTGTGTAACCGGTTAGTAATTAACAATCCATGCAGCCGATAGGCCACCCATGGCATGCTGAAACAGTCGAAAATAAATTCACATCGGTAGTGAGTGGGCATCGGAGTCGGAGGGAGGTGCTTGATAACATATCTACTCAAAATATGCTGTGCTTGCAAAATACTGTAAGTCAAGGGAGTATTCTGAACATACATCTATTCTCCTTGGCTTTGCTTGCTACTCTGGCGCGGTTCCTTTTACATTCTCGTCAAAGACTCGTCTTCATCCAGTGACAGTCTCCAACTATGCTATGATGAATACCATCCAGCCATCCATCCATTCAAAGTAAACATGTCTATCATTCTTCTTAACCTCTCAACAAACCTTAGTTTGTTTTAACAACAACAAACATTTATTATTATTTTGTAAACCACCACCCATGCTTCCTTCCTTCCTTGCTTGCCTTTGAGTTTGACCCATGAAACACCCCGGAGGATTCTTGCTATCACCCATACAGTTTCATCCACCCAGGCAGGCATCTTTTCTTCTTTCACCTTCCACCCATCCTTCAACCACCCATGCATCTGATTCGTCCTATCAGCCACCTATGCATGCATCCCAAGTGGCACGTATCCTTCTCTGCCAGTCATATATATTTACATCTCACCCGTCCTTCCTCCTTCCATCCCTCTTTCCCTTTTCGTTCAACCCATCCATCAAGGTCGTCTGACTCTTAGTCTTCTCCATAAAACTTTCCCAGCTGAGTTGAAGTCAGATTGAAGAGGCCATTACTTACTCAACTACTACTCCTGCCGCTAATGCTATTGCTCTAATGCTAAGTAAAGGGTGTCTTCTTCTTCAACCGTTGTTCAGAACAACTTAGTCTCTCTCAACATACAGTGCACACCCTTGCAGCAAGTGTGTAACTATTGTCAATAAGTAAGGAATATAAGTATAACTTACCACCGCCCGCAACTACTGCTGCCTCACCCACCCCTGTGGCAGCTGCTGCATCCGCTGCTCCCTCCTGGCTGGCGTCGCCTGCCCCGCCTCTGGCCCCTGCACTGGTGGTCGGTACGCCTAGAAAAAACATTACACATTTTTTAGATGCCATATACGCCTTCCCCTATTTATTCTTTTTCACTAGCAAGATTGAAAAAATAGTTAGAATACATATATATTCCACATACATCACTAGTACAAACCGGGTACTAGAGTAGAGTAGACACTAGTAGGAGTATGTCCTATCCTAACAAAAATAGTAAAATATCTCATTGGGCATTTTGTTGGTGGGAATTGTCAAAGCCTATCAAGATTAAGAAGACTAGAAGAGGACAACCCAAAGGACTGGACTCAGTGGCTAGAGATATTGGTGAATCTGAGTTTTAAAATCTTTTAAATAAAAATTAAGAGTGGCCAACTGGGCAAGCTTAGCTACAGACAGACTAATATAGTAATAGTACAGAGAGTCAGAGCAGTGGCAGTTAGAGGCAGGGATAACAAGAATTTAGAAACAGATAGTCTAGATCGAAGAAGATTTGGTAAAATAGAATTAGGAAACGGAAATAATAGTTAAAAAAAAATAAGGTGCAGTAAAATTTAAGGGAATATAATTATTAATATTAAAAGGAGGAAGACTTACTGGGGACAGCAGCAGAGCCCTTGGTAGAGGAGCGGTCCTGGTCCTGGCCCTGGCGTTCTCCATCTGCTCCCGCTGACTCCGAACCCATCTTTTTGCCCCTGGGTGCTGATCATGTAAGATATAATAAAGAAAGAGACAAACATTGATGATTGGTGTGAAACAAATAAAATATTTTTAAAACGCTCCAAAAACATTTTTGGAAACACTTGCAATAAAATTGACCTATCTAATCTGATCGACTGGTAGTATCGCGGGATTCGTGGATCGTCTAGTTATTATTTATGAACACTAATCCAGTGTTCCATTTTGATGCCAGAATACTACGCCAAAGTACCACCTGACCTAGCCCACCTATTCAGACGGGCCAATTGTTCACTAAGTCTGCATTTCCATTTATTTTAGTCCTCAAAAATGCATAGATGGAGGACACATGCATACATTTTTGCATACACCAAATTGTTGGTTGGTTGCTGCTGATGTTCGGCTAAGCCTATTACTCACTCACTAAACAAACTACAAAAGGTTCTGCTAAGGACTGGAGTAAGCAGCACTCAGCAGCACGTGACCACTTAAAAATTACCAACTAATACTAAGTTACTAAGTAACTAAACTACCTATCCACCACTATCTTAGTGACAGGAGGACAAAGGAAGGACTAGAGTCTCTCCAGCATTACCTAACTTAAGTTCTCTAAAGTAAACTCTTACATAATCAGCCCAAGCGAGCGCAAAGTTGCAAACAAGTGAGATTAGTAGTGCCGAGCACCTGTGTCTAGAAGAATAACAATAACTAAAGATTTTTAAACTTAATTTACCTGCAATGTAAGCAGCAGCATTCTTGCTATTCGGAAAAAAATTATATTCGCAATAACAGTAACACAGTCTAGAGAACACACAATAGTATTAGCCACTCACCAAGCCCCACAACCTCGACACCTAGCAGGTCCAGCAGGTCCTGCTCCCAGTCCAAGATGTCTGACCACCGGTGGGTCAGCTGGTTATGGGTGCGCCGGACCCCAGAGCAGCGAAACACTGCCCGGCGCACCCTCTCCCACCAGCGGTGATGCTCCTGGGTAGCGTACTCGGAGCCAGGCCTGCAGCCTGCTGACAAGGTCAAGGGGAGGTGGCGCTGCACAAAAAAAACAAGAACGGCCACCTCCGCCTTGCTGAATAGGGACCGGGCCTGCACCCCTGCAGGGCGCAGTCTGCCGCAAGGCAGGCAGCTCTTGGGCACAGGCGCCTTGCCGTTGGAGCCGGTTCCCTTTCCCTTAGCCATGGTTCTGGGGTGGGCGGGGGCGGAAAAGAAAATTTAGCAGGAAAAAATAAAGTTAGGGGAAGAAGTAGAAGAGTAAAGAAGGAAGTAATATAAAACAGTAGAAAAGTAAAAAAACCGCAGTAAAACTAGAAATAAAACGCAAAATATAGACTTAGGGACAGAGAGGGATAGATAATAAATAAAAAAGATCAGAAAAACAGTGTAAAAAACAAAGGATTGAAAAATTGGAATGCAAAACAGGCCCCAGAACCATTCAAAAGATAGGAAAACAAGATGGCCGCGCCCATTGGCGACCGCGTGGTGAAGTTTGCGTGATATTTCCCCTGAACACGTCATCCGCGTTGCCAAACTTCAAATACATCTCACGAGCATACGCGGAAACAAGCAACTCCGCATGCTCGCGTAGCTACGCATAGCGCTGCGGAGATTTTGTGCTTCTTCGCGTAGCCTCACGTAGTTTGCGTAGCCTCGCGTAGCGCGGCTACACAAACTTCGCCCAGGGTTATTAAGCAGTGATCAGCAGTGGTAAAGTGCTCAGAGTCCTAAAGCCAGCAAAAACAGGGTCAGAAAGTAGTGGACAAAAGCAAAAGTTTGTGGATAAACTTGTCAAAAGGGCCAGGGCCAGTTCCAACACAACCCCCTACCATCCTAAAGCCAGGGGAGATCAATCAATACGTTGATGGACTTCCCTTATTGGGTTGATAGAACATGGACGCAGGCCCACAACAACAGGGGCACATTCCAGTTCCACTCCTTCGTGAACCCAGTTTTATCCCTCTGTCCATACTTTCCAGGGCCCACCAAGCTAACCCATGGGGAACCCTTCTCCTCACCTGTGGACCTCACCTGTGCAGCTCCTAAACTTACTTTGCTCACAGACGTGTCCCAGCAGGCAGGCAGTACCCACATGGCCAGCACAGTGGCGTGGCCCAATCCACCCCAGGGTCTCTAGTTGGCAGAAATATGTACCATTCTCCAAGTAGGGACCCTTCCTTCTAGTCAGGATAAGGGAGTTACACCCTTCAGATAACCCCTGCTCACCCACTAGGTAGCTTGGCACGAGCAGACAAGATTATCCCAAAGGCAAAGTGTAAAGTATTTGCACCAGAAACAGAGTAACACAGTGAAAACACTACAAATGGACACTGCACCAGTTTAGAAAAATAAAGTATGTTTATCTAAACCAAACAAGACCAAAATGACAAAAATCCAACATACATTATTCAAAATATGACTTTTAAAAGGTTTCAAGCTATTCTGTCCATAAAAAACTATGGATGCATGACTTTTACACAAAGTACCTCAAATGCGTCAAAATCCACAAGGCCAAACAGTCACAGAGAGGGGAAGGGTTGAAAAACACAGCGATGCATCAGTTCCTGAGTCTTTTGGGAGGCAATGCAACAGTTCTGCTGCACGGAGGAGAAGTGATGTGTCGAATCCGGACTGTAGGGGGAAGTGATGCGTTGGTTCCAAGACAGTTCTGGTCTGTGAGTGTTGTGTCAGAAAACTTGCCACACAGGTGTGATGCATGGAAATCTGGATGCCCTGGAGGTTGAGGTGGTGGCGGTGAGGTGGTCCCACGATGTGTTGATTCTTTCAACTGTACAGCAGTAGGGCTTGCGTCGGAGTCAGTGTGCTGATCTCTGACTTTGGAGATCGGTGCACTGGACTAGGCGTGCAGCAGATTTTTCAGCTGCTGCCAGGCGCTGCGTCGATTCTTTGGCTGCATGGTGGCAGTGTGTGGAAACTCCAAATCTCTATCTTGTCCCAAAGGAAAGTTACACTTGTAAGATGTTACAAGGCAGCTCCTAAGTTAACCTATGGAACAGGTAGCCTTTCAATAGTGAAAAACAAAATGCACAGTATTTCTTCACTATCAGGACATGAAACACACACCAGTACATGGTCCCACCTTTCACATACACTGCACCCTGCCCACAGGGCTACCTTTGGTCTACCTGAGGGGTGCCTTACATGTAAGAAAAGGGAAGGTTAGGGCCTGGCAAGTGGGTGCACTTGCCAGGGTGACATGGCAGTTAAAAACTGCATGCGCAGACACTGCAGTGGCAGGTCTGAGACACATTTGACAGGCTACATGTGTTGGTGGCACAATCAGTGCTGCAGGCCCACTAGCAGCATTTGATTTACAGGCCCTGGGCACACACAGCGTACTTTACTAGGGACTTACCAGTAAATCAAATATGCCAATCATGGATAACAGATCATAATCACAATATGCACTTTAGCACTGATCAGCAGTGGTGTTGTGCCCAGAGTCCTATAACCAACAAAAAAAGGTAAATAAAATAGGAGGCAAAAGGCCAAAGGATTGGGGATAAACCTGATAACAGGGCTGGTCCAACAATGGCCATAATTCTATGAAGCCCCATTTTGAGATTACACAAATCAGACCATGTGCTGATCTAGTCGTAGGTAATTGTAGACAACTTTGTTAGACTGAGGTAGATCAACAGCTGCTTGCTACTTTACTCATAATGGAGGCACTCCAAGTACCAAATCTAGACCTGATCACACTAGGAGCTGCAATTATTGCAGTCTTTGGACAAAATATTGAATAAAAAATATTGTGATAAAAAAATATTTTGTAAAGAATATCGAAATGTAAAAAATATCATAGATAGGAATATCTATGTTAGGAATGCCATTTTAAGTGTTGTTTTTCTATTGTAAAAATATTGGGGCATATTAGCAAGACCGGCGATAAAATTATCGTCGTTTTAGCGGCAGGAAACTGCCGCTAAAGCGGCGATAATGGGCTTGCTAATATGCGTTATAGAATTCCAATAGAAGCCCAGGTTAGATGTGCAGGACATCTAACCTGGGCTTCTATTGGAATTCTATAACGCATATTAGCAAACCCATTATCGCCGTTTTAGCGGCAGTTTCCTGCCGCTAAAACGGCGATAATTTTATCGCCGGTCTTGCTAATATGCTCCACTATTTTAGAAAATGTATGTAATATCATTAGTGAGCATTATTTTAAATTTATTTTAATGTAGTGCATTTCATTTTATGGACTTGGTAATTATTTTAATGTGTGTGTTAGGTAAGATAATTGATTAACTTTGACATTTTTGAAATGTTTATTTTCATTTGTGTTAATGTGTAAATTAATGTATATATATATATATATATATATATATATATATATATATATATATATATATATATATATATATATATATATATATATATATATATTTTAGTAACAGGATGTTGGGTTTTTAGGGGATAATGGTGGGGAGATGTTTAAAAAGTGAATATTATGATTTAAATGTGATGTTTATGTTTTTAATGATATGCAAATTTACACACAGTCACACAGCCACTCACATAATATATGTTAGAGATAGTATTACTCATTAGTAGTACACAAAGTATACTAATTTAACGTTTGTGGTACTTTGGTACATACGTTTAGCACTCATAAAACAGTTACACTCACTGGATGATATTGGTGATATCATCAGTGATGTCTTTTAAGATGTCATGAGTGATGTCATCAGTGATGTCACTGACCATGTCATGAGTGATGTAATATGTGAGGTCATAAGCAGTGCATGGCGGGGATGTAAGTTGTAGGTAGCTCAGGTAACTATAACTGCTTAATTTATGTGGTTTTGTATGAGTGAAATGTGAGCCTAACTATAACGTCCCTGTAACCTTTGATTTTTTCTGTGAATTTCTAAGGCTTCCTTTATTTATTTCCTAACTATAATGTCCCTGTAACCTTTGTTTCTTTCAATTAATTTCTAAGGTTTTTTAAATACTATTTCCTAACTACAACATCCCTGTAACCTTTGGTTTTTTCAGTGAATTTCAAAGGTTTTTTCAATATGATTTCCTAACTGTAATGTATAACCTTTCAGAGTGAATGTGTGTGTGGATGTATGGGTCTGTGACTGGGCATGTGAGTGATCATCTAGGTGTGTGTGTGGGTGTGTGAGTAGCTGTGTGGGTGTTTGAGTGGGTTTGTGAGTGGCTTTATGGGTCAGTGAGTGGGTATTTGAGTGACTGCATGCGTCTATGAGTGAGTGTGTGAGTAGTTGTGTGGGTCTATGAGTGGGTGTGTGAGTGGGTGTATGGGTCTGTACAGTGGGTGGAGAAAGGAAGCATGGCCTCTGATGAGATCTCTGTAGTCCTGTTGTGTGGGCCTTACTGGTGGTAACAAGAGGGGTTCTTGGCCCCCAAGGACCCTAAGCATCCAAGGGGACTTTATTTCCCAAAGAGTAGTGTGCCAATTTGCTGAGTGGTTGAGATGGGGGTGAGGCCTCCAACAAGCTCTCTCAGCAATTCCTCTGTGTGGGAATTAGGGTTGGTAACAGGACGGGCTCTTTGGCCCCCAAGGACCCTCAGCATCCAAGGTGACTTCGTCCCTCAATGAGTAATGTGCCAGGAGGCATGTTTGCAAAGTGCTGGACAAAGGGGGCAGGGCCTCCTATGATCTCTCTGCAATCCTGCTGTGTGGGACTAAGTGATGGTAACAGGAGGGGTTCTTGGCCCCCAAGAAGCCTCAGCATCAAAGGTGACTTCATCCCCCAACAAGTAGTGCCCCAGGAGGTGCCTTTGCAGAGTGGTGGGCAAAGTGGGTGGGGCTTCCAACGAGTATTCCGTTTGGAGGATAAAGCCCCAGGGAGGTGGTGTTCCCCAGGGTTGTTAAGAGCCTTCAGAGAGTGGCCACATGGCCCCCTTCAATTAAAATAGCTATTGGCCTGTCCCAGGGAGGTGGCAGTGCCTGTGGCCTAGAATGGCCATGGGGAGGGAGGCCTCCTTCTCCCCATATTATATATATTAATAAGCCTCCGGAACCTGGCCCACCCTGGGGCTAAAGTGTAAACAAACGTGTGAGACCGTGCTTGTATTTTTACATTTTTGCAGTGGATTCACAGCTCTGTTGCATTTTTGCTAAAATATTTAAACAATAAAGTGCTTTTTTGTCCTGTCTGGCTCCATCTGGGAGCCCATGACCAGAGCTAAGGGGTCTGGGTGTTCCTGCCTTGCCCCTTTTCCTTTTTCTTTAAAACGCTTTGGTTTCGTGTGTAAAATCTGAACCTAATGATTACATCCCTGTAACCTTTGTTTTTTTCAGTAAATATAGATAGAAAGATAAATATTTATATTGTTGTATAAATGTTTGTAGAATGTAAATATTTTTTAACTAATGGTGTTATGTATTTAGATATATCTTTATTTGGGGTGGGTTATAAATATTTTTGTGATTTTATATATATACTTATATATATATATATATATATATATATATATATATATATATATATATATATATATTCACTGAAAAAACCATAGGTTTCAGGGACGTTATAGTTACAAATTAGCATTTAAAAAACCTTTGAAATTCACTGAAAAAACCATAGGTTTTAGGGACAGTTATAGTTAGTTGGACATTGCACTCGTACAAAACCCATGAAATTCCCCGTTATAGTTAGTCCAGCTAACTATAACTCGCGCCCCGCAATGCACTGCTGATGACGTCACATATTACATCACTCATGACATGGTCAGTGACATCACTGATGACATCACTGATGACATCTCAAATGACATCACTGATGACATCACTGATGACATCATCCAGTGACTGTGTGTTTCTGTAAAGTTTAAATATTTTTAATATATATAGGAAAAGACGTATTGAAGAATGAGTGGGTGTGTAAGTGTCTGTATGGATGATTTAGTAGGTGCGTGACTGACTGTATAAGTGAGTGATTTAACGTATCTTACTGAATGCATGGGTTAGTGACTAAACTGGGTGAATGTCTGTATCCGTCTGTCTGTTGCTGTGTAAGTGGCTGCATGTGTTTGAGAATAGCTACATGAGTGTCTATATGAGTTATTGAATGCTTGTGTGAGTATCTGTATGGGTGCCTGAGTGTTTGTGTGGGAGGGGTGTGTGCGACTCTGTGCATAGATGTGTGAGTGGGTGATTCACTGGGTGGATGGTTTCAAGAGTGCATCTGTGATAGACTGTATGGGTGGGTAAGTGTGTGTAAGAGTGTGTTAGTGAGTGAATGTATGTCCCAGTGGTACATGTGTGAGTAACTACATATGTGAAAGGCAATATATATGTGTGTTGGAGTATATAAATAGCTATAAGCAAGAGTGACTGATTGTGATAGTGGCTGTATGGATGAGTGTGTGCTTGTATCAGTGATTGTATAAGAGCGTAAGAATGTGCTAGTATTTGTATGAGTAAGTGAGCTGGTGTGTGTATAACTGTATAGGTGAGTAAATGGTAGTGTGTTTAATTATTTGCATGACTGACTAGGTGTGTGAGTACCTCTATGGATGAGTGGCGGTGTTTGAGTGTCTATATAGGAGTATGAGTGCATATGATAGTCCTGTACTGAGTGACCGTAAATATGAGTGACTGTTCGGGTGAGTGAGTGGATGTGTGCGTAGACCTAAGAATCAGTGAGTGGGTATGTAGTTATTGGTGTTGGAGTGTCTATGGTTTTGCGAATGGCAGTCTGTACTTTAGAGTGGGTGTATCAAAGGTTATATTAGGGTGTGAGAAGATGCATGAAATTATCACATGGATGATGGCATCAGTGATGTCATCAGTGATGTCATTTGAGATGTCATCAGTGATGTCATCAGTGATGTCATTGACCATGTCATGAGTGATGTAATATGTGACGTCATCAGCAGTGCATTGCGGGCGCGAGTTATAGTTAGCTGGACTAACTATAACGGGGAATTTCACGGGTTTTGTACGAGTGCAATGTCCAACTAACTATAACTGTCCCTAAAACCTATGGTTTTTTCAGTGAATTTCAAAGGTTTTTTAAATGCTAATTTGTAACTATAACGTCCCTGAAACCTATGGTTTTTTCAGTGAATTTCAAAGGTTTTTTAAATGCTAATTTGTAACTATAACATGTCTGAAACCTACGGTTTTTTCAGTGAATTTCAAAGGTTTTGTAAATGACAATTTTTAAATGTATTAATTGTTATATACATTTTTAAAATACTGATTTACTACATTTTTAGAAACAATTTCTTTTTACATATTTTATTATTTAAATTACATTGTAATTACATTATACATTACATTACAAAAAATACTTTCTCTTAATGAATTACTTTAGTTTAAATACTTTGCAGATAGGCAATAGACTTTTAAGTACAGTAGTTACAGTTGTTGCAATGGGCAACACATTTTCAAACACAATGCAACATTCAGCTCAATGTGAATTTCTAGTTAAATGCAATTAGTTACTTTATGGATTACTTTTTCTAACCACAGGACTGGATCCTAGATTCAGTCCTGGGACATCTCCTGTAAACAGTTGAGTAAAAGCGTTTTGGTTACAGTCGTGATTTTTAAGGAATATTATTGTATTTTAAAAGTTGACACTTTGAAACTTTTTCTCATAGAATCACCAATGTTATCCTATGGAAGGAAATTCACTTAGCAGGTAAAAACTGTTATCGTTACTTTTTCTTACTCAGTGTTGGATCCTGGATCCAGCACTGGTGCATCTCCTGTAAACAGTTGAAAGAATGCGTTTAAGTCATACTGTCGATTTTTAAGGAATATTTGTAGTTTGTGAAAATCAACACTTTGAAACTTTTTTGCTGAAAACCAGTCAATGTTAGCCTATGAAGGAAATTCAAGTTACCGGTAAGTACGGTTAAAATTACTTTTGAGGATCAGTACTGGGCTGAAACATGCAGCACTGAGGTCTCTCCTGATAACAGGTGAGTAAATAAGGATTTCGTATTTCGGCTGATTTTAGAGGAATATTTTAAAGTTCCAAAACTCCATACTTAGAAGAATTTCCAAGTGAAACCAGTCAATGTTAGCCTATGGAAGGAAATTCAAGTTACTGGTAAGTACGGTTAAAATTACTTTTCAGGACCAGTACTGGGCTGAAAGATGCAGCACTGAGGTCTCTCCTGATAACAGGTGAGTAAATCAGAATTCGGATTTCGGCTGATTTTAGAGGAATATTTGTATGTTTCAAAAATCAACACTTAGAAGAATTTCCAAGTGAAACCAGTCAATGTTAGCCTATGAAGGAAATTCAAGTTACCGGTAAGTACGGTTAAAATTACTTTTCAGGATCAGTACTGGGCTGAAAGATGCACACTGAGGTCTCTCCTGATAACAGGTGAGTAAATCGGAATTCGTATTTCGGCTGATTTTAGAGGAATATTTTAAAGTTCCAAAACTCCACACTTAGAAGAATTTCCAAGTGAAACCAGTCAATGTTAGCCTATGAAGGAAATTCAAGTTACCGGTAAGTATGGTTAAAATTACTTTTCAGGATCAGTACTGGGCTTAAAGATGCAGCACTGAGGTCTCTCCTGATAACAGGTGAGTAAATCGGAATTCGTATTCCGGCTGATTTTAGAGGAATATTTTAAAGTTCCAAAACTCCACACTTAGAAGAATTTCCAAGTGAAACCAGTCAATGTTAGCCTATGAAGGAAATTCAAGTTACCGGTAAGTACGGTTAAAATTACTTTTGAGGATCAGTACTGGGCTGAAACATGCAGCACTGAGGTCTCTCCTGATAACAGGTGAGTAAATCGGAATTCGTATTTCGGCTGATTTTAGAGGAATATTTTAAAGTTCCAAAACTCCATACTTAGAAGAATTTCCAAGTGAAACCAGTCAATGTTAGCCTATGGAAGGAAATTCAAGTTACTGGTAAGTACGGTTAAAATTACTTTTCAGGACCAGTACTGGGCTGAAAGATGCAGCACTGAGGTCTCTCCTGATAACAGGTGAGTAAATCAGAATTCGGATTTCGGCTGATTTTAGAGGAATATTTGTATGTTTCAAAAATCAACACTTAGAAGAATTTCCAAGTGAAACCAGTCAATGTTAGCCTATGAAGGAAATTCAAGTTACCGGTAAGTACGGTTAAAATTACTTTTCAGGATCAGTACTGGGCTGAAAGATGCACACTGAGGTCTCTCCTGATAACAGGTGAGTAAATCGGAATTCGTATTTCGGCTGATTTTAGAGGAATATTTTAAAGTTCCAAAACTCCACACTTAGAAGAATTTCCAAGTGAAACCAGTCAATGTTAGCCTATGAAGGAAATTCAAGTTACCGGTAAGTATGGTTAAAATTACTTTTCAGGATCAGTACTGGGCTTAAAGATGCAGCACTGAGGTCTCTCCTGATAACAGGTGAGTAAATCGGAATTCGTATTCCGGCTGATTTTAGAGGAATATTTTAAAGTTCCAAAACTCCACACTTAGAAGAATTTCCAAGTGAAACCAGTCAATGTTAGCCTATGAAGGAAATTCAAGTTACCGGTAAGTACGGTTAAAATTACTTTTCAGGACCAGTACTGGGCTGAAAGATGCAGCACTGAGGTCTCTCCTGATAACAGGTGAGTAAATCGGAATTCGTATTTCGGCTGATTTTAGAGGAATATTTTAAAGTTCCAAAACTCCACACTTAGAAGAATTTCCAAGTGAAACCAGTCAATGTTAGCCTATGGAAGGAAATTCAAGTTACTGGTAAGTACGGTTAAAATTACTTTTCAGGACCAGTACTGGGCTGAAAGATACAGCACTGAGGTCTCTCCTTATAACAGGTGAGTAAATCGGAATTCCTATTTCGGCTGATTTTAGAGGAATATTTGCACAATGGTGAAGGGAGGGGCGGGGCCTGAGGTGACATCTTTGCAAACGCGCCCCGTGGCGCGTTTTAAGTTGGGGATTAAGTCCCCTTGAATCCTGAGGGTCCCTAGGGGCCAACTAGACCACCAGGAACCTCCAATATGCGCCAGGGGCTGCGTTGCAGAGACGTGTAGAGAGGCCACACCCTTTTACACCTCTCTGCAACGCAGCTCTGTGGCGCATTCTGGATGTACCTGTTGGGCTAGTTGGCCCCAGGGACCCTCAGGATTGAAGGGGATTTAATTCCCATCTTAAAACGCGCCACGGGGCCTGTTTGCACACATGTCACCTGAAGCCCCGCCCCTCCCTTCACCACTGTGCAAACGCGCCCCGTGGCGCGTTTTTAAGTTGGGGGATTAAGTCCCCTTGAATCCTGAGGGTCCCCGGAGTCCAACTAGCCCACCATATACCTCCAAAGCGCCACAGAGCTGCGTTGCAGAGAGGTGTAAAAGGGGCGTGGCCTCTGTACACCTCTCTGCAAGGCAGCTCCCTGGCGCATACTGGAGGTACCTGGTGGGCTAGTTGGCCCCCAGGGACCCCCAGTATTCAAGGGGAATTGTTCTCTCTGCAAACGCGCCAGGGGCGCGTTTGCAGAGTGGTGAAGGAAGGGGCGGGGCCTGCGGGCCCGATCGTTTTTTTTTTTTCTCCCCTGAAGGGGGGCTGTGTGGCCCCCTTCCTTTTTCTTTCTTTGGGCCCTGGGGACCCCATCCCCCAGGGCCTTACCCCTTTCTTTAAATTACCTTAAAAAAAAACGGGAAGGGGGCCGCGTGGCCCCCCTTCCCTGGGCCTGTATTGGCCCGGGGACCCCATCCCCCGGGCATGGCCTCTATATTTATTTTTTTGAGGGGGCAGCGTGGCCCCCTCCTCTGGCCATTTTAAGGCCCCGGGGACCCCATCTCCCGGGGCCGGCCTTTCCATTTTTTTTTTTTTTTAATTTTTCTCTTTTTTGGGGAGGGGGCCGCGTGGCCCCCTCCCGGGCCACTACTTGCCCCGGGGACCCCATCCCCCGGGCTGGCCCTCTCCGTTGGGGACTGTGGGGGTCCCCAATCCCCCACAGTCCCGCCGGCTCCCCACGTCCCTTGGGAGCCGGCATTGCTGTTCCACATGGGGAGCAGCTGACATGCTGCTCCCCATGTGGAAAAGCAATCGCTTTGGATATTGGAAGAGAGAGCAGGTTTCCTGCTCTCTCTTCCAATATCCAAGCAGTTTGCTATGGCAGGACGGGAGCCGCGAGGCTTCCGTCCTGCCATAGCAAACTACAGTGTCCCGGGGTAGGCACCCCGGGACACTGCAGGAGCCGGCCCTGGGGGTGGTGGTCCCCAGGGCCATCAAGGGCTCCAGGAGGGGCCGCGCGGCCCCCTCCCATTCAGTACACAGCCCCGGGGAGGTGGTGGTCCCCGGGCTCTGGGGTCCGTAACGGACCCCCATATTAAAATGTTTAGTGCCCCGGGGAGGTGGTGGTCCCGGGCGTGTGGGGGCTGGAGCCCCCACACAGGTTTAATAATTATTTAAAAAAAAGCCCCGGGAGGTGGTGGTCCCCGGGGCTGCGGGAGGGCTCAGAGCCCTCCCGCACCATTTTTAAAAAGCCCCGGGGGTGGCGGTTCCCGGGGCTTGGGGGCCCTTTGAGGCCCCCACACATTAAATTATCCCCCCACCATGCCCCCGGGACTTGGGCCACCCGGGGCCACTAACATCGAAGCGCGGAGACCGCGCTTCGATTTTCTCGGCAGGATTCGCGCACCCTCAGCGCATCCTGCCGATTTAAAAAAAAATTTTTTTTTTTGCCCAGGGGGTCCTTGTGGGACCCCTGAGCAAACCTAGGGGGTCAGGGTGTTTCTACCCTGCTCCCTTTGTGCGCTTTGCGCACTTGTTTCTGTCCCTCGGTTCTACCGAGGGACAAAATGGCTGCCAACATTTCCTGAATCGGAATGTTGACAGCCAGCTGACAGCCAATTAACATGCAGCTCGTGATCGGGACGGTGCGCGCAGGGTGCGCTGAGGGTACGCGGACCCTACTCGGCCATAGATATATATGTACTTTTACTTTTGATTTTCTCAGCAACTACTGAACGGATTTACACCATTTAACAAAAGGGTTCTTTCTGAACCAAGAACTACCTCTTTGCCAAATTTGGTGTAATTCCGTTCAGCAGTTCGGGCTGTAGCCGTGTCTAAAGTTTCCTATGGGAAAATGCATGGGGAAAACGCGTTTTGGGACCCCCTTTTTCTCGGCCCCCGCTTGACGTATCCCCCGAGACTTTCAGGGTAGGAGCGGACCGGAGCGCCCCACGAAGTTTGAAAATTTCGCGAAGATACGTCAACCGGCAAGAGAGTTATTTCAAATAGAATGTCGCGGATTTCCTATGGATAATAGGTTGTAACTATAACTATCTACTGGCGACCGCCAGTAGATAATATATATATATATATATATATATATATATATATATATATATATATATATATATATATATATATAAAAAAACTGTTCAGACCCGAAGGAATGAGGCGGCACGCAGTCCTGATGTTGTGAGTGTTTTAAACGCTCAAAAAAACAACGCGTTTTAGCCGTAAACGGCCTTTGTCAATATATATATGTGTGTGTGTGTGTGTGTGTGTGTATATATATATATATATATATATATATATATATATATATATATATATATATATATATATTAATGTGAAAATGTTGTTTAATCCTTATTTTATTTTTTATTAATGATAATGTAATTATTTTAGTTATATTATTGTAGTCGATATTGTGTGAGGCAATATTTTTGACTATTTATATGCTTATTTAAGGTTCCAATATTTTTGTTTTCGATATTAGTAAAAAACAATATTTTTAACAGGGGTATTTGTGTTCTAGATATTTGTGGTTTTGTTAGTTAAGTATTGGGAGGTGATATTTTTGCTAATGATATTTAATTTCCATTATTTTTGGATATCGATATTGTGTGCATCAATATTCTGCCATTGAACCATTATTGCAGGGCATGACAAATTTGTTAAGTCATTAGCTTTTTTTTCATAACTACAGGTTAGGGCCAAACCAATTATATCAGGTGGTTTAACTCTTCTTTCAAAGGTGTAAAATGGAGCTATGGTCAGTGGTGCAACATTTGCCATCTTACCAATTTGTAGTCCAACAGAATTGTTATGAGACTAGAAGAGTTTTTGGCAAAGCAAAAATGGATATCAACCCGAGGGCATAGGAATAGGTCAAATCAACGTGTATTATATTGTATTGTAATTGCATTTATATAGTGCTTACTACCCTGGCAAAGCATTAAAGCACTTTTTCAGCGAGTAGCATGCTATTCCAGAAGGTTAAAGTGGTGAATTAGTATAGTGAAACATGAAAGTAATTTGAGAGGTGGATATGTTAGTCAGTTATTTGGACTGAGAAGGATAGTGGAGAGATAGAAGAGGAAAAGGTTTGCATTTATATTGCTCTTGCTGCCCATGATGAGGTGTTGAAGTGTTTTTTGGCGAGTAGCACATTACTCTGGAACCCATAAAGGATTAGTGGTGAATTATTATAGTGAAATTTGAAAGTAATTTGAGTGATGGATATGTTAGTCAATTATTTGGATTGAGAAGGATAGTGGAGGGATAGAAGAGGGAAAAGGTATGCATTTATATAAGTTGGCAGGGTATGCCCAGACGTGGGTCCCTTGCTCACTTTGCCACTGGATTCAAGATAGCCTGGCTGATGACGGCTGTAAGCCAGAAACCGGTCCCAGGATGCTTGTTTCCGGTCCAGGGAAGACATGGCTTGGCAGTTCGGGCTGGACTGTTCCCATGAGGCACAGGGTCAGACTGATTTGCATATGGCCATGTCTGAACTGGGGTGGCGGAGTGAGCTAAAGAATGATGATGGATTAAACCCAGATCAGTTGACTGGGGGTGAGTGCTTGCAATGTTCAACACTCCGTCCATCATCCCCTTTGGTTTTGCTATGTTCGCCCTAAGTTGGCAGGGTATGCCCAGACGTGGGTCCCTTGCTCACTTTGCCACTGGATTCAAGATAGCCTGGCTGATGACGGCTGTAAGCCAGAAACCGGTCCCAGGATGCTTGTTTCCGGTCCAGGGAAGACATGGCTTGGCAGTTCGGGCTGGACTGTTCCCATGAGGCACAGGGTCAGACTGATTTGCATATGGCCATGTCTGAACTGGGGTGGCGGAGTGAGCTAAAGAATGATGATGGATTAAACCCAGATCAGTTGACTGGGGGTGAGTGCTTGCAATGTTCAACACTCCGCCCATCATCCCCTTTGGTTTTGCTATGTTCGCCCTAAGTTGGCAGGGTATGCCCAGACGTGGGTCCCTTGCTCACTTTGCCACTGGATTCAAGATAGCCTGGCTGATGACAGCTGTAAGCCAGAAACCGGTCCCAGGATGCTTGTTTCCGGTCCAGGGAAGACATGGCTTGGCAGTTCGGGCTGGACTGTTCCCATGAGGCACAGGGTCAGACTGATTTGCATATGGCCATGTCTGAACTGGGGTGGCGGAGTGAGCTAAAGAATGATGATGGATTAAACCCAGATCAGTTGACTGGGGGTGAGTGCTTGCAATGTTCAACACTCCGTCCATCATCCCCTTTGGTTTTGCTATGTTCGCCCTAAGTTGGCAGGTTATGCCCAGACGTGGGTCCCTTGCTCACTTTGCCACTGGATTCAAGATAGCCTGGCTGATGACGGCTGTAAGCCAGAAACCGGTCCCAGGATGCTTGTTTCCGGTCCAGGGAAGACATGGCTTGGCAGTTCGGGCTGGACTGTTCCCATGAGGCACAGGGTCAGACTGATTTGCATATGGCCATGTCTGAACTGGGAGTGGCGGAGTGAGCTAAAGAATGATGATGGATTAAACCCAGATCAGTTGACTGGGGGTGAGTGCTTGCAATGTTCAACACTCCGTCCATCATCCCCTTTGGTTTTGCTATGTTCGCCCTAAGTTGGCAGGGTATGCCCAGACGTGGGTCCCTTGCTCACTTTGCCACTGGATTCAAGATAGCCTGGCTGATGACGGCTGTAAGCCAGAAACCGGTCCCAGGATGCTTGTTTCCGGTCCAGGGAAGACATGGCTTGGCAGTTCGGGCTGGACTGTTCCCATGAGGCACAGGGTCAGACTGATTTGCATATGGCCATGTCTGAACTGGGGTGGCGGAGTGAGCTAAAGAATGATGATGGATTAAACCCAGATCAGTTGACTGGGGGTGAGTGCTTGCAATGTTCAACACTCCGTCCATCATCCCCTTTGGTTTTGCTATGTTCGCCCTAAGTTGGAAGGGTATGCCCAGAAGTAGGTCCCTTGCTCACTTTGCCACTGGATTCAAGATAGCCTGGCTGATGACGGCTGTAAGCCAGAAACCGGTCCCAGGATGCTTGTTTCCGGTCCAGGGAAGACATGGCTTGGCAGTTCGGGCTGGACTGTTCCCATGAGGCACAGGGTCAGACTGATTTGCATATGGCCATGTCTGAACTGGGGTGGCGGAGTGAGCTAAAGAATGATGATGGATTAAACCCAGATCAGTTGACTGGGGGTGAGTGCTTGCAATGTTCAACACTCCGTCCATCATCCCCTTTGGTTTTGCTATGCATTTATATAGCACTTGCTACCCCTGATGAGGTGTTGAAGTGCTTTGCGGCGAATAGCACGCTACTCCTGGAGCCCAAACAGGATTAGTGGGAATTAGTATAGGGAAATATGCAATTAATTTGAGTGGTTGACATGTTAGTCTTTTATTTGGATTGAAAAGGAAAAGTGGAGTCATGAAAGAGGGAGGGGTCTAGAATATTTTCTGGAGTGGAGGTAGAGGATATATTGTTAGAGGTATAGAGTGAGAAATAGGGTAGTGCATTGGAAAGAGTTTGAGCCCCCGACGCATTTCCAAATTAGCCCCGGGGGGTGGCGGTCCCCGGGGCTGCGTGCCCCCCGCAACTCATTAATCAAGCCCCAGGGAGGTGGCGGTCCCCGGGGCAGTGTGGGGGGGATTGGGGCCCCCCACACTTTTTTTTCACTGCCCCCGGGACCTGGCCCACCCGGGGGCTTCAATCCAACGAAGCGCGGGAGCCCGTGCCTCGTTTTTTTTTATTTTCTCGGCTGGATTCGCGCACACAGCGCGAATGCAGCCAATTTTTTTTTTTTTAAATGCTTTTTGGGGCCTTGGGGGTCCTTGTGGGACCCCCTGAGCAGGCCTAGGGGGTCAGGGTGTTTCTACCCTGCCCCCTTTTCTTTTTTTCGAGTTTCTTTTTCTCTTTTCTTGTGACTCGGTTCTACCGAGTCACAAGATGGCTGCCAACACTTCCTGGTTTGGAGTGTTGACAGCCAATTAGAATAAAGCGCGTGATCGGGAGGGTGCGCGGATCCACCGTGCCTCTATATATCGAAACTTTTATTTTTTGATTTTCTCAGCAACTACTGAACAGATTTACTCCATTTAAAAAAAAGGTCTCTTTCTGAAACAAGGGCTAACTTTTTGCCAAATTTGGTGTAATTCCGTTCAGCAGTTCGAGCTGTAGCCGTGTCTAAAGTTTCCTATGGGAATTAATATGGAGAAAACACGTTTTGGGCCCCCCCGTTTTTCTCGGCCCCCGCTTGCCAAATCACCCCGAAACTTTCAAGACAGGAGCTGACCGGAGCGGGCTACGAGTTTTGAAAATTTCGCGAAGATTCGTCAACTGGCGCCAAAGATATTGAGAAAACAAAAAATGAGTTTCCAATGGAAACTAGGTCCTAGCTATAACTATCTACTGGCGACCGCCAGTAGATAATATATATATATGCAAAAGGAAGGTAATATATGTACATTAAAGATGCATTTAATAAACTACAGTTTTCAAGTGTTGGCGTACTTTAATTAATTTATTTGTTTTTATTTTTGTAATTCAATAGTGAAGCAATTGTAGATAGTTATGATAAAAGATTTGCTTACTTATTCAGTCACTTACATACATGTTAAAAACATAGAATAATGTAACTATAAGTAAATTTGTTAAGCAGAACTAACGAATATCTATATTTTAAAAAACAATTATTCTACATGTTTATACAAAGCAATACATATATGTGGGTACATATCTATAGTCCAAACAAATGCTTATATACAGAGGGATATGCTGTATATTTATGTTTGTGTATGGTGGTTATGTGGGGAAGAGCCATTTCTTGAGTAGTTTTCTGAAGATAAGGTGGTTATCCATGGATTTTTTATGGGAGTAAAAAGTTCCATAGTTTGGCTGCTTGAACAATGAAGGATGTGCCACCCATGTTTTTTTTCTGAAGCGAGGTGCCACTCTAGAGCGGAGGTTACTTTATTGAATATTTTTGGTGAGGAGAGGTCCTGTTCCATGTATTCCTTTGTGGGTGATACTAAGCAGCTTGAACGTGGATCTTCTGGCAACCGGTAACCAATGCAGGGCTTTTAAGGCAGGGGAGATGTGGACTTGTGGCATTATATGTAAGAGTAGTCTGGCAGCCGAGTTCTGAATC
Source organism: Calotriton arnoldi (assembly GCA_963921515.1). Classification (NCBI taxonomy): domain Eukaryota; kingdom Metazoa; phylum Chordata; class Amphibia; order Caudata; family Salamandridae; genus Calotriton; species Calotriton arnoldi. Next base: position 748,922 of record CAWUFW010004448.1, on the reverse strand, counting down.
CGTTGTAATCTTTTCATAGTTGTTAAAGGTGATCCGTGGTAGAGGCTATTGGCGTAATCGAGTTTGGACAGAAAAAGAGGGATGGTAGCCTTGACCTTGTGTGGAAATCCCAGATGGGGCAAGATTCATCAAAGAGTTTTTATAGTAACAAAGCTTGATCTTGCTCGTTTGTCCACTTGGGCATTCATTGATAGCTTGGAGTCCATGGTCATTCCAAGGTTTCTTCCTTCCTTCGATACTTTAGATGGTGTTCCCAGATCATCTGGCCAGGCGGTGAATGGGTCATAATTTTTCCAATCGCCACCCAAGAGTATTTCCGTTTTGGAAGCATTCAGTTTGAGATGGCTCCACGTCATCCATTGATCCAAGACTTTGAGACAGCTTAAAACTTGTGAGTTTTCAATGTCTTTGGGGCATTCCAGTTGAAGGAGTATTTGTGTGTCACCTGTATAGTTATAGCACGTGAGGTGAAATAGATTGATCAGTGCTGGTAATTACTTCATGTAGAAGTTGAAAAGCATAGGTGAGATGAAAGAACTTTGAGGGACCCCTGCTTTTGTGAAGTACGGTTTGAACGAGAAAGAGGGGGTATGGATGACATTAGTTCTGTTGTGAAGGTAGGATGTGATCCAGTCTAGATAGAGCAGTCCCCTCGATGCCGGCTTCATAGAGTCTTTGTATCAGAGTGTCATGGTCAACCGTGTCAAAGGCAGCCAAGAGGTCCAAGAGAAGTAGCACAGAAACCCCGCTGGGATCAACTATGTTCTTAAGGTCATCCCAGATGGCAACGAGGGCAGATTCAGTGCTTCTTCCTGGATGGAATCCCGTTTGGAAGCCCAGGAAAGGTCCATTTGTAATCAGTCTGTAGTTTTTGGGGTTCAGTGGGTCCAGGTTTGTTTTCTTCAGTAATTTGCGTATGTATGACTTTTTGAGTTCTTCTGGAAATATTCCTGTAGTTTAGAAATTCTTGATGATTCTTCTTACTGGTGTGGCAGCAGAGGTTGTTAGAAGAATTGTCTTTAAGGTTTGTGGTGGACAGGGGTCAGAAGATCTGCCGGCAGGCCTGCTTGCTTTGACCAGGTCCATAAATTCATTGCGTGAAATTTGTCGGAAGGAATGGAGAGTCTCGGTTACAGTATTCTTGGATTGTTGTTTTAGAAAAGGGTCTGTGCTGGTGCTTTTTCTTTGTTTTAAATATGAGTTCAACATGTCTGCTTTGGCCGTGTAATAATTTACCAGTTTGTCAGTGAAATCTTGAGTAACGGCATGAGCTCCTTCTAGGCAATTTGGCTTATGAAATTCAGTGAGAATTTTATAGAATTCTTTATTTGCACATTTATCATTCTGAATTCTGTTTGAATAGTACTTTTTCTTATCTTTTTGATTAGCTGACTTGTATAATCGGTTTAGTTTCTGTAAGCAAAGTTTGTCTTGATTGGTGTTTGTTTTGAGCCAGGCATGTTGCAGCTTTCTAATTTGTTGTTTTATCTCTGTATTTCTCCAAGGTGTCTGTTTTCTTTTGTTCTGTTGTGTAGTTTTTAGTGGTATTAGGATATCAAAAGCTTCCTGTAGCCACTCATATAGTTTTTGAACAGAATTTATTGTGTCTAGATCTGTACTGGATGTTAGCTGTGTTCCAAATTGAGTTTGTTCCATGGTCGATAGGTTGATGCAAGTAAGGTGGTTTTAGGTGCGTCGCTTTGTGTTGTTTTATGTTGGAAAGCAAGAAAATGGTGGTCTGACCATGTGACTGGAGTCATTGTTTAGCTCTGTATTTTAAAAAATGAAATCTAGGATGTGTCCAGCGATGTGTGTGGGTTTGTGGATGATCTGATGCAGGTTCAGTGCGTCTAGGCCAGTGATGATTGTTATTGGATGGGGCATATTGGGTTTGTCAAACCAAATGTTGAGGTCACCCAGAATGCACAGGTTGGAGTGTAGTGTTATCAGGTTTTAAACCATGTCTAGAAGTGTGTCTGGGAATGTTGCATTGCTAGGTGGAGGTCTGTAAAGGAGCAGGAAGTTACAGGAGGAAGATGGTGTAGGATTGCATCTGGTGAAAAGGGCCTCACAACCTTGTATGGTGACGTCGTCAGCTTTAGTGATATGTAATATTTGCCTGAACACAACAGCTAGGCCACCTCCTCTTTTGCCTATACGATTTTGTGTGATGGTTTGATAACCTAGAGGAACGGCTTCAGTAAGGATGGGAGCCTTATCATCTTCCAACGATGATTCAGTGATGAAGAGTATGTCAGGTTTTGTGTCGGTGGGAAGGTCGTAGATGTGATGTTTGTTTTTAGAGAGTGATTGAGCATATTTTAGTAGCCAGTTTAAAGAATGTGCTTTGTTGATAGCATGACTTGTTTTGTAGAAGAGTGAGCAGTATTTTGTGGGGTTGTAGCAAGAGTGTCCTCACTTGTTGATATTAGATGTATGAGGATAGCAATCGTTTAAATGTTCTGAATCGTGTTCCTCGTCCAGCAGGCTAAGAAGGCATTTTAATGGGTCTGCATGTGTAGGTGGTGGAGACATTGTTTGAGAGTGAGTTAGTGAGCTGCGTTGTTTTTGTAGTGTTTCCTTGTTGTGCAGTAGACATAGAGAAGAGAAGTTGTGAGGAGTGGTATGTTGGTTATTTTGTTTGCGTCTCTTTAGGGCGGAAGGTGTATGAGTTAGTGGTGGTGGTGCAGCATGTGGGTCATGTAGTAAGGTTCTAAATTCTCCAATGGATGAGAGGTGGTTAAAAGAGAGTTGTTGTGTTGTTGTATATGTGCTAGGTGTGGGGGAATAGAGAAAGCTTGGCATTGGAGTTTGTTCATGCTGTGTATCAATTGTGTAGTCTCGAAGGTGGGTGTATGTTTGTAGTTTGTGAGGGACATTATTATGAGGTGTTGTGCTTGAGAGATTTTGTTGTGATGGTGTGTTTGTTATGTTTTGTTTTTGAGGAGTAGTGAAAGGAGGCACTGATGTATTTGTTTTCTGAGAAGGATTTGTTTGTAGAGTATTGTTTGTGAGTGGAAGTTGTAAGGTAAAGGGGCTGGTGATGTGTTTGTGAGTAGAGTGTATGTTGTGTGTAAGATGGGATGAACTAGAGTTAAGAGTGATTGTGTTAGATTTGATTACTGCAAGAGGTAATATGTGTGGTGCGGTGGAGTGTAAGTGTTGTGCGGTTGTGTTATTGTAGTAGAAAGAAGAGGAGGGTGTTGGTGGGAGAAAATATGGAAGGCTGAGTATATGTTTGTTAGTGAGAAAAAAGGGGTCTGTTAGGAGTAATTAGAGCGGGGAGTGTGCCTCTGGATGGGATATAGCTAAGTATGGTGTGGGTTTGGGTCGCATTAGTGTTGAGTGGATTGGTTAGTGGTCAAGGAAAGAGTTGTGCATTGTTTGTAAGTGATTGTGTAAATGTGTGGTAGCTGGGATAGAAGGGTGTATAGATGTGGTTTCTGGGGTTTAGTAGTGGGTGCTGAGACATTGAAATTTGTATAAGGTTAGTTTGTAGTAAATGAGTAGAGTACATTTGCTGTGAGTGTATTAATATGGTTGTGGATGTCGAAGGGGTAGGGTGGGTGCTGGTGAATGTAAAATTGGGCAGCATTTCTGGCCCGAGTCCCAACCACTCTTGAACAGGCTCAAACAGGCAACTGCCCTTGTCCTCTCCACCCTTAGCCTTGACACCCGGGCTGAGACACCCTGAACCCTGCTCTTAAATAGCCCTAGTGGTCCGGTGACCCCTTCAACCAATGGAAACCTTAGCCCTAACCAATCAGAACCTTACCCCTAAGCCATAGAACCAATAGGACAACAGACTCTTACAGCCAATCACAGCCCTAGTCCCAGCAGCCAATCAGGCATGAAACTCTAAGCCCTATGTCCAATAGAAACCCTAGCCCCAGCTCTAGTCCCAGCAGCCAATCAGGCACAAAACCCTAAGCCTTGCGTCCAATAGAAACCCTAGTCCCAGCCCTAGTCCCAACCCTAGTCCTAGCAGCCAATCAGGCACAAAACCCTAAGCTGTATGTCTAATAGAATTCCTAACCCGAGGAACCAATCAGGAAACCTATCTACCAATCTGAGCACTAACCCTAAGCCCAACATTCAATAGAATCACTGACCCAGGAACCAATCAAAACCCTCAAAAACTCAACCAATGAGAACACTAACCCTAATACAATAGAAACACCAGATACAGCCACCAATCAGTACACACATGTAGCATCCAATAGCAGCCTATATAAGGTGCCTGCGACCTCAGGCAATGTTTGCTGTGTAGGGCGCTGGAAGCTGCTTCTCAATTCAGAATCTCCTACAAGACAGACAGGCTCAATCCACACTCTGGAGTTCTGCATGTAAGGGCCTAAAAACTTTGCCGTCTAACCATACTGATTTTCCAACACTTAAACAACTCACTCTCCTAGCCAAAAAACACTCATGTTACAATCCCTTAAAACACCACTTAAACAACTAACAGCAGATTACTGCATTCTCAGAGCACCCTCTGCTCTGTCTCTGTTGTATAATATCTCTGTTTCTTAGGGAGGAGTGGGGGTGTTAATCTGGTTTCACTCTCTTACTAAGACAAAATCGGAGTTGGGGGTCTATTGCTTAACACAAGCTTGTGACTCCATGGATGTGAAATATTTTCGGAATTCGTTATCTACCAGTGGCAGTTGAATTCTGCTTTTGATATCATGATCTCAGAGCAGATGCAGGTAGATAATTTCTCTGTAATCTTTGACATTGGTGATTTGGAGCTTAGTCCATGTGAGACCTCTATAAAAAGACCAGATAGTAATAGTTCGACATTTGGGGAAGTTGATATGGAAATTGTTGAGAGCCCTGGATCTCTTGCCCAGAAGGGGTACCAATATTCCTCTTAAACGACAATTTGTATCTTTGGACCCCGCATTTAACTATGTTTATGATTACTTTTGTGATCTGTTAAATTTTCTGGACAAGAAGCATTCTGCAACAACTAACCTAATATTCATAAAGGTCCTATTCAACTTGTTGTAAGCAAATCTCTTTATTTCATTCCTCAGTTAAATTATTGGGGGGGGCTGGTCTGCGCGATTTCATGCATGGGCAAAATCAAAAAATATTATTTTCCCATGTCCAACTGTGCTTCAAACAAGGACAAGGTACCCTGGAACACTACATGAACTTATATCTAGTTGTGAGCAAGTGTACTATTTATCTTTTTTGTAAATGTTTGCTGCTGCTATGAGAGCTCTTTTTAGCCAATATTAGTTCTCCGGACAACAGAACTTGTAGAATTGTATTGCGTTTGAAGATGTTTCGTTGTGTATGTGTTCTGTGACATGACTTGTAAAATGAAATGATTCATTTTTAGAATGACTGTATAAAGCCTGCGCAAATCCAAAACTGATACGTAGAGTGTGTCGAGCCATTCACCACTAAGGATCCTTGGTGCCTTATTGGATTTATGGTTCAGCAGGACTACTCACTGTATTTTGTCCGGGCCTGCACCCAAATCCAGAAAGCCATGCACATTGGCTATGCAATTCAAAATGAATTTTTCGGATAAAAATAACCCTTAAAACACACCATTATAAAATACAATCTAAATGCAGGAAACAAAACGCAATTTATTAACTTTTCATAAAAACGGATCTAAGACCCCCAGTAGACAAAAACACAGTTCATCATCTATTCATATAAATAGATACCAACTGCGATATGATATATATATAAAAATGATAAAATCAATTTGTCATCAGTTCGCCATCCACATTTTGTGAAGATATTGTAAAAAGTTTCCTTCTCATTATCCACATAGAAGCTATAAAATTGGACACACTCCAAACAATTACTCCATCTGTTTGGTTCTTAAAATTCTGAAGGCCTTTGCATGCTGTATGATCAGTATCATATGGCAGGCAGGTAATATCCATTTCCTATGTGAATACATGCATTGCAAAAAAAAGAAAGTTTGCTTCCAATCCAATCCCTGTTTTATATGCTGGATCTGTATTATTAACACAGTATTACTTACCCCCTCGTATGTAGAAGCTATTAGTAGGTACAATCTCATATTTGAGTTTGCTGTATAGTAGCTTAGCCATTAGGCGTGTTATGTTATCAAAGAAGGCTCAATTGAGGATACACATGTATGGCCTAGAAACCTGTCGGCAGATTCCCAGATTTATATTTATGTACCTCACCGTCCCATCAAAAAATCCAGAGTTTTTCTTTTATGACTGACTTAGTATCCCAGTGAGCGTCTTTCGGAAACTCCTGTGGGGCAGCTGATATGACATAGCTTTAACATGTGCTAACCATAAGATTTTTAGGTGATAATTTGATTGTAATATTTCTTTAAAGTCAGACCTATATGGACCAGGCTCTTCTGTTTTCCTCTTTCTGCGCCAGTACAAAAGTGGTCTTAATTTTGCAATGCAGACCATCAGATGCTGGTCAAATTCAGGATGCAATGGGATGTAGGGGGCTACTCTGTGGAAAGTTTGCTAATAATATCAAAAGTCTATTTTCCACAACAGTAAGCCTAGTATCCTTAACATGTCCCCATAAAGCAGTCCGATATAAAGTCATCCTTAGCTTTTATATTATTTATTTCTAAAGCTTGGAAGATTTTTTTTCTCGAGTTTTATATAGCGTAAACTAGATCCAAAGGTATCAGAGCGCTTTACATGAGCACCAGTTGCGTTACAGACAGACACATTCATTTTTTTTTTGTTTTTGCTAGGCACGGAGAGATTAAGTGATTTGCCCAGAATCACAGGATGTTGCGTGCCCCTGCCGAGACTTGAACTCGGTTCCCCAGCCCCAAAGTTGAGTGCTCTAGCCGTTAGGCCACATTCAGGCCAAATGAGTGTTATCATTTTGTTTTCTTGTATAGTTTAAGGATGGCGTAGGCTGATGTTGTAGTTTTAGTGTAATTTTATTAATCTGAGATATTCAGTACAGGTTACTTGTCAGCCTAGCACTCAGATATTCCAAATCTGTGACACGCTAAGTCGTTTCATTGCCTACTTTTATGGAGATTTTCTGCTGTTACAAGGAACATGTATGGCCTGTAATCCTGAGTTGGGTTTTAAAATTAGGAGTGTGTCATCCGTAAATAATGATGCTGGTATCTTTTGTGCTCTTATTTTTGGCACATCACTGTGGGGGATGCCTAGATATTTCACTATGCGATTTACGTATAGTAAGAAAAGGATTGGGGCCAAGATACATCCCTGCTAGACCCCCTTCTCAATTGCAATATGACTAGTCAATTTGTCCTTACTACCCCATCTCACTTGAGCTTAGCTGGTGGTATACAACCTTATTAGTCTTTAATAAGATATTTTCTGGTATGCCCACGCTTCCCTGGACATGCCATAATTTGTGTTGAAGAATCAAATCAAAAGCCAACTGAAGATCGACAAACACTACATATAAATTGCCCTTTCCTAACATAATGGTTGAACATAGCTGAATAATATGCTCAATAGTACTGGTTTTTAGACAGAAGCCTGCTAGTAGGTCAGATAGAATCCTGTTCTCATCGACCCACTCAAGGACCTTTCCCAGTATCTGATGGCAGAAAAGCTTCTGTAAACTATCAATTAGGCTGTTGGGCCTGTAATTACATGAATCTTCAGGAGTGCCCTTTTCATGAATAAGTACAATTTTAGCCCCACACCAATGTTTAGATATTGCAGAGCCCTCCAGGATGCTGTTAGTAACTTTATTAAGATAGGGCGCCCATATATGGGATTCTGATACATATAAATCACCATGGTATAACAAAAGGTCAGGTGACAGTCGCACTGACAATCCAGTCCTAAAAATCTATGTAGGTTAATGGCTGCCCTCCTCCCAACTGTACTGCTGCCATAGAAAAATAACATACATTTTCTAGTTATGTAAGACACATTAATAGCATTCTAAAGTCCTCATTGTTTGCCCCTGAAGGTTAACTCTTAGACAGCTGGATAAATAAACAGAATGATCACATCTGCTGGAGGGCAACCACTTTTTTGGGGGTAGCACACAACTTCTGCCCAATCAAAACATGTAACCCTGGCTCCCAACTTGTAGGTGTAGCCAACACCACTCTCTAGTGATGCTCTCATAATTGTCTGGTGACAGTTGTGCTGCCAAGCCAGACTAAAAAAAGGACCTGAGACACTTTAGCAGCTCAGCGTGAGATGAAGTACAATAAAATGATTATTCTTGTCAGCACATAAAACCTCTGGGTACAGAATAAAATTTCTGAAAACTTAGGGGCCTATTTATGAGAGCCCTGCATCACTTTTGTACCACATAAAGTGGTGCGTGTGTAACGCAGGGCTCTGAAAAAGATTTATGAATCCATGCAAAGCCAACCTGCGTGGGTTTGAGTCCCCTCATAAATCATGAGTAAGTCGACGTAGCACAAATTGCTGCATTGCTTTACTCTGCGCCCGGGAGTCATTCCATGGGCGTTGCATTGGGTTTTCCCAAGCAACACCCATGGAATTTGACGCAACCCCAGATTTACAAAGTGATGTAAACTTGGGGAAGCATCAAATCCCAAAGTGCGGTGTTACGGGGAGAAATATGTTAACTTCTCCTCATTTTGTCCTCTTTCCATGTGTGTTGCACTGTGCAGCACACTTAGAAAGAGGAAAACGACTCATAGGATTGTTTGTTTGCAGGAAGGTGCCCCTTCCTGCACAAAAACAATCCTGCCTGCAATGGAGGCACCCTCACCCTTGCACCAAGGTGCAAGGGTACCTACGTTGCCGCTAGTCTGCCAAAATGGCGCCAGCGCAGACAGAAAGGACAGAAATGCACTGTATTGCTTAAATACGATGCATTCCTGCCCTTTTGCTCAGCAAGGTGCCTTGCTGAAGCTGCCCTGCACCAAACTGCTATAAATGAGGCCCAATGTGTCTACTTCTGGAAAGAAATGTGAAAATGCAGATGTGTGTCTTTTTCTTGTAATTTCAGTATTGTTTCCTAGTAATACCTATGTGCAATAAAGAATAATAAAATGTTAATGCTAATAAAGCCAAAAGAAAGTACAGACTCATGGAAAGACTCATGGAAAGGTAGGTAATAATCTTTTCTTTTTTTTTAGTAATATCAGTATTTGATATCTTAATTATTCCCTGGGCCCTAAGTAACCTTTTAGTAGACATCATCGATGTTGTTTTGTTGCCAATCACAAAAATAACGTGTCAAATATCACTATTTAATAATAGAGCAAATCTTATCAAGGAATAACTGTACAGTACATTCCTATTAGTCTCGTGTGTGGAAATTTATCTAAACGGAGCACTTGCTTCTTTAATCATCAGTCAATGTTTTGAGTACAAAGGCACAGAGCACAAACATTATCAAAATGTCAGCCAGTCTTCTTACATCAACAACCCTATCATTAAATTGGAAGCGGCATGTGCCTCATTTACTGCACTGAATTAAAAACCTGCCCACGCTGGTGATTGATGGTTTTATTAGTTTGTTCTTAAAATTAAATATGGTAGTAGCTTGGGTATTATTAAAAACGAATGTACTTAGTCTAGTTTCGCATCTTAGTTCTATCAAATATATCTTCATTAGTCTCAATTTAGAAAAAAACTAATTTCTGTTCAAAACAAAAGGCCATTTAATTGGAACCCGTCTAATATTGCAAAGGCTGTACCTTTTTTTCCTCAGAGTTTCTTATTGTCTAGGAGTAGTTGAAGATGCACTTTTTCTTGGCTGCGGATGTACAAAGTGTTCAAACGGGAAAGGAAATAAATATTGTATATTTTTGCAAGCTTTGCTAAGCAATAATTCAAAATGGCCATCATTGTGAGTGGGCAGGACTTTTGAAACTTGATACAGCATTGCCACACTCAGAACTCCCTATACCATGGTCTGGGGTAATTTCCAGGTGCAGAATGACCATACTTTTCTCAGAGGAATAGGGAATTACCAACGGCATCAGTATTTCTGTACCAATTTCCATATGTTATTCACGCATTCTATGCTGTTTTTCAGGGACATAGCCACCTGGCAAATGTGCTACTGGAAAACCAAGAAGTTGCAGTATTACCACACGCAGAATTATTGATATCACGATAGATACAGAAACTCAAGTTACCGAATGAAAAAGGAATTCTGTCAAGCTCAGTCTGATTCACAAAGCCCTGGGTGAAACAGACTGAAATTTGCTCCTACATTTTGAGAAGATTCATGATGTTTTGGGCTGCAAAAATAATCCCAGTTGAACTTCTGAAGCTCTATGACAGTCATAGGTTTCCACAAAGAACATGCCTTGGAAATTGATGCAAATGATGTATAAATGTGAATCAACCCAAATCAATTATCTTTTATTTCTCCGTCCTGGAAAGAAAGTGTTACAAAAGTCTGCATGTTTTCTAGGATGAAAACTACCTGCAAGAGTTAAATGAATGTCCAAAAATTACAGGTGTGTGTGTTCAACAACTTATGCAAGGTGGTAAATGCACAAAACATTAGCATTTCCACCTCCGTTCCTCAATTAATGAATGTGTACAATCAAAGAACTGGTGCATTTTCTTCAAGCAATTTAAGTGTGCATTAAGAACTTATCATTGACCAATTCTAATTCTTTGTACACACACGGCAGTGCATGACAGATTTGAAACCTTCGAGGGAGACATTGTATAAAGTTGTGTACCTTAAATAATATTTAAAAAAGCGATAGCAAAGTTACACATAGCAAACAAATAAAATAGTCACAGACCAACAGGGAGAAGAGAGATGACTATGGGATAGTAGCAGCTAAAGAGATCTAGCTATTCATGGTTGCACCTTCAGAAGATGCATAAAAATATGCTTAAAGATGATGAAGCTATTCATTAGTTTCTGAAGTAAAATTATTGGTCCACAGTTTTTGCCTCGCCATTTTTAATAATCTGCATTGATACTGCCTTCAGACTTGGATAAGCATAATTTTAAGATTGTCAGTTTATGGTGGATAATAAATATATGAGTGTACCTGGTTGGTGGAAATAAGTCATATTACAGGTGTTGGGCCTGGCCCTCTCTGTAGGGTCAACCCCAAACATTTTTTCGTCACTCCTCCTATTTTTGCTGAATTCGTTTTTATTGGCCTTAGAACTCAATGGGCTCTACCACTGCTAACCAGGAGGCATTTGGGAACACCACCTCCCATCCAGGGCACAACGCACAGATATTGTCCCAAATGCCTACCCATCAGCCACACAATGACCGCTCTCACTGGCCTCCCTTCTGAATAAATGGCATTTGGGCACCTGACTGATGTAGGCCATAAAGACTTCGACAACACACATATCAAACTGTTCAGTGGTAGAGATTCACCGTCACCTATTGGGCAAGCAAGCAACCCTGATGGAGGAACCCCCTGAATTCATTCCTAAGGACAGTGATGGCTCTCATGAGACTGTTGTGACCCAGCACCGACTGTCTCAGGACTTTAATGGAGCTGTTGGGCCCCATTGGCCTATTTTTGTGTGTTTTGTTTTCATTAGATATCTATTTTCCCTAGGTCAGATACACCACCAGGGGAGTTCTGCCCACACCCCTCTGGCATAGGCAGCACACTACCATTCCATTGCCACACCACTCAGACACCTCAACCTACCCACCCTTCTATCCACGCCTTGGCAAAGCTGCTGCTCTAGCCCACAGCCCTCAAGTGGATAGGGAGTGCTCCCTGACTGGGTCACCTGGAGATTGTTTTCATTCCTTGCACTTACCCGGCAGCACAGCTGACATGCGTACTCCCTCACACTATGACTAATACCCAACACACTAAACTGCTTTCTCTTAACACTCAGGCTTGAAATCACCTAATAAATGACATGAAGTATTGAGCTACCTTCTCTTGCAGGACCCCAATGTTATCTTTCTCCTAGAAACTCACCTCCTACGGGATGATTCCCACCACATGTCTCATCCGAAATACCTGACACGCTTCTGGGTGCCCGCTTCCACCAAAACAGTGGACGTGGCAACCATAAACAAGGGGGGCTTCTGCACCAAGGTACTGAACACGATATGGGACAAGGAAGGCCGCTAGCTAAAACTAACCCTCCAACGAGGCACCCTCCCACTATCCCTCCTCCTTGTTTATGCCCCCAACCAGATGCAATATGCATACCTTAGAAGCCTCCTGCAGGAGCAGTTAGCAAATGATAAGGGTGACCTAGTGGTCGGTGGAGACTTCAATTTGGTCTGAGTCCCCAAGCTTGATCATAGTAGTGCCTCCTTCCAAAGTACTGGGGCAATGTCTGCTGCACTTAAACAGGACCTCACTGATGTGGGTTTGGTAGACTCATGGCACTATAGAAACCGCATAGATTACTTTTTTCTCACCCACTCTCTGCTTCACGATATGGAGTCCACTGCCATTTTGGATATCTCCATCTTGGACCATGCTCATGTAGAACTAATATGGTTCCACAGTGGGGGCCCTGGACAGGCCCGGCCGTGCCGGTGCTTCTCCCCGCACCTGCTCAGGAACCTAGTTGATGGTGCTGAGATCCAAAAGGGGATCGCAGACTACTTTGAGCTAAATGACCTCCCAGAGACATCAGCGCACACACTCTGGGAGCGCATCAAATCCACCATCAGGGGGGTCATGATATCCATCCCAAGTGTGAGGGAGGCCTGACTGGTAGGGGCAGGACTGATGGCCGAGAACAAGAATTTTGAGCACTTTGACCAGTCTGCTCCTGCCCGGTGCAACAAATGACAGCTAGCCAGCTGAGGACCCACAGGACCAATAAGCCTAAGAGGTCCCTCAACAAATTTATGAAGGGGGAGACAAGCACACATCAGGCAAAAAGAGTTGGCTTACCTGTCAAAAGTGGCTCTTTCTTACAGTTTATTAGACAAAATCAAAAGGTGATTGGTCCTAAAAGTAGTCAGGCATCTTAACCAGACATACTTTTCTTGCAGGAAATTCACCTTATGGGCATCAGATTCCCCTTTGTGGCCTGTCTGGGCTTATCCCAAGTGCTCCACTCTGCCTTCGGCGCTGGATCCAGGAGAGCAGTCATTCTAATTCGCAACCACCTATCCATTAAAATCACAAAGGTTTGGCATGACAGCCTTGGCAGATATGTGCCTATAACAAGGCTGATTCAGGTAGAGCTGCCTTGGCACATATGCACCTCCTCCTGATTATCGACTTTTCAAAAGCAGACTGTTCCTTATTGATACAGAACTCACTGAGGCCGTGGATCCTGGGAGGCAACCTGAATGAAATGACTGGACCCAAGACAGATTGAGTGGCGTGGTGGGCTCAGATCAGGCCTGCCTATTCTGGATAAATTCTTTCATGCCCTGGGATAATGGATAACGGGAGGGGCACCAACCCACAAGAGACAAGCTTTACATTTTAGTCAGGGGCTCATAAAATATTCTCTTGACTAGACTATCTACTGATGCCTGACTCTGAGATGCACACGGTGGCCAGGGTTTGTATACTAGCCTGGGGTCTAGCTGATCTCTCAGTAGTGGACCTGAGGGTATGGTTAGGCCTAGGGTGTACAAGAGCTGGGTGGTGCTTGAGCACCTGGTGACTGGCTTACTCTGACTGCAGGGTACACGTTATAAACGTAATTGAGACATATTAGTTATCAGGCCAGAAAATAATGTAGGAAGCAACAGGAAGTTTCGAATCTTGACGTCCTGATATTAGACCTTAAATCACAGTATTTGGACTCCCCTTCATCATGCACCATTAGAAACTCTCTCCACACAGGCTATGCTCCAGCAGACTCTATTTAATGAGGCAAGGGTAGTGTAGCTTGCAATTCAGAGTTGGACATACCAATGGGGTAACAAGTAGACTGGTTGCTGGTAATAACACAATTGCTCCCGCTCATGAAACTAAAAGTAATTTGAGGTAAAATAATCCTACCACAAGAACAAATTAACTGTGTTCCAGTGGTTACTATTACTACTGTTTATGTTTTGTTGAATTTAGCACTATATTCTTAACACAAAATGCCTCCTCGTGTCTATGTTGGACCTGACAGTGCATTTTGTGCTAAGAGACTCACGTTAAATGCTGCGAGTAATTTGGCCAAGTGCACATTTAGCGAGCGTGAGTGGCTGCTCGCGCTTGCTATTCATGTTATGTTGCATTCATTACTATTGCTTAGCACAAAGGATATCCTCGTGTCCATTTTGGAAGCCAGGGGGCATTTTGCCCTAAGAAAATAGCACTAAATGCACAATTACTCTTCTCACATAATTCTGCAGAATCTCGGAGAATCGTTGGGTAATACATGTGATTACGCTACATTATGTGAGTTACACTCACACGTAGTAACGTGTCTAGCGAAACTCTAAACTGACTTTGCAGTAACTCATCTAGGCAAGATCCAATGGCACAAATATCTGATGAGGGGGACTACACGGCTCTAGGAGACCATGATATAGCCCAAAAGTTTGTTTTCTTCCCTTCACATTCTCAATGGACAGTTTTGTCATCTTTCCCCCAATCGTTTATGGAGGATTTTTAGCCTCTTCTTATCATGTACTACTTACAGGACTATCAGGGGGCTTCAAAATACCAGTGTTGGGGGCGTGCCTAGCTGCCGAAATGTCATATGCAGATTAATGGACAGTGCAGCACACCCGTAATTATTCTGAATGATCCAGACCACCTGTACCGCAGATGTGCTGTGTTGTCAGTGGAGCACTGGGGGAGACCTGAGACTCTTGAATCTTGTGGTGTACTCCTCCTGTCCAGATGCCATGATGGCTAGAGAGAGACCCAGCAGGGCGGCAGCAGGTGTGTAGTGATAGTGAGGTGAGCACCTACATTGAGGCCAGTGCCACAATTGGAGTATTGTGAGCTGCATTTGGGGCCTGGTCACAGGACACATATAGCTGATGAGGAAAGGTTGAGCTTTGGCCCTTCCCGCTGAGCCCTGGATAGGACGGGTGGCTAAGTGAGCTGCTCCAGGCAAGGACCCGCAGCCTTGTTGCCTGTGGCCACCTGTGCATTCTGCTTTGCTTTCGCAGACCAATCAACCACTCGCTGATGACCTGACGAGCTTTGTGAAGGATCACAAAATGAGCTCTGTGATAGTGGCAGAGTGGGGTCTCCTGAAGGGAGACATTAATGGGGACAAATTATGTGAAACCTTGAGCAAATTACAATCTGATAAGTCATCTGGGCTAATGAGTTCCTGGTGGGGGTTTTCACGTTTTTTGCCCTTTTTTACACTCCTAGGTGTAATCTTAGAATCCTTAGGGAAAAGGAGGTTGCCACCAGAGCTATGCATTGCTGAAATAGTAAATATTCATAAACCTAGTCATACTCCTGAATATTGTTCTTAATACTGCCCAATTTCTCTTCTGAATATGGAGGCAAAGATGTTGGATTAGGTCATATTTAACTGCCTAACAAAAGTAATTGGCTTCCACGTCTGATCAGAACGAATGGGCTCCAAGCCAAATGTGCCACCAGACCCACTAAAAGATGTGTTTACAATGCCCTTGCAGACAGGCTATGGTGTCCTCTGGCACTTTTCTTGGCTGACTTTGAAAAGGCCTTTTACTCGGTGAGATGGGACTATTTGCGCTACTGACAAATATGAACATCGGCTGCAAATTTATCAGCTAAGCCCAGTTATTATACACTGACCAGTCAGTATGTGCCAAAAAAACGAGGACATAAAGATGAGGCTAGGGTTTGAATCTTTGTTTAGCCTACCTGACTGTTTGGAAACAAAAGAAACTTTTTTACAGCATAGTTAGAGCCTAGTGTCGAACCATTTGCACTTTTAATAATCATTGAGCCAAAGAATGTAACAATGAAACACGCACGCGGCTTTGTTATTTTATACAGTTCAGTTTGACTGTGGATATAGTCACGTGGAAAGATG
The DNA here is from genome assembly GCA_963921515.1 of Calotriton arnoldi. NCBI lineage: Eukaryota > Metazoa > Chordata > Amphibia > Caudata > Salamandridae > Calotriton > Calotriton arnoldi. The sequence continues at coordinate 733,056 of CAWUFW010004448.1, read as the reverse complement.
ACTATGTGAACTTACTATGTTACCATAGTGACTTACATGCAATAGACGCACAGAATTGAGGGTGGGCGGTGAGCTCTGCTTCACTAGCAGAGTTGGTGGAGTTTTACAAACTCCACGCTCCACTGGGAGTGTGGAGTTCAGCAAAAAACTCCAATTTCGTTGCATGGCGGAGTTTCCCCCCACCGCCCACCTCTGCATATTTTACCCCTAAGTATTTGTTTAAACTCCTTTTCCTGATTTTACATATCGTGACCCATTCTTTCCTTTTTCTTAGTCCTCCGGTTCCATTCGCACCACTTTCAGTGATCTGAAGTGACGTAGGTGTGCTAATGCAAATTGCAGATAAAACACAGCATTACATTTTGGTTCACTTTTATGTTATTGACCTTTCTCATTAGCTTGGGGTCAATATTTATAAATAAACATGTTTGAAACTCACGTTTTTGTTAAATTACTCCTTTGATCAAAAAGGATTCAGCTATCACTCATATGAGTGACACACCAGATGTCTCCCACGGCTGTGATTTATACAAAGGAAGCTAGTTCATACAAAGGACCAATCATGTAGTTTCATGAAAAATCTCTTTCTGGCGCTAAATAGAATTATAAGGCTGGGGCACGTAACCAATCGCAGGAGCATAAGAACATGGCAGACTAGCCCAGCCTTCCTTGTCTCAAGTAGTCAAAGAATCACCAAGCCCTCACCCCTCCATCCTCCCATCTCTCAGGAGCAGCTGGCAAACCTCACCTCACCAAAACAATGGCGGATGTACAAAACATTAAACTCTGCTTCTAGAAAAATATTCCTGAAGCACTGTACTAGGCTGCTGCACAAACCTTACCAGATCTCCCTGGGGTGTCACAAGCCGCCGCTGCCCCAAGGCATCTCTTCTCCAGGATTGAAAGTGCCTCTGTTTTAGCCTCTGCTTGTGAAGTCTGCGAGCCAGCAACATTCCAGCTAGAGCGCCGTCGCATCGCACTCGCATGCCAGGACTGATCAAAATGCGGCAGAGGACATAACACTACCTCTTTGATAGGGTAGAGTCTAGTTTCCACCCCTAATCAGAAGCCACTCCGCCGAGGCGCATAGATCATGCTGGCGAGCGGTCACACAGAAGAAAACCCGAGGAGTGTTCAGGTACGTACGGGTGTTTGAGTGCAGCAGAAATGTGATGGCTGGAAGAAGTCACAGTTGTAGTGTGGAGCTGAAGGCATGTTTGAGAGCCAAATTTAGGGCAAAACAGAACTCTGTGGAATTCCACTGAATTTTTATGCAACTCTGCAGAATTCCACGTAGTGCAACTCTGCGAACTCCGCCCAACCCTACGCAGAATGCCAATACCACGAGGAGGGGTCCATCTTGATGCACACATTATAAAAGTAAACCATTTTGATTCACTTAGGTACATGTAAGACGGCGTTCAGAGGCACTATGGCAGTTACTGTTCTGAAACTCCAAGGTAATTACAACAGATAAGATACTTAGGTTAGAATTTTACAATGACAGCATATTCAAGTTAACAACTAATTTATAGTATTATATATTTTGCAGTATAGTATACTTTTGAAAATTCATAAGTAAATATTTCTTATGGACTTAAATTCATATATACGGTCATATAAACAGAACTGGCTGATAAACGAAATACAATAGGGATAGTAATGAAAAATATATAGCTTGTGAGACTGTTGTACCATGAGGTGATTTTCAAAGCTGGACTTAAAGTTTAGTTGTTGACTCAACTAGGCACAAAGAGAAAGCTACACCTACAAATATCAGGAAGAGTATACAGCAGCAATCTAAGAAAGAATACAAACTCCATACTTATCAGAAGACACTGAAGATGAGATTGCCTGCATCACAATATACCCCAACAATCTCAAAGGACTGAGGGGCATATTCACAAGGACCTACCGCCGATTTATCCCCACCTTAACGCATCCAAAGTGGAGATAGATTCAACACCCCATTCACAAGCGGGTGCAAACTGCAGACATCCCCAGTATTCCCGCGGTAACTGCCCCAAAATTTACCTCCACGGGTGACACCACCAACTAACCCTAATGAGATGCAGAGTAGGCGTTCCCGTGCAAAAACACATGAAAAAACCACAACACCACTTTCACAACAAACTGCCAGATCAGAGATGCGAACCAAAAACAGGCGATAAGCCGTGCTAGCACCAGTGATTTAACACCTGCCTTTTGCTGGCGTTAAGCAGGACGACTACCTGCAGCATGAAAGGGAGCCCAGCCAAGAGCCACACCTGAAGACCCACAGATGCCATGGAGACAATCATCATGCAGCCCGGATACCCATGAGGGCTACAACACCCACCGCCACGACCCCCAGCCCCCGCCACCCCCCCCGGACATACACATACCGTGCACGACACAAGAGCCACAAAAAGCGCATGATGACGCTCATTGTCAAAAAATAACACACATGTGTGGCCAGAAGAACGAGAAACAGTCACACAGCACTGAAGTAACAACCAAAAACTTTATTGAAACACAACACAAAACACCAATGCGGAAGACTCCTGTCCGGTCCGTCTGGGACAATCACGACGTCACAGCCTGGAAAATAAAGCACAAAATCAGAACGTGTGCCATGCGCACATCAAAGGAGCAAGACACAGAGAAATCGAGAATGAAAGAAAGGCAGAGAGAGAAAGAGAGAGAAGGAAAGGAAGGGAGAGAGAGAGAGTGAGAGAGAGGGAAGGAAAGGAGAGAGAGTGAGAGAGAGAGAGAAGGAAGGGAGAGAGAGAGTGAGAGAGAGAGGGAAGGAAAGGAGAGAGAGAGAGAGAGACACCGCTGCCCCTGCGCACCCAGGCCCCACTGTTCACCTGCTGCCACCGGTGTTTCTCCAACCACGTGCCGGGATACACTGCAAGCCACCAGGTCTGCAATCTGTAATCAAGGCCAGAGTCAATCATGGCAGAGTCCAGCACACAGCACACGGCAACAATGCCTGCTCGTCCCTGCGCACGCATGAAGCCGCACCCTAACCCTTCCCGCCGGCCAGCGCTGGCTGTCCGCATTTGCGCACCCCGGGCCCACTGCTCACCTGCCGCCAACGGTGTGTCCACCAGTGGGCACACCACGTGCCCGTGCAAGCTCCAGGCCCTGGTCCCACCACCATGGCATGGTCCACATCATGCAGACCCGCCCCACGGCCCAGCAGGTCCCACACATGACTCTGAGTCCTGAGGCATCAATGGCAGAGACCACATCAGTGCACACGTCATCTTCGCAGGCTGCACACCCACTCAGCTATTCCGGTGCCACTAACCCTGTGCAACCCCAGTCAGCGCGCCATGTGGTGGTAGGCCCGTGACGGGCGCAAGGCCTCGGGTGCCACTAACCCTGTGCAACCCCAGTCAGCGCCACGTGGTGGTAGGCCCATGACGGGTGCAAGGCCTCGGGTGCCACTAACCCTGTGCAACCCCAGTCAGCACCATGTAGTGGTAGGCCCGTGATGGGTGCAAGGCCTCGGGTGCGACAAACCCTGTGCGCCACAACTCATGGGCCCTTTTTGATTGAGAACCGTGGAGCATCCGTCATCCAGTCACCACCGGCAGTGGGGAATGTGATGTCGTCGGCCCCTTATATTTGCGGGGTCACATGGCCTGTAACGCCTGTGCCGGATGGGTGTGGTGTGTCTGCAGACCTGCCCTCAGGGAGTGGCCGTGACATGCTGACAACTAGACCAGTGACCTGCATACCACCAGCGTGTACTCCTGCGACATGTAGCTATGTGGGCCCCCCTCGGAGCGTAAGTGGAGTGGTCTGGCCTGGCATACGCCGGACCAGCGCAGGGCTTGCAACAATGACTCGGGGGCTCTGGGCGTGGTTCAGTCCATGTCCGGACAAGGGAGTGACTAATGCGTGTGTCCCTGTTGTAGTGTCCACAGCAAGCGGAACACAATAGGCAATGTAGCACACTGTGACTGGCATCCCACTAGATGAGCATCATTGACGTGAGGGAAATCACTGTCCCTACATTCATCCACACATTCATACATGAATGATGAAAGACATGACACAGCAGTGCGTTTCTGGATGTTTATTGCACATCCAGTGGAGTTTTGCAGCTGGAGCGGTACAGGGCCATGCCAAGCACACCACACAATATGGGCCCGTGGAGGGCCAGCCAGAGTCCATCCGGGGATGACAAGTTCTGCGGAAGAGGAAAGGTACAGTCCGCAGTCTGGTCACCGTGTCATTGGTCATCAAACAGGATATGGCAGTCCATGTCGCGGTCCAAGGTGAGTGCAGTGGAGTGTATCAGGGGTCAGTGGCAGGTCATGGGGCCATGTGCGGCACCAAGCAGAAACAGGCAAGGTGGTGGACATGAATGCTAGTGCCTCCTTCTGAACTCAAGCCCATCCACGTCCTCGTCCTCGGATGTGTGCTCTGCCCCACCTGTGAGTGTTGCAGTACTGGCTGCGGCACTGTGTGCCACTGACACATCAGGGGCCGGAGGAGGATTGTCAGCCGCACTGTGACACATCAGTGACACATCAGGTGCCGGAGTGGATACGCCTGCTGCACTGGGAGGCACTGACACATCAGGGGGCGGAGATGTGGATGGTGTGGGGGCAGCAGCATTCATCTGCGCCACGCTTGTGGCAGCAATGCCATGATGAGGACATGCAGGGCATGGTAGATCCCAGCTACATTTCGCTGATGTGCAGTGGTGGCTGCCATCCTTTCCGCCTCCATCCGCACCATGTCCTCCATGAGCCTCCGCATGTGTGCCAGCTCACGGCTGGGATCGCTGGAGCCACTCTGAGCGGACAGGTGTTCTTGTCTCCGAGTCAGGACTCCAGCGATGTCAGTCAGGGCTCATTGGAGACCATGGAGCGGGCCGTGGGTGTCCGTTAGGGACTGGAGCTGGTCCCTGATGGGACCTAGACACCCATGGATGGTGTCCAGTAAGGTAGCCATGAGGTCGAACCCCACCCGCACCTGCTCAGCCGTCTCCCTCTGGCCCTCCAGCACATGGCGTTGGAAGGCCATGTGTTGTTCCTGGGGGTCTTGGGAGACTGCCGGGGCTGTGGGTGCCTCCTGCTGGGTGGTTTGTGGAGTGGGTGGGGTCTCCTCGATGCAGCTGGGCTGCCCTGGAGGTGATTGGCGGATGAGTTCAATGATGTCTTGGAGGGCTTGGGTGTCGATGCTGGTGGTGTCCTCCTCGTCATCAGTGAAGAATGGCTGGGACTGCTCTGCAGGAGGTGTTGACGGTGCCCCTGCAATGTGAAGGGGAGATGGTGTATTACAATGTGTCCGCATGTATGTAGCCGCATGGTACAGGTTCACATTCAGACAGCATGGCATTGTACATTGTGACAGTCTGTGGATCAGGGCCATCTCCCCCGTCCCCCCAGTACCCGGTGGTCACTCACCCTGTTGCGGTTGTGTTGTGTCCTGTCGAGCAGTGTCCGGTCCCCCGACTCCTGCCACGGTCTCCACACTGATGATTATCGACACCAGCTCCTCCATGTCATCCAGCTCCTGCTGTAGTGCTGGGCTCCCACCTCCAGTCTGCATTGCTGCCTTCTGGTTGGCTGCGAGTTTCTCCTTGGTCTTGCGCTTGATGTCAATCCATCGCCTCTTGACCTCGTCCATTGACCTCTTGTGCTCTCCGACGGCATTCACCTTGTCCACGATGTCCCGCCATATTCCATTTTTGGTGCCCAATGACACGTTGGAGGTGACGAACAGTTGTTGATGGTGTTCCATCACCTCCGTGACCAGGATCCTGTTTTCCTGCGGACTGAACTTCGTCTTCCTCTTCTTCTTGTCCTTGCCCTTCCTTGTCCCCGAGGTCCCAGGCTGGTCGTCCAGGGTGCTTGTGGGGTTGCGCTCGTCCTCTGCGCCTGCTCTGGCTGCCTCCATGGTGCTTGGGTGTTGGTAATTTTGTGTTTGTGTGTTTTTTCTACTTTTCTACTGGGTTTTCCCACCTGCCATGTGTGTATTGCAGGCCTGGCGCTGCTTATCGCTGATTTCCTCATCGCGCTTTGGCCCATCGCATGTTTTTTCGCGTTGAGGTTTGTGTTTTTATCACGGTCGCGGTTGTTGTATCGCGGACATTGGCCGCGTTTTCGGGGAACTATCGCATGGTACCGCCGTGTTGTGAATTCCAGGTTAACACGGGGTTATTTTCCCGCGATGGGCTGCGATGAGCAAAGTTGCGTTAACATTTTTTGGAGATATTTAGCACACGTTCTTGTGAATATCCCCCAGAGAGTCCATGAGCATCTACATTCAGGGTTGATTTAGGAAATGACAAAACAGAATCAGCAAAAGGTCAAAAGATTCTAAATCAAAACAACAACCAGCATTCCAATATTCAAGGGAAAACAAAAACGATAAAAAAAACAAGAAGGTTACATTGGGAAAAACCTATGAAAATTATACTAAATCCATTATCAAAAAGAAGAGATGATGGACGGAATGCTGAACAATGCAAAGATTCGCCCCCAGTCATAGATCTGGGCTTAACCCATCTCCGTCAGGCCAGGTCCTCCTGGGACCAAAAACAAGTATCCTGGGACCGGTTTCGATGTATCACCCCTCATCAGCCAGGCTAGCTTGAATCCAGTGGCACAGTGAGCACAGGACCCACGTCTGGGCATACCCTTCCCACTTAGGGCGACAAAAGCACCCCCAGTCACAGATCTCGGTTTAATCTCTCATTATTTGCTTACCACGCCACCCCAGTTTGGACCCAGCCAAATGCAAATCAGTCTTGTCCCTGCTCCTCCTGGGAACAGTCCAGTCTGAACAGCCATTACCGCATAGCGCAAATCATGTATCACAACTGTAGCGTGGTGGTGCCATCCATTGATCTACATCATAATCCGGCATGAAATGATTCCAGTCATTCTACAGGCAAAGGAGATTCAGCTTTGGAACCAAGTTGCAAAGGAAGCCTAAATGCAGGAAAGAAAGGGGAAGAGCTAATCCTTAACAGCAGAACAAGACCTTTTCAGTCTTCCACAGTTGTTGGCATAGTTTATGAACAGGGGCACGGTGCAAGCAGCATGTTCTACCCATATAGGGTACAAATGTTGGGGGAGTATGTTTTAAACGCTCAAAGGAAGCAGTTTTGTCACACAAAACAATTTGAAAATAAATTGATCTGGCTAGCTTTCATTGAAGCATTTTATTGATCTGCATGAGCTGGTTACAGGGGTGCACCAATTATTCTTGCCAATTGTTTCTCAGGATCTATAATTAAAGAATTGAAGACGATACAGGCCTTTGGGAAGCACCAGCAATATAGGTCAACCAACAATTCTCTCAATTAATGTTCATATTATGGCCTAATAGAAGATGACCCTAAATTACTACACGCTTCGATAACTACATTGCTATCATTCCTGAATACAGTTATTATGGGTACTGATTTCAATTTTCTTCTATCAACTACTCTGAATTATTTAAAATTAGACCTCTGCAAGAGAGAAACCCAAATTCGCTATAGCAAATGTAAAAGACGAGTTCGACTCATTGATTCCTGGAGAGCCCAAAATACTTCCAGTAAGCAGTCCACTTATTTTTCTATCTGCATGGTGGGTAGATAATTTTTAATAGGGTACTCTCTATGTAATGCTTCAGGTAAATATGTGCCGAATTCAGGCCATACACCTGTCAGTCTAACATGTAAATTCCCAGCAGTAGATCAAATACACCCTAAATGGATAATAAATACAATCTCTTAAACAGACTATGAGGTCTTAATTGTCACCAAAACAAGATTAAAGTATTCTTCAAAGAAGGCTTGGGGTCAGCATCAATAGTCTTTGGATGCTTTTAGCGCAACCCGAAGGGGGAAGTAATTGCTTAACACACACAAATCATCAGAATTCTACATCTAAGGTCTCTTTAAAAGCATTTGCAGAAGGCTGAAGCCATGGTCACCCAACAAACGAATAGGTGCAATTTTCAAGCATGGTAAATGAAAAAAGTTCAAATGAATTTAATAGAAAATGAAATACTGAACTCTTATATTATATGTTATGTTATGGTAATCGGTTTTGTAAAGTGCTCAGCTGCCCAGCTCGGGCTTCCCGTGCTGACATTCCCTTGGGTTGCACCAGGGCCCTCCCTGTGTCCAATGAATGCAGGGGGGTGGAAGAGACTCCCTTCATGTGCCTCAAGGTGCCCATCCATCCCCTGGGGGACAGAGGAGGGGCCCTCTGGGATCACTGCATGGGACATCCACGCAGCTCCATCCCGGTGCTTGTGCCTGCATGAATTTTATGAGCAAAGGAAATAAGCCAGGAAAAGTCTTGCAGGGTGTACTAATGAAATACTAAAAATATAATTTCCTCCATCAGAAGTGCAAGAACTTGTAATATCATCATTTAAATCTCAAGACAGTGCCTCAGAGGAATAGAAGGATTTTCTAACCCAACATTGGCTGACCCGCTATCACCTCATGCTTAACACTATCCCAATCACACTCCCCCCATAAAAGAATGGCTCTAACAGCTCACTGCTCTCACACCCCACATGTTGTTGACTCCACTCAATCATTAGGTATAACGTAGGACAAATACCTGACTATGCAAGATCATATCAGTGCAACCACCAGGGGAGCCAACTACCAATTGAACACACTATGGAAAATCAAACCATTCTTGCCACCGGACAACTTTCAGTTAGCTGTCCAATCACTAGTAAACTCTCGATTAGATTACGGGAGCTCTACTCCTGCAGGCTTACCCAAAGTAAAGTTGGCTCCTTTAAGGAACACATTGAATGCAACTGCTAGGGTCCAGGATCCAGAAGATTCAACTACATCACACCATACCTAAACCATATAAAATGACTCTCCTTTGAAGCAAGATTCCAGTTGAAGATAGCGTGCATAACACAGGAGGCCCTTCACCACAACACACCTGTCTACCTGGCCCAAAATCACAAACTATCGGTTAGTAGCCATTCCTTAAAAAGAGCTAACTCACTAATGCTTAAGCCACAGAAGTTCAACAAAAAGAAAAATTATACCTGCTCCTTGTGCAGTCTAGGCCCAAGAATATGGAACGCACTGCCTCCTGAAACTAGAACAAACCCCTTTGCTACCTCGTTCCAAAAAGTAGTACAAATGCTTATGATGAATAAATTCCTTCACTAGTAGTCCTAAAGCCACTCAGCGTGACTATTTTCATGTGGACACCTCCGCATCCTGGATCTACCAGGCTGATCTGTACATTCTAACTGTATGTGTATCTGTATTGCTTCCGGCATATTCCATCCTGCAGTTTCTCTTGTATGTATGACCTGACTGCTATACGTACTACGCTATGATACCCTGACGGGTCTTGTTCCCATTGTATCTGCTACGTAAGCTCAAGCGCTAGTTCTCACTTTTCAATAAAACAAACTAGTTGAAACTGCAAATAATCAGCAGCAGGAGAGGGTAGTTTTCCACTAAAATGAAGCTAGAGGTTTTTGTTTATTGCAGATTTAAATGGTCCAATGACTAACCTTTTAAACAATATACTTTCTAGGAACAATGTTCCATCTTCTGTACCTGGATTTTCTTTCTGAAGAAAGGCAAAGATCAACTGGTACAAGTGCATATTGTCTTACAACTGTGGTAAATTCAGATTATAAAATACATATTTAGCCACCTGCGTAATCACTAAGGCCCATACCTAATACATAGCGATCAAAATGGATTTATTCTTGAATATCAGCTCTGTGTGAATGCATAGTTTTAGGCAGAAGTCTTACACTATTTCTCTGCCAATAAACATCCATTCTAACATTGTTTTTGTGAACTATGAAAAAGACATTGACCTCGTGAGCTGGAAATTTTAGTTTAAAGGCCTGCTGGTTATGGGCTTTGCTTTCCATCCCATGAGGAAAATTATCTAACTAAGCGGTCAAGCTCCATGTCTGGATGGAGTCCCTTTGCACAAAGTTAACAGCAACCTGGACCTGTTGCTGTCTCTGGTAGCCAACACCCTCAGAGCAGTGAGTTCCTCCACCTGGATTTCTTCTTGGTCAAATTTGCTTATTGTCCCAATTTTTAAGAAGGGCAAACGAGATGACCCCAGCTGTTATCATCCTATCTCTCTCCTGGACTCCACTATGAAGGTGTTGGGCTACATCCTACGCTCCCACTTTGAGACCTGGGCAGAGGAGAGAGGCTCTCTTTCGGATATTCAGTACGGGTTCAGGAGAGGGATGGGGACAAAAGATAATGCATTAACCTCTGTCTCCTTCTGAGGAAATGTGCAATCGCTAAGTGCGGTGATCTCCACTTGGGCTTCATGGACCTGGCCAGTGCCTTCGACGATGTATTTCACTCAAACCTGTGGGGCAGCATGGGAGGTCTGGGCATCAATAGATCAGTCGTTAACAGCATTAGGTAAATTTGCTGCAACTCAAGTCCTTTAGTTAGGTTTGGGCTGGGAGAGTGCTCCAAAACGTTTAGGGTATGGAAGGGTGTCAGGCAAGGGTGTGTCCTCGCACCGTTCTTATTCTCCCTCTATATTAACCACCTAGAGGGGGATCTAGTTTCAAGGAGTGAGGGCATGCCCCAGATTGGAAAGCGCCCAATACCAGCCCTATTGTATGCTGATGAAGCTGTCATCATGGGTTGTACACCAGTAGCATTGCAGTGTCTTTTGTATGCCTTTGCATCCTTCATGGAGGGGATAGACATAAAGATCAACACCACAAAATCTTTTGCAATGTCCCGCTGTTATAGGCTGGGCCCATGTCACAAAGTGATAGGACACAGCGAGACAGTCGAGGAGAGGGAAGAGGAAGAGGAAGATGATGACCTACTCCTTATGTTTCTTCTCTCCTCTGTTTTCAGCCCCCCCGCTACATACTGCCTACCTCGGCACCAGCTACATCCTGGATGAAGACAGCTCCCTTAAAGAAGAGACCTCCCTGAGATCCGAGCGTGCTCATGCCATCATATCACGAGCACGAATCACAGCTGATTCGCAAAGCGCGGACCCTTTGAAGCCCTGAGTCTCTGAAGAGAAAGTCGTCAGCGTCCCGAGCAACAGGGAAGACTCGAGACCAGAGGACCGCCAGAGGAGGTTTTCTGACGAGCGGAGTTTTGTCAGGGAGCAGGAACCAGGAGACTCAGACCTGCCAAAGACAGCAGTCTACGTCACGGAGCCGATCTCGGAGAGGCGAGAAGACAGGGGAAGAGAGCAACACCGCGAATTGAGCCGCCACGTTCCTGGAGGAACGTGGCTCTCCCAGGTATGTGGATGCCTTAGGGGCTTCCTGTACAGAAAACCTCAGACGATAGAGAAGTCTGATACTGGGGAACTGGGACATAGGCAGACCATTTTTTTTAAATGGCATATCATTTTTTAAAAAGCTGCGTCACTGGTGAAGGCTTGTTTTGGGTGATATCAGTTCTCTCCCCCACTCCCATATTCCTTAGAATGATAACATGAAGAAAAATGACAAAACCACTTACCTGAGCCTTTCTTCTTCTCCAAGGGACGACTGTGGCTGGGCGGAACCCAGGAGGAGACTAACCAGAAGACCCTATGAGAAAGTTAAATACATTGATTCAGACTATAACCCCATTTTAGAAAAGTAAAACGAGCATAGGAAATCAACAGTGTCACAGTATTATCTTTGGGTCATTTCCATAAAGTGCCACAGCCCAAGACCAGTCTTTAAACTCCAGGCTACCCCTGTTAAACACGTGACTAACTTTAACTATCTGCTGGTATCCTTTAACAGAAGGGGGTAGTGGCACCAATCAGCTTGCAAGGAGTATAAATTCAGTTTTTTCCTTTGCTGCCAAACTGGGAAAAAGGTCACTTGCCCACATGCTAGCTATTTATCGTGCTAAATGTGTAGGGTTGGCTAAATATGGTGCAGTGGTCTGGGGCTCTCAGGCGCTATCGTCTTTACTGATTACCAAAAACAAATTCACACGTCGCCTATTGGACTTATCAATGTCCATCATTTCTTTCATCACTCATAGGGAGCTAGGGCTTATCCATCTCGGGGACATCTTAAAACTCGTCCATAGCTGCTATGGCAAAGGGTTGGGGTTAATAAGGCCCTCTCCTTAAACAGATTGCTAATCAAGGACTGCCTGTCCCTTTCATGGTCCCTAGATATTCCCTGGTTGAAGGGCGTTTGGGACACAGCAGTGGCCCTGTGCAGGCGGGCCTTATTTGAAGACCCTTCAGCTCCTTGCCCCCCAATGCCCAGAAAAATCACTTAGCGACACATGCCAGACATTTTGAGAGGAGGAGAGATGGGCTAAGGTTTTGGTACTCCCTTTTGTTATCCGCTATATGCAGCTTGACCCCCTTAGGAGCATTCAACCATTCCTATTTTATGATGCACAGAACTATCAGCACTTGATGTTGCTGAGATTTTGCCTTAACATAGTTTATAGACTGATTACTTTTCCTCATTGCAACGACTGGTCACGCAATCTCGTGCCATGCCCATGTGATCAGATGTCAGCACAAAGCACTTTACATGTTATGTTTTTCTGTGCCTTTTACTCTGCTTGCAAGTTTATGGTTCTAAAACCTCTTTTAATTACTTCTTGTGTCACTGTACAGAAGCCTTGAACTTTTTACAGTCCCTGAGACCAGTGGAGATCGTCTTTACTGTTTACGCCTTTTTGAGGCTGGTTCTCAAGGCAAGGAAATTGCATGTGTAGGTCAGTACATAAGGATGACACCTCTGTGCCTCCTGGTCTTAGATCCATTTTAATCCTGCTTCCCTCAAATAATGTTATTGCTATGTTTTTTTTAATCCTTGTATCTCTAGCACTTTAATGGCAGATGTTTTATCCTTGCACACTGCACCATGTATTGAACTCTGTGATTGCACCATGTCTTCACCTATCTTTGTGGGCACTGCTAGAATTTGCTATGCTTTATTTAATTAGGTATTGCTTCTTGTATTTTACTTTTGTGGTAATACGATTAAATAAAGTTGATTTGATTTCACTACGTGATGTGATAAATGCATTATTTGTGCTGAATAGCAGAGCAGTTCAAGAGACTTGGGTTACAAGCGGGACTAGGAAGGGCTATACCCCCGCCATTATATTTGCTATTGTTGGTGAACCCTCAGCAAGTGCATTATGATTATGAACAAATGATTGTATTAAATCATCCCTGTCTGAGCTTCAGAAGCGTGAACTATGTGCAGACGATTTAGGGCTATTTATATACACCACTGTACAAAATATAGATAACGTATTTTAGGTGATTGCCTTGTGAATGACATAGGTGGGGGGACGCAGAGTGAATACTGCAGAAACAGAAGTTTTAATCTTCAATATCAGCCAAAGGTACTTCTCAAGCTTCTTACAAACATATTAAAACCCCAAAAATGTTCAAGCATCTAGGTCTATGAAAATTGCAATGATTTTTAGGTCTTAAACTATGTTTCACTTATGAAAAAATTCAGGCTACTACTTGACAAATGGAATCCTGTTACAATTATCAGCACAGTCACACTCAAAAAAACAAATATTCTTCCTCTGTTATATGTTTTTTTCACAACACTCCACTGCATCTTAGCAGATATTGTTTCAAAAATTGAGGTTTCATTTAATAGTTTTATATGGATCGGACACCAACTGGAAATTGGTTTGAAAAAGTAATGTGAAGAAGGCTAGGTCTTCCAGATTTTAGTGTTCATTATAGAGCTAAGTATCTATTAATGCACTAGACTTTCTTTCTAAGAATCACTGTAGGAGAGTAGGATTTGCCTCTTATGGTTACCCCCACTTTTTGCTGGGGTATCACTGTTTTTCGACTTTAGTCTGGCTGGGGCCCTGCTATCCAGGACCCCAGCCAAGCTGCTTCCTCTCTAAATTGATTCCCTGTACTTTAGGTACACCACAGATTGGATTCTGGTGTGCCCTTATAAGTCCCTAGTATATGGTATACTATGTACCAAGGGCATAGACACCCCAGAGGCCTACCAGGGGCTGAGGCATGTATTGTGCCACCCCTGGAAGGCCATCCAAAATGACACCACAGGACTGCTACAGCAGCCTGAGTGAGGTGGTGCATGCACCCCTTACAGAGATATAGGTTCACTATATCTCACCTAACACTGCACATAGAAACCTATCAGTCACCCCTATGGCAGGCCTTATCAATCCTGAAGGCAGGGTGCTTGGTTATATGTGAGAGGGTGCCCATGCATGAGCAGAGCCCCTCTGCAGCTCTCGGAATCTCCTTTCCGGGGTTGCCTGTGGTGCAGCCTGACCATATACTCTTAAGTGCATTATATCTAAACGGTAAATGCTAACTTTGGGATGGCTGCACGGAAACATGTCGTGTTTGGTGTCAAACAACTTGGAATCATACCCCCACACCAGTACCAGGTGTGGGAGTATGATCCCACCCTTCTAGAGGGAGAGACATAACAGCACCGGTATACCCAGTACCAACTAAACAGAGCCTGGCATCACAAAATGGATGCTGCAGCCACAGACACGAGTCTGGCCTCCTGCTGCTGACCGAAACTCCGGCAGGGGAGGCCTGGACAATATGTTTCCTGTCTCAGGGAGGTGTTACCATCTCCCAGACAGGCCTTAGTGGATTGGGGCTGGGTGGTGCACTCTCTGAGTGCTTTGAAGTCCTGCACTGGGGGCACATTTGGTGTCCTCGTGCATACCCCAGTTCAAACCGGTTACAGGGGCTGCCAGCCCCTGCTCTGGCACGAAACTGGACAAAGGAAATGGGTGTAGCCACCCCTCTTTCCAAACCCTCCCATAGGTGGGTCCCCAGAGTTAGTCCAACCCCTTTTCTTAGTATAAGTAAGGGAACCCTGGCAACAGGACTTTAGATATCCCTGGACAAAACTCTGAAGCTGAATCCTGGACCTTTGACGCTCTACATCAAGATTAGAGGACTGAAGAATCTCCCTTGGGGTCAAGGAGTGACTCCCCTGCTTGGCAGGCACCAACGAAGCATCTGTCCGGTCTGCATCACTGAAGCTCCCGCCAAACGCCGAAGTCTTTGCATCACCAGATGTAGATTTCCAGACTTCTCCGAGGCTGCCCTGAGTCCTCAGCAAAGCTGAGGCCCGTAGCTATCGTGGGTAACGTGGAACCATGACCCCTGGACATAACATAACATGTGTATTTGTAAATCACATGTTCACCCAGAGGTCTCTTGGCGCTGAATAACAGATGTTCATTGTTACCCAACTCAATGGTACTCATTTTATCGACCTCAGATGGATGAAAGGCTGAGTGGACCCGCCGGGATTTGAACCTGTGACCATGAGGTCGAACACAGGCCCCTGCAATGGACGCATTAGTCCACTGAGCCACCAGACACCAAGCACATTTGCAAGTGCACAAACTTCCTGACATTTCTTGAAGCCGTGCTTTGGGTTCCAAGTAGCCCTAGCCCCGAGCACCATTTGCAGCAAAGATCACTGGCCTACACTTCACGAATGTCCCGTGGGCCATCTCCAAGTGCAACCGCTTGAGGCTCCTTTGCGATCTCTAGTCCATTGGGTAGTGGATCCCCACGAAGGCAACTCTTCAATTGCTTGGGTTTTTCTGGTTGCTCCAGAAGTACTCTGACTTACCCTTGCTGGGTGAGTCCCTCAGACCTTGCTGGTCTGCACGGCAGCCTTTTCGTCATTTCCCCATGACTTGATGTTGCCAAGGCTTGTTGGGTCCAATCTGGTTGCCGACACCGCAGCACTCAACAGACTTTGTGGGACAGCTAGAGTCCAGCTCCTGGTTGTCATCGACGCCTCCTGGACCTTGTGGCTGAAGAGTCAAGGCACCCGTCAACTCACCTGAAGCACCCGACATCTGAGGGCATTCGACTATCGTGCCCCTGGTCACTGGCTAATGACCCAGACCCTGTCCCCTCTGCTTTCAGGTCTTCCTCTTCCTCGATCCAGGCTTGGATCACTCCGGACACTCTTCCACTTCACGGCAGCAGCACTTTCCAAGAGGTCGCCATTGAAAACGACGACGATTCCCGACACCGTTTAACACGTATGCACCCAGCTTCCCTGAGTGAGGTAACTCGAGTATTTCGGTACTCATGTGGGTGTGGGCCCTAGAAATTCTTAAGTTTAAAGGGGTTAACTGGAAGTCCTCTCCGAAGTGTCCTTTTTCTTTAAAAATCCAACCGCGACTTTCCCCATAGAAGTCAACGGCGATTCGCGGCTGTGTTCTCACACTGCACGCGTCCCCCATGGGTCCCCTGTGTCACTGCCTTGGGTGGGTCCTTGGGGTCCAAGCACTTCTACAGGCTCTAGGCCTTGTGTATAGTTCAGTCGTGGTTCTTATACCACTATTTTAGTATATGGTTTGGTACGCCCCTAGGGCTCAAACGTGTATTGTGCTAATAACTGCTGATATTCGCCTTGTAACTTATGTACTTCGAACTCTAGCCTCATAAAGAGACTAGAGGGGTGTGTTTAAGACTAAATACATATATTTTATATATATAACTGGTGTGGTCCTCTTTCATTTGGTCACTCAAGAGATTATAGACTGGTAAAACAAGCTGCTTTACATTCCTCCAAGACTTAGCCTGAAGGCTGCTCTCCATAGCAGGATAGCTTTCAATAAAGGGTGTCTTTAACCTATCATCCATAAGGGGTTGTTTGGCTGGTGCAAGGTGCCCACTATAACTAGTGGACAGCATATGCCAGGCCAACTTCTCACATTGGTGTGCAGCGTGTGGGATTCCAGCTTGCTATTGTTTTACCAGATAATCTCAAGTGACTAACTGAAAACCACTAAAGGTACCTAAGGTACATATAAATTCAAGCTTAGAAATACAGTAAGTTCTACTGAACTTAGAGTTGTGTGTCAAGGGCTTAGCACACCCTTTCTACAACTCAAGAGAGTTTAGTAGGCCACACTAGAGTAGGTAGTGCATACATCACACCACACTAGTAATGTCTTCAGGGCCAGGAACCAGTAGGTCCCTGCCAGGAACCAGTGGGCTCCTACCCTCCAAATATGACAACCTCCCATTCTTGGAATTGAGAGAGTTGTGCAAGATTAGGAAGCTGAAGACAGGCAAAAGTGCCAACACCCAACGTCTCATGGAGATGCTTCTGCTGGATGATCTCAGAAGACCCTTAGGGTCTGCAGGGGTAGGCAGAGAGGGTGGGGCAGAAGATGAGGAAGGGAACAGGGGTGAAAATACCCAGGACCTGACCTCTGAAACTGGCCAGGAAGATGAAAATGATCTTGCCCTGGACAATCCAGCTCCTCCTGCAGATGAGGAGGAGGATCAGAATGACCTCCCCTTTGTCCCACCAGGAAGAGTTGTGAGTGTGCCTAGATGGTCCAGATCTCCTTCTCAGGAGTCTAACCATTCTGACACCTCAGTAGGGACCTCTGTTTCTTCTCATAGGAGGGAGACCTCTAATGAGAGAAAAAAGAGACTGCTCCAGTATGAAGAAGCTCAGCTTAGGATCAGAAGAGAGCAGCTGGCTATAGACAGAGAGTCCCTAGAGCTTCATAGACAAAGAAGAAAGTTGGGACTAGAGTCCCATGGTGGCAGCAACTTCCCTAGTGGAAGGGAACGGTCTTATGACCATAGAAACCTGAGCAAGATTGTCCCTCCCTACCAGAGTGGGGATGACATCCACAAATGGATAACTGCACTGGAAAGGGCCTGTAAAGTTCAGAGGGTCCCCCAGGAGCAGTGGGCAGCAATCTTGTGGCTCTCCTTTGCAGACAAAGGTAGAGACAAGCTCCTCACTATAAGAGAAGAGATGCTGATTATTACCAAGTCCTGAAAAGTGCCCTGATAGATGGGCTTGGCCTAACCACTGAGCAATACAGGTTAAAGTTCAGAGATACCCAAAAGGCACAGACACAGGACTGGGTGGACTTTATAGATTGTGCTACCAAGGCTCTGGAAGGCTGGTTACTGGGCAGTAAGGTGTGTGACTTCAAAGGATTCTATAATTTAATCATGAGGGAGCAGATTCTTAATAACTGTCAGAATCAGTTGCTACATCAGTACCTGGTTGACTCTGATTTGACCTCTCCCCAAGAATTGGGAAAGAAGGCAGACAAATGGGTCAGAACCACGGTGAAGCAGAAAGTACAGAACCAAGGTGGTGACCAGAAGAAGCAAGATTCCAAAAACTCTGATAAGGGTGGGGAGAAGGGTAAAGACCAGAAGTCTTCTCAAGGTCCCCAAAAATCTGCATCTGGTGGGGAATCCCAATCTAATAAAGGAAAAGGCCAAAAGAAACCATGGTGCAAAGTCTGTAAGCAAAAGACTCACTGGACCAGTGATTACACCAAGTCCAAAGACTCCAATCCAGCCACCATTGCCCCTAAGGCAACTGTTCCCCCTAGTCCAGCTACAAGTGGTGGTGGAAACACTCAGAACAAGGGTTTAGTAGGGTTGACCCTGGGTACTGAGATGGGCTCTGGCCTAGTCAGAGTGCCAACTCAGGCTGTCCTAGTCTGTGATGGGGGCATGGATATGTCCCCTTTGTGAGTCCCAATAATTTGGGAAAATACAGGCAGCAGCCTTTAATTAATGTAAGGGAGGCTTTGGCATTCAGGGACACAGGAGCAAGTGTCACCATGGTGACACAAGATCTTGTGGATCCTGGGCAGATTATACTTGGTGAGATGTACCAAGTGACCAATGCTAGCAATGTCAGAACAGACCATTCTCTGGCAGTTGTTAACTTCTCCTGGGGAGGGGTAACTGGCCTTAAGAAGGTTGTGGTGAGTGCAGACCTACCAGTGGAATGCTTGCTTGGCAATGATCTTGAAACCTCAGCTTGGGCAGAGGTGGAGCTCATGAAACATGCAGAAATGCTAGAGATCCCTGCACATGTCTTTGCTGTGACTAGGTCACAGGCAAAAATGTCAAAAGCTGAACAGGCCCTGGATTCTGGAATAATGGACCAAGTGCCTCCCAAGAGAAGGAGCAGTAGGGTTAAGGAAGTGCCTTCCCCCTTGGCTCAGGAGGAAGATCAGTCTTTTGAGGAAGATGATCTCAGGCCTGAAGAAGGAACTGTCCCAGAGGAGCTTGAACCTGATCAGGTTGAGTTCTTGGGGACAGGGGGCCCTTCCAGGGCAGATCTGAGCCAGGAGCAGCTGAACTGCCCCTCTCTTGAACCCCTCAGACAGCAGGCTGCTGCTGAGGCTGCTGGGAATGCTAGTGGCACCCATAAGATATATTGGGATGATGGACTCCTGTACTCAGAGAGTAGAGACCCCAAGCCTGGAGCAGCCAGGAGGTTGGTTATACCTCTGAAGTTCAGGGGCTTCCTATTGACACTAGCCCATGATATTCCCCTAGCAGGTCACCTGGGCCAGAACAAGACTTGGGACAGAATTGTCCCTCACTTTCACTGGCCCCACATGTCTGAAGACACCAAGGAGTTTTGTCGCTCCTGTGTAACCTGCCAAGCCAGTGGGAAGGCAGGTGGCACCACAAAGGCCCCCCTGATACCACTACCTGTGGTGGGGGTTCCCTTTGAGAGGGTGGGGATTGACATAGTTGGTCCCATGGATCCCCAAACAGCATCTGGGCACAGGTTTATCCTGGTGGTGGTGGACCATGCCACCAGGTACCCAGAAGCCATTCCCCTTAGGACCACTACAGCGCCTGTTGTGGCAAGGGCCCTTCTGGGAATTTTCTCAAGAGTGGGCTTTCCAAAGAAGGTAGTATCTGACAGAGATGCAAACTTTATGTCTAGTTACTTGACTGCAATGTGGAAGGAGTGTGGAGTGACTTATAAGTTCACCACACCCTATCACCCACAATGCAATGGTTTAGTTGAGAGATTCAAAAAAATGATTAAAGGGTTCCCAGAAAAGCTTAGGCGAAAATGGGACATACTCTTGCCCTGCCTTTTATTTGCATACAGGGAGGTGCCTCAGAAGGGCGTTGGCTACAGTCCTTTTGAACTTTTGTTTGGCCATCCTGTCAGGGGTCCATTGTGTCTGGTGAAGGAAGGTTGGGAGTTACCTCTCAAACCCCCTAAACAGGACATAGTGGACTATGTACTTGGTCTCCGCTCCCGGATGGCTGAGTATATGAAAAAGGCAACCAAAAACCTTGAGGCTAGCCAGGAATTACAGAAAGCCTGGCATGACCAAAAGGCTGTGCTGACTGTTTACCAGCCAGGTCAGAAGGTGTGGGTGCTGGAGCCAGTGGCCCCAGCAGCCCTCCAAGACAAGTGGAGTGGCCCCCATACCATTGTTGAACAGAAGGGAGAGGTTACCTATCTGGTGGACCTGGGAACTCCCAGGAGCCCCCACAGGGTGCTC
Organism: Calotriton arnoldi; assembly: GCA_963921515.1. Classification (NCBI taxonomy): domain Eukaryota; kingdom Metazoa; phylum Chordata; class Amphibia; order Caudata; family Salamandridae; genus Calotriton; species Calotriton arnoldi. The sequence continues at coordinate 712,778 of CAWUFW010004448.1, read as the reverse complement.
CATGTCAACAGGCTGAAGCCATATGTGGACAGGGCTGACATGGGCTTGCTCATGGCAACTGATGAGGGACAGGAGGAGGAGAGTGACCCTCTCCCTGACCTGCTCTCCCAGAACCCTGATGATGGGTCAGTGGATGGTGTAGCCTTGGCAGGCAGCCTCACTGCCCAGCAGCAAACTGATTGTAGACAGGTGCTCAATCAGTTCAGACACATGTTTTCTCTGACTCCCAGTCAGACAACCTGGTGCACTCATGAAGTGGACACTGGGGACAGTCTGCCTGTTAAAAGTAAGATTTTCAGGCAACCTGACCAGGTCAGGGACTGTATCAGGACAGAAGTCCAGAAAATGTTGGAACTGGGTGTCATTGAGCCTTCAGATAGCCCTTGGGCTAGTCCAGTGGTCCTGGTGCCAAAACCTCACACCAAAGATGGTAAGAGAGAGATGAGGTTTTGTGTGAACTACAGAGGCCTCAATGCAGTCACTAGGACTGATGCCCATCCAATCCCCAGGGCAGATGAGCTAATAGACACTTTGGCCTCAGCCAAGTATCTAAGCACATTTGACCTAACAACTGGCTACTGGCAGATCAGACTAGCTGATGATGCAAAGCCAAAAACTGCATTTTCTACCCCTGTTGGGCTTTACCAGTTTGTGGTGATGCCCTTTGGTTTGAAAAATGCACCTGCCACTTTTCAGAGGTTGGTGAACACAGTCCTTACAGGTCTGGAAGCTTATAGTGCAGCATATCTAGATGATATTGCTGTCTTTAGCTCCACCTGGGAGGATCACCTGGTCCACCTCAGAAATGTTTTGGAGGCCCTGCAGAAGGCAGGCCTAACTATCAAGGCCACAAAGTGCCAGATAGGGCAGAGTCAGGTTGTGTACCTGGGCCACCTTGTGGGTGGAGGCCAGGTTCAACCATTGCAGAGCAAGATCCAGACCATCATGGACTGGGCTGCTCCAACTACCCAGACTCAGGTGAGAGCCTTTTTAGGCCTGACTGGGTACTACAGAAGATTTGTCAAGGGGTATGGATCAATAGTGACACCCCTGAATGACTTAACCTATAAGAAAATGCCCAAAAAGGTTCAGTGTATAGTTAGCTGTCAAAAGGCATTTGATGACCTGAAGCAGGCCATGTGCACTGCTCCCATTCTGCAAAGTCCTGATTACTCCAAAAAGTTCATTGTGCAAACAGATGCATCTGAGTTGGGGGTAGGGGCTGTACTGTCACAGTTGAATGATGAAGGTCAGGATCAGCCAGTAGCTTTTATTAGCAGAAGGCTGACCCCTAGAGAGAAACGTTGGTCAGCCATTGAGAGGGAGGCCTTTGCTGTGGTTTGGGCTCTGAAGAAGCTGAGGCCATACTTGTTTGGCACTCACTTCCTTGTTCAAGCACACCACAAGCCCCTCTTATGGCTAAAACAGATGAAGGGTGAAAACCCCAAACTTTTGAGGTGGTCCATTTCCCTACAGGGGATGGACTATACAGTGGAACATAGACCTGGGAGTAACCATGCCAATGCAGATGGACTCTCCAGATATTTCCACTTAGAACATGAAGACTTAACTGGTCAAGGTTAGTTTAATGTCCCTGCGTTTGGGGGGGTTGTGTAGGAGAGTAGGATCTGCCTCTTATGGTTACCCCCACTTTTTGCTGGTGTATCACTGTTTTTCGACTTTAGTCTGGCTGGGGCCCTGCTATCCAGGACCCCAGCCTAGCTGCTTCCTCTCTAAATTGATTCCCTGTACTTTAGGTACACCACAGATTGAATTCTGGAGTGCCCTTATAAGTCCCTAGTATATGGTATACTATGTACCAAGGGCATAGACACCCCAGAGGCCTACCAGGGGCTGAAGCATGTATTGTGCCACCCCTGGAAGGCCATCCAAAATGACACCACAGGACTGCTACAGCAGCCTGAGTGAGGTGGTGCATGCACCCCTTACAGAGATATAGGTTCACTATATCTCACCTAACCCTGCACATAGAAACCTATCAGTCACCCCTATGGCAGGCCTTATCAATCCTGAAGGCAGGGTGCTTGGTTATATGTGAGAGGGTGCCCATTCATGAGCAGAGCCCCTCTGCAGCTCTCGGAATCTCCTATCCGGGGTTGTCTGTGGTGCAGCCTGACCATATACTCTTAAGTGCATTATATCTAAACGGTAAATGCTAACTTTGGGATGGCTGCACGGAAACATGTTGTGTTTGGTGTCAAACACCTTGGAATCATACCCCCATACCAGTACCTGGTGTGGGAGTATGATCCCACTCTTCTAGAGGGAGAGACATGACAGCACCGGTATACCCGGTACAAACTAAACAGAGCCTGGCATCACAAAATGGATGCTGCAGCCACAGACACAAGTCCGGCCTCCTGCTGCGGACCGAAACTCCGGCAGGGGAGGCCTGGACAATAGGTTTCCTGTCTCAGGGAGGTGTTACCACCTCCCAGACAGGCCTTAGTGGATTGGGGCTAGGTGGTGCACTCTCTGAGTGCTTTGAAGTCCTGCACTGGGGGCACATTTGGTGTCCTCGTGCATACCCCAGTTCAAACTGGTTGCAGGGGCTGCCAGCCCCTGCTCTGGTGTGAAACTGGACAAAGGAAATGGGTGTAGCCACCCCTCTTTCCAAACCCTCCCATAGGTTGGTCCCCAGAGTTAGTCCAACCCCTTTTCTTAGTATAAGTAAGGGAACCCTGGCAACAGGACTTTAGATATCCCTGGACAAAACTCTGAAGCTGAATCCTGGACCTTCGATGCTCTACATCAAGATTAGAGGACTGAAGAATCTCCCTTGGGGTCAAGGAGTGACTCCCCTGCTTGGCAGGCACCAATGAAGCATCTGTCCGGTCTGCATCACTGAAGCTCCCGCCGGATGCCGAAGTCTTTGCATCACCAGAGGTAGATTTCCAAACTTTTCCGAGGCTGCCCTGAGTCCCCAGGAAAGCTGAGGCCTGTAGCTGTTGTGGGTAATGTGGAACCATGACCCCTGGACACGGAGCACATTTGCAAGTGCACCAACTTCCTGACATCTCTTGAAGCCATGCTTTGGGTTCCAAGTAGCCCTAGTCCCAAGCACCAACTGCAGTAAAGATCACTGGCCTACACTTCACGGGTGTCCCGTGAGCCAGCTCCAAGTGCGACTGCTCGAGGCTCCTTTGCAATCTCTAGTCCGTTGGCTAGTGGATCCCCACGAAGGCAACTCTTCAATTGCTTGGGCTTTTCTGGTTGCTCCAGAAGTGCCCTGACTTACCCTTGCTGGGTGAGTCCCTCAGACCTTACTGGTCTGCACCGCAGCCTTTTCTTTATTTCCCCGTGACTTGCCATTGCCAAGGCTTGTTGGGTCCAATCTGGTCGCCGACACTGCAGCACTCGTCAGACTTTGAGGGACAGCTCGATTCCCACTCCTGGTTGTCGTCAACGCCTCCTGAATCTCATGGCTGAAGAGTCAAGGCACCCGTCAACTCACCTGAAGCACCCGACATCTGAGGGCATTCGACTATCGTGCCCCTGGTCACTGGCTAGTGACCCAGACCCTGTCCCCTCTGCTTTCAGGTCTTCCTCTTCCTCGATCCAGGCTTGGATCACTCCGGACACTCTTCCACTTCACGGCAGCAGCACTTTCCAAGAGGTCGCCATTGAAAACGACGACGATTCCCGACACCTTTTAACACGTATGCACCCAGCTTCCCTGGGCGAGGTAACTCTATTATTTCAGTACTCACGTGGGTGTGGGCCCTAGAAACTCTTAAGTTTAAAGGGGTTAACTGGAAGTCCTCTCCGAAGTGTCCTTTTTCTTTAAAAATCCAACCGCGACTTTCCCCATAGAAGTCAACGGCGATTCGCGGCTGTGTTCTCACACTGCACGCGTCCCCCGTGGGTCCCCTGTGTCACTGCCTTGGGTGGTTCCTTGGGGTCCAAGCACTTCTACAGGCTCTAGGCCTTGTGTCTAGTTCAGTCGTGGTTCTTATACCACTATTTTAGTATATGGTTTGGTACGCCCCTAGGGCTCAAACGTGTATTGTGCTAATAACTGCTGATATTCGCCTTGTAACTTATGTACTTCGAACTCTAGCCTCATAAAGAGACTAGAGGGGTGTGTTTAAGACTAAATACATATATTTTATATATATACCTGGTGTGGTCCTTTTTCATTTGGTCACTCAAGAGATTATAGACTGGTAAAACAAGCTGCTTTACATTCCTCCAAGACTTAGCCTGAAGGCTGCTCTCCATAGCTACCACTAGGATAGCTTTCAATAAAGGTTGTCTTTAACCTATCATCCATAAGGGGTTGTTTGGACTGGTGCAAGGTGCTCACTATAACTAGTGGACAGCATATGCCAGGCCAACTTCTCACAATCACGCTTTAAAAATGTTAATCTTTTTTTTCTTGTCTTGATAGTTGGTGACTAATCTGTATATTCACCCCAAAAAAGAGTCCAGGGCAGGTCCAGTTGTAATAAGTCATATGGACCCTCACAGGAAAGTGGTCTTCTTGCAACTTTTGTTTCCCTGTACCTTAACAGGAGAACTGCCACCTTACCCATGGAGTCCACTTCTCAGTCCTGGGTACAAGTGAAAGCAGGTGCAGTCCTTCTTCTGTCTTGTGCCACCTTTCTGTACTTGCCAGCCTGTATGTTGGGAAACTCCTGTTCACTCCCTAACCAATGGGGTAAATGTTACCAGGTGTGATCCTATCCGATTCTGCTGCACTGCCTGTGTGTTTTACTGTAAACTATCCAACAGGGACATTTTCTGCCTAATGCCAAGATGGCAGAACCTCTCTTCCCCTGTGCTTAGCTCCCAGTGTCCACCCAGAGGGATGGGTGTGATAATGGGAAAACCCTCCCTTGTGGTCATTCAAAACTGGTTCTGGGGGCACCTTCTCTCCCACTGAGATTGGAGCCTGGCTGGCTTGCGGGATAATAGACTGGCAGGCCCAGGTGTGAACTACATTTGCCTGTGACAAGATAGGTATTCTTTTAAGTTAATTAAGTTGCTGGGCACAGACAGCAATCCTGTCAGGGAGAGGTAAACGCCTTTTTGAGTTTAGCTCCTAGGTAACAGTGAACACTGGCAGAAAGGCACATTTGTCTTAGGCAGGAAAATGACATTTTTCTGAAGGTGTCATTTTCAAAATACTAAAATGAAAATCCAGCTTGATCATTAAGTTGTATTTTAAATTGCTATTAAATGAGCACTTGAATAATTTTTCTAGCTGCTCCAAAACTGAAGTTAGGCATTATAAGGTGCTAAAATGTAACCCAGTGCTTTCTTATGCGGTAACCAGCTTTGCCACAGTAAAAAACATATTTTGAGGATTTTCACTGCCAGCATATGCAAAGCATAAAATACACATGCCCTTATATACTATACACAGTGAACTATGGGCATTTAGGGCCTATCTTTGGGGTGACTTAAAAGTTTTTAAAAGGAAGGTTTAAGGCTGGCAAATGTTTATTTTGCCAGCTGAACTTGCAATTTAGAAATTGCATACCCAGGCTGCAGGGGAAGGCCTGGAGACATGCTTTGTATTTTCACTTATTGTTGGCACAATATGTGTTGCAGTCTATCAGTGATGTTTAACTTAAAGGCCCCAGGTACATTTTGACCCATATACTAGGGACATACAGTTAGGTTTAGGAAACCAATTAGAAGCAGAGAAAGTTTGAATGTTTTAGGGGTCCGAGCACAAACACTGGGCAGTGGACAGTAGTGTCCCAGTGTGTATAGTAAAAAAAAGCAACAAAAGCTTGCAAGAAATGGGAGTGAATGTGAGAAAGTGGGATGTTGGTTGGGTGACCCCTGTTCAAGCAACAGCCACAATCCCTGTCAGGGTGAACCACAAATGTCACAACATAAACCTGCGCTTAACCTTTGGTGGCTTGCCACAAAAAGCAGTCAGGCAACCTGAAAAGTATGTATGTAGAACACAAACAGTAATAAAGTGAATAAACAACACAAGAAAAATTCCACACCAATATAGAAACATTAAGTAAAATGTATTATTTGACACAAAAACAAGAAAAATCCAATAAGTAGAACTGGAGTTATGGATTTCTAAAGTTTTAAAGTAAAATATAGAGCCTAAAAAAATCAAATTGCCAATTAAAGACAACTGGTGGCGCTAGACCGGGTTAAAGTTGAAAAATATGTCTTACCGCGATGAAGCACAGGTCAGATACAAGAAGTGAACTGGGCCCAGTCAGCACTTATCTTAGGACTTAGAAGAAATTTAGAAGAAAAAGTTAAGAGAAGGCAAAGTTCAGTGGGGCAAGGCAGCAGGCGGTGTCCGAGGAGGAAAACCAAAGGGGATGATGGACGGAGTGTTGAACATTGCAAGCACTCACCCCCACTCAACTGATCTGGGTTTAATCCATCATCATTCTTTAGCTCACTCCGCCACCCCAGTTCAGACATGGCCAAATGCAAATCAGTCTGACCCTGTGCCTCATGGGAACAGTCCAGCCCGAACTGCCAAGCCATGTCTTCCCTGGACCGGAAACAAGCATCCTGGGACCGGTTTTTGGCTTACAGCCGTCATCAGCCAGGCTATCTTGAATCCAGTGGCAAAGTGAGCAAGGGACCCACGTCTGGGCATACCCTGCCAACTGAGGGCAACATAGCAAAACCAAAGGGGATGATGGACGGAGTGTTGAACATTGCAAGCACTCACCCCCAGTCAACTGATCTAGGTTTAATCCATCATCATTCTTTAGCTCACTCCGCCACCCCAGTTCAGACATGGCCATATGCAAATCAGTCTGACCCTGTGCCTCATGGGAACAGTCCAGCCCGAACTGCCAAGCCATGTCTTCCCTGGACCGGAAACAAGCATCCTGGGACCGGTTTCTGGCTTACAGCCGTCATCAGCCAGGCTATCTTGAATCCAGTGGTAAAGTGAGCAAGGGACCCACGTCTGGGCATACCCTGCCAACTTAGGGCAACATAGCAAAACCAAAGGGGATGATGGACGGAGTGTTGAACATTGCAAGCACTCACCCCCAGTCAACTGATCTGGGTTTAATCCATCATCATTCTTTAGCTCACTCCGCCACCCCAGTTCAGACATGGCCATATGCAAATCAGTCTGACCCTGTGCCTCATGGGAACAGTCCAGTCCGAACTGCCAAGCCATGTCTTCCCTGGACCGGAAACAGGCATCCTGGGACCGGTTTCTGGCTTACAGCCGTCATCAGCCAGGCTATCTTGAATCCGGTGGCAAAGTGAGCAAGGGACCCACGTCTGGGCATACCCTGCCAACTTAGGGCACCATAGCAAAACCAAAGGGGATGATGGACGGAGTGTTGAACATTGCAAGCATTCACCCCCAGTCAACTGATCTGGGTTTTATCCATCATCATTCTTTAGCTCACTCCGCCACCCCAGTTCAGACATGGCCATATGCAAATCAGTCTGACCCAGTGCCTCATGGGAACAGTCCAGCCCGAACTGCCAAGCCATGTCTTCCCTGGACCGGAAACAAGCATCCTGGGACCGGTTTCTGGCTTACAGCCGTCATCAGCCAGGCTATCTTGAATCCAGTGGCAAAGTGAGCAAGGGACCCACGTCTGGGCATACCCTGCCAACTTAGGGCAACATAGCAAAACCAAAGGGGATGATGGACGGAGTGTTGAACATTGCAAGCACTCACCCCCAGTCAACTGATCTGGGTTTAATCCATCATCATTCTTTAGCTCACTCCGCCACCCCAGTTCAGACATGGCCATATGCAAATCACTTTGCCACTGGATTCAAGCTAGCCTGGCTGATGAGGGCTGTAAGCCAAAAACCGGTCCCAGGATGCTTGTTTCCGGTCCAGGGAAGACATGGCTTGGCAGTTCGGGCTGGACTGTTCCCATGAGGCACAGGGTCAGACTGATTTGCATTTGGCCATGTCTGAACTGGGGTGGCGAAGTGAGCTAAAGAACGATGATGGATTCAACCCAGATCTGTGACTGGGGGTGAGTGTCTGAAAAGTTTCAGCACTCCGTCCATCATCTCCTTGTGTTTGCGGTGTCCGAGGAGGATGCATCTCTGTCGGGGATCCGCTGGGTGAAATTGCGGTGAAGATTTCTACGCTCAGACTTAGACACTTTTTTGGTTGAAAATCAAAGCACAAAGTGTTCACTTATCCTGCTCCAGATCTTCCCCTTTAGACCTACACTTTACACTTGAGGAAATTGAGGCAGCTATTGCCGTGATCAAATTTGGCAAGGCACCTGGCCCTGACAAAATCCTGGGAGAACTACTGTAACCCTCATCCTGCCAGCAGATGACCAATTCAGGCACACCTAATCCCTCTATTGTGTGGCTGTCTGGTAGGAATAAGCAAAGTACAACTGCCATCTATACCCAGTCATGTGACCCAGGGGAGGCTGCAGGCATCAGATAGTTTAGGGCAGGAAAATGCCAACTTTCTGAAAGTGGCATTTTCAAATTTGTAACTTAAAATCTGACTTCACAATTAAAGAAGATTTATAATTACAATTTTATAAATACCAAACATGAAATGCTCACCTGTTCCCAATCAAAGTTAGCACTTCTTAAATGTAATAAGGCAACCCAATGTTATCCTATGTGACAAGGAGGTCTCACATTAGTGGAAAACTAATTTCTGAGTTTTTAACTATTAGGACATGTAAAATGTAAAGGTACATGTATAACTTCTCCGTTACAATGCATCCTGTCATATGGGCTACCTCTGGCCTACTTAAAAGCAATATAAGGGGAGATTCAGGCTTGGCAAGGAGGTTATATTGCTAAGTTGAATTGGCAGTGTTATACCTGTCAGCCTTAGGTTAGTCTTCCCTCAACTTTTTGGCTTCCCCCTCCATTGTTTCTGACCTTGTTTGTGCTGGCCTTGGGACTCTGCACACTTTACCACTACTAACCAGGATAAAGTGCTTGTGTCCTCTCCTCTAAATATGGTAATATTGGCTTATACCCATTTGACATATTTATTCTACATATAAGTTCCTAGTAAAGTGGTACTACATAGGCCCAAGGCCTGTAAATCTCATCTTCAAGTGCATCCTCGCAATGCTCCACAAACCAGGATTGAAGGTATTTTGTTCAGGAGGCCTAACTGAGTTCATATAGTCGGCCCATGCTCCATCATGGTCGAACCAAATGTGTGACTTTGTCCCCGTCTGGCGCAACTAGATGTCCACTGTTGGCACATTATGCCTTTTGCCACTATTTTTATTAACATCTTTAAAATTGAATATCTGTTCCACCCCGCGCTTCATGTGCCATTGGGTATAAACTACAATATCCAGAATGCACCTTGACGCTATAGGTCATGCAGGATATTGAGGAGTCTTCTTTGTGTAAGCTCATTGGCTCTTATGAAATCAGCTGAGGCGCAGTAAGAAAATAAATGAAGGCTGGAAGAGCGGAACGTTGCTTGGCTTACTTCTGAATCAGAGTTGGACCACGCCCCTTGATTGCGTCTCCTGCGTCGTCAGTTTCCTTGACGGGTCAAGTTTCCTGTACAGTGCCCCAGTTGCGTTTCCCTACGCAGAACTTTCCTTGCGTTTCTGCATTTCTGAACAGCCCCCTCGGTATCGAGTTTTGTTGCATCTGCGAGAACAGGTAGGATTCTGGAGGTGGGTACGCTGCGCTAGTCCTCCCGCTCTACCCTCTTCTGCCTGTTGCTCTTCGTTACCCGCGAGCGATATCTATCCCTCGCTTCCTGTCCTTTGGGATTTTCGTTTGGATTTGTGAAGCCCGTTCCTGTTTGTGAATCAGAAATGAGGCTTGATTTTTGTTCTATTTCGGCAAAACTTTGTGACCTACAATTCAAAAGTCAGTGCACTGACGAAGACGTCATTATCTATTTTTTTGTTGTTATTTTCATGAAGAGACAATTGTACATTGCTATTTTGTGGCGGGCACTCTGCAGTATCTTTGGAGTGTTTTTTGTACCTTGCAACTGAGAAGGCTGATCCAAGGTGAGTTTATGAGGATACACAAAGAACGCTTATGTTACATAAAGCAAAGCTTGTCTTTAGAGTTTTGGGTTGCAGTCTGTGTAGTTAATAGTTGTTTTTCCTTGTGCCTACAGGCTTGGACCTTTATGTTCCTTTCGAATCCCAGACTGTGTATCCTGTGCTGTTGCTGCTCCCAGGCCAGAGTGGCCCTTTTATTTTTGTCTCTTCTCTCCCTCTAGAGAGTTTACTAGTCTTGAGGTGAACTGATCCTCGGATTGGTGCTGTCTTTTGGGGGCGTAAAGTTCCTTCTTCGCTCCCGTGGAGTTACGATCACCTGTTGGCCAGGTTTGGAACCGTGACAATATCTCTGGTTCTACTAATTTGTTTTTTGTCATTTCAGTCTTGTTTTATTTATTGTAAGCTATTCTATTTTTCTAACTCCCTTGTAGGCTCGTTTTGTGGTGTCTTATCACTGTGTTACTGTTTGAAGTGTTGCACAAATACTTTACACATTGCCTCTGAGTTATGCCTGACTGCTCTGTGGCAAACTACCCAAGGTTTGAGCACATTTTAATTTAGACCTGCTAGAGACTTCACCCTGAGAAGAATTGTGGTTGCTGCTTAAGAAGACAATCATGTGTAAGGCAATTTTACCATGTTTAGGTGAGTGAGCATAAGCACTTTAGCACTGGTTATGATGGAGCAAGGACTCACAATGAGACTTGCTCGGAAGCAATCCTCTCACAGTATTAATTAATTTGTACTAAAACTCTGTAATGTCTTTATTAATAATGTGCAAACACAACATTTTTATCCAGAAGATGCTTGCCTATGTGTTTTCCACTAATAAGTAATCCTTGTCTAATCCTAAATGGCCGCTAAACGCGGGAACTCTACTGCGCATGTGTCAACCATGTCACGTGGTATGACGTCTTTCTGTGATTGGAGGGAATCTTTGCTTCTGCACAGTATATGCAAAAATGGCCGCTTAATGTCCTCACATGCTAAAGCTTTCGCATTGCTGCAATTAATAATGTGGTATTCTAACGCTACTAATGCGGGATAGACATTTCTAATTAAATGGGAGTAGAGTAGAAGTAAGGGGTATGTAGTGAAAACATTCATTTTTGATTTTAATATGTCTCTTCTTTCATTTCTCTTAGTTCATAAAGTGGGCCTGGGTTAACTAAACGGCAGCTCAAGAAACCACGTGATTGGCGCATGCGCCCTGAATACTAACAAAGGAAAGCGATGAAGTCAACTTGGAAGATGTCCAAGGACATGACCCGCTGATCACCTTCACCGTTCATCTGAGATGTCCTAAAATTGATACATTTTGTATACACTTTGTATTAATAATTGTCGTGAGACGGGTGGGAAATAAAGCAAATGTATTAATTGAGAGGGGCGGTATTTTAAAACAATGGGCTTAAGAAAATTGAACTAAATTGACATGGTGTGAGGATCAACCCCTGTCCCTGTCCAATCAGTAATAGTGGGCCCATAATATTGAAACATTAATGGGAGGTACATGGGCGTAGAAGGGTATAATAGAAATAGAATTAGCTAATTAGTTAGTGCTTAGGAGGAGCAGCTTAGGAGCGCAGAGAGAGCTGGTGGCACTTAGGCTCAGATGCTGCCATAGACGAGAGCTGATCGATTACAGACTGAACTGCTGTCCAAAGAGGTCCTGAGGTGTGGGCGGCGGACTCTATTAGAAGAAGACACAGAAGAATCGAGGAGGAACGAAGTGTCACAGAGGGGAACGACGCAGGCGTCGTTGGTAGAGAAGTCACCTATCCTGTCCTGAACCTGGTCCGGAGGTCTTGGTCTTCATCCTTCTTGGGACCCATCTTTCCAACTCCTTGGCCAAGGGGTTTGGTTTTCACACCTTTAGGTAACTATAAATGCGTAATCTTTAGTTGTACTGCTGTCTCTATCTTCTCCTTTCTGAGGGGCCGTCATTTGTGACTAATAGGTGATTATATAGTATGCTTCCTCCTTGATATGCGATTAAGTATTATGTGATTTGTAATTTACTCTGCTAAAGAATTTAGATAAACGTTTTAAAACTTCCTGAGTCAGTGGTTATTTCAGGTGGTTAATGAAATTATGTATTGTATGATCTCATTTCAACCCCAATTATCAAAGGTCCATTGGTAAGTCATTACTCTTCAATCAGAAAAGGTAATTGGTATCAGGGATTTGATAAAGAGTACAACTGATTCCCACCAGCGGTGATTATTAGTTAGTGTGAATGAATGGGCCCAGGTGAGTATTTTGTGTATGAATGCTTGTTGCTAGTAACCCGCTGGATCAGTTTTCTGGCTATCAGAGGATGGTTATACTTTGTTAATTGGGTAATGAGAATTTTATTTTTATGAACTAACATCCGTTTAAAAAGTTTTATTTTATGTTGTCTAGAAAATCCCCGGGGGAATTTGAATAGCGGATGGTAAGTGGAAGCCATACTGCAGTGAAGTTATCTGTCAGGCAGAATTAGTACTGAAAAGTTAAGCAGGGCTATCAGCACTTGTTAGGGACTCTGTGTGTATGAGTGACAGCAAAGGAATACGCTGGTGAAAATTTGATGTTATATCACCTAGAAAGGGTAACATTGAAGGAGAAGCAGGTATTTCTGAAGCTTACATGAAGAGTAAACGGAAGGGTTTTACTCGTAGTGTATGTCTAGTAAACGGAAGGGTTTTACTACGTGTGAGAAATCTATCCTTTTCAATTTAGGGAAACTGACAAGATAGCGAATGTTTTTATGTTGTTATTAAATTTAATAAGAAGCATTGAGAAAATAAAGTCTTGCGTACGATTTTTGTAAAGGGAGGGTCAGCTGGCGGAGTAGAGCTGACGTCACAAACGCCGCGCTGGGATTGGTTGAAATAGCGGGCGTGGAGCAAGCTTGTAAAGGAGGGGTCAGTAGTCAGGAGTAATACTGACGTCACAGGTGCTGCGCTGGGATTGGTCGACACAGCGAGGGACAGAAAAGCGCAGATTGTAAAGGAGGGGTCGTCAGAGAGAGTGAATAGACGTCACAGAGAAGCCGCGCTAGAATTGGCCCCGAGACAAATGTTATCTGGAATTTGATTGGTTGTCAGCATAGAAGTCGAAATCTTAGTGGACAGTGTATATTACATGTGGAAACGCGATCCGACTTTAATAGGAACACGTCCAGACAGGAGATTCCTAGGTTTTGCAGAATATAATTCAATACATAGATATTTACCCAAAATGTACGGAGAAAAGAGAAAATTGTCATTCTTACAAAAGATTAAGAATTATTTTAAGAAGGATAAGCCAATCAAAACTAGGGAAGGAATTATCATTCCACCAGCAAAAACGCCCGCCTCATTCATGATGATAGAGAGGGGTTATCATACTTGTGTATGGTTAGAAAATTGGATAGAATATACAAAAGATGACGGAATATTAGCTTTCCCAGAGAATGGTACTTTCAATGGGAGAATTCTTCAAAATCTAAGAATGAGAATGAATGAATTAGAACCCAGACCAAGATTAACGCAGTACGAAGCCCTAGAAGAATGGGAAACAGAGGCATTTGAACGTGATAGATCCAGGAGCAATAGGGGTTATAGGGGATTTTTCCCTAGACACCAAAATGAGACAAGAGAAAGTCAGATGAAACAGTGGAGACGAGCGATGCTTAGTGAGGGTTTGTATCCAGTATTCATGACAGATGAGCCATTAGGGAGCAAATGCAAAGAAAAGACTAAACATATGACAGGGTTTGGAGAATCCGAAGATGAATTTATGGAAGAAATATTAAAGAACCCTCCACCATACCAGGAAGGGTTGAGTGGATGTTCCCCAAGTGCACCAATTTTGAGAACACCATTGGTACCTCAAGTATTGCATAATCCACCAGTTAATAGGGTACTTCAGGATAAGGAAAGAGAGGCTTTAGACAGGAAAAGAGCAGAATTGATACAGAAAATAACACAGTTGAATGTACATCCTGATTCCCTGACCATACCTGTAACCATTGGTCCCGTGGTCCCTTTATATGGTGACAAAGTAAATTGCCCAAAGCCTTTAGTTATGCCTACACCTGTGGATATTCCTAAACATGAAGCTGTAATAATTGATGATCATATCAGCGATTGTGAATCTATGATTTCACTAATGGATTTGCCTATTCGAGAATCCGCAAATAGCACCCCCAGAAGAGTCACACCTAGTTGCTCAAAAGATGTAAATATAATAACATCTTCAGGAACTAAAAGTGCAACAGTAGTAACTCCAGAAGACTTAGAAAGATGGGCACAAGGAATAGACAGACAAAGTTCACCCCCAAAGATTTTGGACATTTATAAATTAAAAGTCGAATTAGAAGAAATGATAGCAGGCAATGTAGGAGTAGATCGTTTAAATACCTACAGTGAAGAAGAACTATTGTTCGTATGTAGGAGCATAACCAGAAATGTAAAAATATTCCAAGAAAAATTAACAGATTTGGCTTCAGAGATGGGAATTGAAATAAGGAAGTCAAAAGTGTTGCAGAGACCATACAGAGCAGAATTTACTGACAAAGACTTAGAAAATATGAATACATCTGGTAGAAAATTACAAGTTAAAGAATTAATGTCAGTATTACAGAAATGGGGAGAATTGGATAGATGGAAAACTAGATGGACAGAGAAAAAGGAAGACGCACGTTCAAGTAGAATGACATCTGAGTATTTATTGAAGGAAACAGGAAAAGTAGAACAGATGTACCCGATGCGGGAGGTTCCAGGAGGAGGTTATGTTCATGTCCCATGGAGCAGGCAAGTCATTTTGTCATTTACAAATGATTTTCCAAAATTGAGAGAAAAACCAATTGAATGGTACAAGCAGGTTGAGAGGTTTGTGAAAGTTTCAAAGGTTTTGTTAAAGGACCTAGATGGTTTGTTTGATATAGTGGTACCTGCCGATTTATGGACAGACTGTAAAATTACAATCGACTGGCCTAGTGAAGAGTATCCTAGAGATCCAAAGACAGGTGCCCCATCTAATGATGTGATGAAAAAGTATCACCAGGTAATAACTTATTTGAAAGGGAAAATACCACCAAAAGAAACAGATTGGGTGAAAATAGACAGGACTACCCAAGAAGCAAATGAATCGGTAAATGCATACTATGAACGTCTATTACAGGTGTTCAAACAGTACAGCGGTTTTGAAGATATTGGAGACAAAAATATGAGTCAGTTTGTCTATCGATTTGTGCATGGTCTAAAACCAGAGATTTGTCAGATGATTAAGCAACACATGTTATGCTGGCAGGGAAAGCCTATTGATGAAATTTTTAAATACGCTAAATATTGTGGAGATGACATTGAGGATAGGCACAAGAAACTACTAGAAAAAAGGATGTGGGCTCAAGTGAAAATGGCTGAGCGACAGGGAATTAATTTAGATAATCCAACAGAAAGTCAGGGAAAAGAATCTGGAACGAATGGTGATACAGGGAACGGTGGAAAGATAAGAGGACGAATGAGTAGAGAAGAGGCTAAAAAGAAATTTCCATTGTCATGGATGCGGAAAGTTGGGACATTGAAAGAACGAATGTAAAAAGATTCAAAATAATAATGGCCCAAATCATAATTTAAATCCACAGACGCAGAATGACTCACAGTAGGGTTTAAATCCTCAGAGTCAGTTGCCACCTGCCCCTATACAGGGTAATGTAAGCAGAGCAAAGCACGGTACAGACATTGGATATCAAGGAGGAAGTGGTAAGAATGAATATGTAACTTCACAGTTTCTTTTACAGGATGATTTTAATCTATATGATTATCAATGACGGTGCCTAAGAGAGGGGGAGAAGGAGTGCGTACTTGGTGCATCCTTGCCGGTAGATCAGTCAGGTCCATATGTTGAACGGAAAGTAAAAGGTAATGATATCACTTTTATTTTGGACACTGGTGCTACCCGTTCTACTGTAAGAACAGCAGACATCCCAGACCTCCCTCTCTCTGGAGAAGCTATCCAAGTTGTAGGTGTAGCCAATCAAAAGATTAGAACTCCCCTTACTGAGCCCATGGAAGTAAGAATAGGAAACTTCCAAGAAATGCACCAATTTGTGGTGTGTGATTCCAGTCCAGTAAATTTACTGGGCAGAGACTTACTGTGCAAAATGAATTGCACTATTTTTGGCACACCGGATGGTGTTGCAATACAGACCTTGGATGAAGATCATATTTACAAATTCATGATAGCCAAGCAAGGTACAGAAGTAGATGAGATGTTCTCCTTGATAACCAGAGATGAATTACCAGAAGAGTTAAGAACTACAGTGAGCTCTAAGGTATGTGATTTTACTTGGAAAGAAGTAGGTCTCATGGCAAAAATAGACCCAGTGAAGATCACTGTAAAAGAAGGTGCAATTTTCCCAAATACCAGACAGTACAAAATGAGTGCAGAAGGAAAAGCAGGAGTTACTGAGGAAATTGGCAGAATGGTAAAACAAGGCATATTAAAAGAAGTCATGAGTAGCCCTTGTAATTCGCCAATTATGGGTTTGAAAAAGCCTAGTGGAAAATATAGGATCGTTCAGGATTTGCGGAAAATTAATAAAATTGTGGTACCTTGTTGTCCTATAGTACCAAATCCTGCAGTGATCCTATACCAGTTACCTTGGAATGCAGAATGGTTTACTGTAATTGATCTGTGCCAAGCATTTTTCTCAATTCCATTGCATCCAGATAGTCAATATCTGTTTTCGTTTAAATTCGAAAACCATGTCTATGTATGGAATCGTGTTCCTCAGGGGTACACAGAAAGTCCCTTCATTTTTAATCAAATACTGAAAAGGTGCTTAGAAAAATGGGTAATGCCTAGGAACTCAGTCTTGGTGCAGTACATAGACGACTTGTTAGTCGCATCAAGAACTCATGATGATTGTGTCGCTGACTCAATTACATTATTAAATCATTTGGCTGAGGAAGGTCACAAAGTGTCACCAGAGAAATTTCAATTTTGTACAACAGCAGTTAAGTATTTGGGACACCAAATTGAAAGAGGAAAGAGAAGAATAACATCTGAGAGAATAAAAATAATTAAGCAAATGAAAATGCCAGTAACGCAAAGAGAGGTGAGAATGTTTCTAGGGATAGTAGGATACTGTCGACAATGGATTATAGGGTTTTCACTACTAGCAAAGCCTTTGATTCAGTTAACCAAAAAGAAAGCAAAAGATCCAGTTTAATGGGATGATGAAAGTGCCAGTGCATTTGTAAAATTAAGAAATGCTTTATGTGAGGCACCTGCCCTGGGTATGCCTGACTATACAAAAGAATTCACACTGTTTTGCTATGAAAGAGAAAATTGTGCACTTTCAGTCCTAACCCAAAGACATGGACTAGACAGGCGTCCTATAGCATATTTTTCTGCTACATTGGACCCAGTGGCTGCAGCATTGCCAGGCTGCTTAAAAACAGTAGCTGCTACCTGTATGAGCATTGAACAAAGTGAGTCAATAGTAATGGGACATCCTGTCAAGGTGTTCGTCCCACATGCAGTTGTAATCCTGTTGACAAGAACTAGAACTCAGCATCTCACACCTAGTCGGATGACAAGAATGAGCGAATAATTCTAGGAGCTGAAAATGTGACCATAGCTAGGTGCACAGTTGTAAATCCTGCTACATTATTACCACATCCATATTGTGAAGAAGTTCAGGATGACACAGAACATGACTGTTTGCAAGTCACAGAGTTGTGCACCAAACCGCGTCCTGACATACAGGAAATGCCTTTGAAGAACCCAGCCAGGGAGCTGTTTGTGGACGGCTCATGCCTAAGGCATGAAGATGGCAAATTAAGTGCAGCTTATGCTGTATGTGAACTTTCTGGAATAGTCGAAGCATCCTATTTACCAGGAGTCAAATCTGCACAAGCAGCTGAATTAATTGCTTTGATCAAAGCCTCCAAAATTGGAAAAAATTTAAAAGTAACCATATTTACGGACAGTCAATATGGGTACGGGTTGTGCATGATTTTGGCCAACTGTGGATGCAGAGGGATTTCATGACTTCTTCAGGAACCCCAATCAAAAATGGGCAGTTTGTAAAGGAATTATTGGAGTCAATACAATCACGAAAAGAATTGGCAGTGGTGAAATGTGCCTCACACCAGTCAGGAGATGACTGGGTGGTAGCCGGTAACAGATACGCAGACCTAATTGCTCAACACTGTGCCAGAAACAGATTGGCAGTGAACAGAAAAGTCGAAAGGATGGGAATCAGCTGCCAACTTATGCTATGTTCAACACCTGAAACATGGAATGATGTGAAATGATTGCAGGATGATGCTGAGGAGAGTGAAAGGGATGTTTGGATAAAAATAGGGTGTACACGAAGAACAGATGATGACGTGTGGGTTTATTCAGATGGCAGACCAGTCATGGCTGATTGCCTGATTTCACAAATGGCCAGAATGTATCATGGAGACACACATGTAGGGAGAGATGCCATGATTAGACTTTTCAGACGAAGTTGGTACAATCCAAAGTTTAGGGCTGCAGCAGAGAGTCTTTGCCAAAGGTGCTTAACTTGCCAAATGAATAATCCAGGAAGGAGAACAGTAATTGTTTTGGGAAAAATTGGAAAAGCAGAGGGTCCATTTGTGAGATTGCAGTTAGATTTCATTCAGTTACCACCATGTAAAAGACTGAAATATGTACTTGTCATAGTGTGTCTGTTTTCAAGGTGGGTGGAGGCTTACCCTACCAGAAGGAATGACAGCATAACAGTTGCAAAACTGTTGTTACGAGAACTCATTCCACGGTTCGGTTTCCCAGTAACTTTGGAATCAGATCGAGGGAGTCACTTCAATAACGATGTAATTCGCATAATCTGTGAAGCATTTAAAATTGAACAAAAACTGCACTGTGCATACCGCCCAGAGGCTTCTGGAGTGGTTGAACAAATGAATGGCACAATAAAATCAAGATTGTCAAAAATGTGTGCATCCACATCGTTAAATTGGCCAGATGCATTGCCTCTTGTCTTAATGGGACTCAGAAGCATTCCTGATAGAAATACAGGATTGAGTCCACATGAAATCATCATGGGAAGAGCAATGAGACAAGCCCATGTACCTGGAAATAAACTGCTGAACATAACAGATGATATGGTTCTAGATTATTGCAAAGCATTGGCTGACCTTGTGCATTCTGTCTCTCACCAGGTTGGAGAAGACACAGTTTCTAGGCAGCTTGAACAAGAGCATGATCTGAACCCCGGAGACTGGGTGGTAGTGAAGCATCACACCAGAGAAACGTGTTTATCACCCAGGTGGGGAGAACCTTGACAGGTTATATTGGTTACAAACACAGCAGTGAAATGTGCAGGCTTGCCTAATTGGATTCATGTAAGCCACACCAAAAGGGTGCCAGCTCCTGAAGAAAGAGATCCTCAGACAGCATCAATAGCTGAGGAAGCTGAAGGTTGGACAGCTGAAGAATCACAAGTGAAAGATTCGGGAGTAGCTGAAGAAGAACAACCGAGCACAAGTCAGGACTGGATTCCAGTGGTTGATATACCTGAAGTCTTTATCAAAACAAGGAGCAGAGTTAGATTAGAGGAAATTAGTGAGGACCAGATAGGTGAAGAAGAACCAGCTCAGGATAGGGAGTTTGAAACAATAAGAGAACCTGAGCAGGCCCAGATAGGGAAAGGAAAGTGGGCTCAAATTGACAACGAAACAGCAAAATTTGAGCAGGGACAGACAGGTTCAGAAGAACGCGGTCAGGCTGCAGAAGTACAGAGTGCAATAAGCCCTGATCAGAACCAGTTAGGACAAGAAAAACACGTTCAGGGAGAAGAAAACCAAGAAAACATCGAACAAGAAAATATCAAGCATGAAAACGTCAATCCTGAACAGGGCCAGTTAGCAGAGACTCATATTCAGGCAACTGAAGAAACAACAATAAGACCTGAACAAGAGCAAATAGAGTGGGAAACTGAAATCGGGAACAAACCATTTGTGCCACACCTTGATAATAAAAGAGTTTTTGGAAAAGACTCGGAAGGTGAAGATACAGTGCAAACAAAGAAAGTCAGAAAGGGTGATCATTGGCCTAGTGTGATTAAAAGAGTAAAATATCGTATAGCAACACGAAGTGAAGACCCAGAACAAGTAAATGAAGTAACAAGCTCATCTGGACAAACAAGTGGGACTGAAAAACTAAAAAGCAAAAGATTGAAACTCGTGAACAATAAGTTTAAAGGTCCTGATTGGACTT
Source organism: Calotriton arnoldi (assembly GCA_963921515.1). Lineage (NCBI taxonomy): Eukaryota > Metazoa > Chordata > Amphibia > Caudata > Salamandridae > Calotriton > Calotriton arnoldi. Next base: position 692,574 of record CAWUFW010004448.1, on the reverse strand, counting down.
ATATAATCCTCGAAGACTGTGAGAGTTCAGAGTCAAGTGAAAGTGGGGACGAAGGAACAAGTGCAGAACTGGCTTATGAAAAAGAAGTGAAACCACCTTGATAACGTTAAAGTTTTGAAAGAAAAAGAAAAGAAGAGAAATCTTCCTTGTCAACAATGGCTGACGACAGAGTTTCTGGGAGACCGAAACGGAAATGTTGTTAAAGATGCTGTGCTATATGCATATGTAGTCTGGTAGTGGTGCTTATAGTGTGGTTAGTTGTGATTGTAGCAATTCCTTACCTTATGATAATGGATAAAAAGATTAACAATGATACCAAGGAAAGGATAGATAACTTGAAAGGTGATAGAGTAGAAATAGAAGCAGAAGATGAACCAGATTTTCATCACGTAGTAACAGATAACGATACTAGTTTAAATGTTTTTACTAAATTATTGTTTCAGGATGTAGATACAATGGAAGTTAGTGATTGTTATGTCTGTATGAAGTTACCTGAATCAGTAGCAGAAGGTCTAACATATCATCATTTGCCTTTAACGTATGGCATATCATGTAGTGTATTAACTAGTTTATTTTATAGAACAGGGAAACTTCAGTATTATTATTCAAATATAGATGTGATATTTTCAGAGGTTCCTATTCGAAAGAAGACGCGCAATTTATGGGAGAAAATTTCTTAACAATGAAGTCGATAGACATAACATATGCACATAGAAGCAATCTAACATGTTCATTACGTGAAGAAGAAAAGATATTTTTAAACTTAGTTGAAAATAGAAGACAGAATTTCCAAAAGAAAGCATCAGAGCATAAGGCTCATCTTCCACCTTGGGCTGAGAAAGAGGGTATTTATACACCTGGCAAGGCTCAAGCTGCTATGGCTCTAGATTTTGTAAAAACAGGGAAAATTTGTCTTCATAGGTTAAAGACTGAATATAACAATGTTTTTATTGGTACCAGTGAATGTGAACATAATTTCTTAATTCTTGGAGGTTGGGGACTAAAAGGAGGAACAGATTCCGTTTTTCCTAGAATCTATTATGTGTGTGGGAATAAGGCTTACTTTAGGCTTCCTGTATGGTGGTATGGAAGTTGTTATTTTGGAATAGTTTTTCCAAAGGTATACCACGTAAAAAGAAACACTGGGAGCAATGAAAATAATAGTGAATTAACACGTAGTAAAAGAGCTAGTTTTTCAGAAATTGTAGGTGATATATTTGGTGCATTGATACCTTCAGTGGGAATAATTCTGAACTCAAGGAAAATATGTAAATTGTCTACAGTGGTTGATCATTTATCAACGGATACTGCTGGAGGATTTCTAATGATTAATGCGGAGATGGTTGCGATTAGATCTATGGTTATGCAAAATCGACTTGCTCTTGATATAATATTAGCAAAAGAGGGCGGAGTCTGTAAATTGTTGAAAACGAAACATTGTTGCACGTATATTCCAGACAAAAGTGCAGAAATCGGAACATATCTAAAGAATATTACTAAACTTGAGAAGGAACTGAAACCACTGGAAGTTGATAGTGTATGGGAAAGATTGACAAATAGCATTGCGTCAATTGGTACCTGGTTTACTAATGTAGGGAAAGGACTTATAGGTCAAATAATAGTACCCTTAGTAGGGATAGCAATAGTAGTACTGTCAATAATGATATGGTGCAAATGTTGTAGAAAGAAGGAAACATATAGGGTGACAGGAAAAGGCAAGAAAAGGAAATTGGAGGAAATGGAATTAGAAGATCTGAGAAGTGAGATTTATAAGAAACTGAAAGGAGAAGATAAAAATAGACAATGTAAAAATGAAAATGTGACATACATATGTTAAGTTGGCATCTGATTATAGGTAGTTTTGATGGCTCAGAAACGCCATCAGAGAGGGGATTGATGGAGCAAGGACTCACAATGAGACTTGCTCGGAAGCAATCCTCTCACAGTATTAATTAATTTGTACTAAAACTCTGTAATGTCTTTATTAATAATGTGCAAACACAACATTTTTATCCAGAAGATGCTTGCCTATGTGTTTTCCACTAATAAGTAATCCTTGTCTAATCCAAAATGTCCGCTAAAGTGCGGGAACTCTACTGCGCATGTGTCAACCATGTCACGTGGTATGACGTCTTTCTGTGCTTGGAGGGAATCTTTTGCTTCTGCGCAGTATATGCAAAAATGGCCGCTTAATGTCCTCACATGCTAAAGCTTTCGCATTGCTGCAATTAATAATGTGGTATTCTAACGCTACTAATGCGGGATAGACATTTATAATTAAATGGGAGTAGAGTAGAAGTAAGGGGTATACAGTGAAAACATTCATTTTTGATTTTAATATGTTTCTTCTTTGATTTCTATTAGTTCGTAAAGTGGGCCTGGGTTAACTAAACGGCAGCTCAAGAAACCACGTGATTGGCGCATGCGCCCTGAAAACTAACAAAGGAAAGCGATGAAGTCAACTTGGAAGATGTCCAAGGACATGACCCGCTGATCACCTTCACCGTTCATCTGAGATGTCCTAAAATTGATACATTTTGTATACACTTTGTATTAAAAATTGTCGTGAGACGGGTGGGAAATAAAGCAAATGTATTCATTGAGAGGGGTGGTATTTTAAAACAATGGGCTTAAGAAAATTGAACTAAATTGACATGGTGTGAGGATCAACCCCCTGTCCCTGTCCAATCAGAAATAGTGGGCCCATAATATTGAAACATTAATGGGAGGTACATGGGCGTAGAAGGGTATAATAGATATAGAATTAGCTAATTAGTTAGTGCTTAGGAGGAGCAGCTTAGGAGCGCAGAGAGAGCTGGTGGCACTTAGGGTCAGATGCTGCCATAGACGAGAGCTGATCGATTACAGACTGAACTGCTGTCCAAAGAGGTCCTGAGGTGGGGGCGGCGGACTCTATTAGAAGACGACACGGAAGAATCGAGGAGGAACGAAGTGTCAGAGAGGGGAACGATGCAGGCGTCGTTGGTAGAGAGGTCACCTATCCTGTCCTGAACCTGGTCCGGAGGTCTTGGTCATCATCCTTCTTGGGACCCATCTTTCCAACTCCTTGGCCAAGGGGTTTGGTTTTCACACCTTTAGGTAACTATAAATGCGTAATCTTTAGTTGTACTGCTGTCTCTATCTTCTCCTTTCTGAGGGGCCGTCATTTGTGATTAATAGGTGATTATATAGTATGCTTCCTCCTTGATAAGCGATTAAGTATTATTTGATTTGTAATTTACTCTGCTAAAGAATTTAGATAAACATTTAAAAACTTCCTGAGTCAGTGGTTATTTCAGGTGGTTAATGAAATTATGTATTGTATGATCTCATTTCAACCCCAATTATCAAAGGTCCATTGGTAAGTCATTACTCTTCAATCAGAAAAGGTAATTGGTAGCAGGGATTGATAAAGTGTACAACTGATTCCCACCAGCGGTGATTATTAGTTAGCGTGAATGAATGGGCCCAGGTGAGTATTTTGTGTATGAATGCTTGTTGCTAATAACCCACTGGATCAGTTAGCAGTGGTAAAGTGCAAAGAGTCCTAAGGCCAACAAAAACAAAAGTCAGCAAAAATTAAGGGAAAAAGGCAAATGGTTTGGGAGAAGACCACCTTGAGGCTGCACCTTACCCCCGCCTACAAGGTGTCCCAATTGCACCACAGAACTCTGGCCTATCTGGCACTTACTGGCTTTGATAGTAAGGCCCTGTCTGCTGCAAATTCTGGAGTACTTCCCTGAGGTGAAAGATGTGGTCCTTCCATATGCTCCTGAAGACAGCTATGTCGTCCAAGTAAGCAGCATTTAAGGGCTCCATCTCAGTCAAAACCTGGTTCACCAGCCTCTGGAAGATGGCAAGGGCATTCTTCAGGTCACAGAATATTACCTTAAATTTAAAGTGGCCCTCTGGTGTGGAAAATGCTGACCTCTGTTTAGCCCCTCCGTTAAGGCAATCTGCCAGTACCCTCATGTCAAGTCAAAGGTACCCAAGAACTTGGCAGCCCATAACCTGTCGATGACCTCATCAGCTCTGGGAATGGGGTGAGCATCAGTATTGCTAACTGAGTTGAGCCCCCTGTAGTCCATCTCGAGCCTGAGTTCTGGGGCAGTGCCCAGTGGGACAGCTTTGGGAACCAGCACTACTGGGGTAGACCAGGGACTATTGAAGTGCTCAATCACTCCCAATACCAACATCTTGGAGACCTCCTCTTTAATGCTGGCCCTCACTTTGTCAGACAGCTTATATCTTCAGGCTGGCCCCAGTATCAATAACATGGCTACGCAAATGTGAAGAGTGAGGGAAAAATGTGAGGCCTGAGTGTCCCAGAAACTGACGACAGTCCCTCTGCTGTTCTGAGGTCAGGATAGGAGAAAGATTGACACCTTCCAGTGACAAATCTTTCTCTTTGAATGGTGGGAGGTCAGGAAGACGTTCACCCTCTTTTTCATCTCTATCATCATTCACCAGCAACATGATTTACTCAGTCCTCGCATAGTGGGGTTTGAGGAAAATTAATGCAGACTACCATTAAGGGGTTTCTGAGGTTTTGAGGTCCACCTGTTAGGTGACCTCCTACTTCCTCTCAATTATTTCATAGGGCTCAATCCAAGTGTCTTGGAGGGCCCTTGGCTCTAATGGCTTCATTACCCACACTTTCTGGCCAGGCTGAAACTCGACCAGAGTGGGGCCAGGTCATACAACTGTTTTATTACCTCTTGGTTTACCTCCAAGTTCTCAGAAGCCTTCTTCCAGAAATTATCCATCTGGTTCCTGAGAGCCAGCATGTACCTATCCACATCTTTCGGGGGTTTCTTGGGAGCTTTCTCCTACCCCTCCTTCGCCAGACTGAGAGGTCCCCTAACACGATGACAATATAGAAGTTCAAATGGGCTAAACTCAACTCTCTTCTGTGGGACCTCCCTGTATGCAAAAAGTAGGCATGGTAGGAGGACATACCACTTCTGCCTCATGTGCTCAGGCAGGTCCATCATCAAGCCTTTTAGGGTCATGTTAAACCTTTCAACTAGAGGTGGGAGAAAATACCGCTCCGCTGGTGGAGTTTGCAGAGTTTTTCCCACTCAGTATTCTGCTTGGAACATGGAGTTCTGGCGAAACTTCACCAAATGCTACATGGCGGAGTTTTTTCTCATGCATGGCTCTCCAACATTAAGATGGCGAGTCTGAGTGAGAATTTGCATCCCCTAGCATGATGTTTGGGCACTAGAATGCCTACCAGCAAGATTTCTCAATGTGGCTGGTCGCAGAAGGTGGCAGCCATTCGGATTGAGAAAGTTGTCGCTTGAGTAGAAAATCTACTGAGCGACAAAAAGAAGCTGTGCACTCCGGCGTGCTGCATGGTGCCGTACAGTGCAGAACAAGCTCATGGTGCTAAAAATCAGCATGAGCAGCGAAACGTGCCAAATTCTGCCTCTCGTCGGACTCCACGGAATCTCACAGAGTTTTTATGTAATTCTGCGGAATTCAGCAGAGTGAAACTCCACGAGGTCCGCCCACCCCTACTTTGAACAAGCCCATTAGTCTGCGGATGGTGGGGGGTGGAGAACTTGTAGGCTACCCCAATCCCCTTCCACATTAATTTCATGTATGCAGACATGAAGCTGGTGGGCCTGCCAGACACCACATCCATTGGGAACCCCGTTTGGGTAAAAATCCCCATCAGCGCCCCATCCACTGAAGGCGCCGTCATGGCCCTCAGAGGGATTAACCCTGGGTATCTAGTGGCATGGTCCACCAAGACCAGGATAAACCTGTTGCCTAAGGCTGTCTTGGGGTCCAAGGGTCCTACAATGTCGATGCCCACCCTTCTAAAGGGTGTGCCAACAACTAGAAAGGGATTCAAGGGAGTCTTCAGCTTTTTCCCTGTTTTCCCAATGGTCTGACAGGTGAGGCAGGCCCTACAGAAAACATCTGAGGTATCCTCGTCTGGGGCCACACAAAAAGGGAGACAAGGCTGGCAAATGTCTTGTCCTGCCCCAGATTACCTGCCAAGGGAATTTCATAAGCCAATAAAAGTAGGAAGGCCCTGTATTATTAGATGATCACCAGCACATGTGTTGCCCCATGCAGAGATGCTTTGGGCTCACTATACAGGAGGTAATTCTCCTAATATACCAGGTGATCTCCACAGATGTCACTTGTGGAATTGGCATCAGCCTGATTCCTCATGCCCTCAAGGGTTGGGCACTCCTTCTTTGTCTTACAGAACTCCTCCATGGTGGTTTCACCCTCTGTTTGCTATCCAGCGAGTACAGACAGGTCACCTAGAGAAGGAAGGTCCTCCCCAGAAGACTCTGGGGCAGCCTCCTCTGGTGCCCCATCCACCTGTACCATGGGACATTCAGGGGCTGGTATCCCATGCCCGTTGCCCTTCCCTTTCTTGGCAGCTGTCTTGGCCGTTCTTCCAAGCTCCAGACATCCTTGACTCCCCTTCTGGGCAGCCGTGGTCCTGGTGGTCACACAGACCTACTCAGGCAACCCCAGCATTTCCAGGTGTGACCTGAGCTCCACTTCTTTCCAGGCAGTGTGCTCCAAGTCATTCCCTAGCAAACGGTCCACAGGCATGGCAGGACTCACAGCATTTTTCAGAAAACCTGAACCCCCCCTCCACTCAAAGGGAATCAGAGTCACAGGATAGTGGTTCCCCTTCTTGTTTACTACTACATTCTGGTGAAATGTATTGGGTGTCACTGCCTCTGAGAACATCAAATGACACCTGACTGTAGTCATATTGCCTCCTGTGTCCCTTAGATTCTCTACTTTCTGCCCATTGATGGTGACCCACTGTCTATACTTTGAAGTATTTAAAGGCATTTGGATTTTGGGCATCATCCCTCTGTCATGAAGAAATATTAGGGTAACCTCAGATGCCTCCCCTTCAATACCTGGGGCCATCTCTTCCCCAAGAACAAGACTGGCCAACCCTGGCATCTGCCCACCACTGGGGGGCTGTGCCCTCTTGAGACACATGGCATCACAGTTGGTGTGCCCATACTGGTCACACTCATAATACTTGGGGACAAACTTACCAGTGTTCTTATCAACAAAGACTTTCTTCTGGTGGCCAGATTGGGAATGCCACCCTTTCTCTGGTGAACTATTTTGAGGGCCTTGAAAGAACACCTTCTTGTTTTTAACTCCCCCTTCTTTCTTGTGAGAACCCTTTGGGAGTCCCCCCAGATACTGTCTTGTGGACCCTGGTGCTGATCCAATGGTCCACTTCCTTAGCATTCTCCCTGGGGTCAGTGAGCTTACTTACCACAAGGTGTTGGCACAGCATTGGAAAACAAAGACTGAACTTGTGCTCTACAAACAATCAAGTTATGCAGCCCTTTTTAATGACTTACTTCAGTCCCTTCACCCAACCATTCAGTGCCTTGCAGAAATCATACACACAATCCGCCCAGGTCTGCTGGGGCAGCACCTGACTGCCACTAAACCTTTACTTATACCCCTTTAGGGTGAGCATATATTTTATGGTCAGGGCCTCTTTTATGAGAGTATACTTTATCCTGTCCCCTTTCCATAGGGTTAACAGGACATCCCTCCCTTCATTGGGAATATGCCACCAGACACTGACCCCCCAATCTTCTTCAGGTAACCTATTCATCTCAAGGTCAACCTCATAGGCCTCAAACCACTTGTCTACGGTATCCCCAACAACAAAGTTAGGCACCAAAACCTTCGGAATGGGGACCCTTCTTTCTCCATTGGACACTGGGTAATACTGCCACCATTGTTGCTGGAGTCTGCCAGCTTGGATCTGATGTCCAGCTCCCTGAGACTGAGTTCATGGGCATTTTATCCCTGACCATCATCCCCTCTACTTTCAGCTTCATTATGGGCAGCTTCAATATGAGCTCCCTCTCTGCCCTCCTGTTCTCCAGCTCCTCTGGGGACTGATTCCTGGCAGACATACTGCTCCCTGCTTCATTTTGGATATCATGTGTGTCCGCTGAGACTGAGTTGGGCTCTCCTTGCATCTCAGGAACCAGATCTGGGTCCTCTATCTCCTCATCATCCTCCAAGTGTGCTCCTGCCTCCTCATCATCCACATCCCCTCCTGGGGTAGACTGCCAACTCTGCATTTCCTCAAAGGCTCTGAGGACCACCTGGCGATCCAGGTTTGTAGCTTCTTGTCTGCCTTTAGCCCCTTCTCTTTGCAGAACTTCAACAGCTCAGCCCTGGTGAGGGTGTCAAATGTGAACAAATCCATCTCCATATAAAAAGGAAGGTAGAGCACTTAATTTTAGAAAAAGGAGAAAACAGACAATTGAAAGCTAAGAAGAATTGAAAAAGAGGTCAACTCTGAAGCACATTATTTATATGGGATCTTTTTGTTACACCAATCAATGTATGCCACTGCTCAAACACAGGCACTGGACCCCACCAATGATCATCAATGTGACAAATTGGGTTGTTGGTTGAAAGATGGGTTACCCCTGTCCAAGCAACAGTCACAATTCCTGTCAAGGTGAACCATATAAGCCACTAAATTAACCTGTGCTTAACCCTTGGTAGCTTGGCACAAAAAGCAGCCAGGCTTAATTCAGAAGCAATGAGTGAAGTGTGTATGGAACACACAAACAGTAATAAAGTAAAAAACAACACAAGGAAAATTCCACTCCAATTTAGAAAAATAGCAAGTAGCATTTAATAAACTATTTGACACCAAATTTAAAAATAATCTAATCGGTAAAACTGGAGTTATGAATTTTTAAAGTTTTTAGTAAAATCTAGCACCTAAAAGATCAAAGTGCCAACCACGGACATATCGATATCGGGTCATGGTCTAAAAATATTACTGACCGTGATATAAGAAGTGGAATGGGCCCAGTCAGTATGTACCTTCGGACTTAGAAGAAATCTCAAAGAAAAGGTTCTGAGAAAGTAAAATTCAGCAGGGCAAGACTGCAGGCGGTGTCCAAGGAGGAGATGTTGTCGTCAGGGAGCCGCTGGATGAAGTTGCAGGGAAGATTTCTATGTTCAAAAGTAGTCACATTTTGGGAAGTTGAAAGTCTCCAGCGGGACAAATCAGGAGGCTGTAGCTGATGAGAGTTCCAGGAGGCCAGATACCCTTTTGACAAAGGACAGCTGAACAGGATTTGTTGCGTGGAGAAGAAAGTAACCGGAGCTACAGTGGTCAGGCCAACTGGTGAAGCCACTTAGGTGGATAAACAAAAAGTTTGGTCCCGGTCTTCCCTTGGTTCTCACAGCAGTCTTTAGGCAAAAAAATGTTTTAAGTCCCAATGTTTGGATTTTGGCTATCTGGGCAACATTAACACCACAACCAAGGTTCCAGGACTGAAGAGGCACCACTTGCAGGTTCAGGGCTCACTCAGGCTTGATCCTAGTGCACGTTCAAGATGGTTGAAGCCTTTTATGTTCCTGAGGCTCTGATCAGGAGGCCAGCAAACCAACCCTTGGAGTCATTCTGGCAGTCCTAGGTTCAAGTGATGCAGCAGGGCAGGCCTCTGAGAGTTCAAGATAGGCTCCAGGCAGCAAATATGTCCCTCCAGATGTAGCAAAGCAGTCTTGTGGAGTACACAGCAAGCCACAGCAGCAGGCATTTCTCTGAGAATCCCCACACAGGTCCAGAAAGTGAAATTAAGAGTGGGTCTGAGGGTCCCTTTATTATACCTGGTGCCTTCTTTGAAGTAGAAGAAGCTTCTAGTAAATTCCCTTTGAAGTGCTTGAAGTTGTCTGACTCCCCTTCCCTGGCACTAAGCTGGCTGCAGGGACAATGCAGTTCTGGCAAGTCCTTTTTGTGATGGCAGGGCACAGCCTATTCAGTTACAAATAGGGATGTGCCCAGCTCCGCCCCATCCTATGCTGCCAGCAGATGGCCCATTCAAGCCCACCTAATCCCTCTAATGTGTGGCTGTCTAGAAGGAATAAACAAAGCCCAACTGCAACTATGTCCAGTCATGTGACCCAGGGGAGGCTACAGGCACCAGATAGTTTAGCGCAGGGAAATGGCAACTTTCTAAAAGTGACATTTACAAACTTGTAACTTAAAACCAGACTTCATCAGTAAAGAGGATTTGTAATGACAATTTTGCAGGTACCAAACATTAAAGGCTTACCTGTTCACAGTCAAAAGTTAGCACTTATTAAAATGTATAATGCAGCCCATAGTTATCCAATGAAACATGAAGGCCTCACAGTAGTGAAAGTAGTGAAAAACAAATTTAGGAGTATCAGGACATGTAAAACTTAAGAGTACACATCCAACCTTTTTTAATTAGAATGCACCCTGCCCTAGGGGTTACCTAGGGCCTACCTTAGGGGTGACTTAACTGCAATATAAGGGGTGTTTAAGGCTTGGCAAGGGGGTTATATTGCCATGTTGAACTGACAGTTTAAAACTGCATTCAGGCTGCAATGACAGGGCTGAGACATGTTTTATGTGGCTGCTTAAGTGGGTGGCAAAATAAGTGCCGCAGACCCACTGGAAGCATTTATTTTACAGGCACTAGGTATAGGGTATACCACCCTACAAGGGTGGCATGCCATTTATAAGTAAATTAAATATGCCACTCAGGTGTAAGTCAATTTTACCATGTTTAGGGGAGCGAGCGCAAGCACTTTAGCACTGGTTAGCAGTGGTAAAGTGTACATAGTCCTAAGGCAAACAAAAAACATTTCAGCAAAAATGGAGGGGAAAAGGGCAAAACATTGAACAGTCTAACAGTGACCATGCAAAAAGAGTAATTTTCCTACAATACTCCTGCTTAATTGTAGACAGGAAATTTTGGATCAATGTCCCAGATGACAGGTTACGGCAATTGAATTCATATGATCTGGTCTGCCTGTCTCTATGGGATTATTGGAGAATATCTGTTTATTCAAAAACATCCAACTGTCTTAACCAAGAGTTGCCATCTCTGTTTTGTAAGCTACTTCTAAGAATCTGGGTATTTCACTGAAGTGGGCACCCAATTAGTGGTTGTAACCAATATTAATTGCTAGATCGATGAATGGAAAGCTTAAGAACCACCTGAATTTGAATAACTGGAAACGGGTTGGTGCTATACTTAATCAACTCTGATATACAACATTTACTCATGACTCATGAGTTTGTTGGAATTCACAAACTCCCATCGCACCCTTTTCTACCTTGGAAATTTTCAGATGCTTACTCCTGCAGATGGCTGCAGTAATTCACCTTCCTTGGTGGGAAAGGGAACAGATCGCCTCCAAACGGGGAGGGAATGGGGAGAAGAGAAGTAGCTCCAATTTGTGAATGTTTTTCCCATGAGGTACAAAAGGGAAAGGTATGCATTTACACATATGGCTATCTTTCCCCAGTGCACAGTTCTGCACTATAAACAATTATGCATTGGAAAAATGGGAGTGCTGGGAATATGTTACACGACATTCCTGACAATGCACCTGGACACTTATGTCTGGCACAGCTTTTCAGGCTTGCTATTTGGAATGTTTGTGAACTTACAAAAGTGGAAATCTGCACCTGCCCACATGTCTACTAGAGGTGAAGGCTTACTACATTTCTTGGTGAATCAAACACCATTATATTAAATATCACCTGGATGCTAGTCGCTCTGTGTCTGAGGTGATATGTATGCTATGATTAGTGTTTCCCAGCATTCAGGATGGCAAATGTGCTTTGATTGCAATTTGGTTTCAGTGTTTTCTCTGCTTGGGTATTAACATGAGACAGGTATTAGTACTCAGGTTTATTAATGTGTGATGTTGATGGTTTGCAATAAACACTTTGGGGCAGATTTACAAGAAGGTGCTGCAGCGTGGCACCGCAAGCCCTTTGGCTGCGCCACGCTGCAGCACTTTCAGAGCACAGGATTGCGACATATATACAATGATATGTCACATTCCTGTGCTCTCCCCTGCGCTGGCGCACAAACAGCTGCCATGCGCCTGCGCAGGCACCCTTGCACCATGGTGCAAGGATGCCTGTGTCATGGAGAGATTGTTTTTGTGCAGGAAGGGGCACCTTCCTGCAAGAAATCAATCACTACAGGCAATTTCCTCTTTCAATGCGTGTTGTAGAATGCAGCATGCATTGAAAGAGGAAAAAAACAAGGAGAAATGAAAACATTTCTCTTCGTTGCGCCTCGCTACGCCGGTGGCGTAGCATACTGATGCATTTCCAGGTTTACGATTCCTCGTAAATCTGGAAATGTGTCTGGTTCCATGGGTGTTGCGTGGGAACACCCACAGCAACACCCATGGAACGCCCCTTTCACGCAAAGTGCTGCGTGTAAAGGAGCTGTATTTACAAGGAGAGGAAAAGCCACGCAGGGTGGCTTTTCCTGTCCTTGTAAATATGAGGCAGAGAAATGCGCTGTCAGTGCTTCACAAAAAGTGACGTACTGGTAGCGCAAGGGGCTTGTAAATCTGCCCCACCTAGCTTTGGGCAAGCACAAGCAAGTAAGGAAGTAATCACCTGGAATACCGTTTTTTAATGCTGATGATTCGCGAAATAATACCTTTGAACTGCCTCTCTACTCTTTCTTATAATCCCCTACACATCTGAGCAGCCCTGAGTGCTTACAATATTACAGTATTTGTTGCTTTGCCCAGAGCGTTGACCCCAACCACCAGCCCCACCCCAGCCTGTCAAGCAGAGCTGAAAAATAATCTTTCAAAGCTTACCAAAGGTAAAACAGAAGAAATCACAAGCATTTTTACTTCAATCAAATCAGGATCCCCACTGGACTCTGCACCCCCCTACATCGTCCTCAAAGATGAAAATTCTATCTGTCCCGTCCTTGCCAATATTCTTAATCACTTATTAAAAACTGGTGAGGTCCCTTCAGCATGGAAACATGCAGTGCTAAAACATCTCCTGAAAAAGCCGCCTTGGATCCCTCATGTGCAGAAAGCTATAGACCCATTTCCCATCTTCCATGCATCAGCAAACTCATAGAGAAATTTGTGAACAAAAACCTCTCCACATCCTAAAGGAGCAAGGATTTCTCCATCCAACCCAAACAGGGTTCCGAGGGGGAACAGCATGGAAACAGCCTTGCTTATCTATGACTGATGAGCTTAAAAGAATCTTAGCCTCAAATGGCACAGCGGCGGGCCTATTCTTAGACCTAAGTGCCACCTTTGACACGGTATCCCAACCTATTCTCATCGAAAGCTTGGAAAACTCAGGAATCAAGAGCACTGCTCTCAAATGGTTAGCTTCATTCCCAAGGAACAGATGCTTCCAAGTATGTAAAGAATCTTTCTGCTCTGACACTCTATCCCTGGACTGTGGGGTACTTCAGATGTCCTCATTAAGCCCCATCCCTGTTTAATGTTAATGTGCATCCTTTGGCAGACATTATAACGGGGCACGGTTTCTCAACGGTATCATATGCTGATGATACTCAAATCATCATCTCCTTAACATCTGACACAGGAGCACTTTCCACCCAACTTAATGCTTGTCTAAGAGATGTCACTGATTGCATGCCTGTCATCATTTTGAAACTCGACGCAGACAATGACAGAGGTCATGGTAGTCAGCAATAACCCCCACATATGGGCGAAACTACACTGGCCCGACTACTTAGGCTAACTAGCCCCTCTTATAAGGAAATAAAAAGCTTGGGCTTCTGGATCGGTAACCATCTTACCATGGAGGTCCAAGTAAGAAAACTTGAGGCCTCCTGTTTTGCCTATGCCGAACACTCAAAGAAGATTTTGAGCTGGCTTCCCCTTGCCACTCAAAGAACCATGATCCAAGGTCTGCTACACTTACAGGTAGTCCAGAATGCTACAGCCCGCACCCTGTTAAAGACCCCAAAGCACCATTCGGTCTCCTCCTCCATTGCAACCCTTCACTGGTTGCCAGTATGCAAAAGAATCAAACTTAAATCTCTCTGCCTGTTTCATAGAATGATGTACAACAAAGGCTCCTCTCTAATTCAGCAGTTGCTAATCCCCTACCGCGCCAAAAGATTACTACGCTCCGCAGACCAGAGACTTTTTTCAGTGCCCAGTATCAAGAAATCCAGAAATGGGCGCCGTTCTTTTGCTTACCTTGCATGTTAAATCTGGAACTCCCTACCACCATTATTAAGACTGGCCAAACAAGAAACTTCTCAAAACCCACCTTTTTGAGTAATATACCCATGCTACTGACTGTGTGAAAAACATGATATATAGCGCTGGAAAGCCTATTGGTTAGGCATGCACTTTACAAATGCCTAAAAAAAAGTATGAAATAGGGTGAATCGGGAGAAAAGTTTGCAAACTGGGACCACCTGAGTTTTCCATGCCAGACCATTAAGTAGTGTAAATGAGTTAGTGCTAAGGGGACACTACTATTCTCGTGGTCACCATACAGTTTTTCATATCCTAGGGTGTTTTCCTGTAAGTAGGGATAAAAACAAAGGTTCAGCACATAGAAGCAAATTGAGTCTGAATGATGTGAAATCGTACAGACAAATATAAAGGAAGCAATTCTAGAAGCATCATACATCGGTTTTTTTTTAGGGCAGAATTATAAAGCAAAAACTCGGCCCAAGGGCATTGGAGCGCTGCACATGAGCACCTGATTACATTGCACAAGGTCAGATCAGTTTTACTTTTTTTGAATTTTTGGGCACGGAGAAGATTAAGTTATTTACCTAGCTTCCCAGTTCCAAAATCCACAGATATGCCCATTAGGCATATCCTCAGGGTTGGATTAACCACTAAGCTAAATTAGCATGTACTTAGGGCATCAAGGGAAGTGTGTGTGTGTGTGTGGGGGGGGCACCACAGACATTCTCCATTGCCGGATCTACCATGGACCATATGGTGTAAAACTGCAAATTGTGCAGCTGCAATTATAAATAAAGTGGAAGTACACAAAATGGTGAAGTGTCTCCACTTAAGGGCCTCCTCAAGGGCCAGTGGTCTCCTGCAGAGAAACATTGAGTCGCCATTTGAAAAGCCACTCCATGTTTACCTACTACGCTCTCTTCAGGGCAGCTTTTGTAGAGTATAGACACAAACAAAATATAAAATCGGTTAAGTATGGAGCCAGAAACTTATGTATAATCATTTTGGTTTCAAAAAAGGTACATCTGCACATGCACACATCATTTATACACGTTCACATTTTCAAATGCTTTGGAGACCTCATTGATATCAATGCAAACAATTTTACAAGCTCGACAAAACACCAGCTTAACACAATTCAAGCACATCTCCCTTACAGTGGGATCACTGCATTATACCCCCCCCCCCATGGTAGATTCAACTTCAAAGTGTATTGTGTAATCTATAATGTATTCCACCTGAGAAGAATCTGATGTCATTTTCGCTAAATTCAGTATATCTGGTCCACCTACATGACAAGGCTGGAGATCCAAAAGACTACCAAGCTATCCATTTGCCATCAAAATTGCAATGTATATCGACCCACTAGCTGAAGCACATACAGTTTATTCAGGACAGGTTGATTCAATCAAATTTTTTTATTAGAATTTTCGTAAAATTGAAGATTGCTGGGCGTCCTGTCATCCTTTGTGAAATCTTCTCCCAAGCATTTTTGCCTTCTCCTCTCCTGTTTTCTGAATTTCATTTTTGTTGGCATTATGACTATGTGCACTTTACCATTGATAACCAGTGCTAAATAACTTATGCTCTCGCCCTAAAACATGGTACAATTGGCTTACACCTGATTGGCATATTTAATGCACTTATAAGTGCCTAGTATATGGTACTACATGCATCCAGGGCCTGTAAATTAAATGCTACTAGTGGGCCTGCAGCTTCGCCAACACCAAGTGGATAGTGAGTTCACTGACTCTAGGGAGCTTGCAAAGGAGGCAGACAGCTGGCTCAGCACCAGGGTCTGCAAGAAGGTCTTTGGAGGGAGGGCTTGGGGGGGTCAATCACGCAAAGGGTGGACATGGTCCCCAACAGAAGAAAGAGGGGGGATACAAAAATAGAAGCAAATTTCTCTCAAGGCCACCAAAATAGTTGTCATTGGACAGGTTCCCAATCCCAAAATCCGGCAAAAAGTCATCAGGTAAGTTCAACTCCAAATGTTATGAGTGCTATAGATATGGGCACATGAAGGGAGACACCAAATGTGTCAAGAGGGTGCAGTTCCCACAGACACCTAGGTTGGCTAGTGTAGCACTTCCGGAGGCGGTTGTCTCAGATAACATGGGGTTAGTCCAGAGTTTTCCTTAGTGTCCCTGGGTGACAAGGAGATGGTGCCCAAATCCCACATGCCTACCAGTACTCCAACGTATAGGCAGTGCACCACCATCAGTGGGCAGAGAATGGAGGCTGTGAGGGACACAGGAGTTAGTATGACTACTGTAAGGTGTCATCTAGTGTCCTCAGAGCAGTTCATTCCTACTGTGTTCAACCAGGTTGTTGTGGCTGACAACCATGAGAGTCACTACCCAGGGGCTCTTGTTCCTTTTGAGTAGGGTGGGGGGTCTTAGGTTCCTTGAGAGTAGCTGTGAGCCCTGATATGACTCTGGATTGTCTGTTTGGTAATGACTTAGAACACACTGTCTGGAAGGAAGCAGAGCTCAGGTCCCTCTGGGAGAGGTTGAGGGTACCTAAGTGAGTGTGTTTGACCACAAGTCCATGGCAGCCTGAGAGCCTGAACAAAATGGCCCAGCTAGCTGCCAAAAGAAGAAAGGGCAAGGGTTGTGGGAAACCTGTCCCTGAAACTCCCACAGTCCGGGAGGAGGCAGAGCCAGAGGGCAACATCTTGGCACAGGGGCGGACATTGCTACAGTGGGGGACTTATCTGAGCTGGCTGGTTGGCAAGCTGAGGTAGGGCCCACCATGAATGAATTTTGCAAGGCTCAGAAGGAGTACCCTACCATAAAGGGTCTCAGGTGGCAAGCTGAGGCCCAGGCATCTGGTGACACCTCTGGAGATCACCTGATATATTGGGAGAATGCCTCCTGTATAGTGAGCCTAAGATTCCTGAGCCTGGGGCAACCCCTGTATTGATAGTCCCCCAGTACTACAGGGCCTTCCTACTGGGTCTGGCATGATGTACCCCTGGCAAGACGTCTGGGCCAAGGCAAGTCCTTTACCAGGCTTGTCATCCACATCTATTGTCCCTGAATGAAAGTGACCTCAGATGAATTTTGAAGGTCATGTCCTACCTAACAGGCCAGTGGGAAGTGAGGGAGGAAGCTAAAGGCTCCTCTGGTTGCCATACCTGTCATTCGTACACCCTTTCAAAGAGTGGGCATCCACATTGTTAGGTCACTAGACCCCAGGCCAGTTGTAGGTAATAGGTTCTTCCTGGTTTTGGTGGACCATGCCACTTGATACCCAGAGTCCATATCACTGAGGACTGTGGCTGCACCTGCGGAGGCCAGGGCCCTAATGGGGATTTTTACCTGGTTGGGGTTCCCTAAAGACACAGTGTCTGACAGGGGCACAAACTTCATGTCAGCATACATTAATTCAATGTGGGATGAGTGTGGAGTAATGTAGAAGTTCTCCGCACCCTATTACCCTCAGACTGATGGGCTTGTTGAAAGCTTCAACAAGACCCTTAAAAGCATGATTATTGGCCTTTTAGAGCCCTTGAGGAAGAAGTGGGATGTCCTTTTACCATGTCTTTGTTTTGTCTACAGGGAGGTGCCACAGAAAGGAGTTGTGTTCAATCCCTTTGAACTCTTGTATAGCCACCCTGTTGGGGAAACTCTCATCTTGTATGGAGGGGTGGGAGCAAGCTCCCAAGAAGCTCCACCCAGATGCAGCCAACTACATGACAGCTCTCAGGACTCAGATGAAGTGCTTCTGGAAGAAGGCCACTGAGAACCTGGAAGCCGACCAGGATGTGTTGTAGCTCTGGCATGACCAGAAGGCCACGATGGTTGAGTTTCAGCCTTGCCAAAAAGTGTGGGTGATGGAGCCAGTAGAGCCAAGGGCCCTACCAGACTGCTGGTCTGGGCTTTATAAGGAGAAAAAAGAGAAAGGGGGAGGTCACCTACCTAGTGGACCTCAAGACCCTCAGGAGCCCCTTAAGGGCACACCATGTTAATTGCCTCAAGCTGGACTATGAGAGGTCTGAAGTCACATGCTCCTGGTGACAGATGATAGGGTGGAGGAGGAGAGGGAACCGCTCCCTGTCCTATTATCCTCTAAGAAGCAGGATGGATTAGTGGAATGTGTAAACCTGTTCCCTACCCTGACCCTAGAACTGCAGCTGGGATTGTCACCTCTTTTGCCTCTTTGATCTCACTGACACTTGGGCTCACTCATCAGTGTACACATGATATTGAAATAAACTGAAGACAGCATGCCTGTAAAAAATAAAATGTACCTGCTGTCTGACAAAGTGAGAGCTAGCACTGAGGAGGAGATGTCCAAGATGCTGGACTTAGGGATGATTGAGCACTCCAATAACACTTGATCCAGCCCAGAGGTGTTGGCACCCTAAGGCCCCCTCCCACTGGGTGTTGTCCCAAAACTCAGAGACTATGGGGACGATAGGGGGCTCAACTCAGTTACAAAGACTGATGCTCACCCCATCCGCTGAGCTCATAAACAGGTTAGGGGGCTGCCAGGTTCCCAAGTACATTTGAGTTCACTTCTAGGTACTGGCAGAATGCCCTAACCAAGGGGGCTAAGGAAAGGTCTGCATTCTGCACCAAAGAGGGCCACTTCCAGTTTAAAGTGCTACCCTTTAGATTTATGAAATGTCCCTACCACCTTCCGGAGGCTGGTTAACAGAACCTTGCTGGGATGGAGGCATCAATCCCTCCTACCTGGACGACCTTGCAGTCTTCAGTTTCAGTTGGGAGCAACACTTGATCAACCTCCATGAGGTGTTTAAGGCCTTGCAGCAGACAGGCCTGACTATCAAGGCCAGAAAGTGCCATATAGGGCATGGACCTGTGGTCTACTTGGGACACCAGGTAGGCATGAGCAGGTTGCAGCCCCTCCAAGCTATAATTCGGACTATCCTGGCTTGGGAAACCGCCAAGAATCAAGCTGAGGTGATGACCTTCATAGCCCTGACTGGATATTACAGGATGTTCGTCAAGGGCTATGGCACCATACTTGCCCCCTTGACTGAGCTAACTTCTAAGAAGCAGCCCAAGAAGATGATCTGGACAGTGGCCTGCCAGAAAGCCTTCTTTCTTTCTCCAAGCAGTTTATAGTACAGATGTCTCAGAGCAAAGGGCTGTACTCTCATAGTACCAAGACCAACCAGTAGCCTTCATCAGTACTAGGTTACTTCCCCGGGAACAGAGGTGGAGTTCAATTGAGAGGGACGCTTTTCCTGTGGTCAAGGCACTGAAGAAGCTGAGACCATACTTATTTGGGACTCACTTCCAGATTCAGATACACCACAGATCTATCAGATGGCTAAAGCAGATAAGGGGTGAGAATTCCAAACGGTTGAAGTGGACCATCTCCCTACAGGGAATGGACTTTACGATGAAACATCATCCTGGGACTGACCACTCCAATGCTGATGGTCTTTCCAGGTTCTTACGCCTAAGTGATGAAAACGCCCATAAGGCTGGGTAGTTATTCCTGATTTCAGCTTAGGCGGGACACATGTTTGACCTATCATCCTTGGTGTGGTCTTCCTTCAAACATTTTGCCTTCATCCCTCCTGTTTTCTGAATTTCGTTTTGGTTGACATTAGGACTCTGTGCTCTTTACCACTTCTAACCAGTGTTAAAGTGATTGTGCTCTCTCCTTAAACCATGGTACAATTGGCTTACACCTAATTGGCATATTTAATTTAATTATAAGTCCCTAGTATATGGTACTACATGCACCCAGGGCCTGTAAATTAAATGCTACTAGTAGACCTGCAGCACCGATTCTGTCACCCACTTAAATGGCACTTTTTAAACATGTCTCAGGCCTGACATTGCAGGCAGTTGCTTAACTTCAGAAATGTCAGTTTGACCTGGAAAAATAAACCTTTTGCAAGGCCTTAACCTCTGTTTGTAATACATATTTCCTCCTGAAAGGTAGGCCCTAAAAAGCTGATAGGTCAGTATGATTTATTTTAAAAGCAGGACATTTGTTGTTACATTTTACATGCCATGGTAGTAAAGAAAATCCTAAATTAGTTTTTCACTACTGCAAGGCCTATCTACCCATTGGATAATATTGGGATATATTATAACATTTAATGTGTGCTAACTTTTTTCAACAGACTTAATTTGTTTTGAAATATGAATATAGCCCCTGGAGGCAAATACCCAAATAACACAAACAAAGGCAAATCCCAGCTTGCCTAATTCCACCCCAACCCACCACCCACAATGGATCAATAGAAACAACATCTCTATGAACCCCATCAAGCATCCCACCCACTCCCAGTCATGTCTCATCCCATAGGGATGTCAAGTTAGGACTCAAATTGTGTTATAAAGTCCTCTTTAATAATAAAGTTGATGTGGCCTAGCGACTAGGGCAGTCGACCTCAAAGCTGGGGAACTGGGTTTGAGTCTCGGCAGGGACGCTCAACATCCTGTGATTCTGGGCAAATCAATTAATCTCCCCTTGCCTAACAACAAAACATGAATGTGTCTGTCTGTAACGCAACTGTTGCTCATGTAAAGCGCTCTGATACCTTTGCGTCTAGTTCGCACTATATAAAAGTCACCCGCAAAACAAATTAGATTTTCAGTCACAATTCTGAAAATGCCATTTTCAGAAAGTTGGCATTTTCTTGTCCTACCCATTTGGTGCCTGCTGCCTATGTCCTGGGTCACATGACTGTGAATAGTTTAGTTTTTGGCCTTTGTGTAGTCCTCCCAGAAAGTGAGACAAATAGGGACTAGGTGTTGACAGGATGGACCATCATGCCAGGATATGTGGGGCAGGGCTGTTCTCTGCCCCACTTACATTTCAAAGGGCTTCCTGTAGCACACACTCACAAAGGGACCTGGCACCAGTCTTTTGTCATCTCAGACTACTTGATGACTTGGCAGGGGAAAGAAAGAACTTTCCAGAACCAGATGTGGTGGTAGCCAGGATGTCACCCTCACTTCAATGACTGGCGCCAGGTATTAATATTGGACCGCCTGAACCACCTCTGCAGTACACTCCTGGACCTGTGGAAGACTTCAGATGGACTGTCTCATACCACAGAGGGCTGCCCTGCTGCTTGAGGCCTGCCTTGTTCTCCAGAGGACTACCCTTCTGCTACAAGATGACTGCCCTACTGCTTGAGGCCTGCATTGTTGTTTGAATGACTGCCCTACTGTTTGAGGCCTGCCTTGCTGCTTGAAGGAAAGAGGACCATCTCCTTGAAACCAGGACTGCCAGACTGAGGTCAAAGGCTAGTAGGGTGGCCTCCTGTGTGAGCTAAAGGGACATAACAAGCTCCAGATACCTTGCCCCTGCACCTGAACTCTGTTAGAGGGAGTCCTAAACTCCCAAGTGGTACCCCCCAGGTCCTGGACCCTTGTAAGTGGTGTTATAGGTGCTGCTCCTGCCTAACCTTAAAAGCTACGATTTAGAATATTTGTCACCAAAACGTGCCAGAAGAACTGACAGAAGACCAGTATCTATCTGCTAGTTGGCCTGACTTTGCAGTAGCTCCCACTACGTTCTTCTCCGCAGCAGCCAATCCTGTTCAGTGCAACCGGCGAGTTGCAGCATACAGCCTTGTGGAGACATCTTTGGCAATGGTTTTCAGCTTCGTTCCACTGGAGATTTTTTACTTCAAAAAGTTGTCCGAAGGTAAAACTTTTCAAAGGGCTCACGGTAATAGACTTCCTATTGATGACTACAACCTCCTCAGCCTGGAAATACAGTTTTTCCCACTATGAGCTTTTTCCCACCATTGGTGACGGCTTCACTGAGACCTTGTCCAGCGGCTCCCTTTGCCCCACTGACGTTTCTTCCAAATTTCTTCTATCTCTGAAGGTAAGCTGAAACCGGGCCCAATTCACCTTGTGTATCCGAACCACACTCCATTGCAGATGGCCTTAACTTTTGTCTTTGCCCCGGTATCGCACGACCAGATACCCACAGTTGGCACTTTGATCTTTTAGGTACTAAATTTCTCCTGAAACATTAAAAATTCATAACTTCGGTTCTACTGACTGATTTTCATGTGTTTTGGTGTCATTTTACTTATTGCGATTTTCTCTTTTCAAATTTACTTGGGATTTTTCTTGTATTGTATTTTTACTTTATAACTGTTTGTGTGCTGCACAAATACTTAACACATTGAGTAGGGTTTTCACTTCCCTGAATTATTAACCCAGTTTCTTACAATTGCACACAAAAAATGTGAGATAAAATCATAATCTTCTCACAATAATTTGTTTAAACTTAGGGGCATATTATCAAGGAATAGCGATATTTATCGCTAAGCGCGCTTAGCGCGAATTTTTTTAACGCCGCCTATCGCTGGAAAATATCGCTGAGATAACACCCTATTAACAAGGTTTATCTCCATAGCGATAACATTTCCAGCGATAAGCGGCAAATGTGAGAATATCGCTGGAAAAGCAGCGATATTCTCGCATTGACTGCTAAGGTGGATTCAGCATTAGAATCCACCTCCTATACTTCAAACAGGTAAGTCATCCTCACTAGCAGGTGTTAAAATCTAGCGATAAACGCGCTTAGCGCGAATTATTTTATCGCTTCGCTTCCCTTGCTAATAGGGGGTAGTGGTGTTAACGACTGTTTTCAGTCGCTTTTAGTAGGGAACGCCTTCCTTGCATGTCATTAGCGATAATTATCGCTGACATGCAAGGCGATGGAAAACGCGGCCGCTAACGCCTGAAAGCTGTCGCTAACGCCTGTTAGCGACAGCTTGCTGATAGGGCGATAAAATTATCGCCGCTTTAGCGGCCAAAAGTGCCGCTAAAGCGGCGATAAAGCCCTTGATAATATGCCCCTTTATTTTTAAAAGCAAAATTGGAAAGATGTATGGAAATGTAACATAAAAGTGGAAAAGTGGGAAAAGGAAAAAAGACATGTCTAAAGAGGGGCGAGAAAAGGAAAACAGTTGGAAAACATTAAACACTATCAGGTTGCAATCTTACTACCTTCCTAGCAGCGGTGTAGCAGGGGAGCCATGGGTGCAAACACTTGCAAGGAGACTGGTCCCCGCAGCTCTCAGTTAGGTGTTAAAGACAGGCATATTTGAGTGCAGAAGTCCCAACACATGCCTCAACCCTTCTGCCACTGCACCTGCTGCACTGATGATAGTTGTGTATATGCTTTTAAGATCCGTTCTATGTTTTATACAATTAGGCTCTGTTTATGAGTTGATCAGAATAGGGGTGGTATTTACTGCTCCCGGTTATTCGAATTATCCTCGAGAAGTATATACTCGAGGCAATAAATTCCGCGCGCTCCGAGCTTCCAACTTGGAAATGATGTACAATATTTGTAAAAGGTACTTAAATTCCTGACTCCAGCATGTTTTGTCTTGTTTCTGGGCATTTTCCCTTCGATAAAGTTCCACAATTTTGACCTGCCGATATCTGTCAAGGGAAAACTGCAGAGGTTCAGCATTTAAAAAGCAGAACTCAGAATTTCAATGCCTGTGCAATCTCCTCTTTGTGCGGGATTTGTAATTATTTGCTAGATGTAGACTCAGGGTCTTATTATCTTCAGTTCTTACTGGGGGATACAGCCTTTACAATGCGAGCTGAGCCACGCATGCTGTTTCCCCGCAAGTGTAACAACGCTTCCCTGAACCACGCATCTGCCTGAACCATGCATATGCGTGGTTAAGGCAGATAGCAGTCTAGTGTCCGGATGGGTGGGGAAAGCAAACAGGAAGCGTTGGGACAGGAAGCTCCGGATGTGGACAGGTAAGTGCGGCTGGGGCCAGGTTTGCGGGGTAGTTTTTAGTAGTGGGGGAATGCCGGACTGGCTACCGGGCGTTTTGGTGTGCTGCTGAGCTGGGGGCTGATTTCACTGCGGTGGGGGCTGATTTCGTTGATGGGGACCTGCGTGAGCTTCGAAATCAACAAAGCAAAACGAATGTTTTTAAGCACACGCAGGTCCCCATCAACGAAATCAGCCCCCAGCTCGGCAGCACACCAAAACGCCCGGTAGCCAGTCCGGCCCTGAGTGGGGGTCCGTTTTAGGGCTCAAGGAGGGCGGGTCAGCGTAGTTTTTTGAATGGGGCACGGTTTTAGGGCTCAGGGCAGGGGCTTGGTCAGGGTAGTTTTAAGGGCTGGGGCCAGGTTTGGGGGTAGTTTTTAGGGGTGGGACAGTTTTAGGGTTCAGGGCGGTGGGTCGGGTTGGCCTTTATTAAGGGGGTCAGGGTTTTAGGACTCAGAGTGGGGGAAGGGGTAGTTTTAAGGGCAGGGCAGGGTAAGTTTTAGGGATCAGGGCGGAGGCGCTGGGGTCGGTGTTGTTTTTGGTAGGAGGCAGGGTTTTATGCCTCAGGGCGGGGGAAGGGGTAGTTTTAGGAGCAGGATGGAGTCGGTTTTAGGGCTCAGGGCGGGGGGGGTGAGGTAGGGAGATAGGGTTTTAGGGCTTAGGTGCGGGAGGGTGGGGTAGTGGTAATTTACCACGCATATCCATTTACCAAACATGCCTTTACACTGAAATTTGTTGTGAAGGCACTTGTGGTAAAGGAATGCGTGGTTAAGACGCATTCGTTGTTGGGACCGCGTTATAGAGGCAGGTGTGGTTCAGCCATGCGTGCTTCTGTCATACAACCCTCACTGGAAATATACCTGCAGACCACTGTATACCCACCTATATTTATTGTATTATGCGCTTCTCACATCTGAGCTAGATCCCAACTATATATATTTTCACAATAGTTTTATGTGTTAATGATAAAATATACCGATTGAAATAGCATCACAATTATTTTGTTATTAATTAAGTATTAAATTAAATGAAAAGTATATATGTGGGAGTGAGATTGAAGACTGGGATTTTGTCCGTAAATGTGTTTTTTTATTTGCATATAATCTCACAAAGAAATGAAGAAGAAAAACAATTGAAGGGTGTGGCAGAAGTCTGACGGGACAGGTACATTTGCAAATGCCAGTGTATAATATCTATACAATCTTAATATATACATGGATTATCTTCCATAACAGTGGATCTTGTTGTTTAAAAGGACAGCAGCGTCTCCAGGGACTTATGTGTTTGCCTTTCTAAACAAGCCTCTCATCAAAGCCTAATGTGCTCTCGGCGTTTTGCCACTATAGAAGAAGTCTGTGGGAAGGCTGCTTGGGCTAGAAAAGTCCAAAGTGAAGTGTTTACATCTCATTACCTCTCAGTGTGTGGTGTACAGACACAATCTATCCTCGCCGGCTCAATACTTAGAAAAGAATGTTATCTCCTGATTGCAGCAAGACGCAGCTTTATTGAAACCATAAAATTAATGTTTCCTTCATGGTTGCTTTACGGCAACAACTCAATTATTCAAAAGTTTTTGAGAAAAGGAAACACTGCATGATAAATTATATCACAATGTGCTAACTTGAGCCTCTCAGTATTGGCGCTGTTTGAGAAAACAGCTTCATTAATAGCTTCACTAATAGCTCTGCAAATGAGCTTATTCAAGAGAAAACTCTACCTCCAGCATCTTCTTTAGGGAGAAATGTTAGAACAATAACCGCACAAAAGTGAGAAGGTCACATTGGGATGCGGCCGTGTTTAAGTGAGTTACACCAGAAAAAGGCCATAAGGTGTATATGCTTGTAGCTCAAGAACTACATTAAGCATGTCACCTACATGTGTATAATAATAAACGTGTGAGATATTGCGATTTCAACTATCTGCAACTTTGTCTACTTTTAAATATGTGGGCCATGGGCGTTGGTGTCTATCTTACACTCAACAAGCCGGATGTAAGTTGCTAAGTTGTACAGTGCAGGCGCGCAATGCTAATTAGTCTGAAAGGGCTTTAGCCCTCCACCCCAAGTTGTCTGCCTTAGGCCGGGCTGTGAAGCTACAGCTTCGAAGACACAAGCAGTTCCTGAACTGTCATGGGCTGGGGCTGAGGTATGAGGCTCATTCGAAGTATTTTGCGTCTTTAAAATGCCATTTATCAGTTAATGAGTCTTTTGTGTGTTTTCATTTCATCCTATGCCCCCTGCCATTCCTATGGTCTGATGCTGCCACAGTGGGAGAATACATTCACAGCCACTGGAATTATCTAGCAGGGCAGGACCACATTATGTGGCTACAAAATGTAAATTACACCGCAGTATTGTCATCTGTAGACATGATAACTCCTTCTTTCATAGCATTCGTTTCAGATTAATATACAAACACTGCAATAAGTAATTAAAAATGACCAATCAATATTTGCAAAAGGCTTTCCATTGCACAGCAGCATGCTTTGCTGACTTTTTAGTAACTTTTGATCCGTTTGAGCTAGAAACAAAATAATTTTTCCTAAAATTTAAAATGTGCATATTATGCAGCAGATGATGCATTATATGGCAAATTGGGCCAATCCAAAATACTGTGGAAAACGCTGAAGCAGCAGAATCACATAATTCCAGTGGCCCTGACTATACTTCAGTGAAAATACAAATGTGGGCAAACAGAAAATTAGTAGTAAGTGCCAACCCCCACTCCATCACACTCAGACTGAACTTTTGACTTTGACCCAGTCCAACGTGACCAGATAGCCACGGTTGGAGCTTTGTGCTTTGAGGTGCTATGTTTTTTTTAAAAACTGTTTTTATTATTTTACCAGCATAAACAAGAAATACACTGTGTGAAACTTCACACGACAATGTGAAAGAAAATAGAAAATCCCATGCCACAGTTACAAAGTATTACACTTTGAGTAATGAAACAAACTATGCTTTACATTGTGAGTGCCCAATCCCGTCAAGTTAATACAGTGCAGAGCCCCCGGGGAGCTTAGAGTACCATGGATCTTTGTGCGCCTCTCATGGGGTTTCGCAGTCAGTTATTATCAGTCTCTGCTGTTTCCACTTTAGGAGCTACCGATTGTGCCTGTAGGTAGTGTTGCAAGGGACCCCAAATGTCTCGTGGGTGCGACGATATTGGCAACAGTTCTGCGTATGTGTTCAGCTGTTCTTGGCAAAATATGAGGTCCTGCATCCATTCTTTAAATTTGGGCGCCCTCCCTCTCCCCCACCTACATGCCACTCTTTGCTTGACTATCAAAAGTGCCAGTGATATAAACCGCCTGTATTGGACATCTAGCTCCTTGGTGTAGCCTAATAATGTGATTAGCGAGGTGTTTGGAATGTGCAGTCTGGTCATCTGGTCGAGTGCCGTTAGTACGTCTGTCCAGAACTGTTGAACTGGGGCGCAATCCCAGGCTCCTTCCCATACCTATCGCAGCGGTCTGCGTTCCTGAGATGGAAGCGCATGAGTTTCACAGGCGTATAGTAGAGACGGTGCAGGTATTTGTAGTGGATTATTCGCAATCTGCTACTGGCAGATATTTTCCCAGTCTGCTGGCAGCAATAAGTCCATTGGTCATCCGTAAGAGGGATACCTAGCTCCTCCTCCCAGTGCGTCCGCGCGGCGGGAGCAGCGTGTGAACAGTCAGTCTGGGTGGTGCGATATAGCATGGAAACTGCATGCGTAGGGGCCTCCTTCTGCAGCAGGGAGTGTAGTGGGCCCATGGTGGGAGGCTCACGTGGAAAGTCAGGGGTGAGAGATTTGACATCTTGTCGTAGCCTGATGTACAGAAAGAGTTCTAGTGGTGTAGGGGTGTTGTCCCCAAAAAACTCCTTGCGGGTGCAGAATTCGCCATTTTTGTATAAGTCTCCCCATGTCAGAGCTGAGATTTTCCGGAGCAGCTGCCGGGATCCTCCCTCCTGTGTGACGGGAAGATCTAATCTACCTGTAAGGGGCAACAGGGGGGAGTATAGTATATCCAGTCTGAGCCGGCGGGCCAGGTCTCCCCAGGCTTTGTTCGTGCAGTCTACCGTGGTCAGGGTGGTGCGAGTGTGGGTGGGAGGTGAGCTAAGATAGGCCGAGCTGGGGGTTGGGGTCATATATCCGTCTTCCACTGCTAGGTGGGGCATGTAGGGTGGGGGGTTCATCCAGTACACAGCGTAATGGGCTTGTGCGCAACTTATGTATAACTTCATGTCTGGGATTTCGAACCCTCCAGCAGCAAATGGCGAGTGAGAGTGTTCCATTTGAGTCTCGGTTGTTTCCCTCCCCAGGTAAGGCGGATAAGTTGGGATTTCAGGGTTTTAAAGAAATATCCACTGGGGGCGTGTGGGATATTGAGAAAGAGATACAGAAGTTTGGGGAGGATCACCATCTTTATGAGTGACGCTCTGCCAGCCATAGAGAGTGGCATGGCTATCCATCGTGTAATTTTCTCCGTGAGGAGGTCCAGAACCCGCCCGTAATTAGCTCTCATTAACTCGTCTTTTGTCTCTCATGATCGCGATGCCCAAGTAAGTGACCATGTCTGCACACCAAGCGAGGGGGAAGTCCGGATCAAAGCAAGTGGTAGCAGCGGTGAGAGGAAATATTTGAGATTTACCCCAGTTTATGTTGATGCCAGATAGATTCCCAAAGAGTATGAGGACACGGAGGATCGGATTCAGACTGTCTTCAGGGTTGCGGAGATAGAGGGTGAGGTCATCTGCATATAAGGATATTAGGAGTTGTCGTTCGGGGTATATGAGGGCAGAGTCACGATGGTGCTGGCGCAGCTTTGCTGCTAGGGGCTCTATAGCGAGGGCGAAAAGGAGGGGCGACAGGGGGCACCCATGCCTCGATCCCCTCGCAATATTGAAGGCCAGAGAGCGGGAGCCATTAATGAGGATGCTGGCTTGGAGGTTGGTATATAGAAGTTGAATCCAAGCTAAGAAGGGTGTGGGGAAGCCCATCCGTCGGAGGACAAAAGCCAGGTAATCCCATTCCAGGGAATCAAATGCTTTGGTCGCGTCTAGAAAGACGGCCACCGCATTTTCCGTAGGGTCTATGTCCTGGAGGACAGCGAATAGGGTCCAGAGGTTGTGAGAGGTTCCCCGACCGGGGACAAAGCCCGACTGGTCCGGTAACACCAGGGCAGTCATCAGGGGGCTGAAGCGGTTTGCTATTATCTTGGCCAGGATGTTTGCATCAACGTTGATGAGGGAGAGCGGCCTGTATGAGTCGCATCGGTCCGCTCGTTTACCTGTCTTTTGGAGGGAGATGATCAACGCTTCGCGCATTGTCTGGGGAAGGGATTCCGTCTCTCTGGCCTCTTCGTAGACCTGTCGAAGAATGGGGATGAGGGAGGAGCTGAATGTTTTGTAGAATTCGGCTGTGAGCCCATCGGGGCCTGGGGATCGGCCCGATTGCAGTTGCATAATCGCAGCCCTAATCTCGTCATCCCCAAAGTCCGCCAGGAGAAACTCGCGTTGGTAGTCGTCTAGCCAACCAATTGCTGTGTCTTCAAAGAAGAGAGTGAAGTCTGTCGTCTGCATTCTGTGGAATTTGTATAATGTTCTGTAGAATTTGTGAAAGATGGCCAGGATGTCTGTGGTGTTTCTGTGCACCTGATCCTTCTCGTCTAGTATTTCAAGTATAGTGTTCGAGAACATAGGAGGCCGGGTTGGCGCTGCCAGGACTTTCCTCGGTCGCTCCCCCTCTCCATACTGCCGGGCCCGGAAGTATTTTCCCCTAAATTTGCACTCCCTCTTCGCAGTGTCCTGATATTCAGTTACTATGGGGCCGATTCCGATCTCGGTCGGGAAAAAAGCCATGCGAAAGCCTGTTTCCCGACCGATCCGTACAGCACACCGAACGAGTAAGTACGATGCGCACAACAGCAAAGAATCCGGCCGAGCCGTACTCACCCAAACCAGGTCCTGTTCCCCGACCGAGGCGAATCCGGAAACGCCCGAATCGAGTCGCACGGAAGGAAAAATGCAGCCCCGTCCGGCCGGACAAGTACGATGCGCTTTCCGTACGCGCCCGAACCCGTCGCTACGCACGGCACGTCAAAGCATCCGGGAGAGGCGCACATAAGCTCCGATTCGCGCCACAACACGATCCACGGCTCCGAGACGAACACGGCAGCGATGAGGACGAGGCGAAGCGGCGAGGACGAGGCGAAGCGGCGAGGACGGCGCGAAGCAACGAGAAGGACGAACGACACGAACCAACCATGAATCCCTTCGTCCAGATCATACCAATATTCTACATATACTACCGGAACAGGCACGGACGCGTACGGCGCAGAAGGTAAGCCAGACACCAACCACAAAACACATACAACACGTACACGACACATCACACACACACAGAGGGATGCAGAATATACTTACACCAGCAACAGCAGCACCATAGGGGCGGGATGCCCATCACCAATGCCACATATGCACACAGGGGCCTGAATGCGCACCACCACCCCTACCCAGGGGGGGCTGGATGCCAACCACTACTACTACCCTCACCCAGGGGGCTGGATGCCTACCACCACCCTTAGCCAGGGGGGCTGGATGCCTACCACCACTACCACCCTCACCCAGGGGGGCAGGATGCCTACCACTACTACCACCCTTAGCCAGGGGGCAGGATGCCTACCACTACTACCACCCTTAGCCAGGGGGCAGGATGCCTACCACTACAACCACCCTCACCCAGGGGGGCAGGATGCCTACCACTACTACCACCCTCACCCAGGGGGGCAGGATGCTACCACTACTACCACCCTCACCCAGGGTGGGCTGGATGCCTACCACTACTACCACCCTCACCCAGGGGGGCAGGATGCCTACCACTACTACCACCCTCACCCAGGGGGGCAGGATGCCTACCACTACCACCCTCACCCAGGGGGCAGGATGCCTACCACTACTACCACCCTTAGCCAGGGGGGCAGGATGCCTACCACTACTACCACCCTCACCCAGGGGGCTGGATGCCTACCACCACCCTTAGCCAGGGGGGCAGGATGCCTACCACCACTACCACCTCACCCAGGGGGGCTGGATGCCTACCACTACTACCACCCTCACCTAGGGGGCAGGATGCCTACCACTACTACCACCCTCACCCAGGGGGCAGGATGCCTACCACTACTACCACCCTTAGCCAGGGGGGCAGGATGCCTACCACTACTACCCTTAGCCAGGGGGGCAGGATGCCTACCACTACAACCACCCTCACCCAGGGGGGCAGGGATGCCTACCACTACTACCACCCTCACCCAGGGGGCAGGATGCCTACCACTACTACCACCCTCACCCAGGGGGGGCAGGATGCCTACCACTACTACCACCCTTAGCCAGGGGGCAGGATGCCTATCACTACTACCACCCTCACCCAGGGGGGCTGGATGCCTCCACCACCACCCTTAGCCAGGGGGCAGGATGCCTACCACCACTACCACCCTCACCCAGGGGGGCTGGATGCCTACCACTACTACCACCCTCACCCAGGGGGGGCAGGATGCCTACCACTACTACCACCCTCACCCAGGGGGGGCAGGATGCCTACCACTACTACCACCCTTAGCCAGGGGGGGCAGGATGCCCACCACTACTACCACCCTCACCCAGGGGGGGCTGGATGCCTACCACTACTACCACCCTTAGCCAGGGGGGCAGGATGCCTACCACTACTACCACCCTCACCCAGGGGGGGCAGGATGCCTACCACTACTACCACCCTCACCCAGGGGGGGCAGGATGCCTACCACTACTACCACCCTTAGCCAGGGGGGGCAGGATGCCTACCACTACTACCACCCTCACCCAGGGTGGGCTGGATGCCTACCACTACTACCACCCTTAGCCAGGGGGGGCAGGATGCCTACCACTACTACCACCCTCACCCAGGGGGGGCTGGATGCCTACCACCACCCTTAGCCAGGGGGCAGGATGCCTACCACCACTACCACCCTCACCCAGGGGGGCTGGATGCCTACCACTACTACCACCCTCACCCAGGGGGCAGGATGCCTACCACTACTACCACCCTCACCCAGGGGGCAGGATGCCTACCACTACTACCACCCTCACCCAGGGGGCAGGATGCCTACCACTACTACCACCCTTAGCCAGGGGGGCAGGATGCCTACCACTACTACCACCCTCGCCCATGGTGGGCTGGATGCCTACCACTACTACCACCCTTAGCCAGGGGGGGCAGGATGCCTACCACCACTACCACCCCCACCCATAGGATGGACAATGCATGAAACAACCAGCACACCACAACCTAGGGAATGCAAGAAGAAGACATCCCCCCAACACCATGACAAGCGTGTGTAGACTGTGTCAAATGCCTACAAAACCGAACATGACTTTGAACATACAATGTGACCCCCTAGCACATGTGCCACACAAATATGTGTGTGGCACACACAACGCAAGCAGGCCATGACCATTGTGGAAATGGGGTCCAAACCCCCATCATCACAGTGACCAAAAGGTAAGTGTGGGGTCCATAGCTGCAGCACATTTTGAACATTGTGGCAATGGGGTCCAAACCCCCATCATCACAGTGACCAAAAGGTAAGTGTGGGGTCCATAGCTGCAGCACATTTTGAACATTGTGGCAATGGGGTCCAAACCCCCATCATCACAGTGACCAAAAGGTAAGTGTGGGGTCCATAGCTGCAGCACATTTTGAACATTGTGGCAATGGGGTCCAAACCCCCATCATCACAGTGACCAAAAGGTAAGTGTGGGGTCCATAGCTGCAGCACATTTTGAACATTGTGGCAATGGGGTCCAAACCCCATCATCACAGTGACCAAAAGGTAAGTGTGGGGTCCATAGCTGCAGCACATTTTGAACATTGTGGCAATGGGGTCCAAACCCCCATCATCACAGTGACCAAAAGGTAAGTGTTGACAAAGTAAGAGGTGCAACTGCCAAACTGCATGGATGATTCCTGGTCACAGAACAACAAACACATCAGTGGCAAAGTAGTGTATGTGTCCCATTGCAACATAAATTGGGGGAGCCAAATCCTGCAGTGCAAATAAGACATAACTTTGGCCATGTGCAGACAAACAACACCCATGGGGGCTGACACCGTCAACAATCATCAATGACACAATGACAGAAGTGACCATCCGAATGCAGACCCACATATTTGCACCAATGGGCACACACATGCAGATACCCTGTGGAGACTGCAGATGTGAGGTGAACAGATACCATACCATGGCAGCAATGGGACACACAATCAACAATTAGCACCAAATGAGGGCTCCCGTCCCATCAGCCTGGTCATGGAAGTGCCAACGGAATCATCAGCACAGATCCAACACACTTGTATAGCAATGTTGCACTGACAACACAGATGAGTCCTTCCCCATTGATGCCCAAACCTGCATGTTCACTGGAGATGGCCACACGGTCAGGGAAGTAGACGAATAGAACAATGGCAGGCACAACAGATGTGCAGGGGTGGAAGCCACAGATGTGAAATTGCCAATCTAAGTAGGAAATCCCATTGCCAAATACTGAACACATGACACCCTCAGATGCTGCTATGGATGACATGGATACACCACAGGATAGGACACAGGATAGGACACATTCCCCCTGGACCACATGGGTTCCTGCACAGTAACACTTCATTATCATGAGACCAAATATCACCATCACTGCAGCAAGGGCATGGTTAGCATCATCAACATCATGTACATCAGAAGCAAAAGCACTAGAGAACAGAAAGTTGCTTTATTCAGCAAATGTGGCATTAAAAGTAGAAGTCCGGTAGGAACATAAACAAAGGCCAATGGCCAGTCCATCAACAAAGTCACAAGTGGGTGACAGTGGCAGATGCCACCCTACACATGCCTGCACAAAACCAGGGACAATCCACTAGGAGGGGCAACCGGGGGGTAGGCCAGGCACCGCAGGGACAGGATCAGGGCTCACCAGGAGGAAGCAGGGAAGGGGTGGTGGGTGCTGGAGAGCCACTGACAACTGCAGTGGAGGTGTCTGACATGGTGTGTGCCGGCACAACTGGGGGGCATGGCTCAGATGTTGTGGGTGCCGGCACGACTGCAGTGGACCCTGCAGATGGAGTGGACAGGTCCGCCACTGCAGTGCCCAAGTCAGACAGGGTGGTAGTGGACTCCACTGCAGTGCCTACCACCAGGGGAGGAGAATGGGGAACAGGCAAGGTGGGCTGGACAGAGGGGAGGACACCCTCACCACATCAGTGGCACAGACAAGCGCAGCGGGGGTGTGGTGCCGGGAGAGCAAGTGGCAGGGGGAGAAGGCCGGAGCCTCTTGGGGATGGTATATCTGTGGGTGGGGGAACCTGGGGCAGGGTGTGGTGGGGGCACCTGTGGAGTGGGGGCCTGAGGGATGGAGGAAGGAGACCTGGTGCTTGAGCTGCAGGGTGGCGGCGGGGTCTTGCTCTTAGCACTCCGGGGGACTTGCGGGTGGGGGCCTCAGTCTGTCTGCGCCTGGGGGAGGGTGTCCGGGGGCGAGGGGCACTCTGCTCCGTGTGGGGAGGCTGCCTCTTCCCCTGGATGCTGGGGCAGCTGGATCGGAGGGGAAGAGGCCGAGGTCACTGAGGAAGAGGCGCTGGGTCTTTGGGGTTGCAGGTGAGGCAAGGGAGGGTGCTTTGGAGGGAGAGGCAACTGAGGACTGCGCAGTGCCCGTGGATGCGTGTGTGTGTACCAGGGCCCCATCCCCTGTGAGTCTGGTTTCAGTCCCCTGACTGTGCGTGCGTGTGCGTTTAGTTTGTGGCGTGTGTGTCTGTGTGCTGGACGTGTGTGTGCTGGTGTGTGCCTGTGCCGGTGTGTGTGTGCTTGGGACGGGTAAGGTGCTGGGGAGTGTGGATGGAGCAGAGGCAGGAGGGGTGAGGGACTGTCTGAGGAGGGACACTGCTGCCGTCAGGGAGGAGTCCATGGACCTGTTGCCCCTCTGTAGGTCAGACATGCCCGATGAGATGCCCTCCATGAACGACACCAGCTGAGTCAACAGTGCGGTGTGCGCATGGAGGACACTCAGCATGGCTGTCTGCCCTACATGGAGCTGGCGAAGGAGGTACACAGACTCCTCACTCAGGGCAGCAGGGGACACAGGGGCAGGGGTGCGGTGCCTGGGCCAAAGGAGACACGCTCCCGAACATGGGAGCCTCCACGGACCTGGGGAATGGGAGCCGATGGGAGGGCGGTGGTGGTGCTGGTGGTGGCGGGGACAGCAACACTAGCTGGGGTGTGGTGGCTGCTGACACCCGCCTCCACAAGGGAGTCATCCTCCGAGTTGCTCTGGTCCTCAGCTGAGGTGGATGGTGCTGAGGACTTCTCGGTGTGGCTCCCCTCGCCCTCCGTGCCACTGGGTCCCTCCGACCACTCCTCGGCTGCTGACCCAGTCTGGCTCTCTGGCTCCTCCTGGTCCGTGGAGCTGTCCCCTTCCGTGGCCGTGGATGTATCTGCAAACAATGGGGAAACAGACAGACATCAGTCACCTGCACCAAACGCACACACCACTGTGAGCACAGCACATTACAGAGCAAGCCCTGGCATCATTAGTTGTACATTGCTAAAAGTGCCCTAACTGAACAGGAGAAGCCAATTGTCAGTCTGATGCCAAGCATGGCACTCACATCCCACATGGCCTTGCACCCATCTGTCTGGTGTCTGTTGGATTGCAACACCCCAGTGTGGACACATGCACCAAGTACACAGTAGTTGGACAGTGCAGAGGACACGGTGTGGCATGTGGACATGCACACATCACAGCTCTTGCCACTGAGTCAGTACAGGTTTCCGGATGAAAGGGATGCCCAGAGTCAAATAGGAAATGCATGTGCTGCATACCAGCGACAGACACCATGATGCACCCATGTCCTGATAGCCAGCGCCACTATGGTGTGCATGTAGCACATGTCACTCCCCTGCAGGACCACCAATAAGTTGACACATGCCATGGCAGAGGCATGACTGCTAAGTCATACATCACTCTCTCAGTGATGTATGACTTGGCAGCCAGACAACAACACTATGCACTGTGTCACAATAGTAGGTCATGGGGAATGCAAGTCCTGGAGCTGCACAAGTGAACATGTACATCCCCCACACAACACATCATCTTAACCCTCATCTGTCCAGGTCACACCTATTGGACATATGGGAGACCTGTGACACTACCCTCTGAACCTGAGCCACTCACAATTTGCTGTGAATGGGGAACAGCTGCCTGAACTTCACATTCGCATACCCCAGTCTGCACGGGCAGCTGATCAAACACCTATGTGACACACAAGTATCGTCTCCTATGGTCACATCTCCAGGGGCATGCTGAGCCCCTACCAAGAAACACCCCAGCAGTCCTGGCAACTAATCCACAGCACACTCACACAGAGGCAGACACCTGAGGGCTCAAATCACTGTGCACAATGTGTCAGCTGATACACGGGAGTCGGAGTACAGAGTGCATTGCATGGCCTGGAGTAGGCATGACTGTCCTGCTCCACATGAATGAGGGATGTGCCCTGGACAGTGGATAGCTGGCTATGTATGTGTGACACACGTAATCTGCACACTCCTGGGGCCCAAACATTGTTCCCACCCGCTGCATGGGCGTGTGCCACATACCCCAGGCACATGTGGTGGCTCAGCTCAGCAAGTGGACCGCATATCAAAGCAACACGCAGATCACATGTCCAAACCCAGGCGTTGTGTGAACAATGGACCCACCCATGATGCCCACAACAGAGTTAGGGAAACAGATGCTGTCCCCCACCTTTAGTGAAGCAAACTGCAAGGACACAGTCCCAAGTGACACAATTCCCTGAATGTAAGGGCCACACCTGGGTATCAGATGAGCAGTGGGCAGTGCACAATAGAGGGACATGGCTCCTGGACAACATGACTGCTGCACTGTGGCAGTTGAACCAGGCCAGAGGAGGGCACAAAGCATGTAATACAGAGTTCACAGTGCAGTCTTTGACTCACCCCCTCCTTGCTGCTGTCTGGCCTTCAGCTGCCCATCCAGGTCTGGAAACACCACCGCCAGGATCTGGAGCATGTGGGGGTCAGGGTCCGTGTTCCGCCCCTCCTGCGAGGAGGCGACAGCTTCAGCTGGACCCGTGCAATCCTCCGGGTCCAGCCCCGAAGGTCCTGCCACCTCTTCTGGCAGTTGCGGATCCGGCGCTTGTAGACCCCCACGGACCGGACAGCCCGGACGATGTCCTTCCAGATTTCCTGCTTCCGATGGGCATTAACCTGTCAGGATGACAAAGTGAAAAGGCCATTACCACACATGCAACATATCCGTGCATGACACAGTTGTATATACATGTCTCAATCACAGGGGCACATGATGTACACAGGCAGTGCAAAGATGGACCATGGACAGTATGCCAGCACGTCACTACATGGTATCATTGCATGGGAAGTAAAACCATGTTCAAATGCACTGTCACTGCACCATACCTGTCCAGTGCAAGTCACTACACACTATGGGGGGTGACAACTACTCAGTGAGCCTGCTAGCCAGTGGCGTGCAGACTCTCAGCCTTGCTAGTCACACAAAATGCACATTCAGAAAGGCAGTGCACAGAACACTCACCTGCTCCCCTGGTGTCCCATACAGCTTGCTGTACTGTGGAAGTAGGCTGTCCAGCAGGGCCTGGTTCTCTTCAAGGCTGAAGGCTGGGGCTCTCTCCACAGTACGTGCCATTGCAGGGTCCAGAGGGGCAGAGACAGCAGCAGTGCAGTGGCAGATGTCGTCCTGGAGCATGTAGTGCAGGCAAGTGAGCTCTCAGGGGAACAGCCAGCAAAATATATGTGCTGGAGAGGCAGATACTGTCCCTTGTGTCCAAAGTGATAGGTCCAAGTCGTTTGCATCTTCTGAATCTGGCCAATCCATGGAATATCAGCACCAAAACACGCCCACAGCATCCTTCAAATCTTCAACTTCATGACATACATGATTTTGCAACATTGTTGTGGGTGACCAACTGAATTTACAGCAACCGACTTGTTCGAAATTCGAAAACGCGTCCGTTGCCAGGCAAGCCCATTGTCAATGGGTGCGCACCGATCGGTCCATTGCGGTACAACGCGCACAGGGGTACAACGCGTACCCGCACACATTGAATGCAATGGGCCGGCCGGAGGCACCGATCGGTCCATTGCAGTTCAACGCGCACAGGGGTACAACGCGTACCCGCACACATTGAATGCAATGGGCCGGCCGGAGGCACCGATCGGTCCATTGCAGTACAACGCATCACTGTACATGTGACTGGCATATGTCAGCATGCCTGTCTCAGATGGACATATGCCAGCCACAGATAGCTCCCAGGGAGTGAGGGGCACACCTACATCACGACAGCCTGTCCAAACTTTATCATAAGGCATGTAAGGCTGCATTTCCTATTGTGTGTATGTTGGTGTACATGTTGTCCTGTGGGTGTCACCTGTGGGCAGCCATCCCCAGGCTGTGCACGTGTTCATGGGGACAGGATCCTGGGTGTTACGTGTACATGACCACTGTGATGTGCAACTGTTCATATCTGTGCATGTGCCATGGTCACATTTCACAGTGGTGTATGTGTATGTCATGTCACATACCCCGTGAGTCCCATGTGGGACGGTATGTTTGAGCCAGGGTGTCCCAGTGGCACAATAGTGATGGTCCTCCACAGTCTTTGTGCATGTAGTGTTTACAATGTCTCTGATTTCATGTGCACAATGGGAGACAGTCTCCACATCCACGTTGTGTGTGCATGGACTCTGATGTTGTGCGTGTGTGTCACAGACGTCCATGTCTGTCCTGCCGTGGCAAGTGGGGCCACTACCTGTGGGGTTCATGGTTGTTTTGCTGTGGTGTATACATGATACTCCATGTAATGCCAGTGTCCATGTGGCATTACAGGGTCCCTGGGAATGTACCTGTCGTTGAGCTGTGGTGCCTGGGGCACATCTGTCCTCACATGTCACTGTAGGGGGTTATTGTGACACGGCAGCAGGAGATGGGAACTGTGACACGGCCTCATGATATCCAATGGGCCAACCTGGGACTAATTGATGCCACCTGTTGGACCGTGTTGACAGATGTTGGCCATGTATGTACCATACATGTCCTTCCGGTACTGCACACTTCATGTAGTTGTGCCTCATAATGATGTATGTTGGGATCTTGAGTGTGTTCAATGCCGCATATGTGGGGTGACTGACAATCTTGCTTACTTCTCCTCTGCACTGCAGGGCTCCTGCTGTCCATCGACCATTCCCAGACCTGGCAACGATGGTGGAACGGGACAGCATCCGACGGTACCGCTTCACCAGGCAGCTGATTGAGGATTTGGCAGTGCAGTTGTCCCCACATTTGCAGCCTGGCCGGCCGTATCCTACAGCGCTGACCCCCAAGGTGAAGGTGATGGCAGCCCTACACTTCTTTGCCACTGGTACCTTCCAACATACTGTGGCGACTGCTGGTGGGATGTCACAGACCATGTTCAGCCGTGTGCTCCGCGATGTTTTGGTGGCAATGTTGCTCTTCCTGAACCGGTACATCTATTTCCCTAGACTGCGACGACTCACTGACGTGAAGAGTGACTTCTATGCCCTGGGGAGGATGCCGCATGTAATTGGCTCCATTGATGGGACACATGTGGCTTTGGTACCACCACAGGCCCAGGAGCAGGCCTACAGGAACCGCAAGCACTACCACTCGGTCAATGCACTGGTGGTGTGTCTTGCAGACATGACCATCACACACGTGTGTGCCCGTTTCCCTGGTTCAGCACACGATGCCTTTGTGATGAGGAGTAGTCGCATCCCCAGGATGATGGCACAGATGCAGAACCAGCGTGCCTGGCTTGTCGGTGTGTACTGACTTTGTGCCATTGTGTGTGATCTGATCTGTAGTATTCCGCCCACTTTTCCAAGTCAGCTAATGTGCACTTGTCTGTCCGTAGGTGACTCGGGATACCCCAACATGCCGTGGTTGCTGACACCCCTCAGGAACCCTGTGACACCAGCCCAGATGCGCTACAATGAGGCACATGGTCGGACCAGGAGAGTGAATGAGCGGACCTTTGGTCTCCTGAAGAGCCGCTTCCGCTGCCTGGACAAGACCGGAGGGTCCCTCCCATATGCCCCTGCGAAAGTGTGCAAGATTATCATCGTCTGCTGCATGCTCCACAACCTGGCAGTGCGGAAGGAGTTGCCTCTCATCCAGGATGACAATGACCAACATCCGCCACCTGTGGAGGATCCTGGCCTGGACCACGATGCCAGTGACGATGATGATGATGATGGTGATGGTGATGTCCGCACACAGCTCATCACCAACTTCTTTAGCTGAATGTGAGTATCCTGAGGTGTCATGTCAATGATGTGAGTTGGCATGATGTGTGGGTGGTGCTCTGGTGCTGTTGGAGTGTGTCCATGGGCTACTTGACTGGATGTGTGTTGCGATGTGTGGTGACAGGTGGGCTGTACTCCCCAACAGTGTTGACATGCTAACTTGGTTCTGGGTGGGTATCTTGTAACATGTATTGTGCATGAGTTTTGCTGTTCTGTCCTGTACTCCATTGCTTTTGACTGTGTGTCATTTCTGTCCTTCACAGGGTACTTTCAGATTCGTTTGGTCAACTGTGTCCACCGACGACGTGATTGCACATCCAGGCTGGTAGCTGTTGTGTCCCTACAGGTGATGTGCGCCACACCCATGGACTTCCTTCTGTCTACAGTTGTTGACTGTGTGCCCGCTGCCAGGTGGGATTACCTTGCATCTGTAGTGGTTACGGCATGTTGCAACTGTGTAATAAACCTGTGCTTCACTTTGTGATGTGCGTTGTCTGTGGTCACACATTTGACTGCCATTTGCTTACTGCACCTGTGGGCTACTTGACTACAACTGGGAATGGGTGTGGTGTCTGTGCATTGCACCGTCTTCACTGGCAACATCAGTGTAGGCAATGAGTCAGATGGCCTAGGTGTGTATGTGTTGTGTAGCCCTGGTGGTGTGTCTCCCTCATGTGTGTCACGTTGCCTGAACTCACATGCCTGTGTTGTCCTTGCTGTTGCAGTTCGCATACACAGTGTAATTTTGCAGTTCATCATCCCCATAACAGCACCCACGTTGGAATCACAACAGAGGCAAGTATGGTGTATTAGTGTGTTTATTGTGATACATTTGTGTTAATAGTGCATAGGATGGGTAGTGCTGTACATAAATCTTGCAATCCCAAGTTCCTAGGTGAATTGAAAGTCCTGGTAGACAGGATCCCCAGTATCGGGGCCACAGTTGTCTGACACATTGGTCCAACTTGTACTCCCCATGCAATGTGTGGGAGTAGTGTTGCCGTCAACAGGGTGAACAGTCTGTGCACAAAGGCGAACATCCAGAACAGGTTCAGGCTTCCTGGGAGTTGCGCTTGGCCATCGGCCTCTCACTTTTCCCTCCTCGGACGACCCCTCTTCTTTGGTGGGGGCCCTCAAGTACAGGCTGCTGCGGTGCAGGGGACTCTCCGCCAGAGTCCTCCTCCCTCCCTGTGGCAGTTGCAGTTTGTTCGGCACCAGATGTTGTTGGCACACAGGGAGGTGTGGACTGGTTGCTGTTCATCTGGCGGAGGCATTGTAAAATGTCCCTGTGCACCGCCGTCATCTCATGCAGTGCATCCCACTTGGACTCCACGCGGGACATGTGTGAGTCCACACGGGACATGTGTGACTCCACGTGGGACATGTGGGAGTCCAAGCGGGCATGATGGGCAGCCTGCTGCTGTTTCATGTCTCTGAGGAGCCCCACTACCTGGCTGAGGTCTCCGGTGCTGGACTGGTACGCATCAGCTATGCGTACCAGTTGTGGGTCATCATGCACACCAGCAACGTCTGCAAGCAGCGACCTCTGTCTCCCACCCCTCCCACCACCCCTGCTGACATGTGCAGTGTGTGCAGTGGCACGCACAGATAACCCTGGTCCACCTTGGGGGTTGGTGGTGGTGGTGGTGTCCATGGCCCCAGGTTGGTCCAGGGTCCCTGTGCTGGTGTTGCTCCTTGTTCTGTCCATGTCGGCAGGGATGGTATTCGTGGTGACAGTCGTTGGAGGGGTGGGTGCAGGGGGTGCAGCTGGTGGTCCTGCTGGTGCTGCAGCTGGTGGTCCTGCTGGTGCTGCATGTTGACTTGCACCGGATGTGCCAGGTTGTTCTTCATCGTCCGAGGAGGACAGAGGCTGTACGACGCCAGTGAGCTCGGCATCCTCTTGAGCCTGGGACTGGGACTCCTCAGCGTCTGCTGCTGTGTCCCCATCATCACCTGTTTTTGGGAGACACAAACAATGTATGTTATGTTTCTGCAGGCATCAATGGTTGACACACATGACAGTTGTGACTGTGCCTCTGGGTGCGGGCCTGTACATTGCATTGTCCTAAGTCGTCACAGTCAGGGGTTGATATTGGTGTGGCACATTGTCCTGCATTATTTGGGCATTTCTATGTATTTTCTGGGGTGTGAACATGGTCTGCATTGGTTGTGTTTGGTTGACAGCCGGCCCTCCTTCCCACCCACCCAGCCAGTCAGTTATCCCACCATGGAACGTGCTTGCGTTGCAGGGAGTGTAAGTTGTCTCTCAGGATGTCACTCAGTGGTGTCCTGCTGTTTGTTGGTGCACATTTGCCAGCAGGGCCTTGTGCTCCCCACAGCAGTAGCCAGTGTCAGCCATCTTGTGAGTCCTTCTCCACTTCCTGTGATGTGAGCATGGTTCAGGGTGGTGTTGATGGGACAGTTGTGGGGGTGAGCTATGTCTGTGACTACGACTCCCATCATGCCATTGCCTCCACCCCACTTCCCAGCATTCCCATACTTACTTGCTTTTGTGTGGAGTTCAGTGTGTGTGGGTGTGAGAGCAATGGCAAGATGGCTGACAGTGGTGTCCTGCTGTTGGTTGGTGTGCAGTACCCAGCATGCCCTTGTGCTCCCCACAACACAGCAACAGTGTCAGACATCTTTGATGGACCTTTCCACTCTCTGTGGGAGGTGCATGCGTGAGTGTGAGCTTGCTGGGCCATGTGGTGGGGGATGTAGAGCTGTGACTACGACTCCCATCATGCTATTGCCTCCTCCCCCTTCCCAGCATGCCCATGCTTCCTTCCTTTTGACTCTGCTTCCCTGTGGGGTGGGCTGGCTGTGCTGACAGGATGGCTGGGAGTGTTGTCCTGGCAGTTGTTTGGCTAGAAGTCCCAAGAGTGTCCCTGTGCTTCACACAACATAACCCAGGGTGGTGGTTCTTTGTGGGATCTTGTGTTAGGATGGGGGGCATTGCATTCTACCAGGTGGGTTCTGTGGAGTTTGTGTTGGGGGGTGTGTGAGGGGAGGTGCTTGTGACTATGGTCAGTGCTGCAAGTCCCCCTTCCCACCCAGCTAGCCAGATATCCCACCATGGAACGTGCTTGCATTGCAGGGAGTGTAAGTTGTCTCTCAGGATGTCAGTCAGTGGTGTCCTGCTGTTTGTTGGTGCACAGTTGCCAGCAGGGCCTTGTGCTCCCCACAGCAGTAGCCAGTGTCAGCCATCTTGTGAGTCCTTCTCCACTCCCTGTGATGTGAGCATGGTTCAGGGTGGTGTTGATGGGACAGTTGTGGGGGTGAGCTATGTCTGTGACTACGACTCCCATCATGCTATTGCCTCCTCCCCCTTCCCAGCATGCCCATGCTTCCTTCCTTTTGACTCTGCTTCCCTGTGGGGTGGGCTGGCTGTGCTGACAGGATGGCTGGGAGTGTTGTCCTGGCAGTTGTTTGGCTAGAGGTCCCAAGAGTGTCCCTGTGCTTCACACAACATAACCCAGGGTGGTGGTTCTTTGTGGGATCTTGTGTTAGGATGGGGGGCATTGCATTCTACCAGGTGGGTTCTGTGGAGTTTGTGTTGGGGTGTGTGTGAGGGGAGGTGCTTGTGACTATGGTCAGTGCTGCAAGTCCCCCTTCCCACCCAGCTAGCCAGATATCCCACCATGGAACGTGCTTGCATTGCAGGGAGTGTAAGTTGTCTCTCAGGATGTCAGTCAGTGGTGTCCTGCTGTTTGTTGGTGCACAGTTGCCAGCAGGGCCTTGTGCTCCCCACAGCAGTAGCCAGTGTCAGCCATCTTGTGAGTCCTTCTCCACTTCCTGTGATGTGAGCATGGTTCATGGTGGTGTTGATGGGACAGTTGGGGGGGGCAATATGTGTGACTGCGACTCCCATGATGCTATTGGCTACACTGACTTGGCCAGCATACACAGAATTCCTTCCTTTGAGTGGTCTTCACTGTGTGTTGGTGTTGTTGTGGTGGCTACATGTCTGGATGTGTTTGTTAGTTCTATTTGTGCCACTGCCTAGCTGTAGTTGTAGTTGTGTTTGTACATGTGTTGGCACAGTTGGATGTGACTTTTTTGATGGCATGTGTTGTGTTTATCTGACTGACATACACATTTTGGGATGATTCTGTTCTGGTTGCTGTGTAATTGCTATGAGTGC
This sequence comes from Calotriton arnoldi, assembly GCA_963921515.1. NCBI lineage: Eukaryota > Metazoa > Chordata > Amphibia > Caudata > Salamandridae > Calotriton > Calotriton arnoldi. The sequence continues at coordinate 648,250 of CAWUFW010004448.1, read as the reverse complement.
ATGGTTTGACTCTCCCTTGACAGTGATGTGTGTGTTTTTGTGGCAGTATATTGTGTACATTTGTTGTGTACTCACCAGGCTCTGGGATGTCCTCTAGTCCATATACGCTCACTGGCGGAAGGATGGCCCGCACCTTCTCCTCCCAGGGCCTGAGGTATATTGGCTTGGCAGGAGGGCCACTGCCGGTGTATTGGCTGTTGATGTAGTCTTTCTTCAGCATGTCCCGTACCCTCCTGCGCACGTCATACCACCTGTTCTGGATGTCGGTCTTTGTGCGCCGACATGGTGATTGGGCGTTCACCCTGTTGATGATCCTCTCCCACATCTTGGTTTTCTGCGACATGGGGGTCTGTTGGACCAGTGTGCCAAACAGCTGTGGCTCCACCCTGAGGATCTCATCTACCATGACTTCCAATTCACTATCTAGGAACTTGGGATTCTTCTTGGGGGGCATGGTGATGGGTGGTGATGGTGGGTGATGTGTGTGTTGGTGTGCAGGTGAGGGTGTGTGAGTGTGTGTTTTGCTGGGTGTATGTGAGGTAGGTATTTGTTGGTGTGCTGATGGTGTGTGGCTTGTGTGAGGGATGAGCTGTGGGTGTGTGGTTGCTTTCTCTTGGGTGCTGGCAGTGGAATGGCATTTGCAAAGGCTCATGGTTGTGATTTGTGTCCTTTATATAGGTGGAGTTGTGGGTGTGTCTTTGTTCTCTGTCCCCACCCCCCTAGTATTTATTGGCTTGGTAATTGCTTGTTTGGCCTTTTTTTGGGTGATTTTTCCTTTGTGCTGTTTGTGTATGTTGGAAACGTTCTTGTGACCGAGTCGGACCCTGCATTAGTCTCGTACGGTGTTCTCCGTTTCGTTCACGCTGTGTTTGTGCAGTTTTCTATGCTGTGTACGCGTCGGTCGCGGTGTTTTGTGTTGCTTCGGCTCGGTTTTGTATGCGTGTCGGTCGTACGGCTTGTCCTCCGTCCGACTCGCTCGTGGTTTTCGCGCCTTGCATCGTACTTTGCGGTTTGGAGTTCGCGTGTACGTTTCGGTCGGATTTGTTCCGGGTGCGTGTCGGTCGGTTGGATTCGCGTGTTTTTCCGGCCGGATTGCTGTTTTCCGTGCGGCTCCATCGGTCGACTTGGTTTAGGTACGTGTCGGTCGGATTTTTCGCGCCTTGCATCGTACTTGGCGTGTCGTGCGCCACGGGTACGTGTCGGTCGGTATTATTTCCGGATCCGAGTCGGTCGGTGCTTTTTCCGGCCCGAATCGGAATCGACCCCTATGTCTCTCATTTTTGCCTGTAATTCAGGGGATGGTGTTTGCTGCATTTGGGCGTCTAGATGTTTGAGATCCTTTTCTAATTTGCAGAGAGTAGTCCGTATGTCTTTTAAAATCCCTCCCCCCTTGGCGATGCATATACCTTGGATGGTGACTTTGAATTCCTCCCATACCGTAGCATAGCGCAGCACTGACTGCACGTTTCGGGGGAAGAAGTCTTCTATTTCGGTTTCCAGGTCCGCTTTAAAGACTGCGTCGAGGAGCGCATGGGTGGGTAAACGCCAAGACCTGTACGGGGACTCTACACAAGGGGGGTAAGAGTCACTGAAACGGGTGAGTGGTCTGAGTAAGTGCGCGGTAGATGTATAGCGTGGGTAAGCCAAGGCGTCAGTCCTTTGGACAGGAGCCATCCGTCTATGCGGGACCATGAGGAGCACGCTGTGGAGCAGCAGGTGCCTTCCCTGTCCGTGGGGTGGAGATGGCGCCAGGCGTCAATCAGACCATAATCTGCAATGATGCCATGAAGGCAGCGCTGGGTGTTAGAGTAGTGGTACGGCTGAGGGTGCGATGTGTCCAGAAGAGGGTTCAATGTAACATTAAAGTCTCCCCCCCAGACCGTATGCTCTGAGCCAATGGCCAGGATTTTCCCCCGTAGGATATGGAAAAATGCAGGGTTGTCTATGTTGGGGCCGTAGCAGCTGACAAAGGTAATGGAATGGGATTCCAGTCTCCCCCACATAACACAGTATCCGCGTAGGAACCTATGGCGGTGTATGGGAGAGTGTGTCTGATCAGTATTGTGGTGCCTCGAGCATATGTGGAAAACGAGGAGAAGCTGCAGTACGCTGCCCAGCGGGCTGCGAATGTGGGCGAGGAGTCAGGACCTAGATGGGTCTCCTGCAACATGGCACAGTGTACATTGTGTCTGGCTAAGTATGCTAAGATATGTCTGCGCTTACGTGGGTTTCCTAGGCTGCGCACATTCCATGTCAGAAGATTGTAGCTAGGGGAGCTAGGCTGGGTCATCTCGAGTGTGTGGGTTATTCTGGGCGATGGGTATTGTGGGCGCGTCTCGCGATTGAGTTACAGAAGAGTGGTTGTCTGTATCTATTGTGGCATGCAGTGGCTTTTGAGTGAAATCCCCCCTCCCTCCCTCCCACATCAGCAGCCCAATCCTGCTGTGGTTTGTGGTCCCCCCCTCCCCTCCCTATATACCCCAAAGCAAAGTTCCCAACGGGGGAATAAGTACAAACCTCTGTAACATCAGAGTACCAAACCATGTAGGGATTTCCTATTGGGTATTGGCTAGAGGGCGACACAGGGCCTCCTCGGTGGTGCGAGGGTGCTCAGGTGCAAATATGGTGTCTCAAATGGCATCATGATGTATCGTATTAGCGTGGGATCGTCCCCGCACATACAGGGGAAACATGCTGTGTCTCTTCAGTTGTGTTGATGTAGGAGAAGACTAATAAGGCCTGCGTTGACTGTCGCGGGACGCAGTAGGCTTCTTACAAGAGTGCTTTGGTTCCTCCATTATTCTACATCTGAGAGGTCCGTGGTGGAGGTTCGCGAAGCGCCAGGTGACGATTGGCCAGAGGGTCTCTTGGGCAGGGACTTCAGAAAGTCATTAACAAGTTGAGGCTGATAAAAAAATGCTGTTTGTCCTGATAGGTAACTCTCAAGCATGCTGGAAACAGCATGGCGTACGTGATGTTGGCCTGCTGGAGTTTCCTCTTGACGGGCAGAAACTTTTTTCGGGCCTCCTGGACGGCCATGGTGAAGTCCGGGTAAATGGTTATTGTCGTGCCCTCCAAGGATAGCAGCTGTTTTTCTCATGCCAGCCGCAGGGCGGTGTCGCGGTTGCGATAGTTTAAGATCCTCGCGATGATCGGCCGTGGAGGGGCTCCTGGGGGAGGACGGGTGGCTAGTGAGCGTTGTGCTCGTTTGACCACCAGCAGCACGGAGAAGGCCTCTCTGCCAAATAGCGTAGTGAGTAGGCGCTCAACATACTCCTCCATTTTCCCGGTGTTTGTGGATTCTGCCACCCCAAAGATTCAGAGGTTGTTTCTGCGCGATCTAGATTCTAGGTCCTCGTTCTTGGCAGCGATGACTTTAAGGACCTTTTCCATATTAAGCAATTTCTCTGTGCTTGCGGAGGAGGTATCTTCTAAATCAGAGATACGCTGTTCAGTGTCTTTAATCCGCTCCTCGTGCTGGTCGAGCTTGTGTGTGAGGTTGTCAAGGCGGGTGCACATGGAGTCCATCTTGGCCTCAATTGAGGTGAGGCTGGATTTCATTGTGAGAAGGAGATATTTCAGGTCTTCAGTGGATGTGGGTGCGCCTGCGGTGGGGGTGTCAGTTGTGTCGTCGTCCGCTTCATGCTGCGATCTGGCTGATTTGCGGGCGTCAAAAGAGAGTTTTGGTTGTCTGCCATCCGTCTTCCCCATGGTGCTTGCCCTGTTGTCGCCTGTTAATGTGGCGGTGCCTGGAGGATGAGAGCTGGTTGTAGAAGGGCGGGAGTGCGGTTCCGGCACTGCAAAGCGATGGCGAGGGGGGCAGTAGTGCTGCTTCGGAGTTATTGCGGGTAGAGGCCAGCAGGTCGCGTTGGGACAGAGTAATAGGCAGGGATCCGCTCCGCCAAGAAGAGCAACAGCAGCAAGATCGGTGGAGCCCAGCCAGCGTGACCGCAGTCCAGCCAGTGAGGACAGCACGCGGCTTTAGTGATGGTAGTGGAGAGGGCTCTGTGAGGGATGAAGGCGGCTGGGGCCAAGTGCTTAATTTGCGGGTCTTCACTGTGGGTTCAGAAGGCAGCGTTAAGGCGATGCCGCAGGTGGCGCCTGTTGTGGGAAGGTCAGAATAGCAGGCGGCAATATCTTATCAGGCCCCCCTCGTGGTCGGGTGTTTACCAGGCGGTCGTTAGGCTGCTAGGCTGTGCCGTGGTGTCTTTATGGGTAGGGCATATACCGCTGGTTACGAGTGGAGGGCGTGCCACGGGCCGCAGTGGGAGACCACACCACCTCCCCAATGGTGCCCACAGCAGCAGGTACAGTGATGAGCTCTGAGTCAGTTGGGGGTGTGCTAGGCCAGTGCTCCACACACCGGAGCCGGCCACAGGCAGGAGTCAGGAATGAGGATGATGGGGGCCGGCGCTCCGGGGGTAGCCTCCCCGCCCCAGTTGGCAGTGCCACCTTAGGTCACGTGAGGCCTCGGGCGAGGTACTGGTCACGGCAGGCTCTGTGCAGGGCCGCTCATGGAGGACACAGAGGTGAGGAGCGATGGAGGAGGAGCGGGAGTGCCACAGTCCCCGGGGGCAGCCTCGCAGCTCCAGGCGGTCTCCACTCACCGGACAGTAGCGCTGGCTTCACAGCAGGCAGGAGGACTCCCTCAGGGTGCGGCGCCATCGCGGCAGCAAAGGTCGATGAGCAGTGCCACTGGGCACACAGGCTGCGCCGAGCAGGCTGGTTTCGGCGGTTTTGGGAGTCGGGTTCCCGTGCACGGCCAGAGAAGTAGCAGAGATTTGCCTCATGTTCACTCCCAGTCGTGCTCGGGGTCGCGCTGCTGGCAATCGACAGAGCTGGAAGTGCAGGGGCGGTAGCGGGCGTTATCGGCCAAGTGCAGCCGCCATCTTGAGGTCTCGGCAGCGCCGGTCACGAAAGCTGATAGCTGGGCGGGCGGGCCAATTTGGATGCTGTAACCCGCTGTAAGATGTAGAGGAGACGTTCCGATCCCACAGTGGCATTTTTTAAAAGCGCTAGTGCAGCATATGAGGAGGATAGTGATGATTATGGGCCCTGAGCTGCAAGAGCCTCACGTAAGTGCGGCCATCTTGCTTGCACGCCCTCTGGCACCCCCTTGAGGTGCTATATTGCAGTTTATTATTTAAAAATTCATAACTCCAGTTGTACTGATTGGATTTTTGTCATTTTGGTCTTGTATTGATTAAAGTAAGCTCCTTCTTTCTAACCTAGTGTGGGATCTTTTTGTATGGTGTTTTCACTGTTTTACTGTTTGAAGTGTTGTGCAAATACTTTACACATTGCCTATAAGTTAAGCCTGACTGCTCTGTTCCAAGCTACCAGGGGGTAAGCACAGGTTAAATTGGGGTTGACGTGTGCCTTGCCCTGACTAGGATTGTGGTTGTGCTTGATCATCTAACTCAATGAGCCATCAAAATAAGTGGAACAGTTACAGTTAATACAGATCCATCAAGTTATTGTTGACACTTTTAAAATACTACAACATGCAACACAACCCTACTCGACCCTCCAAATATTAGGTTCGCCATGTATCAACTGACAATGATATTTAACATTCTTACCTGGGACTTATGCAGATTCATGTAATGGAATTATTTATAGTGCTGGTGAACTTTTAGGGCATGTTGTGTCCTACACATCCTGTGCAAACAGCTCCAGTAGTCTCCCTCAAAGCATTGAAAAGCTATGGACTGGCCCTGCAGATCAGGCACTTTTTTTTCCATGCCAAATTTATGCCCCATTTATGGTTGCTATTTTTTAATTAAAACCAATAATAACCAATAAAACACCACACGTTTGTCTTCACGTAAAAAATCAAGCTCCTCTGCCAAGGAGAGTTTCTGTAGCGATTGCCCTGCCCTTACTTTATTTGTCTCTGAGTCCGACTCAGTTTCCAATGCAGAACTTAGGTCAGATGCTGATGTGGCACCTTGTGGTTCTGTGCTGATGTGTGCCCCTTGGCACTTCTCATGTTGGGCGACCTTTTTAAATGCTTTTAATGAATCATAATTCCTTGAGAATGTAAAAATGTGTCCATTTTCGTAGTTAGCCTTGTCACGTTGGAATTTATATGCTTTCCTTTTTTTAATCGTATCCTCTTCTTTGTGTAATCTTAAAATCATCTCTTCTCGATATTTTATTACTGTGTCTGTTATTTCCACTTTATTAATTTCTTCATTTAAATCATCTATTTGTTTTTGCAAATCAATTCGGTCATTCTTGGTGTGACGAAGCGCTATGCCCTCAGGCTGCAACTCCGAACATTAGAGTGGAACCGGGCTCCCCTTACCTTTCTCCCTGTCCCCTCCTCTATTTGCAGAACGCGACTGCGGAGAAAGACCTGTACTGTTCCTTTAAGAACAGAGTCCCATCGGATTCATTCGCCAGTCACATGACTGGGTCAGGAGACCCGCTCTCGCTAAAAACAGAAGAGGCGGTATGGAGAGCGCGTTCGTATAGAAGCCCACGGACGGCAAGAAAGGAGTCAGAGGAGACAGAGAGGCGAGTGCAGACCTTCTCCATCACCCCCGGATTGCCGCTGCTGACGAGGTCCGAAGACGCGGAGAAAAGGACACCAGAGTCGGAACAAAAAGAAGCCTTCTCCCGCCAGGAACCTGAGAGGGAGCCGGACCCTATCCGGTACCACGCAGATGCCCGCGGCGTCCCTGGAGGGATGTGACTCCACAAGGTACGGGCACGGATGGAAACCGCGTGGGGGAAGGGGGCCGTTACCTCCAAAGCAGGGGCGGGTGGAGGGAGCTGAATGCCTTAAACGCCCTCTTGCTGGGAAAGGCGGAAGCTGTGCGCGTAATTGCCGCCAAGAACGCCAAACAAGCACTGCTGCTGGTATCGGGTGTACACTCCCTACACTCCCTGTCCCTGATCACAGTTTAGTCCAACGGAGCCTCCTCCTTATGGGATGTTTTTCTTTCTTTGTTTATTTCCCCTACGGTTTGGCAACTGATGATCCGGTGAGATCTTCCCGTGGGAGACGGTGGCGAAAGACGGTCGAAGGTTCCCCCCCCTGCTCTCTGAGGGAAGAGAGAGAGAAGACGACGATCGCCCTAACAGACTCCGAAGAACATAGTTTTGAATTACCAAGCCTATACACTGAATACCCTAACAGTGTGACGTTGTTAATAAAGCACTCTAAATCTCATAGAGGTGTCCCTGTCTGCATCTCCACCGCGCCACACTCAGCATACTTGACTAAAATTTGCACAAGTTTCTTTGATGAATCGAGGTTGCACTCTGCCCATTCTTTAAGCATACTGGGATTAGGATTTTCAAAACTCGGGGCAATCATTATCCTGAAGCCCCTCAGAATCCTGCCCACCTCCAGATATTTATGAAGGGATTTGTGCTTCAACCATTTGGCTTGCTCATGTTTTATGAGCTTTTCTAATTTTCTAAACATGTCCCGAATGAAAGTTTCAAAAGTTCTTTTTTATTTCATACGATCAAGGAAATATCAACGCGTTTCGGCTGCCACATGCCACTTATATATATATATATATATATATATATATATATATATATATATATATATATATATATATATATATATAATATTAGTACATTTAAAAAAAAATTGGAAATTGTAACATGAATTAAAATTTATATTTAGCAAAACAGTTTTACATGATATATGTGTATATAAACATGCATGCATACATATATGTGTGTGTGTTTGTTAAAATTAGTATATTTTATATATATTTTTAAATACTTAAACATATTTAATTTACATAATTTTAATTTTATATGTTAAAATATTTAAGATTTACGACTTTTAACTATATATGTTAAAAAACAATATGTTTGTCTATATTTTTCCGATATTAGTGTAAAACGATATATTTTTTATATATATTTGTACTTACTTGTAAATGTATAGGAAAACAATATTTTTGTGCTTGATATTTTTGACACAATGTTTCTGTTGTACGATATTTCTGGTTTAGATATTGTGTCAGAGAACCAAGCCTGAGGCTACTGATTGACAGATGACAGGTGGGGTGGCACATAACCAGCCGAACAAACACGTGAACAGGAAAAACCCAGATCAGTCCCACAGTTTGGCAGCCACACCACAAAGGTCCTAGGAGATTGGCCCCCAATAAGCACAGATGTCAGGAGGGGGGCACACATTCCCAAAACACCATAAAGTTGTATGCCACTTGAAGTTGGGACACACAGACACACAGAGATCACGTGCTACCCATACCGGACATCTGGAAACTCCACCCACTGGCCCTCATTATGTTCACACAAGTTCGAGTCCCACCTGCATTCACTATCACAAGGCCTGATTTACACCCCATGATTAGACCTGGATTCCTGTCTCTAAAATAAGATCTAAATTGTTTAATGATGTTCCAAAGGCTGTATATAATGGCACTTAGAACAAATGTATGTTGAGAGAGTCCTCAGACTCGTTTCTGTGGATGTTTCCCGCCCGAAGCATTCAATTAAAACAGCAGTTCCTGTTTTGCCAAACGCCTCTTGTCTTTTGTTTTTTCAAGGTAAATTCATATTCCAGCAACACTCATGAAGTTTCTAGTTCACGACTGCCCTTTTTTGTCTCTGATTAGGGCCTCAGTGTGGCTGATGAAAGCCAAGTGCAGAAACCTTGCACTTCAATCTGCCTATGTTGGGTGTGCTCCAGACAGCCCCAGTCCTACCTACTCTCAGAAGCATCACTTTACACAATGGCTGAGTCTGGAGACCAGTCTGAGAAGACACTCAACAGAGAAACACCCCAACTGATTATCAATCTTGAGACAGTGGATCCACATGCCCTTTCTAGAAAAAGTGTGTAAAAGTGGGAGCAAACAACCCCACGGTGTTCCAGTTCCAAGTTCTTGTGACCAAGAAAGATTGTTCTCCATATAGTACTCGAAAGACTCCTAAGTGATATGGGATGACTACTGCATTACAGTAAGTCTGCCAAAAGTGAGGAGACACCACAGTAAGTATGAATTTTCTGTAGGAGGAGGTGAGGATTTGCCTAGTAGTCAAATATAACTTTATTTCGGCAACAAGGCCATAAAAGTATACAAATAAATAAGTTAAAACGCGAATATAAAGAGCCAAAAACACTACTGATTGTCACATTGGTTCAGAAGTACAGCATTACCAGATATGAGAGGTCAGAGACAGATTTGAACATCATTAATTTATGCAATGTCCGAGTTGATCCAAGAGAAAAAAAATTACATGAAAGCTAGTAACACATTAAAATGCATAATACAGTCATATACATCAGCAGAATAACACAACATCTACCAAATACAACATTAGGATCAGTTAACGGGGAAGAAGAGCCCTTCTCCTTATAAATCACATTTGACCCAAGTTTTTGGCAACTGCACAAGCATACAATGGGTGAGTGTTGGAAAGTGGATTATTGGTAGGGGCAAATGTAGGTCTGCCACTGGCAATAAGGCCACTAACCATTGGTAGGACTCAGCATAGGTCTTAGAAAATTATTCCCATGCTCAACCCTTGGTAACGTGGCTGCGAGCAGACAGGCTTAACTTCAAAGACAGGTATGTAAAGCATTTAAAAACTCCAATTCAGTAAATAATTAAGACACAACACATAATAAAAATCCAACACCAATTTATAAAAATAGGAAATATTTTTATCTTTAAAATAACACCAAACGACAAAAATTCAATGTAGGGAACCGGAGATATGAATTTTCAAAGGTTTAGTAAAATATAGCACTTAGAAACTTATAGCACCATATTGGGATACATGCTCGCGATAGACCGACCCAAAGTCAAAGTTTCAGGCCGACCGCGATGGAGCCCTGAGCGGATACCCCACGCGGAAGGTCCCGGTCACAGTTTTTACCTTCGGACTTAGAAACTTTTCTGGAGCTTTTTCTCGTGAGGTCCCTCAAAGCTCTCAGCCAGTTTGGATTCGGTGAGGGTTCGCCGGCTTGCCTTGCGATGAGCTCCCGGTCACCTTTCTACGTTTGGACTTAGAAACTTTTGCTGTCCGACCTCTGGAGCATTCCAGCGGAGCAAACCCAGGATCCAGGCCGACACGCGGTTGAAGGCAGGCGGCTTGGCTTTCGCGGTTGCTCCAGGTGACCTTTTCTACAAGCGGACTTAGAAACTTTTCTGGAGCACTTTCTCTTTGGGGCACTTAAAAATGGATCCCTCGATGCTCTTCACCAGGCCGGATTCGGTGAGGGGTCGCCGGCCTCGGATTTCTTCTACTCCCAGTCAAACTCTGGAAGTTGGACCGACGGAGCTTTTAGCGGGACGAACCTGGATGGCTTGGCCGGCTCGCGGTTGAAGGCAGGCGGCTTGGCTGACCAGGTTGAGTCGGTCCCTCTATAGAGCTTTTTTTCAAAGTTCCTCCAAAGTTCTCCAAACTTCTTGAACTTCTGCCTGAAGTTCCTCAAAGGGTCCCAAAGTGTCTTAAACTCACTCCAAGGGTCTGGAAGCTCCAAGATGGTCCTTGAAAGTTGAGGACTTCAGTTCCCAAAATCCACTTGGACGTCACCCTTACAAATCCACTGGTAGTTCCCCAAGTTGATGATCCTTGGTGGTGATGGTCCAGGTGAGCTCTGTTAACCTGTAGCTTGCAGGGAGTCCACTCTTTACTTCTTTTTCAGCAAGGTAGTCCACAGGGCTGTAGTTTCTGATGGTGCAGGCTTCAGAGGTCAGGCCTTAGAATTTACACAGCAAAACTTCTCAGCTTGGCACATTGTCTTGATTTCTTCAGTTTCAAGCAGCAGATATGGAGGGCTCTACCCCTCTCAGATACTTATTCCAAGTTCTCTGGGTCATGCAGGAGGTCACTCCTGACCAATGGGAGCAGGGTAACTCCTCAAAGATATGACCACATCCTGTAGAGTGTGGCATTATTTTGTCCCAGAGTGCATCAAATCTTCCAAATCCATAATGGCTGATTTTCCAGCAAGGAGGTAAGAGCTGGATAAACACACCCCTAGGATGGCTAATTTACTTAGACTCTCCCCCCTGCATCTGCTCATACCTTCCTTAATCCTACCATCTGCCTAAGGTGGAAAGTTCAGAGTTGTAAATGACACTGTTCTCTGCTCTCCTCTTTGAAGAACATAGTTTATGACTCCTCCCCCTGGCCTGGCATTCCTATGGAACAGCACACTGCCCTGCCAACGGAGCTGGTTGACCTCAGGGGCTCTTTATCACCTCTTCAAGGCAGCCTGGCTAATCCACTTAACTCTGACCAATCAGGGCAGACCACTGGAAGGCTGAATCTGGACTTACAAACAAGAAAGTCTTATAACTTCTTGTATGTACACTTTAGGAGAAATTCAACAATATCATATTGTTGAATTTACTAATACCATTCGGGAAGTCTTTGAATGGCACTTCTAGCCCTCTCCTATCAAGAGTTATTAGTTAATAACTTCCTACCATGTTAACTCTATGTAACAGGGGATTTGCATTGGGAAAATATGACTTGGGCCATTTTTCCAGCACCAGGACTTACAAAAACATATTTTATAAGTACTTTGCTTATTTCTACAGGACCCCCACACCATGGGACAACTAGGGGAAATTTTAGGGTTGTGAATCTGTAAAAATATTGCAGATCCTCACTTCACAGTGCTCCTAGCATCAAAGTCGAATTTGGGCAGCACTTTATCACAATGTGGGGAGTGAAATGTGAAATTTCACTTAACCCAGGGCATATAGAACTCATTTTATAAGGGTCTACCTTATAGATACCTGGCCCCCACCCCTGGGACACCTAGGGGAGACCCTGGGGGTCCCTAATATGCCATAGCAATGTAGGTTATCCTTTTTTAAGTGCCACAAACACCAAAGTCGAGTTTGGGCACAATTTACTTTTTAAAAGCAGTCCTGGCACCCAGGGCTGCTTTTAAAACTGACCTCAGGCCTCAGCAGTGCACACATGCAAGTGCAGAAAGCTGCTGGCCTCTAAACTGCCATGTCTTGCTATATACTAGGGACTGATAGGTAGTTTCAATTCCCCTGCCATATTATATACTAGGGTCTTATAGGGTAGGTCATGCCAATCACAGGGGCACCCCAACCCATAGTGTACCCTAGTGTGTGTAAGTGTTTTCACTGTATTCTAAGTCTTTTCAGCATAGCACTGGCCCTGGGCCTGGTTAGGTAAAGCCCAGGGTCAGTCATAGTCAGTTACCACCAGTACCAGTCAGCAAAAAGTTGGGGGGTGCCCAGGGCACAGGATGACTTTGCAACAGTGAGGTTCTGTTCTTAATATTCTAAGAGGAGTACACTGGCTGCGTGTGCCCAGTTGCCTACATATAGGTGATAACCAAGTGGATCATGGATGAGCATATGGCAGGCAAACAAAAAGAACGTGAGTACAAGTTTCCTTCAAACAGTTGTACGCTGGGCCGGCTGGAGATTTCAGGATGACCCATTTGCAAATAAAAGATTTCAAAGGTAAGGATCCAACTGAATTGGAAGTACAACTTCCTGTCCACCGGGCCAGTAATAAGGTCTCAAAATTGCTCAAATACATAAGTATGCTTGCAATCAAGAAATTCCCCTGACGAAGTGGCACTAACAGCTTTTTGGGCCTCATTTTGCATTGTTTGTGACCATTATTGTTTTTCAAAAGCTCTTTGGAGAGAATGTGGTCGCCGTACAGAGGCTCCCAAAGATCAATCAGGGGTAAAGAAATCAGGAGCTTTTTGATGTTTGGGAGCCAAGTGATTTTATTAAATCTGCCAACCTTGATGATATCCTGCAAGGCAGCAGCATAATGAGTCAGCTCAGGGGTTGACCAGATTCTCCTCCAAAACAACAATGGGTGCAATCTGGATTTACATTCAATTGTTTTCAAGCCCACATCTGTTGACAAGGGATAAAGAGGGGTACTAGGTGGAAGTAAAGCTTAGGTTTTTAAGAACTTGTTCTCAGGGGAAACATCCTTTACCACGAAACCATTACAACGCGGTATAGTTACATCGTGGTTTTGACAACGCAAGTCGTTACATCGACTTGCACTGGAGGGCGCTCTAGACTAAGGAATAGTGTGAATTACTATTCCAACACCTGCCCTACTGTACGTAGACTGGAGTTGGAATAGTAATTCACACTATTCCTAAGTCCAGCGCCCTCCAGCGCAAGTCGATGTAACGACTTGCGTTGTCAAGACCGCGATGTAACATACCGCGTTGTGATGGTACGCGTTGTATCATCATACATTCTATTTTCAGATCTAGTTGGTTCAATAATGTTAGTAAAGCCCCAGAGTTCTGCTCCATAAAGGGCAGAGCCCATAGCTTTGGCTTCATAAATCTGGAGAACAGGCGCTATACGTTTGCTAAAAGATGTGTGATGCTCTTGAGAATAACACCCACAATCTGTCTATGTTTTACTAACACTTTATTGACATGTGGTTTCCATATTATATTAGAAGAAAGTTTTATGCCCAGATAAATTAACCCACCTTTTTGAGTGGGATTCACCCTAAAGCTCATCTCACTTTGAATGTTTTCTGCTGGTTGAATGACATAAATTTTGTTTTTGCTGCATTGATTTCCAGCCTTCGATTGTGGCACAACCCATCAAAACAATTTAGGAGTTTTTGAAGTCCTCTTGGTGTTTTGGAGATCAATAAGGTGTTATCTGTGAAAAAGAAAATGGTTGTTTTCACTTTAGCTAATGAGGGGACACCGGTGGGATTCTGTGAAAGAAAGTGCACAATGTAATTTAAATACAATGAAAACAATGTAGTCGCCAGGACACAGCCCTGGGGGACTCCTTTACAAACGGGTTGCTTTCAGTCAGCTGGCCTTGTGTTCCCCATCTAATTTGGGCATTGTTGTTATCATTCAAGCATATGACTAAAGACAGAATATGGGGCGGGATGCACATGTCTCATTAAACCTGCATAACATAGGGCGGGGAACCAAATTGAAGGTGGACCGTGGGTTGACAAATGCAACATAGATTTGCCTCTGCCAATCAAAACTGTCTTACAATATATTAGCATAAAATGAAAAACTTGGCCAATGGTGAACGTTTTTATCCCAGAACCCAGCTTGGATGGGGCTTTATAAGTCATTGATAATATGAGACAACTAAAGACCTTTTGAAGACACTCTATTAGGCTGATAGGTCTATAGTTAGCTGGTGAATTTCTATCACCCTTTGTATGGATTGGTAACATTTAAGCACTCTTCCAAGAGTCCACAATAGGAGCTCCCTTTGCAATAGCATTGGCAAGAGTAAATATGTGTTGTGACCAAGCATCCATGTTGTGTGTAAAAATGTCAGCTGGTATGCCATCAGGCCCAGGAGCCCTGACACTCGTGGTAGCATTCAAGGAGGCTTTGATGTCTGTTGAATCAAATAATGGAGTAGAATGACTCGGGGGTCCCATGACTGGAGACGACCCCTTAGCAAGAACTGAAGAAACATCATGAAATAAAATATTAAACAACTCATACTAATCTGTCGATGATACATACTTTGTAGGTCCAGGTGCAGAAGCGTTGCTACCCCAGGAATTTGCTCAAATGTTGCCTGCTCAGAGAGTAGAATGAGTCTACCTTTCTGTGCAAGAGTACACACTGTCCAGGATGAGAAGCCCAGCAACTGATTATCAAGCTTGAGACAGTGGGTCCACATGCCCCACATGCCCTATCTGGATAAAGGGTCAAAAAGTAGGACCCAAACAACCACACTTGCAATTCCAAGTTCTTGTGGCCCAAAAAGGTGATTCTCCACATGATTCTCGAAAGACTCTGAAGTGATCAAGGCTGGCTACTGAATAACAGAAAGTCTCCCAAATGTGAGGAGAAACCACAGTAAGTATAAATTTTCTGTAGGAGGAGCTGAGGATTTGTCTAGTAGCTAGAAAGATGCCTGCTCAGACAGTAGAATTAGTCTACCTGGCCCTGCAAGAGTACAGACTGTCCAGGATGAGAAGCTCAGCATGTTCCAGGCAAAAGGAGCACCCAAACAAAGCAAACTGTTTGAGAAATGAAACTAGGAGTAACCTGTGCATGCAATTACTCAATTCTAGTAGCTCCTCGCCTGCAATCGGACAGAGCCAATGTGACCATGCTGAGCTGAGCGCAAAGACATATGGCTTTATTACGACTTTGGCGGTCCTACAGTGGACAGTGCAAAGCGCCAAAGCCGTGGTGCTGCCACCCATCAGATTAGGACTGGGTCTGACTGGTGGTCTGACAGTGGTGGTCTGTGAGGCTAATAGAAGAGCCTCACATGCAGACAGCTGCTGCAAGAGCGCCGACTGCACCTTCCTGCACGGTGTTGCATACATGCCACACTGTGCAGCAAATGGGGGTGCAAATACAGGGGCAGTGAAAATGGCAATTCGGATTATGCTTGTCGGTGCCAGCTGTGGCACCGCCAGCAAATTCCTGCCAGTGAAAGACCACCAGCCCAGTGGGAGCCTTGATCCCAGCAGATCCAGCGGTCTTGTGGTAGTCTGACCACCGCAGTCATAATACTGCAGGCTGGCCTGCAGTGTGGCGGTGGTTGGACCACCACCATGGGTTCGGCAGTCATATGGACAGCCAAACTTGTAATAAGGTCCTAAGTGTTGTACTTGGCCCACTTTGCTGAGTCATAGTATGAAAGATCCCAGGCTCCATTGGCAAACTACCTTAACTACCATGGCTGGCGGCAGAGTTGCTCTTTTCTACCTTTTGGCCCAATGAATGGGTCTGACATCCCATTTATACATAAACTGTGAAATGGAGAATAGTTAGCTTTTGAAAAGGCAACCAAAATGTGTTTGTTTCAACACCTGTTCAGTGAGCCTTTAGTTTTCTTCTTTAAATTGTCATTGTTTTTCTATTTTAAAATATGTTTTCTCTTTAGGGCACTAGTTTCTAATTGCACATAAACATATAGAAAACATATCCTTTGAAATATAATTCCTTTTGTTCTGGATATTCTTGTCTGCAGGGGTAACCCTGCCATTGTAGGAATGTCATTAAGAGCACTTTTCAGAAGGCAGAACGAAGCCTGGATTAAAGCTTCTTCTGACAGATAAGACAGGATTTCTTTTTTTTTTTTTAAATCTAGCACACTTCCCAGGGGAATTGTCTCTTATGGTGATACAAATCTAATCCCAGTAGTCACTGAACGTGGTTCACGTTGTGTCAGTTACTAAATATCTCCTTACATTGCTTCATTATTTTTCCAGGCACCTGACAAAATTAGCTTCTGATTGAAGCTACACACAGCTTCCTTGTGCGCAACTTTTATTTCACTTACAAAACATAGGGCCCGATTATGATGCTGGTCGGATAAGCGTCCGATTGGCATTGTTGCAGTAAAGGAACCGGCCGACAGGCAGTTAGCGGTCACGACTGCCAAATTAGGATCCCACCGCTGTGGAGGTGGTCAGAAACATGCCTCTTTGCATTGAGAATTGTGCTGCAGCCCGGAAAAGGGCTGCAGCACAAGCCCCAATGCAAAAAGTCATGTTTGTAAGAATTGGTGTATAGGGGGGGCACCACAGGTGTCCCCCAAGGCCCTAGCGGAGGGCCACGGGGGACAAGGGCCCTTATAGGTGCCCCAAAAAAGTCTTTCCACCAGCCATTTCATGTCGGAAGAACCGACATGAAATGGCTGGTGGAAAGGTGGATCGTAATCCCCACAGCGGTGCCTGAGAAGGCACTGCCTCCATTGAGAGGAATACGATCCACCCGACCACCTGACGGGCTCCTTGAGCCCGTTAGAAGCTGCCGGTTGGTCCCTCGAGCAATGCAGGCCGACCGACCGCATCGTAATGCAGCAGTCTGCCCGCGGGTATAGATGTTGGTGGGACAACACAGGATTTGCTGCAATATATTTTTCATCCTAAAGTAACCTAATCAATTGGCCAGCTGTGTTGGCAGAGCAACGGTGGAGGTGTACCCTCTTTGATGTGTTTTCCAATACAGTTAGTTCCAAGACTTCAATTTTAGCAGAACTGAGCTGAAGTCAGATTTTGGCTATCCATTTTTTGATCTGCACTGGACATCTAAGGAAGATATAGTATTGAGCGCTCTCTCTATGATTTCCATTTAGTTAAGAATCCTCTGCATATGATTGAAAGTGCAGGCCGTATTTTCTAATCAGAGTCAGCAATGCCCTTACAAGTACATGGATAAGTACGGACTATGGAGGGAGACTTGAAGAACTCCACATGCTATATCCCTAAACACTGTATCAAATTTTCTCAGTTTGACTATAGAATCATACATGGAAATCTTCTACAGCAGCAACTTCTTTTAGACTGTATGCTATTGTCCATGGTGGTGATTGCAGCATGCAGCGTATAAGGCCTGGAGCATCAGGCGCTATATTGTATATATGGCACACTGTCCTGATCAGCACCATTGCACAACTTTAAAATAGTGCACTATATTGTGAAATTTGGATGATTGGTATAATTTCTCATAGGTCTCAGTGAGCGATACACACACACACACATGCACGCATGCACACACGCACACACGCACACACGCACACACACACACACACACACACACACACACACATATATATATGACACCACTGTCTCCACAAAGGAAGAAGGATCAAATCGCACTCCCCAGTCAGGATCTTTATTGGTAAAGATAATTAACATAATGCAAATCAGGTGATAATTCTGTGTCGTTTTGGTCCACCTGGGCCTTGCTCACATTAGATAATGTTGCTAGTGCAATTACGCTTTTTTACCACAACACAATATCAATAAGACTGCTTAAAAAAAGGACAGATTGTTGATATACTTGCAGCGTGCCTATTATTAATCATACCTCCTAATGTGCAACACATTGTTGGTTTTTATCTTCTTGTCTGGCATGCTGCTGCCAATCCGATTTTATTTTGTCCACTCAGTCCTTGGTTGGCTTCCTCATTGCCTGCTGGTCTTCCCATCTTGGGGCTTTGACTTGGATGAAAACATTAAAAAGAAGACAAGAGGGCAGGGTAGGAATACCTTGTCCCTGCCCCCTTAGGCCTCGTGATGGGTCCCATGGGGGCAAAACTTTTTCTTTTTAATTTCCTGTGAATTCGCAGGGGGCCCATTGGAATTTTTTTTTAAAAAAGCAAGTGTGGTTTCAGCAGGCCCTAAACTCTCAGAAGCAAGGACCTGCCATGAGAGGAAGGCTGATCCCTTAGTTATCAGGGACTCAACACAGTGGTGGTCCGTATCAGACCAAAGGTGAAAAGGATTGAAAAACTTATAGGTGAAACAGTCTACAACTTATTTTCAGAATATTGGCCCATCTAATTTGTTCTAGAACACTCTCGAGAAATTGATAAATATGTTGACTGTTACTATCAACATAATGCACCCTTATACAGCTAGGTAGGAACCAATACCATGTGTGACACGTCACACATGTAGACAGCTGTACCTATTTAGACATCCTCCCTTTGCAACCTGAGATGTATTTTTTGAAGGTCTCCTAGACATGAGCCTAAAAGCCCCATAGAGCATTGACTGAAACTCAAGGACTTAAGGGCCTATTCACAAACTGCATTTTGTAGTTACGTTTAATAGTACTACTAACATGCTCCAGAATGCTATTTACATACCTACATGTGAAGGTCTCGCCTCTTCTTCCTATATCATTTATGTGCAGAGATCTCCACCCAGCTGCTCAGATCCCCGCACACTTAAGTATATGTTTCAGTAGTGAATTTGGGGAGGAGAGAGGGGAGTGACTGGAAAATGGGGAATATTTATGGATAAAAGTGAGGTGTCAAGGAGGGAGTGGTAAGGAGGGGCTTAGTGATGGCTAGGGAAAGGTTTAGGAAGGGACATGCACCCACTAGACTTACTCTATTGTTATTCAAAAACTGCACTTCTATATTTACTACACCCAAAAAAAGACTCAAGGCAGAAGTAAATGTACTCTAGCTCAGAGTTGGCGTAAGTCCTGCATCACACATAGCCAACCACAGGCACAGCAACACCGTTCCATAGAAAATAATGACAGTGGAGACTTAAAATAAAACCCCATAGGAAGTAATGTTAAATTGAATTGAATTCACTGAACTATTTAAAAATATAAATGAACACATTTATTTTAGTTTATACATCTATCAATAACATTCTTAGGTTTACAAAATAATGTAACATTAATTGTTATTTAAATAATTCAATTAATTTTTCATATTTATATAAATCTCTTTTAATAATTTTAAAGCATAATAAAAATTAAATGGCCCTAAACACAGAATGCACAAATAATTGTTAATTACAGTTCATGTGTGTTTAATATGTATGTAATTAATGAAAGAACAAGCACCTAATGATTTTAACGAATAAGTGCATGCAGAGTTCAGAAACATGTTTGAGCACTTTTACTCTCGCAAGACACTTAAGTGTTAACCTAAAAATTGTGCTATACAACCAATCAATTTTAAGTCACCTCTAAAACAGACATATGTATCTAAAACTATTACATTTGTTACTGGAGGATTTAGGACATGTTTCAGAGTATGGCAGACTTGATACCTGGTCACAAACTTGGTAGGTGTCCTGTCTACATATTAGCTATAGCTCTTGGCATTTGCAATATAGAGGATGGCATAACCCACACATTTCGACAGAGTATCCAATCTGCCAAACTCTAAATAAGGGCTTAGGCTTGCTGCCCAAAGCTCATTTTGTAGCTTTAAATTAATTGAAGGGAAACAGGTTTGGCCAAATCATGAGTCTGTAAAATTATTTTAAAATTAAGGATAATTCTTTGAGATATATGGAAACTCAGGCATAGCTTTGTTCTCTTGCAAAGACCAGTACTTAATTTGAGTCAGTGGTTGCAGATGCTACACTTTGTTTGGGAACCAGGAATTAATTTTAATCATGAGACTTTGACAAAGGACAACAGAGAGAAAATCAGCAATGAAGAGAGAAGTAGGAAGAGAAACATGAAAAAACTGTGACAAAGGGAGAAAGCAGGGAGTGCACAGGTGAATGAAAGAGGCATAAGGTTGAATGAAGATTAGACAGCCTTGGTATTCTGCAATCCCAACACTCAGCTGCTGCGCCCATTGACTTCTTAGAAATATTTGGCTCCAGACACTTAGGGACCTCATTACGATGTCAGTGGGACCGACAGTGATGTGCCGTAGGTGTCGGTCTCACCTTCATCTATGTCTGCGGTCTGCCCGCCGCATTGCGTTGCGGTGGGCGGAGGCATCAGGCGGAGGGACCATCCGGGGCGTTTTTACGTCAGAAAACACAATAATACCCTAATGGCGGCGGAGCCAGGATCCGTTATTGGGATTATTATGACACTTTCCAATAGCCTTTTCATGTCGGCCTTTCTGACATGGAAAGGCTGTCGCAAAGTGTCTTTTGGGCCCCTAGCAGGGCCCCCTTCCCCGCTGGCCATCTGCTATGGGCTGGGGGGGGGCTCCTATGGTGCCCTCCTAAACATCCTTGCACCATCTGGCAGGCACCGTGAAGTGCCTGCCTGACAGTGCAGGAATTTTTTCCAAACATCCATTCTGCAATGGAGGCTTGTGCTGCAGGCATTTTCCGCCCGCCGCACAACCTTCTATTGTAGAATGGATGTTTCCGACCACCCTATCGGTGGTCGCATCCTAATTGTGAAGACAGAACCACCGACCTATGGTTGGGCGGTGCCATCCAACATCGTAATGAGGCCCTTATTCTTTTACAAATTAAGCCCTGGGTTGGGGCTGTCCTGGGCATTTGAGGCTGTGCCTGTGCATTTGAGTCTATGCATGAAAAGACTATATTTAGGTAACATAATTGTACTTTGGCATGTAGTGCCTTTACTGGAGAATACTATCGCAAACTCCAGGGCATATCCAGGCTGTATTCAAGGAATATCATGGCATAACCCTAGCGAATATATGGGTAGCAGCTGACATATATTTTTGGCTACTTCAGTAACTATTTGTCATTTGGCCTTTTCTCCTATTTCTTTTTCTTGAATGATGTCACTTTCTGTAATTCCTCAAGGCCATGCTATATCTCTTTGTCTGATGTCAGCCCAACTTTGATGGGGCAGAAATCAGATAAACCAAGCTAGTGAGCAGGGGTGGACCAGTAAAAAAAATTACTTTCTGACCTAGTCTCTGAAACAGAAATAAAAATCTTCTACTGAAGAAAGGTCCAAAACTTTGACTGTGAGGTCCCTCCGAACTAGATATGCTGGCTTCGAGCTCCTGTTAAAGCTGTTGGTTTTGACAGCCAAAGCTCTGAACAGGAACCAGTTGGATTGTTTTGGCTGCAGATAGTGCTTCTCCAGTCAGATAGATATGTCCCATCACCCTGGTCCAAGGTTTTACCTTTGGACTTAGTCCCTATTTTGAAAATCAAATTCTTCCAGTGGGGCAAGACTGGAAGCTGAAACTGGGCAGGGCTGCTTGAAGTTGGATACCTTTATTGAAAGGTCCTTTTAAACCTGTTTTCAGGGCAGCAAAATGCTCACAACAAAACAGAACTGGTTTTCTTGCCTGCCTAGGGTGCAAACTTTGAGTGCTAGTATCATCACCTGGTCCATTCTTCCATGAGGTGGAAAAAGTGACTAATCCCCACTATTCTTCAACTACTGGGAATGTTCCTTCTTGTCAGTCCTGCAACCCCTAGCTCCTTTGTGTATGCTTGTAAGCATCAGGTCTCTCACCAGCCAGGTCTCCTACAGGATTCAGTCCTCTGTGGTCAGCTTGGCTCTCTTGGAATCAGGAGTCCTTCTGCTTTTTTTGTTCCTGATGCAGTCAAACAGGAGAGCAACCACTTGACCCTTAAAGATTAGTTCCAGTCTATGGGTGCAAGCAGGAGTCAAAATAAACTGAATTCTGTAGTGAGTTATCTTTTTCAAGCAGGAATCAGGAGTCTCCTGTCCTGCAAGCAGGACTGTCTTCTTCAGGATTGTTCTAAGAATGTGGTGGAGGAGGTGTCGGATTTAATTTCTACATTAGTCAGTGACTGGAAATATTCTGTCAGTCAATCCCTTACTATTTTATCACTGCCCCCTGCTATCTTTTGCAGCAATTCCTCTTTGTTTTTCTATAAAAGTATTCAGGCACCCCTGTTTCAATATGGCAGAACCCTTCTGCAACCAGGCAGGCCTTTCTTTAGCTGCTTAATAATCCCCCTATCCTGGCAATGGAAAAGATAATCCATCCCTGATATAGCAAAGGCAATGAGGTTGGCTAAGGCTTCCCTTGTTTTGCCAGGTGTTTCTGTAAACTCCCAGATAACTAATCTGTGCTAAGACATTAGCAGCAAATAATACCCTTTCCTTCCTGGGCTCTGAGGAAGGCCATAGTCTTCTGATCCAAGGCCAGTAATTCTCCCAGCTAAGGGTGTGTATTACAGCTCTGGATAGATGATGAGTGTCAGAACTGGTTTTGAGTTCGTTTTGGCTCAGGCAGCCTAAAAATACATTTTTATAAAGTTACTTTTCCACCCAAGATATCAAAAATCTTTTAAATCAGAGTTTTGAAAATTAAGTAGGAGATAACTTTAAATGATTTTCTTGGCATTTTCCCAGGTAGAAGAATAAAGTTAAATATGTTAATAACACGAGGGGCGTGGCTAACCGCCGAGCATGGTGGACGAGTTCTAGCTGAGCTCCGGCCGGGCCCTCAATCCTGTCAATAACTATGCCATTGCGAGGCCATCCAGCAATTCAACCTGACTGGTGTTTGCCTGTAGCCCGGGGCCACACAGTGGGTGCAGGAAGAACTGTGGTACCGTCGGAGATGCCGGCATTTGCCAAAGCAACGTCACCGCTACAGCCCACACCACAAGGGCGGAGGCCGCCGCGACTCTCCGGCTCCGGCCGCGACTACACCGAAGAAAAAAACGAGTATGGTGCGCTGTTGCATTGCTGAGGCACACGCCGAACCACCCCGCCGACGCTGTGGCCGATTGCCCGGGCGGTGTAATTGAGAGCGGAGAGACCAACTTCGGACGAGAGGTCCCGTCGGAGGACGCCGGGCCGGAATCCCTGGAAGCGGGCTGCGGGAGTGGTCCCACCCTGAACGGCCGACCCTGTGGCTTCGGTTGCTGCCGCGGACTGGTCCTCGCTTGGCGTGCACAGCGAGGTGGCTCCAAATGTGGGAAATATGCCACAACTCTCTCTGGCCCTGGCAACAGACTTCCCATCTAGCCCTGGGAGCGGCCTGGATGGTGTATCGCCTGAGGTGCGGATCTGCTTGCTGGGGTGAGGCTGGCGGCTCTGTGGGGCCCACGAACATGGCAGCAGATGGAGCGGGTACGGATTAACGACAGCCAATGCGAGTAGACGAGCACAGATCCTGCAATTGAAGCGCGATTCCGAACCGGGGCCCGCCGAAACCTGGCCTCATCCATCTGGGCCGTATTAGAACGTGAGTAACGCAACCACTTAGTCCACACTGAGCCCTCGACCAGGTCTGGACCAACTGCATGCTGCGGCTCATTACCTGGGCTGCAAAATACCCCACTACCTACTGATGAGCCTGAGCTGCTGGAGACCCCCGCCAGCTACGGACGGTGGTAAGTGGGCGCAGGAGTACCCCGAGATCACGGGGCCCAGTGCTGCGGTTCTCAGTGGGCATCTGAGCAGGCTAGGGTGTAATGCGAAGCAAAACAAGGTGAGTGGGAAATTGTACACTAACTGCGCACTGTGATATGGACTAATATTCAATTCGCTACTGGGCTCCAACACACCTGGAGATGGGTCGCACTAGAGGAAAACAACCGGACCCACTTGCCTCCGGGGGACCTGAACACAACGAGCAGGACGATGCAGCCCATGCCCCTGATCTGGACTGCATTCTGCCGACTGCTCTAGGGAGCCCCCCAGATAAACTGGACTTAATTCTACAAGAAGTTCGCGATTCCAGGAAGGTGACTGAACACCAAATGAGCGCCCTAACCACAGGCTTCACACTTTTAAAAGCTGATCATGATAAAATAGCTGAGACTGTGAAAAATAACAAATTGCTTCTCACCGCGGTGCTACTACAGCATAAAGCTCATTCAGAACAGATTGAACAACTACGGCGCCAAATATCGGGCCTACAGGACAGAGTGGATGATGCTGAAGGGCGGGCACAGCGCAATAATGTGAGAATAGTGGGATTACCGGAACGCAGCAAAGGATCAAACCCAACCCAATTTATAGAACAATGGTTGCAGGACACGAATTCGCCGGAGGGTCTCACCGATTTATTCAGTGTGGAAAGGGCACAGAGAATCCCGTCGCGGCCCCTGAACGCTGGTGCACCGCCTAGGCCACTAATAGCATGAATACTCAATTACAAAGTTCGGGACACTTTACTACTATCCGCCAGAGAGAAAGCCCCGATTCAATATGAGAATAAACAGATCTCACTTTATCCAGATTTTACGTTAGCGGTACAGTGACAAAGAGCCTCATTCCAAGAGGTTAAAAAGACACTAAGAGTTCATAATTTGAAATATGCCCTCTTAATCCCAGCCCGTCTAAAAGTTATTTACGAGCAGAAATCCCACTTCTATGACAATCCAGAGGAGGCCACGGAGTGGATGGAGGTCACATCATCACTGAGTTCATCACAAAGATCGTCTCAGTCTACCAAGCAGAAACCGCGAAAACCACAGAAGTCAGGGAGTAAAAAGTCGAGCCGAAGGACGACGTTCCATCCAGACAAGAAGACAAGCCCATCTCCGGAGAAAATCATTGAAGGCCAGAAATTAGCAATACTAGCGGCAGCAGCATTGGATGACCAAGACGCAATCTCGATGGCTGACTCAATCGAATCCTCTGAAGACACTAATTTACATTCGGACTCCGAGAACAGTATGGCTCTCTTCCCTTCCATTACCTCACAGTTGGTAAATGACTATTTGGGGTAATACACTTGGCTGTGACTGCAGAGGTTTTGGACACCATTTGCAGGTAGAAAATACGCTAAATTATGTGCACACTGACCTAGTAATGTTATTCCATGGTACTAGATAGGGCCCGAGCTCGGCCAGCTATTTTAACAGTTCGGTGTGTTGCACCCATACACTCACAGCAGACCATGGTATCCACCTCCCCCATTGCAACTGCACGAACATATAAGTTGTTTGAGGTTTAATTCGTTTTTATAGTTTGGTCCTCTGCAGTTCTGAGGGGGAACCTTGAATTGGGAATTGTTAGGGGTTATCATAAAGCAGACTCACTCATGGGTAACTCCTCCATCTGTCATAAGTGCCACATAAGGACAAGTCTAAAACCACAACACCTACAAACAAATGGCTACACCAGGAAAATACACGGTAACGACCAGGAGTGTTAGAGGAATGGGGTCTGTACATAAGAGGCATAGGATATGGATCACTGACAGAATATAGAATGCCAAAATATCGACCTGTCAAAATATAGTGGATAAAATATAGAATGCCAAAATATCGAATTCCTATCTATAAACAGGTAAGTACAAAAATATCGAATCCAAAATATTGTTGTAATATAGGGGCACATTACGATGGCGGGCGGAAGCACAACCGCCGTGCTGGCGGATGCAAAAACCACCAGTTACCGCCGGCACGCAGCAGTCCACACGCCCGCACAATTACGATGCGAAAAGCAGGCCAAACACCGCCGGCAAGCCAGCAACACCGTCCGCCATCAAAGTGCGCCCGCACACGTAGCGGCGCAGCACAACTGACACACACCGTCCGACGAAACACGTCCCGCCCGGCGCATAAATTACGATGCCGCAAACAAACGGCTCCCACGGCTAAGAGACACCGCACGTGAAAGAGAGGCGGTAACACGGACGCAGAGCACGGACAACGAAGAAGCGGCACCCCGGGCATGAATCCAGCACTGCAGGCCCTTCCCATGCTTCTGCTGATGCACCACCAAGGACGCAACGTACCGCGGAGACGCAGGTAGGCACACACACAACAAGTGCACGCAAACAGCGCACACAGTGCAAGGGCGGAAAAAGCGGACAAACCCCCACCAGCGCGTGCACACTACACATCCACCATTGCATCCACATATGACACACAGGCCAAATCCTAACATCGCGGAACACATGTGTACACACCACCTGGGACTAGGAACCAACCACCCCGTCACGGCCCCAAAGCGCCGATGACGCCGCCACACATGCGCACAACGCAGAGGCCAACCGCAGCGCCATGCATGCGTCGCACACAGACACAGGGACACAACCAAGCAGCACACACATCAGCCCCACCCCGAACGCACATGACACGTGACAGGCCTGCCACAGACATGTCCCCAACGCCCAATTCACGGACAACACCCAACGCCACACAACCGACGCACACATGTCAGTGAAGACACGCAACTGCAGGACACACCCCAGTGTAACAAACATGGCGTAGCACACAGCGGCGGCAACACCAACTAGGAGAAGCAGGGCCCCTTCGGGAAGAGGAACGCCAGTACCACACTGGAAAACCCATACCACCCTGCACATATGAACAAGACACATGAAACGGAACACCAAAGAGCCCGGGGACCGACAACAGGTGGCCCAAGAATAACATCCACACACAAGGCCCAACGCAGAGCGGAAAGGCAGGCTGCCGCCCACACAAGGGAGAGCAGACAGCACTGAATGACCTTCCATTCCAACTCCGAAACCACAGCCCTACGACAGAAGCCGGTGAATACAGCCATTGACCAAGAATAGACCAACACAGGCATGCCGAGGAGACCGACCACAGGGCAGATAGCGCATATCACAGAAGCACACAACAGACGGGGAAGAAAGAAGAAAACACTCCCCCATGTCGGCCACATGCAAGTTAATTGGAAGGAGTCACACAGCACTGACCTTGAACTGTCTGAGAAGCATGTGGGAAGAGGGCCCGTGTCCTCCAAACAAGCCAACAGAACACAAGTCCTGTCTCCCTACGACTACACAGAGCTCACAGCAACCCCGGAGCGTGCACATTGCAGACTGCACACACAGCCGGAGCACGCCACCTCAACGAACCGCTGCGAAATGGCAACCGCAACACACCTACCCAACTACGCCGAACAGCTCAAGCTGTACAAAACCAACACGATACATACATTGGGATGCGATCTCCTGTCCCTGCTGAACGTAAGTTACCGACTGACTTACCGCATCACATTGTTCAGCTGCGTCATGCCCGTCTTCTACTGTCGGAGGTGTCCCTACCAGCATCCCGTCGAGATATGCCTCTCCAACCCGGCATGTCTGAAGGCGGACCTGCTACCACTACTCCTCCCTCTGGACGCACACGACAGGGCCTGCTCTGCCTATGGGGGCATGGCGTATGTGGCCAACATCGCACCCGCACTGAAATGGAACCACTGTGCCTCCACACGACGGATCATCGAGAACAGCTACATCGAATGTCACCCAGCATGCCCCATCATGGTCCTCCAAGGGACAACCTACGAACAACACCTTGACAGCCACCATCCGCTTCATTGGCTGGCAAACATGTACACCACCAATGACATGGAAGCCCTGCTGGACGGCATCGCATACCTGACAACCTGTAAATACGTCGGACCACAACGCAGGTTCCCCGAGTGACCTATGAAGTCCAACCCCGCACCCATGCTCAGCTTCCGCACGGACTGGCCAGTCACCACCACAACAGCCATACCAAACGACCGGCAACTGTAACCACACCATCAACGACATCGCCATGACATCGGATATGACCAGGACATGCACACTGTTCCCCATCACATCCAGGAACACCGCATGCATCGTGGGAGGCAGTGGCATGGGCTCTGTGTATCGCACCCACATGGACGGAACTGCACGAACAACCAGGACACGACATGGATCCAGCGCACATGGACACACACACCGCTCAGTGGACATGAATAGGTCGCCTGGAGTCTGTGGGTGCTGCACCCCTCCCACCCCCGCCCCGGGAATCCCATACCAGGACCTTTGCATGGACGACAAGTGCATACAACAACAACACGACCCCAGTGACTGTGACATGTCCAGTAACCACCACAGTGCAACAACAAGTGGCACGCCGCTGCATGCACGCAAGCACATGCCCTGATGTCATCTCACATGCACGCGTGCATGAGGAACAACTGCAGCAAACCTGTCACATGGAACTGAGATGGACTGTGCCCATGATGCCGAGCGGTCTGGTAGGCTACATGTATACCGTCTGTGTCAAAGTCCGCAGCTCCGCAGCTATACGTAAATGTACATTAGCACAGCCTTGGCCAAGCAGATGTAACTCTGAAGCCCACATCCCACATGCAACAGCTAATCACATGTAACCCTACACCCTATCCCATTTGTAATCATGCTCAGTATATCCTCAACATGTATCCCGCTGCCAGTAGTGTCCACTATACTGCATCACAGAGGACAGAAGACTCAATATAATGTTTGAAACCAAAACTGTCTCCGCTGACTCATTTCACAAGTACGAATGAGAGAGGATGAGAGTATGTGAAGTACACGGCAGTCGTGACATGACCATGTAGTCCACTGGTATTGGATGTCAACGCAAATGAGTAGCACTACTGTGGAAGACACACATGTGTCGTGTGAAGTCGTATGGACGCAGTGCTCAGGTGGGTGGGTGCGACGGGTAGATGCGCACATGACAAGTTGGAGCACGCCGTGTTGGGAGGGGTCATGAACAGTACACCACCGCTTCCCAGGGCATTGTGAGAGGACACCTGTCGGGGGAGTGAACACGTGTGTGCACAGCAGCCGGGCACACGTACAAAGCGGTACCAGGCGCACCTCAGCCCACCCTCTGTGGACAAGCTGGATCCTGTTGTGCGCCCGCCATGCCCCTTGACAAGGCACACACAGCCCCAGTCGACCAGGTGTAACCCCAACATAGTCAATCCGCACAGGCGATACAGGGCACGGGATGGCAGTGGAGCATGGTGTGTGAGAGGTCTCCTCGCGCTCCTCCTGGACATATCACGCAGGCAATAGAACCTCAACGTCTAGCATGGCACAAGTCAGATGGAAGTGTCGGGGGACGCACCACAGCACGAGCAGCACTGACGTCACGGGAGGTGGCTCGCACCATCCCATCCATTGCCCATCATACCAACCACGCCACATGCCATTGCGACTAAGTGCAAGCGCGTGCGCCACCACCCCCGAGCCCTCCCCAGAGAGGCCAAAGAGTGAATGTGTGGGCCATCAGCCACAGACGGACGCGGCCTGGCCGCAAGGGCAGCCACAGCCACTGGGTGTCGCAGGTGGCGGATCCGGAAGGCGAAGACTGTGATGCATAGTCCATGCAGGCCGGGTCTCCATTTGGGGCACCACGCAGGTGGACGGCGACCCGCCACACATCATACCCTGAGACAGCCCACTCGTGCAACTGGACCCACACATACACTCCTTGCCCTCTCTGGTGCAAGCTTGGGGCTGCCTGTGCAAGCGCTAGCCTCGCAGGTGAGCATGCATATTGGGGGGCGAGGGGAGGACATGAGGGCTGGGGCGAAGATGACTGTATCACTGTCAGTTAGTACAAGGGATGACCCAGATGTGGAAAGGAAGAGACGTGTCCCGTGTGTACTGCAACTAGTCGCCAATCCAACTACCCCCCATGTCCGGAATGTAAGCCCGCACCTAGGCCCGCCCATCCGCCACATCGAACATACCACCAGCACGACAACCTTCCCATTCGAAACACTGACTGGGGGTGGCGACCAGTGAACAATCATGTGTAGCCTACCCACGCGTACATGTGGGCCCTCCATGATCCATGTCACCTGCGGCAAAGACATGACATGCGCAATGAGGGAAGTGAGGAGAGCTGTCCGCCCCACGCGCAGAAGGTGCATCAGCTCCACAGACCCAGCAGCGAGTCCAGCAGGGGTCACATGTGCAGGGGCAGCTGTGCCTGGTGTGAAGGCACATGCATATAGACAGCACATCGACCAATGTGTAGTCTGCTCACATCCACAGTCCATCATCATGCGGACATAGGAATTGAACACAGGGCAACACATCTTAGTTGGTGCACCCACCGTGACCAACAATGCGCAATCATCGACGTACCCGCCCTGTGCATGGCCCCCCACCCAACGGAGGCACATCCAGTGCCACCATCCCACACACACAAGCCTTCCACGGAACATGCTGTGTCCAATGGTCAGTACAGAGTCAGCGCCCATCTGGTGGATCCTGAACAGAAGACACATGCACACACATGCCAGCTCCCACTATGTACGTCTGCCACCTGGCACGTGCAATGTAACCTCTCACCTGTGACGTGTGACTGCAAGCACACAGCCGTCTTGGCATGGGGCTGTCAATGTGGACACCAGTCAATGTTTCGGGAGCTGTGATCCGTACAGTGCTGTACATAGGGTGCAGTGCTGACACCTACTACTGTCTCATATCCCCTCGTGCCACAGGTCCCACTTGTATTGGCCGCTCAGCCCGTGCCCACATCGTCGTCGTCGTCGTGTGCCATACTCATCCAGCCTCGGAAGCAGTTCCATGCTCAGCAGACACTCATGTTGCCGTGGCGTTGCCGCTTGACGAATATGCAGTCAGTCCCCATCAGCACGCCCCGCAAGTCATTGGGGCCTAGATCCCCATGTGCATGCACATGGCAGTGGTATGTCTCACTTGCCATTGCCATTGTTGGGAGACCTGTGTAAGTGTATTGTGGCCGTGCCGTCCCAGCTTGACAGCTGGGCTGTGGCTCATGTGCTTGCTCAGTCATGTCAGTGATGTGTATGCGAAATTGCTATGTGCCGTGTTGCTCTGACATGTGTCCTCTGCCATTTAACCCAGGCGGAGACCGAACATTGACCGCCCATACCAATTGCTGGCGGACATGGACGATACAGAGGTAATCAGGAAGTTTCGGCTGGACAGGCCAACTCTGCATCGACTGTGTGCCATGTTAGAGCCCCATCTCCGTCCCCGCAGGGTGTATCCGACTGCTGTCACCCCCACGGCTAAGGTGATGGCCGCCATGCATTTCTTCGCCACTGGGTCATTCCAGCACACAGTGGGCAGTGGAGGAGGGATGTCCCAGCCCATGTTCAGCAAGGTGCTGAGGGATGTACTGGCAGCCATGATGCTGTACCGGAACAGGTACATCAGATTCCCCAGGGCTCGTGAATTGGCGGCAGTGAAGGGTGCATTCTATGCCCTTGGCAGAATCCCACACGTCGTGGGAGCCATTGACTGCACACATGTTGGCCTTGTTCCACCACAGGCCACTGAGCACCTGTACCGCAACAGGAAGCACACGCACTCCCTGAATGTGCAAGTGGTGTGCCTTGCGGACATGGTGATCACCCACGTGTGTGCCAAGTTTCCAGGCTCGGCACATGACGCACACATAATGCGCAACAGCATCTTGCCACGACTGATGGCCAATCTGCAACAGGATCGTGGCTGTATTGTCGGTGAGTATGTGGAGTGGTGTAGCGTGCTGGTTGTGCGATGCTGTCCCCTGTCCAGTTGGAATAGCAACGGTTCTCTGTGTCCCTCACACCCAGGTGACTCTGCGTATCCGAATGGGGCATGGCTGCTCAGTCCATTGAGGAATCCTCGCACCCCAGCAGACGATCGATACAATGAGGCACATGGGAGGACCAGACGTGTGGTCGAGCGTACCTTTGGCCTCCTCAAGTCCAGGTTCAGGTGCCTGGACCGCACCGAGGGTGCACTGGCGTACTCCCCACAGAAGGTGTGCCAGATAGTGGTGGCGTGCTGCATGCTGCACAATCTGGCCATTCGGAAGCAGATCCCCCTCATTGTGGATGACGGAGATCAACCAGGGCCCCAGCCCGCAGACCAGGACAGCTCGAGTGAGGTGGACAGCGGAGAGGAGGAAGCTGGGAATGTGCGCCAGCAGCTCATCGCCCGCTACTTCACTTGACGGTGAGTGTCCATGTACGACGGATGATGTGTCTGTATCTGTGCAGGTGTGTGTGTGCTGTGTCAGGGTGGCCGTATGTTCACTGCGTGCAGTGTGTCAACGCTCCATGGCCAGGGTAGTATGCCACTGTTGGTGACTGTGGCATTGTGCCCTATTGCTCTGTGCGATGTGTGTACATTGCTTGTAGTTGTTGACATGTACTGTGTGATGGGTGTGTGACACACTCATTGAATGTGCTCCTGTTCTGTCTCCCACCCCTAGGTCCCTACAGGCCCTCCGGATTCCATTGCCATGCCACGCATCAGGTGCCTTTCCGCCCAAGGTGGCCGTTGTATTCCGTACAAATAAAACACAGGGCACAAACAGCAGTTAGTGAAAAAGGTGCATTTATTACAAACTGTGACATGTGATTGTGTGTAAGGTGATGACAAAAGTGGTGCATGCAGTGACAATGAGCTGTCGGTCATGGCTGCGTGATGATCAGGGTGTACCCACTGGTTCTATGTCCATAGTCCAACACACACATGCCATCCAGCTGGCTGTGTGGAGTGGGATCGTAGAGCAAGTCAATGCAGTGGCTGGTCAAGGAAGGCTGGCGGAAGGCTGGCTGGCTGCCTCACTTGCGACTGGAGCGTGCGAAGTCCTCCCGGGAGATCTGTTTCCTCTTCGGACGGCCCCTTCCACGTTTGGGAGGGGGTGTGTGGTGGCGACCTGCTGGTGGTGGGTGAGGTGTGCTCACTGGCTGTGGACGCAGGGGAAGTGGACACTGCTGCCCGACCCTGCGCCCTAGCAGGTGGTGGCGGAGGTGGTGTTGCTGGCCTTGCCTGTGACCCCACCGCCACCACCAGCTGGCCCATGAGGTCCACGAGTTGGTCCATACGGGACACGAATTGGCCCATATGGGCGTCCATGGACCTCAGCACCCCCAGCACCTCCCGCGTGTCAGTAGCAGACCTGGCCCATTGTCCTTGGGCCTCTTCATAGGCCCCAAGGACTCTGGCCATTTGAGGCAGGGCATGGCTCCCAGGGGAGGCTGGCGTTTCCCTGACCCTGCTCCTCCTACCAGTCCTGCTGCCACCGGCCTGCCCACTAGCCACATTGCACACCACGGTCCTCGCTGTGGCTCCCAGGGTGGATCCAGTCGGCCGGGCCACCACCTGCGCTGGGGCTGGTGCCAGCGAAGACGTGGTGGTGGTGGTGGCGGTGGTGGTCGGTGCGGCGATGGTGGCGGTTGCGGCAGTGGTAGTGGCCGCAATGACCGTGGGTGTGGCCGCAACGACAGTGGCAGCAGGGGACTGGGACTGTTCAGCATCCCTGGATGATGGGTTGGTGGGTAGGAGGGGTCCTGGGGAGCGGCTGGGCCCTGCCACGCCAGATGGGCCAGCTTGGTGGTCCGTGTCCGAAGAGGAGGACAGATCCTCCAGATCCGTGTGTCCTCGTTGGGGGCTTGTGGGCTGGCTGTGCTGGCTGCTGTCTCCATCCCCAGCATCCAGCAGTTCGTCACCTGTGGAGAGAATGAGATTTGTTATTGTGTTGCACCTGGCGAAGTATGTATTAGTCGTCTGACATTGGCAGTTCGTGCAATCTCGTACATGGGTTTCCCGGAGGCGAGTGTGTGGCTGTGGCATCTGTAGTTGTGTGTGCTAGGCAATGGGACTGTGTGCTGTGCACATGTGGCATGGGACGGATTGGCCATGCCGATGGGTGTGTTGCTGTGCCCCTACTCATTGTGACTCTGGTGTATGCGGGCTCCTGGCCCATCCTGGGTCTGGTTTGTACTTTGCATTTGGGGTTCATATGGAACGCTTAGGAACGCATATGGCAACATGGGGGCCATGCCCCAGATTCGCATTTGGGAGGGGATATGCACTTGGGGTTCAAATGGAACGCTTAGGAACGCATATGGCAACATGGGGGCCATGCCCCAGATTCGCATTTGGGAGGGGATATGCATTTGGGGTTCAAATGGAACGCTTAGGAACGCATATGGCAACATGGGGGCCATGCCCCAGATTCGCATTTGGGAGGGGATATGCATTTGGGGTTCAAATGGAACGCTTAGGAACGCATATGGCAACATGGGGGCCATGCCCCAGATTCGCATTTGGGAGGGGATATGCTTTTGGGGTACATGCTGTGAGCCATGGGTGCCGAACGTGACATGTGTTGTGGCAGCATGACAGTGCATGGTCTGAGGTGTGTGCATGCCTGACATGGCCTGCATATTTGCTGTCTGTTGTGGTTACTGGACATGGCATTGGACGCATCGTTATGAGTGAGTGATAGTTGTGTGCCAGCCAACGTATTGCAGTTGTCCCATCTCCTTGGTGTGCGTGCTGCCCTGTGCCATGTGCATCACTGCAGTGCTCGGGGGGTGTGGCCCATGTTGTGTGTTGTTGCTCACAGTGTGTCGTGCGCTTAATTGACTTCTGGCACATGGTTGGTCATGGGCATGTGTCTTAGCGTGACTGCTGTATGTGTGGCAGCTGTGCGGATGACATGCCTTTCATGAGACTGGGGCTGACGGATGGGATGGATGGTATGTTGTATGTGCATGGTGTGTCTGTGAGTTTGATGGGTTCAGTGGTGTTCGTGTGCATTTATGTTGTTCCGCTCTGTTGCGTCTAGTGTTGTTTGTCTTACATAGGCGTAGTTGTGGGGTGTGGGGTTGACAGGCAGTGGGGGCTACATGGACAGGACTTCAATGGTGTTTCGGTTGTGTGTGATGAGTTGCACAGTGGCTGCCGTGTGGGACTATATTCAGTGTGGCTTGTGCATGCAGACGTGGCTCCTTGGGTGTTGCAATGTCTGTGATGGGTCATGTGGGGTGTGAGTCTGTTGTTCATGTCCGTGTGCACATTGTTCACTTGTTCGTGACGGTGGGCGGTGCTGCGTGTTCGTCTGCTACGTGACATGTCCCATGTGTTGGTGGTGTTATGGTCCTCATGCCTCCAGTAATCCAGCCCTGTCCAGTTTCCCACCTGCAAGTTGTTCGTGCGTGCACTGTACTGGATGCCACATGGCTCTAAGCGGGGGTGCTCCATGTTGCAGGTCTGTGGGGGTGGGGGGGTGTTGTGGGTCGTGGGGGTGGCTGTACACCCACTGACACCGATTGCTGTGGACCGTGATGTCTGCCTTTCGGCTGTCGTTGTGCACTGCGGTGGCTGACACGTGGCTGTGGGGTGTGGGGGATGCTCCTCCTTGCTGTGCTGTGGGACTGGGGCCTGGTGTGTGTTGTACTTGGGCTGTCCACCGTCCCACCCACTGCACTTTGTGTTCCTGCCACTTACCTGTTACTTGTCGGTTAGTGCAGCTGTGGCGGACACATGGGTGTGGTGGGTGCTCGTTGTGGCGCTTCTGGCATATTTGGGGACCTGTTGGTGGTTACGTGGCTGGCTTAGTGTACACATGTCCCCACGCATCTTACAGTTGTTCGGTTTGGGCTGTGTGTGGTAGTGTCTGTTGCATGTGTGTGTGATGTGTTGTGTATTGTGTGCTGGACATGGGGGTGTTTGTCCCTGGGAGCTGTGGCATGGTAGTTGCGCATGTGAGTACATAGCGGTGTGCTGGTATACATTAGTTTGTACTTACCAGCCTCCACTCCCCCTGCTAATCCGGCGAGGATCTCCGGATGGATTACGACTCGCACCTTCTCCTCCCACGCTTTGTAGGTCTTAAAGAGCGCGGGATTCCCTCCGCCAGTGACGGCAGCCAGCTCTCTGTTTTTGCCCTCCTTCTTCTTGACCAGGCTCTTGACGTCATTCCAACGTTTGTTAATCTCGACTCTGTTCCTGGGCAGGGTCCCGACTGCATTGACCTGGTCTACGATCCGGTTCCACATTCTGTTTCTGGTGGCTAGTGGTGTGTGCTGGACCATGTTCCCATAGATTTGTGGGTACACCTTGATGATCTCGTCGACCATGACCGTCAGCTCCATGGGCGTGAACTTGGGCATCCTTTGTGGTGCCATGGTGTTTGTGGTGCTGGTGCGGTGTGTGTTGTGTAATGTGCAGGGGGTTTGTGGTGCCGGGGTGGTGGTGGTGGTGGTGGTGGTGGTGTTTGGTGGTGGTGGTGGTGGTGGTGGTGGTGGTAGTGATGTGTGCGTTTCTGTGGTGTGCTGCTGTCCTTGCTGTGTCACTGTGTCCTCTCCTCTCCTCTCTGGTTTGCAATGTAGCAAGGGGTTGTGGTCTGTGGGAGTGCTGCTTTTGTACTCACCTATGTGGGTGTGTCCTCATGGTCTGTTGTTTTCAGGTGTGTTGTGTCTGGGGTTCTGGCCTTTGTATTTTTTGTTTGTCCGGGGGGTGTTTTCGGGATGTGTACTGTGCTTGTGTATTTGTGCGTGCCTTGCTGTGTGGACTTGTTGGCCATGTTGTGTGCTATTGGTTTTGTGTGCGGATGGTTTCTGTGCAGGTACGTTGGCGCCATGGCTTCTGCCGTGTCGATTCTCATCGGCGTTGTTTGCGCTGGCGGGCGGTATATTTGTGGTTTTTCCGCGCTCATGGCGGTGCGATCGTAATTTCACGTGCGGTGTGTCGGCCGTGTGGGCGGGCGGTTTTGTGTTGTCGTGCGTGTTTCCGTCCGTGGCGGGCGGTTTGACTCCGACTCGGACGTTGGCGGGCGGTATTTTGTGTGATTTTTCCGCCGATGGCGGTTTTCGGTTTGTGTAATCGTAATGGCGTGGTCGGTGTTCAGGCGGTGTGTGCGGGCGGATTTTTGCCGCTTCCATGCCTGGCGGATTTATTTACGCCGGGTATCGTAATGGGCCCCATAGTTTGTTAAAATATCGAATTTTTTAAATGTATTAAAAGTAATGTAAAATTAATAAAATAATAAATATAATTAACTGAAACATACTTAAAAATACTTAAATAACCTTAAAATTAATAAATAATTAATGTAAGTTATAAAAAAATAAACATACATTTTTATTTTTTAATACATATATATATTAACTTAATATTAATAAAAAATATTCAATATTTTTAGCGTAGGATAGCGTGAGGGTAAAATTTACTATTATCACTCCAGAGAGTGCAACAGTAAGGAAAGCGTTGGATAGCGTAGGGGTAAAAATTACTATTTCCACTCCAGTGAGTGCAACAGTAAGGAAAGCGTTGGATAGCGTAGGGGTAAAAATTACTATTCCCACTCCAGAGAGTGCAACAGTAAGGAAAGCGTTGGATAGCGGAGGGGTAAAATTACTATTCCCACTCCAGTGAGTGCAACAGTAGGGAAAGCGTTGGATAGCGTAGGGGTAAAAATTACTTTTCCCACTCCAGAGAGTGCAACAGTAGGGAAAGCGTTGGATAGCGGGAGGGTAAAAATTACTATTCCCACTCCAGTGAGTGCAACAGTAGGGAAAGCGTTGGATAGCGGGAGGGTAAAAATAACTATTCCCACTCCAGTGAGTGCAACAGTAGGGAAAGCGTTGGATAGCGTGGAGGGTAAAAATTACTATTCCCACTCCAGTAAGTGCAACAGTAGGGAAAGCATTGGATAGCGTAGGGGTAAAAATTACTATTCCGACTCCAGTGAGTGCAACAGTAGGGAAAGCGTTGGATAGCGTAGGGGTAAAAATTACTATTCCAACTCCAGTGACTGCAACAGTAGGGAAAGCGTTGGATAGCGTAGGGGTAAAAATTACTATTCCAACTCCAGTGACTGCAACAGTAGGGAAAGCGTTGGATAGCGTAGGGGTAAAAATTACTATTCCCACTCCAGTGAGTGCAACAGTAGGGAAAGTAATGATTTAATATTTAAATAAAAATAAATTAATTATCAATACCAATAAAAAATTAATTACAATTAACTACCAATTACAAAATATTTAATAATTAATTAATTATAAATACCAATAAATATTATTTATTAAAAATTAATTACCTATTAATAATTAATCAACAACCAATTAATTTTCAATACCAAAAATGTAATAAGTAATAAAAAATTACCAATTAATAATTAATTAACAATAAATTAATCAATACACTAAAAGAATTTCAATAATTACTTAATTACAATTAAATTACTTCCCACCCTATTCCCCTATAAACCCACAACCCGCTCCAAATAATAAATTAATACAATTAACATAATTATCAATTAATCAATTAATAAAAATTAATTACCAATTAATAAAAATTTATTACCAATTAATAATTAATTAACAATAAATTAATTATCAATACCAATAAATAAAAATAAATATTTTCTTAATTACAATTAAATTACTTCCCACCCTATTCCCCTATAAACCTACAACCCACTACAGAACTAAAACGCAAAATTAAATTAAAAATAATTAATAATTCCTAAAAATTAATATTTAATTTACTATAATTAAATTACTTCCCACCCTATTCCCCTATAAACCCACAACCCGCTACAGAATTAAATTACGCAAAAATAATTTTACATAAATTTCGTAACTTTAAAAAATATTAAACATACATTACAAAAATAATATACATTTTTAACTCATATACTAACATACTAAACACTTACAAAAATTCGATATTATTAAAAATTCGATATTTTTTAATGCCTATATTATGTACTTCTATATTTTGAAAATCGATATTACTTACCTTCATTTCGATATTATTAACCACTATATTATGTCCATTCGATATTATGTCCATTCTATATTTTGAATTCGATATTCTGTCCATTCTATATATTTTTTTCGATATTATGTCTATTTACCCCTTATCCTATGACCAATGGGTGAGGGATGGTATTGGGGATGATGAGGGAGAAAAGATACCTCAGTTCGTTCCATTCAGTGACGCGCAGCTTATATGGACCCAAACGGATGCTGAGAACGACAACGTGCTAAATGCAGCGGTCCCCCCTGAAATCAGAGCCATTAAAGAGCCCCTCTTCGTTGACCCCTCTGTGCCTGGAGTCACCAGGTACAATTTGCGTCCTCGGGTGAAGGACAGTGCACCAGATTAGTTAGGGATGGACTGTGCAAGTCAGGGTGTACTTTGTCAATAGTACCAACGGTGTTAGTTTAGGGTGAGGCGAGATTGGTGCATTGTTCTGACATTGGACAGGATAGATCGAACGTGCTCCCTTGGAGGGGGGTACATTATCCTGTGCAATGTGGGATTCTTCGAGAGCTAGGACTGAGCAGCTCCACCGCCGGTGCTCAAAAGCGCCAACGTTGATGAACAATAGGAGCCTGTACCAGTGAGGCTCAGACGGACACTGGGAACAATTGCCCTTGTTATTACTTTTACTACATCCCCCTTTTGCTTCATAATGTATCCGTTTGGTCGGCCTATTAATGAGGAAGAACAGCCATTTTCACCTCCGCGTCCAGTGCAGGGTTGGTCCACAAAAAGTAAAATAGTTTTTGCATCAATAGTTGCGATTGCATTAATAATTGTATTTGGAACATCCTGGTTTTTGGAGGAGAGGTATCCTGTACATTCCTTGGTTGGTACAACACCCATTCCCCCTGAACAAATTTTTATTACTTTGGCCCCTCACAAAGGAGAGCACCGAAAGTCTTATACAGATAATGTTTTTATACAAATGTTGCATCAGGCTCATGACGTGTTCAATACAACAAATTGTTGGGTTTGTGGATTGCTGCCCTCAGTGACTCATAAAAGTGATAATTTGCTGTCCATGCCTTTGTCATATCTAGGCAGTTGTGAGGACTGGTTTGAATTGTTCGTCATGGTACACTACCATTTCCACCACTCCCCTCAGTTTAGGACCCCTGCTGATTCTCGCACTGTGACTGATTACATATGTTTTCATCATGGGTTTACTCCTATAGGTAAGGCAGGACAAAACATTTCTGGTACTTTGTCCCCAAACTCCTGTATGAGCAAATATGACAAGGTGAAGAATAGCACATGGCTTCAAATGGAAATGGCTGATTTCCAGAAGTTTAACACCTCTGAGTACTTCCAATCCTTCCAGGACCGTAATGTCACTAAGGACAAACCAATGCCGGTGTCTGTGGTCAGCTCAGCAGCTGCTTTCTGTGTCCAGGGGAGGGGGGAGCTAGAGGTGGGAGAAAGTAAATGCAATTTCACCTACCCACTCAGCACGATTAATGGTCCTCCTTTGATCTTACCCCCTAATGTCTATTTTGTCTGTGGATCCCAAGCTTGTGTCTGGCTTCCTAGGGGATGGTCAGGTAGATTTTACCTCTCTTTTCTTCTTCCCCCGGTGTATGTTGCTCCACCCACTTACCATAAAGATCATCAGCTGCAGCGTAGGAGTGTATACGTGCCCCGAGTTAGAAGGGTCATTGACACGAAAGATATAGATCAGAAAGATACCACCTTACAACAGCTTGAGGATGCCATGAAGGGTATCATACCTTTTTAGGGCCCCATGTCCAATAGCCTTAACATTTGTCGGTTAACTAGGGTTGCTGAAGGGGTTATTAATACAACAGCTGGTATATTGACAAACATCACTGCTGAACTTCAGGCCACACGGTTAGTTACCTTGCAGAACCGGATGGTGTTAGATGTTATACTTACAGATAGGGGTGGGGCCTGTCGTCTCATTGGCAGTAGCTGTTGTGTGTACATACCTGACCATGCCCCCAATGTGTATGCTGCCATACAGAAATTGCATAGACTCTCATCTGACATACACCAAGAAAATGGTACTTGGGCTCTCTCTAGGTGGTTCTGGGGTATGTTCACGTCCTGGGTTGGAAGTTCCTGATCTATCTAGCTGTGATTGCTGGTATTTTCTTCACATGTTGTCTTTGCATACACTGTCTCCCGGCCTACTGCACTTTTTGTATAAGTGTTCTCACCCCTAAACCGAAAAAGCCAGCTCCTGACACTAGTGCTGCCATAATGTTGCAAAAAGACATTGCCGACATGATGCAGATTGACTAGGGCATTTTTGGTTCTACATCATCCCTTGCAACGTCTATTCCCGATACTGAGTATATGGATAATTCTGAGTGTTGATGTCTTTTGTTTCTCTGCATATTACATCTTTTCCGTTCCCAATTTTAAAATGGTTTAGCAAATGCTAAAAGGAGGGTCTGATAGAATTAAAATGTTTTGCCACCCTGCTTGTGTTTTGTTTTCATGTTAAGTTAGCATTCACGGCACCATTTTATGTTCAGCTGCCATTTTGAATCATGTCGTTAGCTACGTACTCCCTGACTCGAGAAGTAGGCTGTGGAAATGTTAATTTCTCCAAGGTTAGGCCTTGCTCTGCTAATGAATATCCTGTTCTTATTAATGCATTCCTTTCCCATAGATAGAGGCTTTCTCCCACTAGCCTAGCGATAGACACAAACAGAACGACCTTGGCAATAAGATAATGTGTGCCCGGTCTCCGAGTCAAGACCTGTCTTACTGTACTTCTTTGTTTTAGCTGCACCTGCTAGTAGATTTCCATTAGGGGCGGGACATTCGTGGTTCAGAAACATACAAAATGTATCTCTATGTGTGGTGAAGTCAGTCCCTCTGCAGCAATCCCAGGAGGCTGGTCAGACTGGACTCCGCTCGAGTGTACCTGAATAAAACATACTTGGTTTGTATTCTCTACTGTCTGACTGACTCTTCATTTGTATGGAAGGCTGAGAGGTGGTTGCGAGTGACCCGGGAGGCCCTAATCGGGTCACTTCCTTCATGTATTTATTAGTTCTTGCTGCAACACAGCTTTAGCTTGGCAGAACTTCATGTCAGCAGACAACACACACAACTTTCAACACACATAACATTTAGAATGGGGCTGTAAGTCATCCTTTTTGGCCACTAGCTTGTTCAGGGGTTCTCCCATCAGGCATTCACTCAACAGCGTATGTTTTGGCTCATCTCACAGCATTTCATAAGTGTGTACATTACTTCCGGCAGTTGAATCGTGATGAGTAGATGTGTTAAAAGTCATTCTTTTATTTATTTTATATTTGGTGTTTGAGGAATGATTTATTTCGTCCTTTTCTGATATTGTCATGTGTTTTGTGCTGCATGTTTTGCAGCATGAATTATTTCAGACGTGCTGTACTGTAATGTTTGAAGCCGCAGCATTTTTTCAGCGGCATTGCCACCCACAGCAACAGAGTCAAGGGAGAGGAGACCAGGTCATTGCCCCCTCACCCCCATGGGTCACAACCCCGTCCCAGTGACTGTCTGCATTAGCATTCTCTCCAAGTCTGATTCATATATGGCTGATCTCTGTCTAGAGTGGCATAAGAGGTGAAAAACTGTGGAGTGGAATACAGACCCAAGCGATCACCAGTGGCTGAGATTAATTCAAGCATTCCTTCCATCAACTTGTTTTTTTCAGAAACTTTTATGAATGCTTGACCGGTAAGGTATTAGCATCTTGTTTTTCTTAATTTGCAATGAGTTGGTCAACTACAATTATTTTTCTTAGTTGTGGTTGGTGACACCCTGTAAATGGAGAGTTGATTAAGCTTATCATGAGATTTGTTTAGCAAGGGAATTAATTCCCTACATATGAAAGAATTTAGAAAGCTAACTTTTATTAAGGAGGTATTTGTTAGTTTGCATGATAATTTGCTAAAGGGCTGAAAGTTGTTTTGATGATTGTAGCCTGGTTGATATCATGATGGAAGAAATTATGCTTTGA
This sequence comes from Calotriton arnoldi, assembly GCA_963921515.1. Taxonomy (NCBI): domain Eukaryota; kingdom Metazoa; phylum Chordata; class Amphibia; order Caudata; family Salamandridae; genus Calotriton; species Calotriton arnoldi. Next base: position 605,791 of record CAWUFW010004448.1, on the reverse strand, counting down.
TATATTGATATTTTGATGAGCTTATTGAGGCGTTCTACCAATGTTAATTACAATTTATGCTATTAATTGTTAGGGATCAAAAAACAGATTCTTCAAGTAGGGGTGTGGTTTTGTTGTGATCGATTATCTAACTAGAGTAATTGTAGGTGCTATGCTGATGGAGAATTGCAATTGATTTTCCCGATGTGGAATAATCCATTTAATCTGTTCAATAAATTATGCAGCTTGATTTTTAAATAATGATCGATAGCAGTGATGACAATGAGCTGATATTTCTTCCTCACATCCATTAATGCAGAGTGTTTTTTTTTTTTTTTTGATATCCTCTTTTCCTAGAGATTCGAAATTTCTTTCCTCTTTGAGAACAAATCATAGTAAAGTCATGAGTCTCACGTCATATATGTGAAATTCGCCCTTTTAATGGAAGTAAGTTATTCAACTACTTTTTGTATTGTGTTATTGAGGCTGGGAATGTTGTATTAATGTCTTGGTAATTGCTTTGATGCCTGCATTCCATTTAGAACTTTAGATAATGTATTTCTACCTCTGTATGCCAGTGTGACGTTTAGGAAATTACCATCATCTTCATTCTCAATTCTCTACAAATGTAGGATGAACTTTTTGAACTTGAAATATAATACAGGATTAACCTTAATGTTTTATCATTCACCATGCTCTCCCACAATCTGGAAAAGAAGAAAAGATATGGAGAAACAAAAAAAAATGAGCAAAGTCTTTTCTTGGAAAGACGCTCATTGTGCTGTGTCTAATAGTGGTGTGAGTGGTAACAGTAGTTCAGAGTATTTCCTAACTCCAAATATATTGTTAGTCATCCACCACTCTGTGCTTTCTTTAATTTTCCAACCATTACTGGTATCCTATGTCTACCCATGCACACACCACGGAGAACCGTCTCCTTCTAGACAAGCCAATATGCCAGTAACTACATCCAGGAGGGGTATACCAGACAAATATACACCTAATATTGTGCTCTACTAAAATAAAATAAAGCATGATACAGTACAATATACTATAGTAGAGTAAACTTTTAAATACAGTTATGAACATACTCACGGCCACAATTATCTTCCTTCCTCCCAAAGTGTTCTAACAAGATGGCCTCACCAAGTGGGCATGAACAGAAATTACCAGTCGAAAAAGCGTTTCAGTCACTCACCCAACAGGGCAGTGGGAAACTATACCTAGTGTTCTTATTTAACACAGCTGGCCTTAAAGTATGTCCAGGATCTAAAAAACAATCCCAAATATTAGTAAAAACACCAATTGGCCATTAAATCTGTAGTGCAATCTCTAATGGCCCACCATAACTCCCATCTTCTTGAACCAGTCCACTTTAGGTGGCCAAAATTGTGAATTTCCACCCCATTAATGTTCACATATTTACCTCTGCTAGGAGTCTTGCAAACCACAGACTCCAATGTGATGTCATACCCAAGATCCTGAAGCCAAGTTATATCTACATGAGATATTCACAGCTTCTTGGATTTCAGTCCAATAGTGGTTTAGTAACATACAGGGCCACAAAATATGTAAAATGGTGCCCTTTACATGACAGCATCTCCAGCAATCAGAGTTTGGACTCAAGTTAAAGTGTTGTAGAGAGTGTGGTATCCAATGCTTTCATGCAAGCTCAGGCCAAGGTTGGGCTGCCTGCGGCCCAGCACAGGCCAGAGGAGCCTGGGCTGAGCTCACTCTCTTCATCTTGCAACTGAATCTCTTACTCTGTCTGACACATCCCTGTCCGGCCTGAATTTTATAATAAAAAGTGTAAAAGCAAGGCCACATCACTGCAACCAACTTTAGATGTCGGGAGGAAATGCTCTTACTTGGAGAAAGTAGTAGGGGTGTTAAGCAAAGAGAGTGCTAAAACTACTTCCCACATCAATGCCATTCAGGAAGGAAGCTTTGGGAGGGGGGCACAGTTGCCATTCCTATTGCTGATAGTGATCCTGTGACAGTGAATATTACTGGTTCTATTCCTGATACTACTAATATCAGTTACATGATTACAGTTACTGAGGATGCTCCCAGACCCATGCATAATTTGTACACTGCCAAAGGATGAAACAACCATGAATTCTTTTTAATTATTAAGCCTGATCACAGAAAGCCTGGCAAAAGTATCTATGTTTCATTTCCGTCCACCGGATATATCACTCTCAGTTGTCAAGATAGTAAATTCAGTTGAGACATTATGAGTAACTGTGCTTCTTCTCTCAAGCCTGTAACCGTTACTCATGACCAGGTCACTCAGGTTGACAAACTGGCTTTTCATCTTAGGTCTGTAAATATTCTATCTGTTAACTGTATTCCATTAACGTCACCTTCACCTATGCACTCTGGTATTTTAATTAATGATAAACCAAGACCTCTGGCAGCTTCTGCACATTCCTCTGATTATGGTGCTAATTTTAATTCCAACATAACGACTAAGGATTTAGTTGCCCTGCTATAAGTGGGGTCCATATGAATTTAGGAACTAACGTGAATATCTGTTGCGTAACCCTTACTAGTGTTGATAACGACAATTAGGTTATTAAGATAGTGTCCTGGAACTGTGCAGTTCTGACCCTGATTGGATGAATTTAATTGAACAACTTCATATAATTGTGTTACAAGAGGAGTGGGAGGGCATACTATTGATATTGCTGGGTATGGGTATATAACATTCGTGGCCCGGGTGATCTTCTACCTCAGGGAGACCCAAGTGGGGCGATTATTAATTTAGGTCACATTGAATGTTGACTGTATCATCAAAGAATTCAACTCTGGGTTACCTAACATTCAAATTAGTAAACTGATTTTTAGGCAGTTGGACCACGTGTTACTTTTTAATGTTTACAATCATAATGTCCAAGCTTCTAATGATTCGAATCCTGTAAATCTGTGTTCCCTGTTGGATGAGGTAATGGACAATGTTACCAATGTGTGCATTCCAAATATGATGCTAGCTAGTGATTTTAGGATAAAACTTGATGGTTACTCAAACGGATTTTTTTGCTCAGAATTGATTGAATATTTGGATACTTCAGCTCCTATTTTGCTTAAATCCACGGACCATCAGTGTTTTAAATTGCTTGAGATTTTAGCTAATTGAAACCTTCGAAATGTATGTGAAGCCTGCCACTTTCCTCTTACCATTACAAGCTAATGGGGTAACCCAAACAAGGCCAAAGAACATGGGTGCAAAACAATACAAAAAAACATTGGTCCTATTGGCGAGGATACAAAACAATACTCAATATTGTATTTACATCAAACAAAATTGATAAGCAAGAGAGAGAGAAAAAAGAACAGTTGGACATTTTATCATGAAGATCAATTACATTTTTTATATTTTTGACAAAAATGCCTTTGCATACAATCAATGCTTTTAGGTTGCTCCTAAATGTGCATGAGAAAAAGTGCTTGTAGGGGGGAATTGTTTTGTATCCTTGCCAATAGGACTTTCCTCTTACCAACCAACGTACTCAGCAATAGCAGTAAAGTTGTTCAAATATTTATCTCTAATCAATCGTTGGATAATGTCTGCAAATTAGAATAACTGAGCAGTATGTAAAGTGATCACAGTCCACTAGCTATGAGTCTTAGGATTAGTTCTGCACTAAAAACTGAAGGCTATGAGTAGACGTTTTAGTGATAGGTGGTTGAGCCAGAAAGCGGCTTGTCCTTATTGTATTTTGCATAAGGTCATTGCTCAGGCATTTCCTTTTGTTATAACCAGTTCACTTGGTACTCCAGTATTTAAAAAATAATCAGGGTAGCCTATGACTCAATGGTTTGCACTATCAGCATTGCCTCTTACGTTCCTCTTTCCAAAGATTCTTTGCATAAGAGCAACAAGTGGTTTGATACCAATTGCATTAGGTCCATTCAGAAATTGAGAGCTGCTCTTTGCTAGTCTACCAGAGTTCCTAAATGTATCCAGGCTTGCAGAGTTGAGTATAAACTAATGCTGCGTACAAGGAGTCATGTATTTCAAGAAAAAGCTTGGGATGATTTATGTTCAGCTTTTAGTTCTGGTGAGTACCCAGCTTTCTGGATATTGGTAAATGGACTCTGATGGGTGAATGTTTTTATCTTTCTACTGTAGACTCCCTAACTCCCAACTCCATTCGCCCACAGCCATTCTTCAAGGGACAATAAAACTTTTATTCATTAAAGCAGATTCACCTTTCATTAAATATTGGCTCAAAGTTTACTTGTGAGGAAATTGTTCTGGCTCTGAATTCCAGCCCTTGTAAGAAAGATATGGGATGCAGTGGAATACCTTTTGATCTGTGCAAGCACAATATTGGTTTATGGGCACCATTTCTAACAAATGTCTTATAGTCCGTTTGCCACTCTACGATCACTCTCTCATGGTCTACATATTTTAGTGTTCCTGTCTCAATGAAAGATGAAAGAAATGATCATAAATACTATAGCCCTATTTCTTTAATTGATTCAACAATTAAAGTTCATGCATGATACTTATGGCCAAGATTATGGATTCTGCCACTATTAATGACATTATTGTAGAATTGCAATATAATTTTTTATTTTTTTATTTAAGTTCATGCATGATACTTATGACCAAGATTATGGATTCGGCCACTATTAATGACATTATTGTAGAATTGCAATATAATTTTGGCACAGGGATAGCCACTGTTGAGCAGTGTTTAAACTTGCATCTGTTGGTATGCAAATATACCAGTGTTTTGGGTGGCCCTCTCCATTTAGCTTCACGGACCATACCTCTTCGTTTGATAAGGTCAATGAGGCTAACCCATGGCCACTTTTGGAGGCTATACTAGTGGACATGTCCATTGTTGATTTTCTAAAGAAAAATAAACATAATAAATTGACTGCAAAAGTATGGTATGCCTCAAGGGTGAATTATCTGACTGTTTTGATCGTGATAGAGGGGTGTGGCAGTGATGCGTGCTAGCTTCTTTTTTATTTATACTCTATACAATTAAGATGGAGGCTGAACTAAGAAGTGCTCTACAAGATATGCTAAAACTTAATCATAAATTAAAGATAGTACTTTTACATTCCAATAATGATGCTTTGTATAATGGCTAATGACTTTGAAAAATGAATTGATTTCTATGTTAATTTGTTGGATAACCGCAACCCTACAAATAATCTATCTAAGCCATTTGTTTTGACTCTGTGCCCCAAATCAAGGAAGCCAGTGATTTTTCTGTAAAGGACCAAATATTAAATAAGGTTCCATGCTTTTCTTACCTAGAGGTGTGTTTTGATAATACCCCAAAATGGGCCAATGTAATGCACATAAGAAGGGTGTAGTTTGCTAGATCCCTGGGAGTAGTCTCAAATGTTGCTGCCAATGATGTGTCTATGTTGCTGTTAAAATAATGATGTATTTATGATGTATTCTTCTTTTATGTTGTTCTATGGTATTTTGATACAGAGTAAAACAAACTCACATGAATTCATTCATGCAATGTTATCAAGAAACTGAATTTCAGTCACAACTCCATCAGACCCTTCCTGTAGTGACTCAATACAGTATACCACTCATCATCAGTGAATTCCAGTGAGAGTTTTTCTTGGCAATGCAGACTGAGAGACTTTGCAATGGAGACAGAGAATAGGTAGTCAATTATAGTCCCAAAAGTTTAGATGTTACCTCCAAATTTAATCCCAGTCATTCATGTAAGTTCATATGGTGGATTGTATGATGGAGATATTAGAGTTTAGCTTAGATAGTGTGACAATTAAACATAACACTACTTCTAAGAGAGCTGCAAGCCATATTCAAGTTGCAAGCCCTCAATAGGTTTCAGATATTACGTCCTGAAACATTTAGATACCCACCATTGACCAGTCTGACCAAAAAATCTCATAGGTCCCACATTCATACATTTTGTGCTCCTCCACAATGGTGCTTCAGTGTGTAAACATAAAAGTACCTTGAGCAGCTTGTGCACTGCTGTCTATAAGTGAAGCCTATAATGGGACTGTGGGCCACTTCAGTGTCCAACCCTCCTACCACAGATAACAGGTGATTCCAATGCCAGCATACCAAATATGTAACATTACTTTTTACCACTTTTACTACTTGCATTCTCCACCAGAGCGACAGTTCAGTAGGCCCTTTCAAACAGTCAGCTGACATTTTTTGTAGTAGTGGCTTTATGTTATCTTAAATCATGTCCCTTAATACCTAGACATAATAGGTTCTTGGGAACCCATCAGAAAGGAGATGGCTCTATCGACTTCTCCTTTGTGTTGTTGGTAGGCAGCAGTACCTCACTGGTATTCCAGTTTACCTGATAAATATCAAAGGGAGAGAGAGGAAAGGTACTGGAGCCAGTTCACTTCCCCGGGTATAATATGTATGTATCAAGGAGAACTAGCTATGGGGTGGGTGCTCCTAGCGTATGTTTGTTCTATGGAAAACACACTTTGGTTTTTAGAAGGCCCTCACTCACCAACCTAGTTGGTGACATGCTTCATCATTGGGCCCCACCCAAGGCACCGAGTGCACCTTGGGTGTGCTACGATGCCTGGATACAGCGGAGCCGGTTTTGTGCCGTGAAAGTGCGGTGAAGGTGGGTGAGTGAATGTTAAAAAACTGTCCAATGGGTCCCACGGAACAAAAAGGACTATTTTAATGTATGGGCCCTTGGCAGTAATTAAAAACGAGAGGCGGATATCTTAGGAGGTCTAAAGTAACTCCGATATCCTAATCGGTCAGCATGTTTCAGCCATGCTCTCTTTAGTGGGATGGCTTTCTTCAGGACCTTATGTGTAGTGCAAGTTAAGTGGTGGTCTAGAAAAGTGTTTTTAAAAGACCAACTATGTGGCACACGCGCTAAGGTGCGTTATGTGATGAGTGCCCACTTACTTCGTCAAGGTCAATGACCCGCCTCAGTATGTGTTTCATAGAACAAACATACGCTAGGAGCACCCACCCCATAGCTAGTTCTCCTTGATACATACATTCCAGTTTACCTCACACCCTGAACAGGAAGAGAAGTTGATGACTATATGCATTAGTAATCAGATTAAGGAGGACTGTTTGACAACATGAGAAGGAAACTGTCTGCTTGAAAAAACAGTTTTTGTTGGCCACCTTCCATTGTTAGCTCTACTATTCCTCCATTTTGCTGAACAGATGCTGCTTGAGACTCAAGGGCCAGCAGGAACAGTCACAATGATAAGTGGGAACACTGTCTAATGCCCCACCTGATGGCAAAAGGTCAAATACAAAACACCCACAATTGATCCTGGCCATTAGCGCATCATCAAGCCACTGCACTTTCTTAATGAGTTCTGGCTCTAAAAAAGCCCCTTCCATAGTACTGAACAAGTATCTCCATGATACACAATCAAATGCCTTTCCGGCAGCCAAGGAACGGGCAAGTTTCTGGCCTACATCATTAGGTACCTGCCAAAGAATGTCTGAGAATGATCACATATTTCTACAGAGAAGCACCCTGGAATTAGGCCCACTTGGGATGGATATATAAGACCAGGTATCATCATGTTCAATATTTTTGCCAGGACCCTAGCTCAGATTTTCATGTCTGTGTTCAAAAGAGAGAACGGGTTGTAGCTTGAACAATACAAGGGGTGTGTAAGTAATGCTCAGTTAAACGCAAGACATAGGTTTCCAGTCAATTCTACATCTTTGAACACTGAACCTTATATCTTGGCCAATCTGCTTTTTTTTTATTGTATAAAAATCTATAGGGAATCCATCTTCTTTGAGTAATTTCCCAGCAGTCATTTCCTCTATCGCTGCCTGAATTTTCTCCTCTGTTATACTCCCTTCTAATCCCTTCTGCATTGTTAGATTTGGGGGTCTCTAGTTGGCAGAGGTAGGTACCTTTGACCAAATAGGGACCCTTGCGTCTAGTCAGGGTAAGGGGCTACACTCCTAAAATAACCCCTGCTCACCCCCTTGGTAGCTTGGCACGAGCAGGCAGGCTTATCTCAGAGGCAGTGTGCAAAGCATTTGTGAACACATACAGTAATATTGTGACAACACTACAGATGGACACCACACAGGTTTAGAAAAATAAGTATTCTTTATATAGACTTAACACAAGACCCAAACGACAAAAATCCACAATACAGTATTCAAAATTAAGACTTTAGAATGGTAGAAATAGCTTAGTTCACTTTAGATTGTAAATGCGACACTTTACTCTCAATGTACCTTGGATGCGAAACGCAAAACAAACAAAAGGGTCACAGGGAAGGTGATGCGTCGGATCCTTACACGCAAGAACGGTGATGCGTCGGTTCCTTGCTTCGGGGGAGGTGATGCGTTGGTTCCTTACTGCAGCGCAGGGGATGTGATGCGTCGCCTCCTTACCGGAGAGGAGGTGATGCGTCGGGTTCTTTACCACGTGGGGAGGTGATGCGTTCTGCGCTCCGGTTACGCTCCGGTTACGATGCGACAAGATGGCGCCTCGATGCGATGTGATGATCCGGTGCGATGCGACAAAATGGCGTCTTTGATGCGATGCGACAACGTTGGATGTGATGCATGCACGCCCGACGGCCGTGCGGCGAACTCGGTAACTTCTGAGCCGCGACAGGCCCTGCGACACGCTTCTCCGGTGATGCGCCGGCAACCTCTGCGGCAGCGACACGCTTCTCCGGGGATGCGATGCGCTTCGTCGGTGATGCGACGGCGAACAGCTGCGGCGGCGGCACGCTTCTTCGGTGATGCGACGGCAACTGCTGCGGCGGCAACACGCTTCTCCTTGTTGCATCGCGCTTCCAGCTCCCAGCGACACGCAGTCTCTCAGAAGGCCCAACACAACAGCAGGCACTTCAATTCCCAGCAAGGGAATTCAGGGGGGAGCTGGTAGTGAAGTCTTGTATCCCTGAGACTTCAGGCAGGAGGCAAGCTCAATGTTCAAGCCCTTGGAGATCTTCTTCAAGATGATGAAAGCATACTCAGTCCTTTTCTCCTTTCTTTGGCAATGAAGCAACCACTGCAGGCCAACCCCCAAACAGCACACAGCACAGGGGTAGTCTCCTCCTTCAGTTTCCTGGTTCTTCTCCTCAGCAAAGGTTCGTCTTGATTCCCAGAAGTGATCTAAAGTTCTGGGGTCTGGGTCCCCCTTTTTATACACACAAATCCTTTGTCTCTGAAGGCAGAGAGTGTCTGTACCTAGTCCAAACCAGTTCTGGGTGCATTCTGCCAGTGCACAACTTCTTCCTTTGTCAGTGTGGGCCAGGGTCCTCAGATGCACCACAGGAGGTGGAGCCAGTCTTGTGGAAGGCAGGCACAGCCCTATTCAGGCCCAGGTGCTACTCCTCCCACCACTCCCAATGCAGATAGGTCTATTCAGCCTAGTGCTGACTCACCCTGTCTCCTGGAGCCACCCCAGCCCCTGTCACTCACAAACCAGACATGCAATACACAACCTAGCAGAGGCAGGCTGGATGGTTAGGTAAGAAAATACCTACTTTCTAAAAGTGGTATTTACAAACACAGAATGTAAAAATCACCCACACTAAAAGATGTATTTTAGCATTCTGAGTTCAGGCATACTAAACTCGAATTTCTACCTTGTTCCCTGGGTCAGTTAGGATTATAAGATGTTATAATCAAACTGCCCATTCTGGCCTATGGGAGCAGGTAGCCTTGTAATAGTGAAAAACAAAATTGGCTGTAATTCACTATCAGGACATGCCACACACATCAGGGCATGTCCTACCTTTTACATACAATGCACCCTGCCCTTGGGCCTACCTTAGGGGTGACTAATATGTAGAAAAGGGAAGGTTTAGGGACTAGTAAGTGGGTGCACTTACCAAGTCAACATGGCAGTACCAGACTGCACACAGGCTCTGCAATGGCAGGCCTGAGCCATAGTTTACAAGCTGCTCCGGTGTGTGGCACAATCAGTGCTGCAAGCCCACCAGCAGCATTTGATTTACAGGCCCTGGGCACACACGGTGCACTGTACTAGGGTCTGACAAGTAAACCAAATAAGCCAATCATGGAATCACTAATCCATACAACAATTTATAAAGAGAGCATATGCAGTTTAGCACTGATCAGCAGTGGTAAAGTGCCCAGAGTCATAAAACCAACATAAACAGGTCAGAAAGAATACAGGAGGAAGGCAAACATTTCAGGGATGACCCTGCAAAAAGGGCCAAGTCCAACACAACCCGCTTCCAGCCAAAACGCAGGGTAGACCAATCACTACCTTGACGGGCTTCCCTGCTTTGGGCGATAGAACATGGACCCTGGCCCGCAACAGCTGGGGCATATTCCATTTCTACGCCAATCTGAACCTATCTGGATCCCTCTGTCCATACTCTCAGGGCCCACTAGGCTAACCCACGGGGAACCCTTCTCCTCACCTGTGGACACCATCTGTACAGCACCTAACCTTAGCTTGCTCAAAGGTGTGTCCCAACAGAGAGACAGTACCCACATGGCCAACACAGAGGTGTGGCCCAGTCCACCCCCGGGGTGCGACTCCTGTCCCCCCCCCCAGGGAACACTCTGTCCACCAGGACAGCAAGCCACAGTGGCCACGGACAGTGGTCAGTGATGAGACCCAGGCCTTATGCTTCTCAGGGCTCTCAAACCTCTGTGGCGTCAGAGAGTGGGGGGCAGTAGCCCCAGGTGCCTGGCACCCTTTGTCCACTCTCCCTCCTGTCAGGTCAGGTATGACATCCTGGCACTGACCCACCAGCCCCGGGCCTGTACCCGGTGGCTGGACCGGAGACGGGGGTGGGCTTCCCCACACCCGCTCCTCCTCCTCGGGGCTCTGCACCCTCCCACCTGGAGCGGTACCCCCTTCCAGAATTGTCAGGGCACCTGTGGCAGGTGTCCTGCACAATTCGCCCACCAGTTCAGGGGTCTATACTACAACTGGGATCCCAGCCTAGGGTCTGTACCCTTAGACTGGACAGAGGTCAGGGGTGAGGCTGCCCTCTCCCTGCCCCCCTTACTGGGGCCCTGCACCCTCCCACCTGGAGCGGTGCCACCAGAAGACAAACCGGTAGGGACACTGATTACAGTTGTCCTGCCCTCCAGGTTAGGCAACACCTGAACCTGGCTTCCCAACCCAGGGACGGAACCCCGCTGCTGAGCAATTGCCTGGCGAACCAGGACTTCCTGGGGAGTACACATACCCTCCCCGAGGGTGACACAGAACTCATGTGTTGTGTGACAGTCTGCCTGGCGCAGATCTCCCGACCCCTGTCCATCTGACAGTGCGTGAAGATCCCCCAGGACAGAAGTGGTGTCACCATGGTCACTCCTGGGAGACTCAGCCCTTCTGGCTGGCCCCTGACCCACTGGTTCTTCTACTGGGGACTCTCTCCCCCTCTCACCCCTCAATCTGGACTTCTGCACCCTCCACTTAGGAGTGGTACTGCCAGACACCAGAACTGTGGAGGTCCACTTACAGACACTCCCAGTTCACCTGACATTAGGAGATCCCCCTCTGGACTACCAGTACAGCCTAGGCTCCCTACCTGGTGTTCCCTTAAGGAACCATCCAGGTCCTGAGACTGGGTTTCGGGCACCTTGGGACACGCAGTCCCACACTCACTCCTTCTACACTGAGACAGGTCGTGAGCCCCTACACCCCTCCCACTACACTGGGACCTAGCTGGGCTACTCTGAACCTCCCCCACCACTCTGGGCCGGAAGATACCTGAGCCACTCCTCTTAGGGTCACTCTCCAATGCCTCCTCAGACCCTCTGGAATCCACCAAAAGGTCTGCCGCCAGTGTGAGCTCCCTGGGGTCAGAGAACTCACTTTCCACCAGGCATTGGCATAGCTCTGGAAAACAGGGACTTACAATATGCTCTCCCACAATTGGATCACACAGCCCCACACAGGTGTTAACCAAACTATCCTTCACCTCACCATCCAGTGCCTCGCACACGTACCCCACACCACTCTCCTGAGATTGGCAAGACAGTATCTGACTGTCTCTGTCACTCAACCCACACTCTTCTGGGCGGTCATCACACTCACATACCAGGACTTCAACCATGGGGGAACCCCTCTCCCTGCACCTCCTTTCTAGAGTCAGTAGAGTGTCCCTCCCACCACTAGGACTATGAACCCCTGTGCCAGTTCCCCAATCCACCTCAGGGACACTGAACACCACTGGAGCTACCTCATATCCTTGAACTTCCTGGTGCATATTAACCCCACCTTCAAGTCAGGCGCCACATCTCTGGGTGTGTGCACTACTCCCTCAGCACTAGATAACATAATTTTGATGCCACCATCTGAGCTGGACTCCACCTCCAACTCAGCCAAGCTCACTTCCTGAGCTACACACATTTCTTTTTTAGCTAAGGCTCGCTCTATCTCCTCGCACTCCCGGTCCAGCTGCCTCAGCCTCTGGTCACGAGCACGAATCCGATTCCTCTCTTCACGAGCCAATCTTTCCCAAAATGTTTCCTCCTCAGGGCCACTGCCCTCTTGGTATTCTGGCTGGGGATACTCCCCCTCAGATTCCTCTTCAGAGTCATCTGCTAGTGTTGCTTCCCAGCGTAGCACCTCATAGCTATGCAGGGCTGCCTCAAGATCCTGCCTTGTGGGTCTCCTCTTCACAGGTAGCCCCCTCTCCTTGCAAAATACTTTTAGTTCCCTGATCTTGTAGATATTCAGGTGCCAAAAGTTGACTTCCATTTTGACAAGGCCCAACAGGTGCAACAACTAACCAGAGTTCCAATAACCAAAGTCCAAAGAGAAACAGGGAAAAATAGCATGTGGTTGCGTTTGGTCTGCACTCACTAGTAGTGTACACCAATCACTGTATATGAGTCACAAATGCAAGCCCAAATCCCACCGCTGCCACCAATGTTAGATTTGGGGGTCTCTAGTTGGCAGAGGTAGGTACCTTTGACCAAATAGGGACCCTTGCGTCTAGTCAGGGTAAGGGGCTACACTCCTAAAATAACCCCTGCTCACCCCCTTGGTAGCTTGGCACGAGCAGGCAGGCTTATCTCAGAGGCAGTGTGTAAAGCATTTGTGAACACATACAGTAATATAGTGACAACACTACAGATGGATACCACACAGGTTTAGAAAAATAAGTATTCTTTATATAGACTTAACACAAGACCCAAACGACAAAAATCCACAATACAGTATTCAAAAATAAGACTTTAGAATGGTAGAAATAGCTTAGTTCACTTTAGATTGTAAATGCGACACTTTACTCTCAATGTACCTTGGATGCGAAACGCAAAACAAACAAAAGGGTCACAGGGAAGGTGATGCGTCGGTTACTTACACGCAAGAACGGTGATGCGTCGGTTCCTTGCTTCGGGGGAGGTGATGCGTCGGTTCTTTACTGCAGCGCAGGGGAGGTGATGCGTCGGTTCCTTACCGGAGAGGAGGTGATGCGTTGGGTTCTTTACCACGTGGGGAGGTGATGCGTCGGGTTCTTACTGCGCTCCGGTTATGATGCGACAAGATGGCGCCTCGATGCGATGTGACGATCCGGTGCGATGCGACAAAATGGCGTCTTTGATGCGATGCGACAATGTTGGATGCGATGCGTGCACGCCCGACGGCCGTGCGGCGAACTCAGTAACTTTTGAGCCGCGACAGGCTCTGCGACACGCTTCTCCGGTGATGCGCCGGCAATCTCTGCGGTGGCGACACACTTCTCTGGGGATGCGACGCGCTTCGTCGGTGATGCGACGGCGAACAGCTGCGGCGGCGGCACGCTTCTTCGGTGATGCGACGGCAACTGCTGTGGTGGCGACACACTTCTCCTTGTTGCGTCGCGCTTCCAGCTCCCAGCGACACGCAGTCTCTCAGAAGGCCCAACACAACAGCAGGCACTTCAATTCCCAGCAAGGGAATTCAGGGGGGAGCTGGTAGTGAAGTCTTGTATCCCTGAGACTTCAGGCAGGAGACAAGCTCAATGTTCAAGCCCTTGGAGATCTTCTTCAAGATGATGAAAGCACACTCAGTCCTTTTCTCCTTTCTTTGGCAATGAAGCAACCACTGCAGGCCAACCCCCAAACAGCACACAGCACAGGGGTAGTCTCCTCCTTCAGTTTCCTGGTTCTTCTCCTCAGCAAAGGTTCGTCTTGATTCCCAGAAGTGATCTAAAGTTCTGGGGTCTGGGTCCCCCTTTTATACACACAAATCCTTTGTCTCTGAAGGCAGAGAGTGTCTGTACCTAGTCCAAACCAGTTCTGGGTGCATTCTGCCAGTGCACAACTTCTTCCTTTGTCAGTGTGGGCCAGGGTCATCAGACGCACCACAGGAGGTGGAGCCAGCATTGTGGAAGGCAGGCACAGCCCTATTCACGCCCAGGTGCTACTCCTCCCACCACTCCCAATGCAGATAGGTCTATTGAGCCTAGTGCTGACTCACCCTGTCTCCTGGAGCCACCCCAGCCCCTGTCACTCACAAACCAGACATGCAATACACAACCTAGCAGAGGCAGGCTGGATGGTTAGGTAAGAAAAGACCTACTTTCTAAAAGTGGTATTTTCAAACACAGAATGTAAAAATCACCCACACTAAAAGATGTATTTTACCATTCTGAGTTCAGGCATACTAAACTCGAATTTCTACCTTGTTCCCTGGGTCAGTTAGGATTATAAGATGTTATAATCAAACTGCCCATTCTGGCCTATGGAAACAGGTAGCCTTGCAATAGTGAAAAACGAAATTGGCTGTAATTCACTATCAGGACATGCCACACACATCAGGGCATGTCCTACCTTTTACATACAGTGCACCCTGCCCTTGGGCCTACCTTAGGGGTGACTAATATGTAGAAAAGGGAAGGTTTAGGGACTGGTAAGTGGGTGCACTTACCAAGTCAACATGGCAGTACCAGACTGCACACAGGCTCTGCAATGGCAGACCTGAGTCATAGTTTACAAGCTGCTCCGGTGGGTGGCACAATCAGTGCTGCAAGCCCACCAGCAGGATTCGATTTACAGGCCCTGGGCACACACGGTGCACTGTACTAGGGTCTGACAAGTAAACCAAATAAGCCAATCATGGAATCACTAATCCATACAACAATTTATAAAGAGAGCATATGCACTTTAGCACTGATCAGCAGTGGTAAAGTGCCCAGAGTCATAAAACCAACAAAAACAGGTCAGAAAGAATACAGGAGGAAGGCAAAAATGTCAGGGATGACCCTGCAAAAAGGGCCATGTCCAACATGCATGTATTGCTAAAATGCCTTAAGATGATATTTGGCCATAGGTTCCTCTCTCAACAGAGGTGGTGAAGGGGTAGAACTGTACCTTGAAGTAGGGTCTCTCATATTTATCTCTAATAGTGTTTATTTACTCTGGTCTATTTCTATTGTATTGCAGAATCACACATTAGTTCCCCTCTATCAGATGGGGAAAGGTGATGCTGTACTTATGCAGACATCCCTCTCTTTAAATATCTTTGGCCCTTTAAAAAATCCATTATGTCTCAAATTACTAAACACCCACACCTCATCTCACATTTTTAGCCCTCTGATTTCATGCCTGTATTACCATCTTAATACTTATTTACTTCAGCCTACTCTTCAGATAAGGCTTTAAATTGAACAGCTCCTATTCCAACAAAATGACGTTCAGGAGTGCCTCACTTTTCTCTTGAATGCAAAATGTTCTAGTTGTTTATTAGAACTTTATGATGACGCTGGAGTTGATTACTTGGGAATTAACTGAGAGGCTGCTGCTGGTTTTGGAAGAACTTGTTTAACTCTGAAAGTGAGAATGTTTTACTGAAATGGATGAGGAACATGTCTGAGAACTCAGAGAATATATCACCTCATTTTAGCTTTCTAGAGCATCAACCATATTTTCTATGTCAAAAGGAAACACCCTCATTTCTTCATTTACTGCAGTATCCTTTGCAGGAAATGCTTTCAGTTTTACTGCTTTGATTCCATTAAGAAGGCTTCAGGTATGGCATACATTTTTCATACAGAATAGTAGCCCTAAAGTTCATTATTACACTATGAGAAGCTCCAGTAGAACACCGGAGAGTTACCTGAGAGACTGCTGTTGATGTTGAAAGTACACTTTGCAGTCTACAGGTCAGAATGTTTTACTGACATGGATGAGAAAGATATTTGAGAACTCATAGAAAATATGTCCTCATTTTAGCTTTCTAGAGCACTGACCAGAATTTCTATGACAAAATACATTCTCTCATTTTGCTCATTTCTATTGGAAATGGTTTAAGTTTTACAGCTTATATTCCATCAAGATGGCTTCAGGTGTGCAGAGATTTGTCATAAATTCACAACACTACCACTCTAGCTGCTTATTAGAATGCTGTGGGAAGCTGCAGTAGAACTCTAGGGAATCAACAGACAGGCTGCAGCTGTTGTTCTAAGTATACGTTTTATTCAGACTATCAGACTTTGTTCTCACATGGCTGAGGAGATAGAGTGAACGTATGGAAAAACTGCTCTCATTTTAACCTCTGGTGCACCTTCTATATCTTCTATGAGAAAATCATGAAAGGAAACAGTTTACTTTCAATCATGAAGCATCAAATCCCAGCAGATGGGCAGCCTTTTTCACAGGGATAGATCACCTTAAAAGACACCCTCGTTTTTAAAATTAGTATGGTAGCACCAACACATGATTTATGTTGTGACTAAAAATATGTTAATACCCTTTATATGTGCTCCTTTTTATGACCCTCAAGACCTAGCATTCACAAAAATGCATTTCAGTGGAGCCCATGTCCCCAAGCCACATAATGGCAGCCACAACATGGTGTCCATGTTGTGGCCAGCCAATCAAGGGGATGAATCCCTTTAGGACCCCTGCCCCACATGCCCTTGGGGTCAAGGTGTGCTCACCTTGCCCCCCCCTTAGTGTTTAATTAATTTTCAGGATGCACGGACCATGTCCCTGAGTCTAGTAATGGCTGCCACAACATATTGGTCAGGTCGTGGCAAGCTAATCAGGATTTACTAGCCCCCTTTAATGTGGACAATCACAGTATTTCGGGCATCAACAAACCAGATATGTGTAACTTTAACCCCTTCATGACCACCCTAAGCAACTCTTTAAAAGAAATTTCTTGAAACCGGCTCAACAGATTTACACCAAATACCGAAAAGCACGTTTTCTGGTTAAGTTCTTTCTGCCAAATTTGGTGTACCATCAGGCCTAAATATTTCTAAAATTATCTTTGGGGAACCGCCAAATGCTCCTTGAGAATGTGGGGCTAGATCCCCAGGTGTGCTCATTTAGTGTACTGCGTTTGCACATTTTCGTAATGGCTGGCTTTTGATCCTACTCTGGACATGTCTGCACTGAGAGACACCCATTCTGCAAATGTCTCTTGAACCTGTTACCTCGTTCAGCACCAATGACCCATCCTGCAGCACCAAGACTCCAATGCTGAGTACCTTGTGTTTTTAAGGCTCGGGCTGAACACTGCAGCTCCAGAATGGACATCCCTTTTCATCACTGCCCAAGTCACAAATGAATGCAACTCACCCCCACTAAGACAGCACACCACTGCTGTCTAGGTTTGTTATCCCCTCACCCACTCCGCTGTACCTTCTGTTTGTGCAGTATTTACTGCTCCTGGATAAGTTGCATGTTCTTTGTATGGTACCTGCTCCATGTGTAAGAGTAGCTGGCACTCAGGGACATCTATAGGATTTTGGAGACCCTGGGCAAAGGTATTTTGGTGGCCCCTTTTTGGAACAGCTTTGACTTTATGATCCAATTTAAGCTCTCTCATGCCCTCTTTGGTCACTGACAGTGCACAGGTACATTCATCAAAATTCTGAATGTATTTACATCTAATATTCAGGGATAGTGATGTGTGTTTTCAATACTGTAACACAGCAGCAGCTCACTAATATTACTGCAAATAATCTCAGTGACACTCTCCCATTTCTCATATGTGAGGTCCTGTTTTAATCTATAAGAAGCTTTTTTATGAATGTTGTATGAACCATAAACACAACCTTTTTCTGCAAAATATCTGTAATAGACTCTCACACATCACCCACATTACAAATAAAGGAAAACAGAATTTAAAACAATTTGTTTAAGAATTATTCAAGGTCATCAGGGCAAGACTCTGCAGAACAGAGCTGGCTCTATCAGGGGAACCCATGAAAGGCTGGGGCCCTGGCCCAGAGCCCGCGTTACCCATGACTTACAACCTCTCTGCTGGCACTGTTGATGTCATCTTGTACCTGTTCCTTGAAGGTTGCAGGGAAGCTTGTGCTTCTCAAGCCAGCGTGGTATCTGCTGTAACTGTCTGTGTGAGAAGATTACGCTTCTGACGCTTTTGGTGCCAGTATTGTACGTAGATGCAAGGAAATTAGCATCCCTAATGTCCTTGTGGTACCGAGAGAGAGAAAGAGAGAGCGAGAGAATGTGTGTGTGTTTCTCGTGCATTCCCTTTCATCCTTGTGGTACCTACCGAGAGAGAGAGAGTGTGTGTGTGTGTGTACCTACCGAGAGAGTGTGTGTGTGTTTCTCGTGCATCCCCTTTCATCCTTGTGGTACCTACGAGAGAGAGAGAATGTGTGTTTGTGTGTATGTGTGTGTGTTTCTCATGCATTCGCTTTCATCCTTGTAGTACCTACCGAGAGAGAGAGAGACAGTGTGCGTGTATGTGTGTGTGTGTGCGCGCGCGCGTGCCTGTGTGTGTGTGTTTCTCGTGCATCCCCTTTCAACCTTCGTTACTCAGCTGCACTCTGCCCTACCAACATTGCACTCTCCCCTCCCCTTTGCACATATGCCGAACAGGTACAACATGTGTAAGAGCCGTGCGGGCACCCATGCCTGTAGAAAATTAGTATTGGCTACTACAACCCATGTGTTACTTCTGACTTTTACTGAGGCCTAACAACATATATTCAAAATAGAAAAGCCAGAAAGATTAGCATTACAAATGCCTGTTTTAACGTGCATCGGCAAGTAAAGTTTATTTATAATGTCACCCTCTAACAACATCATTTCATATAAACATACACATTTTCTTAACCTGCATTTCAGCATTTGGTGATTCATATATGGCCCATACCCCAAAATACATCACTGAACTGCCGCACATTTGTTAGCCTAGCAAGTTCTTTATCTCTTTGAAAAGTAAATATTTTTACCCAGACTGATTTCTTCTTTCGTTTTTCAGGATCGAGCACCCATTAAGCAAGAAGGGAAATTGCCGAAGGATGAAATGTTGAGCCCTGCCAACCACAAAAGGGAAACAAAACAAGGAAAGCGGGCTACACTGTCTGAAGTCTGTTGCTATTGTGTATGTTTCACAGATGCTAAATAATGAAGTAGGGTCTATCTGAAATGTCCTTCACCTGTTTGTGCTGATAAAAGGCAGGAAACTCCGAGTTTTCCGTGTGTTGCTTTTCTCCTCCTGATAAGAAATGTGACCGCCATTTCAAGATATCGCGCCACTTGATCATGTTGGGGCTAAAACAGCATAGATTCTCATCATTGTATAGGCAAACCGCTTCCTTTAGCGTCATACTATACTGCAGATATCCTGTGAAAAGTGCGCTCGAGTACAAAATATTTTACACGGTATTTTTTCATCTTTTATTATATTTAAAATACAGATCTTTGAATGAATTTGGTAAAGTTGTAGCCTCGACTCATTAAGTATTTTTTTTTTTTAATTCAATAAGTTTTTATTAGTTGTTCAAATGTACATTGACAAAAACAGAAATATAAAAGGATATAAGTATAGTGCACAGAAATAAGGAGAGTACAGAGCAAAGGATAATAGTGTACAATAAAGATACTTTGTTCAAAGCGATACAATACAAAGCAAACAATTTTTAATAAAACCAAAATATAATGAGAAAAGCATCGTCTAAATCAAGTATATATATCCCAAAGCCGGTATCGCATTTCTATTTTTTTTACTTGCGTACATTTTTGCATTACTGGGCTCATGTGTAGGTTAGGGGTCTTGAAGGAGATAATGTTAGGATTACAATGTTAGGGTTACAGTTACAATTACAACTATAATTACAAAGCTTGGCGCAAGCAGAACAATCCAACATCCACTGGTAGTCGCTGTGAGTGATTATTTAATAATAGTCGGGGGCTCACGGTGGTTTATGTGATCCGAAGAAGATGTCAAGAGAAAGCCAAAGATGTCTGACTGGGTTTTCCATGGAGAGTTATGAAGCACAATATTGTCTGCCCCTCGAAGGTTGGTGATCCAGTTTTGCCAACAGTTAAAGGACGCTTTACTAGTATCCTTCCAGTTGGTAAGGATGATTTTGATAGCCGCTATTATAAGGAGGTCAAGGAGTGCTTTGTCGTTTTCACTCAAGGAGCCTGCTCTTGTGGGAGCGAACAGAAGTGACGACAGGTCATTACAAGCATCAAAGGGAAAGAGGTTAGATATGAATTTGAAGACCCTATCCCAGTAGGATGTTACACAGGGGCAAAGCAGTAGCAAGTGCTCCAGGTCACCTACTGCATTCTTACAATTCCAACAGACATCATCTTCTCGAAGTTTATGCTTGTGTAGGCGGGAGGGCGTCCAGAATACTCTGTGGAGGAGCCAGAATTTAGTTTGAGACAGTACAGGGCTAATTTTATTCTTAAATATCGAATTCCACGTCCAGGTCCAGTCAGAGTCTGAGACCGGGGTGGTATAGTGTGAATTCCAAAAGGAAATAGTTTTCGCGTTGAGTGTAGAGTGTTTGGGGCCCAATAGTCGATATAACCACGAAACTTGGTGGCCTAGGGAGTTTAGTTTTAAGAAGTGTTTTGGCAGGGAAGGCGGTGAGGTTGAAATTTTTGTTTTGGATATGGCAGCTTTTACTTTCAGGAAGTAGTAGAACTCTATAGGTTCAAGGTGGTATGTAGTTTGTAGTTCCTTAAAGGTCAGCGGGTGTGTGTCTGTATATAACTGGTGGAGAAGAAAATTCCTTTCTTGATCCAGTTGTCGTTGTGTAAGGTGCGACCTCTGTATAACAAATTGCGATTGTCCCATATAGATTCTAAATTGGAGTTCTTTACCCTGACCTCAAGTAATCTGTCTATCTTCAGCAGGGAGGATTTAGTCTGCTTGAAAATAATAGTGCCAGAGCACGTTAATCGGGCGAGGTTGGTGGTGAGGAGGGTAAGGGGGTGGATGTTGAGAAGGAGAGATTTCTCCATTTCTAGCCATACTGGGGTATAGTCTGACAGGGGTGTAAGCCAGTGTGACCCCTGTTTCGCTGAAAAAGCCACATGATATCGTTTGAAGTCTGGTAGATTGACACCTCCAAGAGATTTGGGAAGTTGGAGTTTTCTCATACTAATTCTTGCCTTTTTCCCCTTCCATAAGAAGGTCGTGAGAATGACTCTCAGTTTATGATGGAAATCATCCGATAAAGCAAGCGGCAGCATTGTAATTAAGTAATTCACCACAGGGGATACCATCATTTTTATTGTTTCAATTCTCCCCCACCAGGTTATGAATCTGGGTGACCAAGAATTTAGTTGAGTTTTGATCCGCCCAAGCGTTTTGTTTTCGTTATGTTGAAGAGTCTCCAGAGTTGTGGCACAGAACTCGATTCCCAGATATTTAATCTGGTTGGGTTGCCACGTTAGGCCCGAGCTGCCTAGGAGATCCTTTGTGCTATAAATATTGAGGGGTTTAACTTCTGATTTATCGCGGGTAAGTTTATAGGCTGAGTGGCTAGCATATGTATCTATAGAGTCTATCAGGGCTTTAATAGAGGTCTCCGGTTCTTCTGTTATTATCAGAATATCATCCGCATATGCGGCCAATTTCACCCGTGTTTCACCAAAGAGTACACCGCTAATCTTCTCGTTATGTTTTATATCTTTAATTAGTGGCTCCAGGGCTAAAAGAAAAAGGGCCGGCGAGAGGGGGCAGCCCTGCCTGGTGCCTTGTTCCAATCGAAAGGACTCCGATACAGAACCATTAATGGCTATCCGGGCAGATGGGTTAGAGTAAAGGGCCATAACCATGGCAATAAATGTCTCACCAAGATTGAACTTTTGCATACAGTGTTCTAGAAATTGCCATGAAACCCTGTCAAACGCTTTTTCTGCGTCTAATGTGATGGCAACTAAGGGGGTAGTTGTCGTTTTTGCTTTTTCCAGGACATGGCAGAGTAGTCTAGTATTATCGTGGGATAAGCGGTTCTTAAGAAAACCTACCTGTGAATTACTAATTAGATTGGGTAAAAATTTGTTTAATCGACTGGCTAAAATTTTGGCGTAAATCTTACAATCCACGTTTATTAAGGAAATTGGCCTATAATTCTTAGGTAGTAATGGGTCTTTGCCTTCTTTGGGGATAACAATAATTGTGGCTTCCCTCATCGAGTCTGTGACATCCCCGTTCCTGGCCATAGAGTTGAATAGTCTGTGTAGGGACGGTTGAAGAGGGGTGATAAATGCTTTGTAAAAGGAGCCTGAAAAGCCATCCGGCCCAGGAGCCTTGTTAGTCTTGGAGTGTTTTAATAGCCATGGAGATTTCCTGATCTGAGATGGGAGCCCCCAATTGTGTCTTATCTGTATTTGACAGTTTGGGAAGGTTGATTGATTTTAAGTATTGCTCACAATCCTCTGCATTAAATAGTAATTTGTTGCTGTAGAGGTCCTTATAAAATGTTTGGAAGGTATCTAGGATTTTGTCATGCTTGGTATGTGTGATATTATGTGCATCTTTGATGGAAGTGATGGTGAATTGTTTGTGTTTGTGTTTAAGATATGAGGCAAGGAGTTTCCCAGCTTTGTTTCCTTCGCACAACTTAAGTGCTTTGAATTTATTGATCCAAACACCAGCTTTTTTACTTACAATGGTGTTGTATTCGTATTTCTTGTTAGTTAGGCTAGTGAGTAGTTCTTGATCGTCTAGCCTGTCTGAGTGTTTCAGTTCCAGATTTTTAATTTCGTTTTCTAGAGATATAAGTTACTGGTTTAAGTTTTTATTAATCTGGGCCTTGATTCCGATAATGACACCACGTATAGTGGCTTTTAGAGCGTCCCAAAAAATACCTGTTGAAATTTCGGGAAGGTCATTCCTGGCTATGTAGTCCTCAATTGCCTTGGATATTTGCAGTTTATTAGTTTGATCTAGTAGGATATCATCGTTAAATCGCCATCTCTTCGGAGGTGAGGTAGGGTGAGAACCAGCAAGTTTGGTAGATATACAAGCGTGATCTGAAATCAGAATAGGGGCTATACTTGTCTGGTCTATTCGGTGGGTGAAGTTAGCAGATATTAGAATATAGTCTATTCTAGAATAGGAATTATGTGGTGATGAATAGAAAGTGTAATCTCTCGTGTCAGGGTGTTGGAGGCGCCAAGCATCTTTTAAGTCATATTTGGTGCAGATTTTCTTGATGATATCATGTGACCGGGACTGATGGTATTTACATTTTGATTGTCTATCTAGGATAGGGTCAAGTGGCATGTTAAAGTCCCCTCCCACCACGATAAGGTCGTCTTGGGGTAGTCCCTCAATAGCGTTTGATATTTTTCCCAGAATGATGGTTCGTCTGGTTAGGACCATATATGTTAACCACATGTATGAGGTCATCTCCTTTTTGCAGATGTGTAATTAGTAGTCTACCTTCGTCATCATGTGTATGAGAAAGGAAGGAGATATTTGATTTTTTCGCAATGAGGGTAATAACTCCTTTTTTTTTGTGGTCTGCTGGAGAGCAAGTCAGGGTAGAGATCCAAGCATGTTTGATGAAGCTTGTATCTTCTTCCGATAGTTTCGTTTCTTGGAGAAGGATAATATCTCCTTTAGTTTTGGCAAGATAGTCAAACACTTTTCTACGTTTCACTGGATGGTTCAGGCCTTTGACGTTTAGTGAAATGACGGTAAGGTCATCTGTAAGTGTATTATTCTGGGTCATCGTATGGGTTTGTAGATTGTGACAGTGTAAGATTGACAGTTTGAGTGGAATGGGTTTTCTGTAATCGGAAAATAGCTACATGCATTAGCATGTGATATTGGTGTGTCTGTACGCAGCACTATTCTCAGGCGTGTGATAGGGATGACGTAGTAAGAGAAATAAACCAAATAAACCATAAAAACCATGAAGCAGAAAAAAACAGCGAATAAATCTAGAACAACCATTTTCAGCATTTCCCCTTCTACCCTCCCCCCACCTCCCTCTCTTCCCCTCCCACCCCCAAATAAATCGTATAAAGAGGCTGCAACGACAGAACCGACCGTCAACAGACCGAAAAGGAGGACCATACATTAGCCACATAGCTCCCGGGGAGAGCACTTTTAGTGTGGTTATTTTCAAAGATTGTTTACCCTCGAACTAACTCAGCACCTGATGTAACAGGGCATAACAACAAACCTGGATCATAGGCAAAGAACACATCAATATATAAATGTATTAACGTAGGTAGCAACTTTATCTCACATCGTTAGCTAAGCAAAGCGCCCAATAGGGTTTACGTAACTCGTGCGACATTGCTTCTAAACTGCATTATGCTGGGTTATTATACTTAGGTGTCAAAACATACTGCTGAACCTGAACCTGAGTATGTAGAAAGATAAGGACAATGAACATTGTGGTAGCGCAAGTCGTCTCTACGCCTCCAAACATTAACCAATCATCAATAACAATCAGAGCTTGCATAGCACGTATAAGGTTGCGTCTACAATGTACTAAGCTAAGGTATTACAGCACGCGATCTCCAAGAAGAGGTATTACTGAGGATGTGTATACAGAGGTACAATCAATTATGATCTAGCTCCATATGATTGACTACGTATCTTAGCAAATACTATGTGTAGTACTGAAATTGGTGACAAGCATTAAAGTACTAACCGCGAATTATATTTATCCCGTAACATTGCTAAAACATATTTGAAGCATACTTAGGAAAAAACAGTCACTCATGTGAAAATAAAGAGGACATGGGTTTCCTTTTGTTGGAGGGGCCCGCCTCAGAATCCATTTCCTGAGAGGGAGTGCCCTCCAAATGTTTCAGCCAGTTCATGAGGGGATGTGAAGACCATGGCTCTTCCATTCTCCACTATCCTGAATCTTGAGGGACCATTAAATGAGAAGAGGATCTTCTTTTCTCTTAGCTTCTCACGGAGACGGAGGAATCCCTTTCGTATATCCACTGTCTCTTTGGAATAATCTTGTGTGAATATGATCCTCCTGCCTTCCCAAGTGATTTGTTGAGATTTCCTGGCAAAGGTGAGAATAGCTTCTGTGTGTTGGAAGCGGAGTGGTTTACAGATCATAGGCCTTGTACCAGTTCTGTGTGGGTTGGTGAAGGTAGGTATTCTGTGGGCCCTGTCCAGCTCCAGGCCCGGGTTGAACTTCAGTCCGGTTATCATGGGGATCCAGGCCTCCAAAAAGGCCACGCACGACCCTGCATCATCCTCCGCTTTTTCCGGGATACCAAAAATTCTTATGTTCCCTCTTCTGTTTCTGTCTTCTAATTCCGCGTTCTGTTTCTGTAGCTCATCTGTAACCCTATGAAGGTGCAACAATTCTTTGCATGCTTGAGTGGTTACATCTTCCACGACACCTATTCTTTGTTCCGCATCACCTAATCTCACATTTGTCGCGTTCAAATCTGCTCTTATCGCTGTGAGTTCCAATTGCATGGTGTCCGTATTACTTTTCGTGGACTTTGCTAAGTCATGGACTTCCGCTAGCTTTTATAGGATCATTTCCATTGTCCCATGGATATCCGGTTTAGCTTTTATAGGAGAGTCTGAGATGACCGGTTCTGGTCTCACTTTCTTGGTGTTCCTGTTCTTCTCGTCCGCCATTCCACTTTGTGTGAGTTACCCCGTATTCAAGTTTATTGCTCTTTATTGTTCCTTGATTGGTGGGTGTTATTGTTCGGACTGGTGCCTTAGGCTGATATTTGAGGCTAGTATGCCTGGCGTGATGGTTTGTTTGCGGTGTTTGAACCCGGTCAGGAGTTCTGGGCAAAGTGTGCTTGTACTCCGCTGCACACTATTATTGCTATTCCTGACGTTGTTGGTGGGCGCTTAGATTCCAGGGTATCTGTGTTCCAAATCACCTCTCACAAGCCATGTGCGCAGTAGTCAGCAGAAGGGATAGGTAATGGACTGGTACGTGCTGCGCGCTGCTGAGTTGTTGGTCAGGTATAAACTAGAGCTCTCTGTGGAAATGTTCATAGCATCACCAAAGGTGAAAGGCACTGGATTGGCATTGGGTTGGCACTAAATTGGTAGTGGACCTGACATCTTGTAGAGGGAGACAGGTCACATAGGTATAGGCAGGAGGTTCCACTCACCCAATGCTGGCAAAAGAGGTTGGGTCGCTGTTTGTTGCTGTTAGATGTCTACGGTCCATTCAGGGAGCGCATAGATCCACGTTGTGTCACGCCAAAGCACACACTGCTATGTAGACTAATCCAGAACATAAGGCATCCAGATGCATAAAAAGGGCTGCACAATAGATAAGGAGAGGCCTAAGTCTCTGAAGTGCTACACGAGTTTTCTGGCGTTTTGGCGGCCATTTTGGGGTCAGGCACCACGTAGCAGGTTTTCGCGCGTTACCGCATACACACGGGCAAAGGAGCGCTTCTCACCGGTCATGCGGGAGATGGCGGTGTCCCACGCAGGTTCTTTGACAGCAGGGATGATCTTCAGCCGCCTTATTAAGATGACGCTGTGT
Organism: Calotriton arnoldi; assembly: GCA_963921515.1. NCBI lineage: Eukaryota > Metazoa > Chordata > Amphibia > Caudata > Salamandridae > Calotriton > Calotriton arnoldi. The sequence goes on along the minus strand of CAWUFW010004448.1, from coordinate 579,157 downwards.
AGTTACGTCTACTAAGGTTCACTTCATCGGCGCCATTTTGGATATTTCAGCCGATCGCCGATCCGCTACTTCCCTTCGGTTAAACACCAGTTGTCCGCTGTGCAATCGGCTTAAGAAGGCTCACATTCCAAGCCCGACTCTTTCCCACGTTGTAGCCCGATGTTGGAACTCAATTTGATGCACCCAGGAGGTCCGTTTTCACTCTCAACCTCCCTCCGGTCTGGCGAGCATCGGAGCTAGGCGACCATGCCTTCCGCCGTCCAAGCCACGCCCCCCCCATTAAGTATTTTAAAGTGAGTCTCGAAAGTGAAAATGCTCATATTGCGCTTATTGCAGAGGTCCAATACATGGGCGTCCGCAGAAGTTTTTCCAGGGGGGGGGCAACATTTTAACTTCATCACCTTCCTCCGACATGATGTGTGCCAGGTGGGGCACAAGAAACACTGGGGCGCAGGAGGAGCCATGGGGGGCAGAAATTTCAGAAATTAAACAATACCAGGCAGGCAGCAAACCAAAATATATAGGCTGTCAAAAAGCCCTAAATCTTCATGTTTTAATCTATTCTGAATTCTGAACATGAAGTAAAAAAGTAAATAATTGATCTCATTCTCTTCTCAAACTAAGCGCAGGACAGAGAGAGGCTGCTTCTCTCTCTGAACTCTCTCTCCGTCTGACTGGAGAGGAGCCTGCCAGTGTTGCCAGATTTTCAACCCCGTCCCAAGCCCAAAGACGCTCAAATATAAGCCCAAATTCAGCCCAACGCAGACCAGTGTCAGCCCAAAAACCAGCCCAAAGTCGAAAGTCGGCTTTCTTTAGAAGCTAAAGCTATGAGTTAAAATTTTGGATGTGATGCATCAATGTACCTTTCAAATGTACACTTTCTAATTTATTGCAAAGCAAGCATCCCATAGGAGGCAGACTGATCCACCAAACAGACAATAGCATCAGGTGAGAAAGCTCTACTCATCTAGCACAGCCGACGCATACTTTAAATAATTAATAGGTAAGCAAATAGCTGCACTGTACAGCCAGAGCTAAAAATTATAACCACTTCATTGGGTAGTAGCTTAAGGAGCACACAGCCATGCAAATAAACTATTCATACACCAGCTATGACTGCCAACAATCGCCCTGGGTAGGTAAAATAAAGCTTGATGCCTAGCACATTCTGATAAAGACAACTTGAATTCATGGTAATCGCGCACATTTTCAGAGCAATCTTTAATTTTAACGCAGAGAATTTGGCCACATATGTAAATGTTTACCAAATCCACAACATGCCAAGCCAAAGCAGCAACATGGTAGCATCTGCTAACCTTTGGAGCATTTCTACAGGGTGACCCTTAACTGATTTTCAGAGGTATGATCAATCAATCATCAATCAGGGAATTGTAAGCGCGCTACTCACCCGTGAGGGTCTCAAGGCGCTAAGGGGGGGGTCCGCAGATCTGTTTAGCAGAAGAGCCAGGTCTTGAGGGTCTTCCTGAAGGTGTTCAGGGAGGGGGCGCGTCTGATGTCTGCCGGTAGCTCGTTCCAGGTCTTGGCTGCAATGTGAGAGAAGGATCTTCCGCCTGCTCTGGCTCTGTGGATGCGCGGGGTTTCGGCCAGTGCGAGGTTGGAAGATCGGAGGTTTCTTTTGGGTTCGTGGAAGTTGATTCTGTCGTTGAGGTATTTGGGTCCGTTGTTGTGTAGGCATTTGTAGGCGTGAGTGAGGATTTTGAAAGTGACTCTTTTCTCCACGGGGAGCCAGTGGAGACTTCGTAGGTGTTAGCTGATGTGTTCGTGTCGGGGGATGCCGAGGACGAGTCTGGCGGCGGTGTTCTGTACTGTCTGGAGTTTGCGGAGTAGGGACTTGTTGATGCCGGCGTAGAGTGCGTTTCCATAGTCCAGTCTGCTGGTGATGAGTGCGTTGGTGACTGTCTTCCTTGACTCAGGGGGGATCCACTTGAAGGTCTTGCGGAGGATGCGGAGGGTGTTGAAGCAGCTGGAGGTGGCGGCGTTGACCTGTCGGTTCATGGAGAGTGATGAGTCGAGTACGATGCTGAGGTTCTTGGCGTGGTCTGAGGGGGCAGGTGGGCTTCCGAGGGCGGTCGGCCACCAGGTGCTGTCCCATGCAGAAGGGGTGGTACCGAGGACGAGGACTTCTGTCTTCTCGGCGTTGAGCTTCAGTCAGCTGTTGGTCATCCAGACTGCAACGTCTTGCATTCCTTTCTGGAAGTTGAGTTTGGCAGTGGTGGGGTCTTTGGTGAGGGAGAGGATGAGCTGGGTGTCGTCGGCATAGGATACGATGTTGAGGCCGTGTTGTCGGACGATGGCTGTGAGGGGGGCCATGTAAATGTTGAAGAGGGTGGGGCTCAGTGATGAACCCTGTGGGACTCCGCAGGTGATTTTCGTGGGGTCGGAGAGGAAGGGTGGGAGTCTGATCCTTTGGCTTCTTCCGGTGAGGAATGATCGGATCCAGTCCAGGGCTGTTCCTTGTATGCCTGCGTTGTGTAGTCTGACGACTAGTGTGCGATGGGTGACTGTGTCGAAGGCCGCTGATAGGTCGAGTAGGATGAGGGCTGCGGAGTGGCCTTGGTCCAGGAGGGTGCGGATGTCGTCTGTGGCGGCGAGTAGGGCGGTCTCTGTGCTGTGGTTGCTTCGGAATCCGGATTGGGACGGGTCGAGGACGGCGTTCTCTTCAATGAACCGTGTCAGTTTCCTGTTGACTGTTTTCTCTGCAACTTTGGCTGCGAAGGGGAGGAGCGAGATGGGCCGATAGTTCTTGAGGTCGGTGGGGTCAGCTGTGGGCTTCTTGAGCAGGGGTCTGACTTCTGCGCGCTTCCAGTCGTCTGGGAAGGTGCCTGTTTTGAAGGTGGTGTTGATGGTGAGTTGTAGTTCGGGTGCGATGGTGGCCACGGCTCTGTGGTAGATGTGAGGGGGCAGGGGTCGGTGGGGGCCCCGAGTGGATGCTTTTCATGGTCGGGGCGGTGTCTTCGGCCGTGATCGGTGTCCAGTTGGAGATGGTAGGCTGGCTGGTGTTTCTGGGGGCGGGGGGCCGTCTGTGGCGCCTGGTGGATGGTCGATGAAGTTGTCGTAGAGGTTTTTGATCTTGAGGTGGAAATAGGTTCCAAACTTGTCGCAGAGGTCTTGGGATGGGGTGATGTCTGTGGCTTCGCTGTGTGGGTTGGTGAATTCTTGAATGACACTGAAAAGTTCCTTGGAGTTGGTGGAGTTGGCCAGGATTTTGTTGTGGATGAAGTTCCTTTTGGTGGCTCTGATCTGGTTGTGGTAGTCCGTCATGGTGTCCTTGTAGGTGGTGTGGTTTTCGGTTGTCTTGGTGTTTCTCCAGTTCTTCTTCAGGCGTCTGCAGGTGCGTCTGGCTTCTTGGAGAGCGGTTGTGAACCAGGCGGCTTTCCTGGGGCGTTGTCTGTCGGGGTTGCGTAGCGGGGCGAGCTCATCTGCGCAGTTGGAGATCCAGGTGTGGAGTTCTCTGGCTGCGTCGTTTGCGCTGTTTGCGTCGGGTGCCCAGGTGTGGTTGTCTCGGTTGAGGGTGGAGTTAAGTTGCTCGTCGGTAACCTTGCTCCAGTTCCTTTGTGGTGGGCGTGGGGCTGGTTTGGGTGCCTTGGGTTTGTTGATGGCGAAATATACGCAGTGGTGGTCGGTCCACGGCGGCTGCGTTGTGTGGCTGAAATGGACGCTGTTTCCTGCCGCGAAGATGGGGTCGAGGGTGTGTCCTGCTCTGTGGGTCGGTGTGTTGACGAGTTGTTTAAGTCCGATGCTGGCGAGGTTGTCACGAAGGATAGTGGAGTTGGGGTCGCTGGGGTTGTCGAGGTGGAAGTTCAGGTCTCCAATGAGTATGTAGTTTGTTGAGGCGATCGCGGGGGTGCGATGAAGTCGGTGATGGTGGCGGCGAAGGGTGTTCGGGGGCCGGGGGTCTGTAGACGAGGGTTCCTCGGAGTGTGGCTTTGGGGGTGGTCTGGATCTTGAAGTGCAGGTGTTCGGCGGAGGGGAAGGTTTCGCTGGAGGTGGTGAGGCGGAGGGTGCTCTTGTGGGCGATGGCGAGGCCCCCTCCTGGGTGGTTGGGGCGGTCTTTCCTCTGGATCTAGTATCCGTCTGGGATGGCGGTGCTGATGTCGGGGGCGGAGGATGCGTTGGTCCAGGTCTCTGTGAAGAAGGCGATATCGGGCGAAAGAGAGTCGAGTAGGTTCCAGATTTCCATGGCGTGTTTGTGTACGGACCGTACGTTGAGGAGGATGCATTTTAGGGTGTCGCCGGTGCTGGCGTAGGCGGTGTTGGAGGCCGGGGTGGCGGTGAGGGTCTGGCGGCAGTGGAGGCAGGAGAACTGGCCATGGGTCCTGTTCGGCGAGGCCTGTTGGCATTCTCTAAGTCTTCCAGGGTTGAGTGCGAGGAGGGTGGTGGTGTCGTAGTGATGGGTAGTGGGAGGTCCAGGGTTCCTGGCGCTGGCCGCGGTCGGGTCGCGGACGGGCGCAGATGGGCTTGCCTTTGGCGCGCCTTTGGGCGCATTTCCGCTGCGCGACCGCGCAGCGGCTGCCATTAAGAATATAAAAAGGGAGGGAGGCAAGCTTTAGGTTCAGGTGAAGATGGTGAAACATTAAAGGAACACGGGGTTCTCCATCCAAATAAAGCATTACAAACTGAGAATGTTGTGGTCCTTTCTTTTTTAAACATAGTAAGCATAAGGTTTTGCAAAGTACAAACCTAGCTACAGGCCAACTGTTGGTTATATAATACAGGGGTGATACAAAGTTTTTTTGGGGGGAAAGGGTTGACACAGGTGGTTATTTAAAGTTTTGCGGGAGGGGCTTTCAGGGCAGGGCAAAATGGGCTCCCTGTGTTAGCAACAGTGGAGGGTGGGAAGAGAGGTAGGTCAGAGGGGAAGGAAGCAGAAATCGGGGAGCACTATTAAGCGATTGACCTTTGCATTTATAAATGCGTACTGTTACTCAGGAGTACAGTGTCGTGGTTCTATCAAGTATGATACCAACAAAATAAGTTTACAAAGAATAAGCGCTTATTTAGATTCTTTTCGAAATGGCAAAGCAAGGGTATCCTGTAATTGGAAAGTTACACAAATGCATTAGCTAACAAGCCGTGAGTTTCACATGTAGTTCTGGAAAGAAAATCATTAAATATTCCAATATTTCAAGTACACCACAACAACAGCACATCAAATAAATGACAGAGGGTAAGAGACGATTATTGAAGCACGTGAGGAGCACGTGAGAGAGATAGAAAGAGAGAGGGAATAAGAGGAAGAAAGAGAGGGGGGCAGCTGACAGCGACAGAGCAAGAGAAGTGCACACTTCGACCAGTAATCTTACCGTAATAAACCTGCTGCCTGGGCACTAAGAGTAGAGACTCTCACGCACTGCAGGGTAGGCCAGCCACGACACTCCTGACTCCTCCCTCTTGCGAACTCCACAGCACTCCGAGGCTGGACCGCCGCGCCAAGAGGCAATGATTCAAAACTTTAAAAAAAAAAATTGATGACAGGCCTGCCCCTGTAACATCATTGGTCCATTCTCTCTGGGGGCAGGCCAGCAACATGAAGCAGGGCCGTCATAAGTAGCGCGTTCGTGCTATGAATGATTGACGGCCCTGATTTGAATACCGCCATTATTTTTGGTAACATCGGGCACTCCAGCAGCCCAGTGTGTCACTGGGCTGCTGGAGTGCCACTGCCAGCGTTACAAAAAATAATGGCGCCCGGCCGCACCATCCACCACGGCAATGACAGCAGCACCACCAGTACGGCCCGCACCAGATGGACCAGCGATCCAAGGGGGGGCATGCGCCCCTCTTTGCCCCCCCCCGCGGACTCCCATGGGTCCAAATAGGAACTACTAAATGGAGCTTTGAGTGTTCCTACGCTGGCAAATTTTGATATCATATTCATTTTTTTTGCAACGAACTGCATTCTTGAAGGAAAAAAAGAGACGGTTACTGCAGTTATTTGACTTCACCACCGCCCATTTTGAAACACTCATCCTATTTTTAGCGGTTTGCAGAAAAAATTATATAGCCAACATCTATCCCTTACATAGAAAATTTGAGCTCGTGTGTAAACATATGGGAAGAGTAGACTGCATTTTACTGGTAGGCCAATGTTCAGGATCAAAGCAAGACCCGCTGGTGTAAAAAAATTGCGCACCCGAAATTATATAGACTTCTAAACTGCAATGTTATTTAAATGTAGGGAAAACATAAACCTGTACCTGCAACTTAGATTACAGTTGCATGCTTTTTGATGAAGAAATTCAGAAAGTGGTGGTCTTTGAACGAGAGGTTCGCCTGGAGAACAGGTGTATAATAAAATTAGTTAGTATACACTGAAAATAGTTCTTGACACCTTTGGGTAAGGACCATTTTTGATATCTCATCCTTTGGCAATAGTGTGTTTTCGATGTTTCTAGGGACAATCAGGCACTCCTGTACTAGTAGTGTCCTAGACAACCATCTTGTATTGGTTAGGATGTCATAAATTAATAAAGACTTTATGTTACTGGTAACACCATGTTCAAGCCTCTAACTCCGTCCTGGCTGGTCCCAAGTCCAGCTGCGAAAGGAGAAGGGTTATGTGTATGGCTAGCTAACCCACCTTGTAAAAAAACCCTAGCTATAGTAATGTCAACGAAAAGACATCCCGGCCTTAGGAAGAGAGGAATCTCCTTTACGGAGACCTATGACGCCTCGTGGTGAAAGTCAGAGATCCCTGGAAGCCCCAAAGCCGATGCACCTGCTTTCGACCAAGGCCATCACCATCGGAACATGGAATGTGAGGACCGTGTACGAGACAGGCAAGATAGCCCAAGTGGCAGCGGAGATGAAAACATACAACCTAGCCCTGCTTGGCATCAGCGAGATCAGATGGACGCAGTCCAAACAGAAAAGACTGGCTCCAGGATGAATGCTGCTGTATTTTGGACACGAGGAAGAGAACACACCCCCATACTCAGGGAGTAGCACTGATGCAAATGCCAGCAGTCATCAGAGCTCTGATTGGATCAGAAGCCACGGTCTCAGAACCATCACAGCAACCTTCAACACAAAGAAAAATAGGATTAACATGAATGTTATCCAGTGCTATGCACCTACAAATAACAGCGAAGAGGAAGAAGAACAGTTTTACAACAGACTCCAGTCCATCGTAGAGAATCGCCTTGAGAGAGACAGCACTATACGGATGGGGGACCTCAATGCCAAGATTGGAAGCAACAACACTGGGTATGAAGAAGGTATGGGCAACCATGGCCTTGGCGACATGAACGAGAATGGTGAAAGGCTCGCAGATCTCTGTGCCTTGAACAGTCTGGTAATAGGCGGTAGTGTATTCTCGCACAAAGAATACACAAGGCAAAGTGGGTGTCACCAGACCATTTAGCAGAGAATCAGATCGACCATGTCTGCATTGCCAAGAAGTTCCAAAGGTCCCTCCAGGATGTGAGAATGATTAGAGGAGCGGACGTGACATCAGACCATCACCTTGTTGTGGCCAGGCTAAAGTTAAAGCTGAAGAAAGCATGGATGGAACCGACAAACCAATGCCGGTGATATAACACCACCCTCCTCAAAGATGCACATAATTGGAGTGAATACTCAGTCACCATCAGTAACAAGTTTCAATTCCTGCAAGAACTAGAAGACGACAGAGACCCAGAAGAAAGCCAGTGGGAGAAGATCGAAGAAACAGTGACTACACCAGCATAAAGAATGGATCTCCACTGATACTCTCTTCAAAATCCAAGCGAGAAAGGAAAAGAAAGCTGTAGTCAACACCAGCCAAACAAGAGCAGAAAAAGCAAAAGCTCAGGGTGAATACATCAAATCCAACAAGGAAGCAAAGAGAAGCTTAAAAGCAGACAAGCTAAGATTCATCAATGGTCTTGCCACAGAAGCCCAAGAAGCAGCAAGCCATGGAAACTTGAAAGAACTTTACGACATAACAAGGAAAATCTCCAGCAGATATAGCAAGCCGGAAAGACCTGTTAAAGACAAAGCTGGGAAGGCAATCATGGGTAACTAGGCCAACAACGAAGATGGGTGGAGCACTTTGAAGAAGTGCTGAACTAGTCCATGCTGCAGTCGCCACAGGATATCCTGCCAGCTAACAAGGACTTGTTAATTAACTGCATCAGACCAACCAAGGAAGAAATACGGCAAGCCATCAAACATCTGTGAAATGGGAAGTTAGCAGGATCTATCAACTTTCCTTCAGTAGGCACTGAAAGCAGATATTAAAACATCATTAGACATGCTCTACCACATGTTTGGAAGGATCTGGAAAGAGGAAAAGGCGCCGTCAGACTGGAAGGAGGGATATCTGATCAAGATCCTGAAGAAAGGTGACCTGAGTAACTGTGTAAACTACAGAGGTATAACTCTTCTATCAACCCTAGGCAAAGTGTTCAACAGAGCCACCCTGAACAGAATGAAGGAACAAGTCGACGCTCAGTTACGAGACCGGCAAACTGGCTTCCACAAAGATAGATCCTGCACAGACCAGATTGCAACACTATGCATCATCATTGAGCTGTCGATGGAATGTAACTTCCCTCCAATGACAACTTGATCGACTATGAGAAGGCATTCAACAGCGTGGGCACAGAGACCCTTTAGAAACTCCTCCACCACTACAGTTTGCCAGATAAACTTGTAAGAATCATCAGTAACTCTTACAAGGGAATTACCTGCAAGATAGTCCATGGAGGACAACTCATGGAAGCCTTCGAAGTGAGGTCCGGAGTCCGCAAGGGTTGTTTGCTCTCACCTATTCTCTTCCTGCCGGCCATAGACTGGATCATGAAGAAATCCACCACAAGGAAGAGAAATGGGATCCAGTGGACACCTTGGATGCAGCTCGATGACCTGGACTTTGCAGACGACCTTGCCCTACTCTCCTATACCCATCTGCAGATGCAAGAGAAGACCAACAAAGTGGCAGCCTCATCAGCACAACTTGGCCACTAAATACACAGCGGAAAAACCAAGATCCTAAAGGCTAACATGGCCACTCTTGCAGGCGATGCACTGGAAAAAGTTGAGGCCCTCACCTACCTATGCAGTGTCATAGAAAAGCAGGGTGGAACAGACGATAACATCAAGGCAAGAATCAGCAAAGCAAGGGCTGCCTTCATTCAGCTAAAGAAGATCTGGAGCTCCAAGGACCTAACGTTGCAAACCAAGATCAGGCTTTTTAACACCAGCGTAAAATCGGGCATCCTGTATGGAGCAGAAACTTGGAGTACAACAGTGACCACCACCAACATAAGTCCATACCTTCATCAAAACCTGACTGAGGAAAATCTGCCAAATCCGTTGGCCAAACACCATCAGCAACAACAGCCTATGGCAGCAGGATTCCAACTCTCTGCTCATGAAGAAATCATGAAAAGATGCCTGCGCTGGATAGGTCACATCCTCCGCAAGCCTGCATCAAACACCACCAGACAAGCCCTCAGCTGGAACCCTCAAGGGAAAAGGAAAAGAGGAAGGCCAAGAAACAGCTTGCACCGAGACCTTGAGGCTGACTGCAAGGAGATGGGTTACACCTGGAGGCAGATTGAAAGAAAATCCCAAAACAGAGATGGCTGGAGAGTCCTGGTTGATGGCCCATACCCGAGGAGGGGTAGTAGGCTTAAGTAAGTAAGTATGCTCAAGTCTCTAGGTTACATTTAAAAAACAAATACATTCTGAAAGTTTTATCTGTGGTTCGATGTGCATAAGCATTGAACTGCAGTTGCAGATCATAATGGATAGTTAATGGAAAGATCATAACTTGAACATGGTGTCCCTATTTTTGTGGAGTCTTTTAAACCATTCTATTATAATCCCATGTTACGTGAACTAGGTCGCCTCTCTCTTGCCCTTATTCATACTTCTGTATAAATGTATTTTGCATCGCACTCATGCAGATGCCCTGCAAAAGTTTGACGGGTAGAATAGAAACCACTATAAAGGGTAGGTTTCACCTGGTGTGTTTGAATTTAAACTAGTTTAATGAACATTTAATTTGCTAGGTCCCTTGAACTTGGGTTTGTGAAACCACAAAAATTACACTTATGTTGACTATAGTCTGGTGTACTGGCAATGCATTTCTTTCACACAGCCATTTGCTCAGAGTTTGTGTGTGATCCACAGCTAGTCATTGATGTTTCAGAACAGCGGTCAGTCCACCAGGCAAGATTGTCAATTTCCCTGCATGCTAAAGTGCATAGAAACTACATCCACCCCTTCCTTCGCTCTCAGATATAATTCCTGTATTTGCCCAAAGTATTCATATCTTGGGTGCAAATGTTTTTGTTGTCATTCTTGAACCCTGGACAAGTTACTAGCTTGAGATTCTTGTTCTTTATCCATCTCTGCTCAAATATGCTCAACCTCACCACTCTATGTAGTATACACCTAAGCATATAGATACATCAGTCAAATTTCGCATCACCTTTGCTTTCCCCAGACTAAATTGATTTAGATCCATTTGTTCATTAGTGGGATCCTCTAGCAGAAAGTTATACCAAATCACCAGGTTCTTCCTAAAGTCACTAAATAACGTGCCAGCAAAGTAAATTTTGCTGTGAAACACACCTTAATGAAAAGGGAAATAAGGTCGAGAGCAAGTGCATTGCCTTTAAATACTTTTAAATATGGTAATTAGAAAATGAGAAGCTCAAGTTATTTGACTATGGTCCAGATAAGAATCATGTTCCACAGCAGACAAACTAAATTTGTAAATAAATTTGACTTGGCTTAACCAAGTCCAACTCTGTTGTTAGACATGCACTCAGCAGTATATGTTGAGGTGCAACATGTATGGGATGAGGCTTCAGACAAGCCTTGGATTGAATTCACCATTTATCAAGAAGGATTTTTTGGCAAATTGAACATTGGACTCTGAAAAAAACTCTTTGTTCGATGTCAGGAGGATGACTGTTGTTGGATCTGAAATAGAGCAAGAGGGCTGTTCATTGACAGACACTGTAAAGACAAAAGTTCTAACACACTGTGCAGCTCTACCTTCTCAACCATTTTCTCTTTGACCCTGTGGGTCCCTTGATCTCTTAAAATTTTTGCCAACACTTATGAGTCCCCTGATTATTAGGGACCCCTCTAGCTAGTCTCAAAGTGGTAGCCCTCTGATCCCCTCTGCAAAAGCCCTGTCTGGTGGCATAATACAGCGAGGAGAAACTGACATGGAGCCACTAGTGCCTGAAGTAAAGAAAGTTTCCAATTTTAAGGGACCAGAGTCACTTCACCTTAAACCAGAAGTTATTCTCACCAATGTGGTTTCAATAACACACATTCTCAAATTCTGAGACACTGTCGCTTTGCCATGTAGTTTACTCTAGAGTTGATGACCACTGGGTTTTCTTTGATGCAGCCAGTTTTTGGTCTACACTTCTTTGGGATCACAAAAGCTAAAGGTTTGTGAACCTGATACAAAGTATCTCAGTTTTGGTGAGAGTATAGCAATTATTCATTGTTATGTGTTGTGGATTAGTTAACTACCGCAAGCAAAACATGTTTGCGAACATTTACTTAACCAATTTAATTGTTCATTATGTTGTACTTTCAGGGCTGTTTTAGTGCTTGGGACTATAGGGTGATAACAATAGCATGTTGTTGGAAATGTCTTTTCTGCAGCGTCACCCCCAAACGTTTTGTCTTCCTTCTCCCCTTATTCCAAATTTGTTTTGTTGGCTTTAGGACTCTAGGCAATTTCTCACTGCTAACCAGTGCTAAGGTGCAGGTGCTCTCTGCTTAAAACATAGTAACATTGGCTTATCCACAATTGGCATATTAAATTTACTTATAAGTCCCTAGTAAAATGCAATACATCTGCCCAGGGCCCGTAAATTAAATGTTACTAGTGGGCCTGCAGCACTAATTGTGCCACCCACTTAGGTAGCCCTTTAAACATGCCTCAAGTTTGCCACTGCAGAGCCTGTTGCGCAGTTAATCTGCCATGTTGACCTGGCAAATGAACCCTCTTGCCAATCCCAAACCTTCCTTTTCCATACATATATGTCACCTCTTAGGTTGGTCCTAGACAGCCCAAGGGCAGGGTGCAGTGTATTCAAAAAGTAGAAAATTTACTTTTAAGTTTGACATGTCCTAGTAGTGGAAACCTCTTACATTTTATTTCAGTACTGCAAGGCCTATCTCTCCCATTGGTTAACATTGGGATTAACTTATTGCATTTTTTTAAATGCAACTTCCATTTGGGAAGAGATGGGACCCCCAGGTTTGGTGTCTCTGGAATCACAATTTAAAATCCCAATTTATGGTGAAGTTAGATTTTAAATTGTAATTCTGAAAATGACACTTTTAGAAAGTTGGCACTTTCTTACTTTTGCCTTTTGGTGCCTGCTGCTTGTCTCTGAATACACGTCTGGGGTGGGTGAAAGCTGAGCTTTGTGCATTCCCTCTAGACAGCCAGACAGAATGGGAACTTTGGTGTGACTTCGTGGGCCATTAACTGGCTTGATGGGGGAGCAGAGCTGATCATTGCCTCACTTACCCCTCCATAGTGAGTCTGGAGCCAGGACAGGAAGGGCAGGGACGTCAAATATATCTCTTTGAATTGTCCCTCACTTCAAAGTTACAACTAAGTATAAGTATGTGACCTTTGACACCACCACTTCAGTACACTTCTGGTCCAATGGATACTCTGCCCGGAATAAGGACTGCTGTGCTGCTGAAGGGACTCCCACTCTGCTGGACTGCTACTTTCCTGTACTCCTGCTCTGCTATGCTGACCTGCTGCCCTCATGAATGGGAGTGAGAAAGACTGGACCTGCATCTCTCCAACCCAGAACCAAAGTGACTCCAAGGGCTTGCTCGCATGCCTCCTGATTGAAGACTCAGGGACATAAAAGACTTCCAACTCATCTTCCCAAAGCACCGGGACTCCGCCATCTGAGAGTCTTTCCTTGCCAAGTGGTGCCAATCCAGTCCTGGCCCCTTGATAGTGGGTATAAAGTGCTGCAACTGCCAAAATTGATTCATCGACGTAATTGCACCGCTCAGAATCAGCACATCTCCATCGACACTGATGCATAGCCACTGCTGCGAGGATTGAGGACATCTCATCACCAATGGAGAGGTGCATCACCTCCATTCCCGATGCATCTCTGACTTTGCGCGGCTCAGAGCCTACGCATCGCCTACATCCTACAGATCAATACCGATGCATCGCCTCCTTTGTTCCTCACCTCTCATCCGCGATGCCGATGCAATCATGCACAAAGGTACTGTTGCAGTGGGCCAAAGCTGGTCCATATATCCAACCCACGCTCCATCATGGTCAGCCTGAACTTATGGATTTGACGGTCTAGCACGACTAGATAGCCCCGGTTGGAGTTTATGCTTTTAGGCACAACATTTCAGTTTATTCTTTAAAAAATTAAAAACTCTGGTTATACTTATTGGATTTTTGTAATTTTGGTCTTGTTTTGTTCAATAAATTAGGCTCTATTCTTCTAAATAGGTGTGGTATCTTTTTGTGTGGTGCTTTTACTGTTTTACTGTTTGAAGTGTTGCACAAATACTTTACACATTGCTTCTTAAGTTAAGCCTGACTGCTCTGTGCCAAGCTACCAGATGATGAGCACAGGTTAATTTTGGGTGTGTATCTGACTTACCCTGACTAGGACTGTGGTTCCTGCTTTGAAAGGGTGCATACCTCTGCAAGCCAGAAACCCAATTTTTAATACCTGTACATCTGTGCAGTGCTTTTCAACCCTGAATCTCTTGGAACAGAATTAACAGTTGTTTTTGTTACCCAACTCAATTGTATTGAATTTATCAACTCAGAGGGCATACTGTGTAAACACTGGCAACTGGAATTTCTGAATTCAATATGGTAAGGCTATCTACTCCAAAGAAAAAGAGAACCTAACTGGTGGCTCCTACCGCTTATATGATGCTTCAAATGCTCTGAGACCTGGTGATATGTTCAGAAGTAAAGTATCTTGGAAAACCGGATTATCGAAAGTGTAGTTTATTCTTTAATAAACGGTCTGTTCCCATCTGAAGTAGGGACAAAGAGCAGAGTAAGCCGTACTCCATATCAGGGGTGACTCCTCCGTTGGAGTGGAGGAGAGTAGCCCCACTTAAAAGCCCCTGAGATGAAAAATAAAATGGAAATTCATTAAGATTTTATTTTTCATTCTCTTGTCCTGAACAGAGCTTCATGATGGGGCCTGCTGAGTGACAGCAGCAGAGAGGAAGGTGGGCTGTCTATGCACTGTTTAAAGTGGGCATGTCTCTTTGGCCTGCCGTCTTGCGACAGCCAGCCACACATGCGCATTTTAAACATCTCTAACCCAGCTCACTTAAGACAGCTGAGTTAGAGCAAGTGCAGGCCTCCAGAATGCTCTGGGGCGCTAAGTAAGGCCACTCCCTCCAATTAGGGCACTGCTCTCATGCTGCATGAGAGCAGCACCAGGATTGGTCAAGGGAGTTTCCTAGTGGCCAGGCTGCAGTCCTGACAAGGATATTCGGAGTGAGGTGGTCCTCTGTCGAGTACTGTAAGTGTTTATTTTATTTTTTACATTTTATTTGCGTGCACCCTGTCATGTAGTTCTTACCAATCTGTAGGACCTATGCATTGTTCAGACAACATAAGCTAAGGGCTTGGTGTCAAGACTGATTCTAAACACCCCCACAGAATATGGTAGTTTATAAACCAGCTAGCTCATAGTGACACTGTAAGCCCCCTAACCTACCAGGGAGCAAATTGTTTCTGCCAACCACTGAACATTACAACCCTGATTCCCCAGGAATTGTGGAAACAATACAGAACCGTTCGCTCAGTCACTCGTGGTCACTTATTCTCAGAGAAATATACAGACATTACACAGAAGGACGTTTTCAATAATATTTATTGAACCAGCGTTACTCTTGCATAAAATATGTGCGCTGCAATGCTTAAAACAAAGAAGCAGATAAACATAATTACAAGCATCTCGAGCGCAAATAGTGGCTATAGTTCTACCTTGGTGCTAAACAATTTTATATGTGCAGGCATATAAACAAGACAGTAATCTAGTGTACTCCTACTATACGAACCCTACTCTAAGTGTACCTAGAGTGCGTGTAGGTGTAGAGCCAAGAATCACCCCAAGGCACGATCCAACCCCATTACCTGATGGGACAGAGTGAAGGACCCCGTCTTGGTCACGAACTGGACACCCCTCACAAGATGTCAGACTACTGCATGGTGATTTCTCAGCATGCATGGACCTTCGGTGTCAGCGGAAGTACCTCCTCTACTAATCTACGGGGATGCTCATCTTTTATAATAGAAAGCAGCCTTGCGATGTACGCATAGATTAGTGATGTGGATATGTAGATAGCCCTGTCGCCCCGTGGATGCAGATAGTGATGACATTTGTACGTAGTAACGAATGAGACCTTGTGCATGATGTTCAGGGCGTTGTGATAATGTTGTGTGAAGATAGATGTAAAACAATTTTAGTTTCAGAGAAACAAATCCAAAATTGTCTACAAAAAGGTCACAGCTTGGAAATGTTATTTGTGAGGACAATGTAAGAAATAAGCTGCTTCGCTACATGGGCCTAACCCGGGAATGTAACACCCACTCCTCATGCTAAGGGTCGATATCTAAAAAGCTATCTAAAAAGCCAGCAGACAGTTTAAAAAATGTTAGAAACTACTCTTTAAAAGCATCTAAAAGCGGGCTTCCCAATAAAATATGTAGAAAGTTTTATGAGTCATTATATTAGTTGAAATCCTAAGCACTCTAAAGCCATGGTGTCCTAGAAAAAGAAAAAGCTGTTTTGGTACATTTTGTTTAAGAAGAGACCAAATTGTTCCCACACCGAAAAAGGCCAAATGTTTACGTGTTTCGGGTGGTAGATGCAACATTGTTGTTGCCCCTATCCCCAGACGTTCCCAGAGGCTCACTTCGTAGCATGTTTATGGAGCAAAGGTGATTCCATCCAGTTCTCACAGCAGCAGCTGAGGGAGGAGTCGTGTCCCACAAGTTGCCTGCAGAGCCATTGTTCACATTATTAGGAGCTAAAGCATCCCGAGGTGGCTCTAAGAATGAGTTCATCATCAATGGAATACGCTGAGGACAGCAATAAACGTGGGCCTTTAAGGGGTCCATCAGTAATTCAATGTCCGGTGGCGCAACTAATTTTGATTCGAGACATATATCCAGGACGCATTCTTGGCTGCAAAGCAGGCAGCGGAAGACAGGTTGAATGCAGTCAAGCCAGACTGGTCTGAATGACAAGAACCAGTGCTCATTTAGTTCTTGAAGCAGAGGTGTGCGGAAGCAGTGTATCATGCGCTCACGACAACGCAGCACTAACAGTGCGGTCTCTATTCCGAGTTGAACTGGGACGTCCATTGCGGAGCAGATAGAAAAAAATCAATATTCCCACCACAAGTAGCAGGACAAGCCAGAGTCCTTCAAAACCGCTTCCCAACACAGAGTGTATGAAAGATGGTATAACTCCGAATATCATCTTAAAGGTGTTAACCAAACCAGAACCGATACATTTAATAAAGTGCAATATTCCTTTTGTATCAGACATGTTAAAGATACGATGGACCAGCTCCCCAAAATGCAGCTGGAAGTTAGTGTGGATTCGTGTCTCTATCTCAGATAAGGACCTTGCAACCTGGAGATCAAACATCTCTTTGCCTGAAGTTAAGGCCACATCCTTCTGTAAAAGCATGGCTTTCAGTTTGCTCAAGGAGTCAAATTTTATGTTGGAAACATTTATCGAAGGCCATAGCACTGCCTCCCTAACTGTGTGAGCAGGTGGAAACCGTACTTGTGTACAACAAGTGACTATGGAATTAACCATCACTAGATAAGTGATGCCGCAGCAACCTTAATCATTCAGCATCATACAGCTCCCATTCGAGAGCAGCCTGAACACAGGATGAATCACGGCAGCTGGGGAACCCTTCAGATAACAAGACAAGCTCGCCATTGAAGCATTGCATGCTCCATTGAGAGAAAAGTCCTTGCAAACCAAGGAACCGCTTAAGGCGTTTTCACAGTCTGAGTCACTAAGTAAAACTTCTGTGTCACCATTCCTGCATTTACACCTGAATGGTAATTCCCAATACTCGTGCACATATCCTTCCCATAGCGCTTCATATCTGCCTACCTGTTAGTATTGTAGACAATATGTGAATTGAAAGGTTGTGAACAGTAGGGTGATGTAACCATGGATTATCCAGTCAATGGATGGGTGAAAGGTAATTGGTCTAATTTTTCAATGTGCAATATTTTGCATCTCTATGGGCCATTGTCATCTGTCTTTCAGTTAGATTGTATGCTGAAAACAGATTTGTACTGTTGATGTAACGCCATGGCACGTGGCCAGCACGTAATGTTTGCAACGTCCAGCTCAGTATCATTATTGACCATAATTGTGGCTGTCCATGTTGTAATATAGACATGTCTTGCTGTATTATGTCAATTGCGGAAGACACTATGTTGCCCAGTGAATAAATTCTGGATGATAAAGTGGTCATACCATAGTCAACCACAGCCAAAGCCTTTTCTAAATTAACCCTATCAATCTCTCACAATCTCTTGGCAGCTTCCTGCTGAGAAATCTTCCCCAACTTGTTGTATATTCTGTACAAAAAGCGCTTTTGACGTAGGCTCCGGGTACCTAGTAAAAAATCCCTGAGATCCATGTCATCAGAAAGAAGGGACAAGTGTTGTTTCATCTGGGAGAGTGTTGAGGTTTTTAGCCAATCAAGGGATAACTTCCCAACACTATATGGCGTCACCACCCCTTAGTGTTCTGTCTGTACACATTGTTGTTCAGGCCTATTACTCCTAAATCCTTCGGTGTTACTCAGGAATCTAGATTGACACCCGTTTGTGTCCACAGGCCAAACCAACCAACCCTTCTAATTGGGGTCTGATGAATTGAAAGAACCATTACGTATCATAGTGTCTAGTGTATCTTCACTAAAGTGTTTAAAGTGCTGCCAATTCTCAAAACGTGAGAATGCGTGAATACGAGGTCTGTTCAAATCCTTTGTTTTTGCTATACCTAGACATGAAGTTTGTTGCACTGTCCTGTTCAGGACAACCATTTGGTGTGGTATGAGGCATGCTCTTAATAAAGCCTTCGTCCTCTGAATCTTGTCCCACAGATAGATTTTGTGTCTATTGTGTCTTTCCAAAAGTCAAAACCCTGTGTAGACAGTTGGGAAATAAAGGAAGCAGAGTATATCAGCTTGGAGTTTGTTAGTATATTTTTCTTTGCAGGTGCAGGTGCGAGCCTGTAGTAATATGAGGCTGGGTTTCATGTTTCAAAACCTGAAAAATAAGCAAACTTCTATGCAAAAGTCTGTGAACTACCTTTAAGCGGTGCTGGGCAAGTGTGTGGAATACTGGCTTTATACTAAAAAAATGGTGACCATAATGCTTGTAACAGAACATGTCTCCAAAATTACTTATACCATCATATAATTCATCATTTGAAAATGAAGGTTGATTGCTCTAAATCTGAAAGCAAATTATGCACAGTTTCAATGTCCCAATCATCAGAGAATGTACAAGAGGTGATAATGTCATTTAAAGAAATTTTTAACAAATAAGGAATTTTCAAAAGTCCAGTAGGACCATATACATCATACAATAACCTGTCCAATACAATTCCTTCAGGAACTGGAACCGCTGTAATGTTTACCTGGGACAAGTCTCTTAGTTCATGGTGTGATGATGCATGTGGTTTAAGAACCAAGTTCACAAGTTGCACTGCAGGGCGTTCTGGGAGAAAACGTTCCTTCAGAAGTAGGGAAAAGACAGTTACCATACCAACCCAAAGTACCAGGAAACGTAAGCCAATTGTAATCCATAGATGCATCCAGGGAACAACGAAGTAAGTCTTTTTCAGCCAAAGATAGAAAGCATAAACTGAATGCTTGAAAGGGAGACGCGGTGTCAGCAGCTGAGGTTCACTTGGATCCGATGAGAAATCGTCATAAAGCACGAAGTAGCCAGACGCCGCCTGATCTATTCTTGGCAGCTCAGCTGGTTTTGTAGAACTGGGAAATGACTCGATCTGTGGCATGTTGACATAGACCTCGTCAATTTTTTTAATTGAAATTTCTGTACTTGTTGACTGTACAGTTGTAGTTGTTTCAATAGGGAGAAGCATCATCTCATTTTCGTTTACCGCTTCTCTTTGAAAAGTGGAGTCTTCAGTTGTCATTAAAGCATCCATCTGAACTTTCTGTACAGTAGCAAGAGGAGTGCGGTGGCTACCCAGGAGCCCACGTGGCCTACTGTTGAGAATCAGCCACATAGTGTGGTTTATCAGATAGCTAGGACAGAAATTATTTTTTGTCCACGATTTTCTCTCTGACCAGGTCCCCAATCTCCGGGACCCAGGCAAGTCATGCTGTTACTGTTTTCATTTCCCCAGTGGCGGTGCGTTTTACTTGAATGTTGCTTTGTAAAGCTCTGTATTCTTTAAGGTCCTGTAAAACATCCAAACGATCATTGAGGTCAAATGGTGTTTCAGCGGCCACTGTGCTGACAATATCGAGGTCGGGTAACCACATCCTTATCCCAAACAGGAGCTCATAAGGTGTACGATGCCCCAGGGATTATTTTCTTGGCATGTTGTGAAGTGCCCTCTGGGCCCTATGTAGGTGACTGACCCAACTACCACCCACGCGTAATACCCTTGCTGTTAAGGACTGCTTTGAGTCACGGTTTTTCATCTCGACTATTGAATTTCCCTCAGAATGATAAGGGGAGGAGGACCGCAAGGCCACACCCAAACTTTCAATGGCTTTGTAAGCCCGAGAGCTTAACGCCGGGCCCTGGTTGGAATGTAGTGTGCCAATTGCTTATGTCCCGATAAAGACTTGCAAATCCTATATAACAGTTGGAGCATCAGTCGAGCTCTAGGGCCAAACCCACAGGAATCTAGAGCATGAATCCTCTGCCACCAAGATGTACTTGTAAGCCCTGTCAGAGTGTAAGGGGCCTCAGTGATCCAATTAGACACATGCAAGAGGTTTGTCTGAGATCAATAAAGCAGTTTGTGGTGGACATGCTAAGGTAGAATCCTTAATATGCTGGCAGATGTCGCATTTGAGTACAAAGTCCTTGGTCTGCTTCGTAAGACCTGGCCACCAATAGCGCTGCTTTAGTAGTGAAACTATAGCATTAATCCCTGCATAAGCTGAACCCAGACCCTCATGTGCAGCTAGTATTAATCCCATTCTGCGATCAGTGTTTGGTACTACTCTATCTCCCACTCCTGGAATTTGAGAATATGGAATGTTTTGAGCGTCTAATTTGTAGGACTACTTGAGTGGAAAGCCTTTTGGCAGGGCTGAGCTGTTGTGCGTGGCATTGACAGCTATCATAGTTGTTCTATCTACCCTTGTGCTAGAGCGTGTTATTGCTGCAACCGCAGTAGTACGCAATGTTGCCTTGGTGACTTCATCCGCCATTGAATTCCCTTCAACGTGAACGCCAATATGTTGATGACTCAATGTATGAATAACATTGTAGTGCCAGTATCAGGGCTTTTAGTTCCACCACCTGCACTGCACAGTCTCCTAGAGACTGTGTGTGTGTTTTTTCAGGAAGAAACTTTCCGTCCTGCATGGGCCCTTTTACAATTGCACATGGCGCAGAATATTGCTGTTGCATTCCTACGGCTGGCTGGGCAGATCCATCGGTATAAATGACACATTCATATCGATCTAGAGGCATTATTTAATTCGGTAGAGGATATTCTTGTTCATACTGCAGGAATGCTTGTGTTTATAATGTAGAATCAAATCTGTATTCTACTTCTGTTGCAGTGAGAGAGTTAGCCCATTGAATCCATCATGGATGCAGTGCTTTAGCATTCGGAATGCTAGCCTTCGTAACAGCCTCCAAGGTAGGTACTGGGGTTACGACAATTATGTGTTTCCCCTGTGCTAGGGCTCTCTCTCACTACAGCAGTGTGCACTGCTGTGAGTTTTTTTTCTGTTGGTGCAAAATGCATTTCAGCGTTCCTGTACAAATGTGATTTGTATGCAATAGTGACTGTATCACCTTCATTAAAAGTAACGTAGGTGTACCCGGTTAGCCAGTGACTACCCGGATAACCAAGTTAGTCGTGTTGACATGTGCGTAAATGTTTGAAAGCTATCATGTCAGCTTGCACGGAACGTAGATATCAGTATGTTCCTGTGTCCAATGGTGCACTGAAAAATCAGGTCTAATTAAGTCGTAGAAAGGTTTTACCCTTTCTGCGTAATCCAAAATGTATGTCCTGCCAAAATTCAAGAATCCTAAAATTGATTGTAGTCTTTTCAGAGTCGTTGGATGTTGGAGCAGTGCACATTTTTCTAAAAACTGTGCCGCCAGGCTTTTGGCTTCACTTGACAACTTGTACCCCAGTAATAGGACTCTGAGGTGGGCAATTTTTGATTTTTTGAAATTGAATTTGTAACCCATGTGAGCAAACCCAAGGATTATGTCGTTCACTCTGGTCAAGTGTTCCATTAATTCATTTTGAAGTAACTCTGTTACCCTGGCTGAAAACAACCTGGGGCTGTTCTTATACCCCTGGGGTAATCAACAAAATTGGCGCTGAGAGCCTAGCTCCGAGAATGCTGTCAAATATCTGCTTCCAGGTGCTATATTTTGGCAGAAAAATCCATTTGAAATGTCTAGTGTTCTTTTGTATTTTTTCCGCACTATGTTATTCATTAGTGCGGCACTGTGTGCATTCTGTACTGCAAATGTGCATGTGGATGCGTTTAAATGTCTATAATCTAAGACTAGACTATATGAATTATCGGGTTTCATTACTGGAAACATGGGATTATTCATCGGTGAGGTGCAATTCTCTATCACACCCTGGTATTCAAGTTGATCTAGGATCTCCCTGACTTGTTTCTTTGCCTCATGTTTAATCGGGTTTTGTCTCTGAGGTTGAGGAATTGAATTTTATGGGATTTCGTGATGAGGTGACTCATCATCAATCCACCCAACATGGTTGCGGTAAAGTGCAGGAGCTAACACTAACTCCAACTCCTGAGCGTATTAATTTTTAACTGATTCTCGTACGAGGTCAGAAAAAGCAGGTAAAATGGCTTCTTCTCCCACTGGGCAATCCATTACGAACTCAGGAGGCCAATCCTTTTTGGCAAAAAGAATGTCGTAACCATAGGTCAGGTTCTCCCAAAAGAGACCCTTCACTTTCCTGGGTATTTCCCCCTCTATTTGGAGCATTATTTCGTATAAGCGATGTGGGACACTCACCTTTGTATCAGGTGTTTCCACCATGATATGTTCACTCAGCGCTACTACCCCCAGAAGGTCCATCAGGTCCTGGCGAGCCAGGATGACTTCCGTCATGCTGTCCTGCATCGTCACTGCACATTGCCCGTTCAGAAGCAGAGTCCTCAGTTGCCTAAGCATTTCTAATTTTAATCCCGGCTACCTGCTTTTTTTTAAATTGAGGTTTTGAAGTCTTTTGTTTTTCTTCCTGTGTAATGATGTAATCTGAAGTACGATGTATCTTCCTTATCAGCTTGACTCGCTCTTCCGATCTGTACTCTGACCATCCGTCTCTCTCCGAACACTTTTCAGATGTTTCCTGAAAGGAACGAGATGAACGTGTGTCAGTATCCTGATACCTATCAGGCTTTCTAATATTGTCATGGTTTCGCAAATTATATCTCCGGTCGGTGTGTTCCTGTTGAGGAGACCCACCCCGTGACTGTGCTTTGTTTTGTTTATTTTTTTTTATTATCCCATTTCTTCTTTGAAGATTCTGGTGCTTGCTTAGAGTTCTCTCTTTTAGAGCTAATCTTTACTATTGGTCTCCCAGGTTTGGCTCCCAGATTATCTCTGCCTAGAGAGGCATATGTATCTTCGATAATCTTAGGTAATCCACGCTCCTGCTGTGCGGGAGTGATTTCCCTCAGGCGCTGTTGCCTCCCCTTTTATGTTACTAAACATAATGGTAGATACCTGGGCAAAATTGCCCATCAGTTTCGTTCCCAGATCTAAGGCAGGCTCTTCCCCGTACTCATTCTGAATCTGTTTCAGTACATCTGGTATGACTGCTATTGAAGGGGTACCATGTGTTCCGGATGTATACGGCTGCGAAGACTGTACCCCAAGTGGCACAATCCTCTAACTGGGGAGCCATCCCCATCGGCAAGCAAATTATCAGTAATCTGTGTTTTTCCTGTGGGCCCATATGGGGAAAGACTGCTTCAAGCTGTGCTGTTTTTTGTGCTATCCAGAACGGGATTTGCTCCCGGCTGGTGGGAACCTTTCCTATAATCGCATTTAGTGTTTGCGGGCTAATACCTGAGGTAGCCATGTGTGGTTGTGTAGCATGAGCAGCCCCAATAGGTTGGACTGTCAATGTTCTCATTATATATTGTGTTAGATTCCTGTAAATTTTTACTCAATCTCTGTAAATTTTGCACATTCCTGCTGGTGTTAGGGCAGCAACGTCTGGATGCAGTGTGTATGATGCTAAGACTGGTCAAGTCGCTCCTTCTCTACTGAGCGGACCGAGTCTCACATTTTCTGTTGCATGGGGTAGGACACCTTTAAACCAATTAATGTGCTCTTGGTATGTTAATGGGACTTCTAAGTCCACATATGGAAAATACTCATCAGGAGGTTCATCTTCAATGTATTCATGAAATAACCGTGTGTGTGCATCTGCAGGCGGGAATTTAACCCAAGAATAGAATACCTCTGATCTGAATGCTTTGTGTGCCTCAACCACAAAGGCAACATCTCCATCCGTTTCCAGGAGGCCATGATATAGTAATTTCATGGTAACTGCCTGTCTGCAATTTTCTGAAATATTTAATCCATCTATCTGTTCTCCAATGTTTTTATCCTGTTCGGTCATTGTTAGAGCAGTAGTTCTTAGCCAATTTGTTATACAGATATGGTGTGCACAGTGTTGGAACTTCTAATCCTCCAAGCTTGATTAACCTACAGCCAATACATAGGATATGCCTACTCAGCTGAGGCAGATTCGTTTCCCTTCCCACTATGGACGTCTCTGGTTAAAATGTGAGTAGTGGTCTTCTGAGAAGCTCGACTGAACTACTCAGATTTGACCATTAAAAAAGAGCCTAACCAACATTGGCGGAGCCATGTTGTGTAGTTCCTACCAATCCATAGGACCTGCGCATTGTTTGAATGAATGAATGAAATAACACTTCTAAAGCGCGTAGCTACCCGAAGGCATCCCAGCGCTGAACGATTCATAGAGGTGAAAGGGACACTTAGGGGAAAAGCCACGTCTTTAGGAGTTTGCGGAAGGCCAGATGATTAGGTTCCTTCCGCAGGGGCAGAGGGAGTGAGTTCCAGAGCCTGGCGGCATTATAAGAAAATAGCCGTCCGCCACTTCTGCCCTTTTTGATCCTGGGAACAACTGCTAAGGAAAGATCATCTGAACACAGATTCCTATTAGCTCGATAGGGCTGGATCAAGGAAAGATTGATTGGAGGACCATTCCCTCCAAGCGACCTGTGAGCAATACACAGGGCCTTGAAGCGGATTCTCTCCTGAACAGGAAGCCAATGAAGGGACCGCAAAGCGGGCCTTGCCGACTGACGGGACGGGATCCCCATGAGCATTCTAGCAGCACAATTCTGCACAATCTGGAGCTTTACGGTTACTGAACTTGGCGCACCTAAATATAGGGCGTTTCCATAGTCCATCCGTGACAAGACAAGTGCCTGAACCATCAGTTTTCTGGCCCGGAAGGGAAGAAGAGGAAGCACTTTACGGAGCATCCTAAGGATGCCGTAGCACGAGGCTGCAACCTTCCTAGCCTGAACTTTGAAACTGAAATCCTGATCCAACCAGACTCCCAGACTCTTTATTTCAGTCTTAGGGGCAGGGGGTGGGCCCATGCAGACTGGCCACATAGTACTAGCTTTAAAATTTATATGATCTCCAAGAACCATGAGCTCAGTCTTGTCACCATTCAGTTTCAGATGGGACAGGTTCATCCACTTGGCGATTTCCTCGAGGCAAGGGCGAAGGCCCTTGGACCCCTGGTCGGAATGATTCAGAGCCACAACCAGTTGAGTGTCATCAGCATAAGTAACTATGTGAACCCCAAAAGGAAGTACAATATCCGCCAACGGGGCCATATAGGCATTAAAAAGAGTGGGGCTCAAGGATGATCCCTGAGGAACTCCTACAACATTAACTAATGGCTTGGTGTCAAGACTGATTCCAGACATCCCCGCAGGATATGTTGGCCTATATAAGAGCTTGCTCACAGTGCCACCGTAAGCCCCCCTAACCTACCAGGGAGCGAATGGTTTCTGGCAACCACTGAACATGACAATCCTGATTCCTCAGGAATCGTGGAAACAGTACAGAACCTTTCGCTCAGTCACTCGTGCTCACTTATTCTCAGAGAATTATACAGAGAACAGCGGGACTTTTCCAATAATATTTATTGAACCAACATTATTCTTGTATAAAATATGTGTGCTGCAATGATTAGTAGACAGAAGCAGATAAAAGTGATTACAAGCACCAAGAGTGTAAATAGTAGATATAGTTCTACCACGGTGCTAAACAGTTGTATATTATGCAGGCATATAAACAAGACAGTAATCTAGTGTACTCCTACTATGCAAATCCAACTCTAAGTATACCTAGAGTGTATGTTGGTGTAGAGCCAAGAATCCTCCCAAGGGACGATCCAACCCCATTACCTGATGGGATAGAGTGAAGGACCCTGTCTTGGTCACGAACTGGACACCCCTCACAAGATGTCAGACCGCTGCATGGTGATTTCTCAGCATGCAAGGACCTTCGGTGCCAGCGGAAGTACCTCCTCCACTAATCTATCGGGATGCTCATCCTTTATGATAGAAAGCAGCCTTGTGATGTACGCATAGATTAGTGATGTTGTGGATATGTAGATAGCCCTTTCGCCCCGTGGATGAAGATAATGATGTGATTTGTACGTAGTAAGGAATGAGACCTTGTACTTGATGTTCAGGGCATTGTGATAATGTTGTGGGAAGCTAGATGCAAAACAAATTTATTTTCAGAGAAACTAATCCAACATTGTCGTGCGTGTAAATGTAGGCAAAAGGTCACAGCTTTGAAATGTTATTTGTGAGGACAATGTAAGAAATAAGCTGCTTCGCTACATGGGCTTAACCCGGGAATATAACACCCCCACCGTAGATGCCAGCTGCCACTGCTCCATATTGCTTCAGAAATGCAACAGTCTCCAGTAGAACCTGGTGTGCATGTGCCTGAAGGGCCAGCACAACAAGGCAAACTAAGATCCAAAAAATAATTGGGCATTTGACTGGGTTTGTTAGGTGCAGCCAACATTATGGATGGCTGCTTTCATTTAAATTACAAAGCCCTGGTGCACTTTAAAGCCAGCTCAAATGATCCGATCCATTGGGAGCCCTCAGGCATGGATACACCCACTAAGGGCATCTGGTGAACTATTGTGATTGAAGACAATCACAACTGTAGCCAAGTCTGTGAAAAGATTTTTTTCACTCCACCCTACTGAAGAAGAGATATGACTGACACTCCTGCTGGCTGGGCCTCTCCCTAAAGGGGAGTCACAATATTTAAAAGAACAACATGCTCGAAGAAATGTAAGTGCGTGAATTAATAATGGAAGTACTTAATAAATACGCTTATTTTTGTAAGAATGTTTTGTTTCACGTCACAACATAATTTTTCTTTGTCGGAAAATTATTCATAAGCTTTAAACCAAGGCATGAGTTGCATACATTCTAAACCAAAGCGAGTGTATTACTGAGGAGACTCCTACATTTTCTTTGCATGATACATGATACCCAGTTCTCCCCTGTGCTGTTGGGTTTCCCCTGCATGGGTGAGATATAAGCCTGATTTATACTTGGAGAATAAGTTGTAAATTGTCCCCTCTTATCTGTCATTCGTGATTCCTGTCCTGCTCTTTTCCATATTGGCCTGTTTCTACCTACCAGCAATGGCCTAGAGAATGCTCTTCAATATGTAATGATTTATTATCCTATAAGCAATCGAGCGTTGTGTTAAAAGTTGCAGTGCTGCATTGTGCAAAGAGTAAAAAAATAGCACAGCACCAGATTTTGCACGAGTCGCCTGCTGATGACATAATTGTAGGCGATGGTGCTAATAATTAATATTATGGAAGACACTCAGCCTTGCACAATGGTGCAACAATGAGCCATCAGTGTCTATCATAGGATTTGCATCAACGTATGCCATCTAGTATACTAAACAGGAGTGACTTGCAAATGTGTGTTTTACATGTGAGCATACCCCGTGATATACCGCGTGACCCCTTGCATGTGCCTTGTTTTCCTTGGTGTTAGGTTTTGCCTAAGGGGGTAAGGATGATTTTAGGGTTTAGATGTCAGTAGTGGTAAAGGGAGGTAAGGGTAATTTTAGGGTTGGGCAGTGTTAAAGGGAGGTGAGGGGTGGGTAGAGGTATCAATCAATCAATCAGGGGTTTGTTAAAGCGCGACTACTCACCCGTAAGGGTCTCAAGGCGCTAGGGGTGGGGGGGGGTGCAGGTTCCATCCATCAAGGAGGGGGCTGTCGAAGAGCCAGGTTTTGAGGTTTCTTGCGAAGATGGGGAGCGATGTTGTCTGTCTGAGGTGGAGCGGAAGGGCGTTCCATGCTTTGGCCGCGAGGAAGGAGAAGGAGCGGCCTCCCGATCTGGTCTTTCTGGTGCGGGGGACCACGGCGTAGGAGAGCTGGGCTGATCGTAGGGTCCTTTGGGGTGCGTGGAATTTGAGTCGGCTGTTCAGGTATGCTGGTCCGGTGCCGTGGAGGGCCTTGTGTGCGTGGGTGAGCATCTTGAAGGTGATTCTCGCCTCGACAGGGAGCCAGTGGAGTGTGCGCAGGTGCTGGGAGATGTGGCAGTGTTTTGGCAGGTTGAGGACCAGTCTTGCGGCGGCGTTCTGGATGTTCTGTAGCTTGCGGGTGAGGTTTTTGTTTATTCCGGCGTAGAGTGCGTTGCCGTAGTCGAGTCTGCTGGTGACCAGGGCGTGAGTGACGGTCTTTCGGTGTTCGAGGGGGATCCATTTGAAGGTCTTACGAAGGAGGCGGAGGGTGTGGAAGCAGGAAGACGAGACAGAGTTGATCTGGCGGTCCATTTTGAGCTCAGAGTCCAGGATGATTCCCAGGTTGCGTGCGTGGTCCGTGGGGGTTGGCGGGTTTCCGAGGGTGGGGGGCCACCAGGTGTCGCTCCAGGCGTCAGGGTTTGGGCCCATGATGAGTACTTCTGTTTTGTTGGTGTTTAGTTGTAGGCAGCTGTTTTTCATCCATTTGGCGACGGCTTCCATGCCTTCTCGAAAGTTGCGTCTGGCGGTGTTGGGCTCGTTGGATAGGGAGAGGATGAGCTGGGTGTCGTCTGCGTATGACACGATGTTGAGTCCGTAGGTTCTGACGATGGGGGCGAGTGGAGCCATGTAGACGTTGAAGAGCGTCGGGCTGAGGGAGGAGCCCTGGGGGACTCCGGAGGTGGTAGGTGTGGGGTCCGAGAGGAAAGGGGGGAGTCTGATCAACTGCGTCCTGCCAGAGAGAAAGGAGCGGATCCAGTCGAGGGCCTTGTCCTGGATTCCTGCGTCGTAGAGTCTGCGTATTAGGGTGCAGTGGGAGACTGTGTCGAACGCCGCTGATAGGTCGAGGAGGATGAGGGCTACTGTTTCTCCTTTGTCCAGTAGGGTGCGGATGTCGTCTGTTGCGGCGAGGAGGGCGGTTTCCGTACTGTGTTTTTTTCTGAAGCCGGATTGGGAGGAGTCGAGGATGTTGTGTTCTTCAATGAATGTGGCGAGTTGGCTGTTGATGGCTTTCTCGATGACTTTCACTGGGAACGGGAGCAGGGAGATGGGTCTGTAGTTTTTGAGGTCGCTGGGGTCCGCTGAGGGTTTTTTTAGGAGGGGGTTGACCGTGGCGTGTTTCCAGTCGTCGGGGAACGAGGCGGTCACCAGGGAGTGGTTGATGGTGTGGCGGAGCATGGGTGCGATGGTGTCGGCAGCTCTGTTGAAGATGTGGTGGGGGCAGGGGTCCGTGGGGGCCCCTGAGTGGATTGACTTCATTGTCTTCAGTGTGTCTTCGGTGGTGAGGGCTGTCCAGTCGTCAATCGCTGGTTTCCGGGTGTCGGGGGTGGTTGGTGAGGGTTCAGTGTGTTGGTTGTCTTCGTCGAAGTTGTCGTAGATGCTCTTGATTTTGTGGTGGAAAAAGGTGCTGAGTTTGTCGCAGAGGTCTTGTGAGGGAGGGATGTCGGTAGACTCTCTAGTGGGTTGGGCGAACTCCTTGATGATGCTGAAGAATTCCTTGCTGTTGTGCGTGTGGGTGGAGATTCTGTCTTCAATCGCTTTTTTCCTCGTTTCTCTGATGAGTTGATGGTGGGCGTTGGTGGCGGCTCTGAAGTTGTTGTGGGCTTCTGTGGATTTGGTGTTCCTCCAGGCCTTTTCGAGGCGGCGGCATGTGCTTCTGGACTCTCGAAGTTCGGTGGTAAACCATCTGGCTTTCTTGGCGCGGGTATTGTTGTTTTTCTTGAGGGGGGCTATGGTGTTGGTGCTGTCCGAGATCCATCTATGCAGGGTTTGGGCTGCGGTGTTGGGGTCGTCGTTTTCCGTGATGGTTGGGGTGAAGTTGTTGAGTGAGGAGGTGAGCTGGTCGTCGGTGATTTTGGTCCAGTTTCTTCATGGAAGCAGGTGCTGGTGCCTGTTAATGGTGGGTGTTCTGAAGGGGAAGTAGACGCAACGATGGTCGGTCCATGGGAGTTCGGTGGTGTGGCTGAAGGTGATGGAGTTTCCTGTAGTAAAGAGGGGGTCGAGGGTGTGTCCTGCTGAGTGCGTGGGCTCGGTCACGATCTGGCGCAGTCCAATGTTGTGGAGGTTGTCCAGGAGGGATGTGGTGTTGGGGTCCAGTTGGTTGTCGAGGTGGAAGTTGAGGTCTCCCAGCAGGGTGTAGTTGGTGGATGCGATGGCCTGCAGGGAGATAATGTCCGTGATGGAGTTGGCGAAGGGTTCGCGGGGTCAAGGGGGTCGGTAGATGAGGGTTCCTCGGAGGGTGGCGGTGGGGCTGGCCAGTATCTTGAAGTGAAGGTGTTCCATCAGTTCTGTGGGCTCGTCAGGGAGTGTGCTCAGGCGGAGGCTGGATTTGTGGACGATGGCGATTCCTCCTCCTGGGCGGGTGGGGCGGTCCTTCCTGGAGATCTTGTATCCTTGGGGGATGACGATGGCGATGTCCGGTCCCGAGGTGGTGTTGGTCCAGGTTTCGGTGAAGAACGCTACGTCCGGGGTGGTGCTGTCGAGGAGGTCCCAGATTTCTGTGGTGTGTTTGTGGAGGGATCGGACGTTGAGGAGGATGCATTGCAGGGTCTTCGGTTCGGTTGTGTTCTTGTGGGCGGGTTGTGCTGGATCCGTGTTCTTGGCGGTGCTGCAGGTGTGCCTGCAGCGGTGACAGCTGAAGGGTCCGTGGGTGTCGGCTGGTGATGCTAGCTTGCAATTGTTGTTGCGGCCTGGGTTGAGTGCGTGGAGTGCTGCTGGGTCGTAGCGTTGGCGGGGCGGAGGTCCAGGGTTCCTGGCGCTGGTCGCGGTCGGGTCGCGGACGGGAGCAGACGGGCTTGCCTTTGACACGCCTTCGGCGCGCCAGCGGCGCGGCCGCGCAGTGGCCGCCTTTAAGTAGGGGTTGGGAGGGCTGGACAGCTGGGAGGCGGGAGCGGGGAGGGGAGCTGGATTGGGCCGGTCGCACTGGGGGGGGAGGGGCCGCGGGGGCAGCAGCGGCGGGGAAAGGTAAAGGGAGGAAATAAGGGATAAAGAAAAAAGGGAAAATAGGCAGAAATAAGGCACAAAAGAGCAGAGATGCAGAAAAGTGCAGAAAGGTGAAAGATAAAAGAGGGTAGAAAAACGAGTGAAAACGAGTGAAAGAGCAGAGCGAGAGGAAGGGAAAATGAGCAGAAATAAGGCACAAAAGAGCAGAGATGCAGAAAAGTGCAGAAAGGTGAAAGATAAAAAAGGGTAGAAAAACGAGTGAAAACGAGTGAAAGAGCAGAGTGAGAGGAAGGAGACAGAGGTCCACTGGACCACCAGGGATGAGGCGCAGGGAAACCTGCGGGTGGAGGAGGGCCTCGATCACCAACATTCGAGAGTGCAGGGGCAGGCCTCACTTAATGGTGGAGCTGCGAGGGTGGGAGAGCAATTTCACTGACAATGAGTCAGTGGTCTTGCTCGCCTGTCCCCACAGCGGCCACCATTAAGTAGGGGTCGAGGAGGGCTGGACAGCTGGGAGGCGGGAGCGGGGAGGGGAGCTGGATTGGGCCGGTCATGCTGGGAGGAGGAGCCGCGGGGGCAGCAGCGGCGGGGAAAGGTAAAGGAATGTAATGATGAGTGGTAAAAATAGCTTTAAGGCAATTTCTCAATGTCCCTGTGCTGACTATGGCATCCAGGTAGGTGAAGTTAGGAGCAGCATCACGGCAGGCCAGCAGAGCTTCTACAGACCTTCAGCCTTGTTCCCAAGCATGAGGAAATAGGCAGCATTAAGCAACATAGTCTAAATGCATCACAGTGGGGACCAGTCAGGTCTGTGTAAAACATGGTAATCTCTGAGTTGGAGGGCAGTGCCAGCTTATATGTAAAGCCCTAGCACTTGGGCAGCAACTCACTATTAAAAAGTTTCTAAATTCACTCTGGTGGCCATTGCCTATGTGGTGGTAGCCATGTATAATCTTCAGCGTCATGCTGTGGCAGAAAGCCTTGTGTATTGCCTACAGACAGCGCATGCCCTTGTTTTCTTTCTATGTGCTGCATTTAACTTTCATCTTGTAGCAACTATTTATTGAATTGTTAAGATGTTTGCAATCCAGTAAGCATAAAACTAATTATAAGTGCATAGCTAGGGACAACAAAATGTCTCCCGTGCTTAACAATGAAATCCACTCCCAGAAAGGAAGTGGTCAAATAGAGCAGATTGTGCTTGCCCCTTTCATAGCTTTGACCCATCTCAAGGGCTTCTGTTCTTTCTGAACAGCAAATGTTGTCCCAAACAATTAACACCAGAACCATTTTAGATGCCAACATGATTGCAAGCACCCCTTCTTGGCTGCCACCCAGTTCTACCTCCTTGGTTGTTCATGCTGGCTAATGAAAATCACTGAATGTTCTCAATCCTTCTCATTCAATCAATCCATCAGGGTTGGTAAAAGCCCAACTAATCACCCGTGAGGGTCTTAAGGCACTGGGGGAGAAGGGGGTGGCTCTGTTGAGTGCTGGGGTCACCAGATAAGCCAGGTCTTGAGGTCCTTCCTGAACTAGGGCAATGTGGGAGATTGCGGGAGGGGGAGAGTGTTCCAGGCTTTGGCTTCGAGGTAGGAGAAGGACTTTCCTCCCGTTCTAGTCTTGCTGATACGTGGGATGGTGTCCAGTGAGAGCTGGGCTGATCGGAGGTGTCTTTTGGGTGCGTGGAAGGAGAGGCGGCTGTTAAGGTATGCAGATCCGGTGTTGTGAATGGCCTTATATGTGTGGGTGAGGAGTTTGAAGCTTATCCTTCTTTCAACTGGAAGCCAGTGGAGATCGCGGAGGTGTTGGGTGATGTGACTGCGACGGGGGACGTCGAGGATCAGTCTGGCTGTGGCGTTCTGGACAGTCTGGAGTTTGCAAAGGAGTTTCTTGTTGATTCTGGTGTAGAGAGCATTGCTATAGTTCAGTCTGCTGCTGATGAGTGCGTGCTTGACAGTTTTCTGGATTCGGTTGGGGCCCATCTGAAGGTCTTTTTAAGCATGGGGAGGATGTTGAAGCAGGTCTAGGAGAAGGAGTTGATCTGGCGGTTCATTGTGAGTGATGAGTCTAGTATGATGCAGAGGTTTCGTGTGTGGTCTGTTGGGGTGGGGGGATTTCTGAGGGTGGAGAGCCACCAGGAGTCGGTCCATTGCGGAGGGGGTGGAGCCAAAGATGAGGACTTCTGTCTTGTCTGAGTTAAGTTTCAGGCAGCTGTTCTTCATCCAGATGGCAACGGCTTTCATCCCTCCTTGGAAGTTGTGTCTGGTGATGTTGGGTTCGTCGTTGAGGGAGAGGATCAGCTGGGTGTCATCAGCGTAAGAGATGAATTTGAGCCCGTGGTTCATGACGATGGTTGCTAGGGGGGCCATGCAGATGTTGAAGAGGGGGGGCTGAGGGAGGAGCCCTGGGGCACTCCACAGTTGGTCTCTGTCAGTTCCGAGAGGTAGGGAGGGAGTCTGACCCGCTGAGTTCTGCCGGTCAAGGACCTTGCGGTGGATGCCGGCATTGTGGAGTCTGGTGGCTAAGGTGCTGTGGGAGATGGTGTTGAATTCAGCCGAGAGGTCCAGCAGGATGAGGGCTGCCGTTTCACCCTGGTCGGGGAGGGAGCGGATGTCATCGGTGGCGGTGAGTAGGGCGGTCTCAGTGCTGTGATTGCTTCAGAATCGAAATTGGGAGATGTCCAGGACGTTGTTAGCTTCGAAGAAGTTTGCTAGCTGAGTGTTGGCAGCCTTTCCTATGACCTTGGTTGTAAAGGGAAGTAGAGAGATGGGCCTGAAGTTCTTGAGGTCTGTCGGGTCTGCGGAGGGTTTCTTCAGGAGGGGGTTGACTTCAGCGTGTTTCCAGTCCTCGGGGAAGGTGGCGGTCTCGAAGGAGCAGTTGATCGTCTGACGTAGTTCAGGTGCGATGGCAGAGGCAGCTCTGTGGAAGATGTGGTGTGGGCAGGGGTCTGAGGGTGCTCCGGAGTTGATGCTTTTCATGGTCTTCAAGGTGTTTTCTGCCATGAGCGGGATCCATTTGAGCAGGGTCTGTTGGGTGGAGTCGCATGAGGGGCGAGCTAGAGTAGTGAGGTGGTCTTGGTTGTCGAAATTGTCATAGGATCATATTGATCTTGTGGTGGAAGAAGGTGCTGAGTCTGTTGCAGAGGTCTTGGGAGGGTGGGGCGCCCGTAGTTTCGCTGCAGGGTTTGGCGAATTCCTTGATGATGGAGAAGAGTTTTTTGGTGTTATGCGTGTTGGTGAGGATTCTGTCTTGGAGGGATTTCTTCCTTGTGGATTTGATGAGTTGGTAATGTGTGTGATGGTGGCTGCTTTGTAGGATGCACGTGTTTCCGGGGTTTTGTAGTTCCTCAATGTCTTTTCGAGTCGTCTGCAGAAGCGTCTGGATTCTTGGATTGCATGGGTGAACCAGCTTGCTTTCTTGATGTGTCTTCCGGTGGCTTTCTTGAGGGGGGCGAGTGTGTTGGTGCAGTTCATGATCCAGCAGTGGAGATTGCGGGCTGCGGTGTTTGCATCTGATGTAGTCGGTGGTGGGGTACTGACGAGGGCGGAGATGAGCTGGTCTTCGGTGACTTTGTTCCAGCTTCTGCAAGGAAGGCGGTGGGCGTGCTTGTGTACGGTGTTATTTTTGAAGGAGAAGTGTATGCAGTGGTGATCTGTCCAGAGGAGGTCCGTTGTGTGGCTGTAGGAGATGCTGTTTCCTCCGGTGAAGAAGGGGTCGAGTGTGCGTCCCGCGGTGTGTGTAGGGGCGGTGACTAGTTGTTTCAGTCCTATGGTGGCGAGGTTCTCTAGGAGAGAGGCGGTGTTTGAGTTGTCGTGGTTGGAAGTTTAGGTCTCTGAGTAGGATGCAGTCTGTAAATGCGAGGGCGTGGGGTGCAATGAGGTCGGTGATGACGTTGGTAAAGGGAGCGCGGGCCAGGGAGCCTGTAGAAGAGAGTTCTGCAGAGAGTCGTTTTGGGGTTGGTCTGGATCTGGAAGTGGAGGTGCTCCATGAGGGTCATTGTGTCCTCCGGGAGGGTGGTCATGCGGAGGGTGCTTTTGGGAATGACAGCGATGCCTCCTCCTGGACGGATGGGGTGGTCCTTGTGCAAGATCTTGTATCCATCAGGAATGGCAGTGGTGATGTCGGGTGCAGAGTTGGCATTGGTCCAGGTCTCCGTGAGGAAGGTGACGTCGGGCGAGTAGGTGTTGAGGAGGTCCCAGATTTCTATGGCGTGCTTGTATAGGGAACGTACGTTGAGGAGGATGCAGTTGAGCGGTTTGTGAGCAGTGATGTCCGGTAGGTTGGGAGATTCTGCTGGGGTATGGATTGTGGGTGAAGGTGTGGTGGCAGTGTAGACAGGAGAGAGGGCTGTGGTTGCTGTTCGGGGCCGAGAGCTGGCAGTTGTTGTTGCATCCGGGGTTGAGATCGTGGAGGGTGCTGGAGGTGTAGCGGTGGCGGGTCAGAGGACCAGGGTCCCTGGCGCTGGTCGCGGTCGGGTCGCAGACGGGCTTGTCTTTGGTGCGCCAGTGGTGCCACTGCACAGCGGCCACCATTAAGTAGGGATCGGGGGAGGGCGGGTCAGCTGGGAGGTGGGAGCAGGAAGGGCACACTGGAGAGGGGAGGGACCGTGGGGGCAGCAGCAGCGGGGAAAACAAAGGAAAACGAAGGAGTGAGAAGAGTGAGGAGAGTGAGTAGTGAAAAAGTGAAAAGTGACAGACGGGCAAAACGAAGGAAAGAGAAAAAGAGGGCACAAAAGGAAAGAGGCAAAGAGAGGCAGAGGCAAAACAGCAAAAGAGCAGAGTGCTCTCCCACTGGACCACCAGGTATGAGGTGCAGGCATGAACCTCATGGTAAGTTTCTTTAGATGGCGGCAAGCCCGGGGCCAAAAAACCAGGTCCCCCCCGAAACCAGGTAGTTTTGTTATAGGTAATTTTGAAGTCTCCACAGTACGATTTGGGCCATTTCCTGTTGCAGCCACTATTCTTCCCACACAAGGAGGTACCATTTTTATCGGGAGACCTGGGGGAATGCTGGGTGGTAGGAAATTTGTGTCTGCCCAGTGATCCTACAACTTTCCCAAAGAGAAATGTGTGAAAAATTTGATCTTTTCAGCAAA
The DNA here is from genome assembly GCA_963921515.1 of Calotriton arnoldi. Classification (NCBI taxonomy): domain Eukaryota; kingdom Metazoa; phylum Chordata; class Amphibia; order Caudata; family Salamandridae; genus Calotriton; species Calotriton arnoldi. The sequence goes on along the minus strand of CAWUFW010004448.1, from coordinate 543,270 downwards.
ATTTTAGGTTTGCAGGCGATTCTGGGTAGGGAAACGTTGGGGGATCCACGCAAGCCATACCTTCCTGGACTCCCCCGAGTGTCTAGTTTTCATAAATGTGTGGGTTTGGTAGTTTCTTAAGATGGCCGCCGGTCCCGGGGCCAAAAACCTAGGGGACCCCGCTTGCAAAACCAGGTTGTTTTGTGATAGGTAATTTTGATGTCGCCTCAATAGGTTTTGGGCCCTTGCCTGTCGCGGGTACTTGACCCAGCCCTGTGAGTGAGGTACCATTTTTATCGGGAGACCTGGGGGAACGCTGGGTGGTAGGAAATTTGTGGATCCACGCAGATTCCAAAACTTTCCCACACAGAAATTTGAGTAAAAAGTGATTTTTTCAGCTCAATTTGAGCTTTGCAGGGGATTCTGGGTAGGAAAACGTTGGGGGGTCCATGCAAGCCATACCTCGCTGGACTCCCCCGGGTGTCTAGTTTTCAAAAAAGTATAGGTTTGCTAGGTTTCCCTACGTGCCGGCAGAGCTAGGGTTCAAAATCTACAGCTAGGCACTTTGCAAAAAAAGGGTCCGTTTTCACTGTGAAAATGTGGTGTGTCCACGTTGTGTTTTGGGCCGTTTCCTGTCATGGGCACTAGGCCTACCCACACAAGTGAGGTACCAGTTTTCTTGGAAGACTTTGGGGAAAGCGGGGTGGGTGGAATTTTGTGGATCCAGGCAGATTCCAGAACTTTCCACCACAGAAATGTAAGGAAAATGTGTTTTTTTTATACACATTTTGAGGTTTGCAAGGGATTTTAGGTAACAGAACCTGGTGAGAGCCAGACAAGTGACCCCATCCTGGATTCCCCTGGGTGTCTACTTTTCAAAAATGTATAGGTTTGCTAGGTTTCCCTAGGTGCCGGCCGAGCTAGGGTTCAAAATCTACAGCTAGGCACTTTGCAAAAAAAGGGTCCGTCTTCACTGTGAAAATGTGGTGTGTCCACGTTGCATTTCGGGCCGTTTCCTGTTGCGGGCACTAGGCCTACCCACACAAGTGAGGTACCATTTTTCTCGGAAGACTTTGGGGAATGCGGGGTGGGTGGAATTTTGTGGATCCACGCCGATTCCAGAACTTTCCAACACAGAAATGTGAGGAAAATGTGTTTTTTTTTTACAAATTTTGAGGTTTGCAAGGGATTCTAGGTAACAGAACCTGGTGAGAGCCAGACAAGTCACCCCATCCTGGATTCCCCTGGGTGTCTAGTTTTCAAAAATGTATAGGTTTGCTAGGTTTCCCTAGGTGCCAGCAGAGCTAGGGTTCAAAATCTACAGCTAGGCACTTTGCAAAAAAAGGGTCCGTCTTCACTGTGAAAATGTGGTATGTCACGTTGCGTTTCGGGCCGTTTCCTGTTGCGGGCACTAGGCCTACCCACACAAGTGAGGTACCATTTTTCTCGGAAGACTTTGGGGAATGCGGGGTGGGTAGAATTTTGTGGATCCTCGCCGATTCCAGAACTTTCCACCACAGAAATGTGAGGAAAATGTGTTTTCTTTTACAACTTTTGAGGTTTGCAAGTGATTCTGGGTAACAGAACCTGGTGAGAGCCAGACAAGTCACCCCATACTGGATTACCCTGGGTGTCTAAATTTCAAAAATGTATAGGTTTGCTAGGTTTCCCTAGGTGCCGGCAGAGCTAGGGTTCAAAATCGACAGCTAGGCACTTTGCAGAAAAAGGGTCAGTTTTCACTGAAAATGTGGTGTGTCCACGTTGCGTTTTGAGCTGTTTCCTGACGCGGGCACTAGGCCTACCCACACAAGTGAGGTACCATTTTTCTAGGAAGACTTTGGGGAATTCGGGGTGTGTGGAATTTTGTGGATCCATGCAGATTCCAGAACTTTCCACCACAGAAATGTGAGGAAAATGTGTTTTCTTTGACAAATTTTGAGGTTTGCAAGGGATTCTGGGTAACAGAACCTGGTGAGAGCCAGACAAGTCACCCCATCCTAGATTTCCTTGGGTATCTAGTTTTCAAAAATGTATAGGTTTGCTAGGTTTCCCTAGGTGCCGGCAGAGTTAGGGTTCAAAATCTACAGCTAGGCACTTTGCAAAAAAAGGGTCCGTTTTCACTGTGAAAATGTGGTGTGTCCACGATGCGTTTTGGGCCGTTTCCTGTTGCAGGCACTAGGCCTACCCACACAAGTGAGGTACCATTTTTCTCGGAAGACTTTGGGGAATGCGGGGTGGGTGGACTTTTGTGGATCCACGCAGATTCCAGAACTTTCCACCACAGAAATGTGAGGAAAATGTGTTTTTTTGACAAATTTTGAGATTTGCAAGGGATTCTGGGTAACAGAACCTGGTGAGAGCCAGACAAGTCACCCCATCCTAGATTCCCCTGGGTGTCTAGTTTTCAAAAATGTATAGGTTTGCTAGGTTTCCCTAGGTGCCGGCAGAGCTAGGGTTCAAAATCTACACCTAGGCACTTTGCAAAAAAAGGGTTCGTTTTCACTGTGAAAATGTGGTGGGTCCACGTTGCATTTCGGCCCGCTTCCTGTCGTGGGCACTAGGCCTACCCACACAAGTGAGGTACCATTTTTCTCGGAAGACTTTGGGGAATGCGGGGTCGGTGGAATTTTGTGGATCCCCACAGATTCCAGAACTTTCCACCACAGAAATGTGAGGAAAATGTGTTTTTTTTTACAAATTTTGAGGTTTGCAGGGGATTCTGGGTAACAGAACCTGGTGAGAGCCAGACAAGTCACCCTATCCTGGATTCCCCTGGGTGTCTAGTTTTCAAAAATGTATAGGTTTGCTAGGTTTCCCTAGGTGCCGGAAGAGCTAGGGTACAAAATCTACAGCTAGGCACTTTGCAAAAAAAGGGTTCGTTTTCACTGTGAAAATGTGGTGGGTCCACGTTGCATTTCGGGCCGTTTCCTGTCGTGGGCACTAGGCCTACCCACAAAAGTGAGGTACCATTTTTCTCGGAAGACTTTGGGGAATGCAGGGTGTGTGGAATTTTGTGGATCCACACGGATTCCATAACTTTCCACCACAGAAATGTGAGGAAAATGTATTTGTTTTTTACAAATTTTGAGGTTTGCAGGGGATTCTGGGTAACAGAACCTGGTGATAGCCAGACAAGTCACCCTATCCTGGATTCCCCTGGGTGTCTAGTTTTTTAAAATGTATAGGTTTGCTAGGTTTCCCTAGGTGCCGGCAGAGCTAGGGTTCAAAATCTACAGGTAGGCACTTTGCAAAAAAAGTGTCCATTTTCATTGTGAAAATGTGGTGTGTCCACGTTGCGTTTTGGGCCGTTTCCTGTCGGCGGCACTAGGGCTACCCACACAAGTGAGGTACCATTTTTCTCGGAAGACTTTGGGGAATGCAGGGTGGGTAGAATTTTGTGGATCCACGCAGATTCCAGAACTTTCCACCACAGAAATGTGAGGAAATTGTGTTTCTTTGACAAATTTTGAGGTTTGCAAGGGATTCTGGGTAACAGAACCTGCTGAGAGCCAGACAAGTCACCCCATTCTAGATTCCCCTGGGTGTCTAGTTTTCACAAATGTATAGGTTTGCTAGGTTTCCCTAGGTGCCGGCAGAGCTAGGGTTCAAAATCTACAGCTAGGCACTTTGCAAAAAAAGGTTCCGTTTTCACTGTGAAAATGTGGTGTGTCCACGTTGCCTTTCGGGCCGTTTCCTGTTGCGGGCACTAGGCCTACCCACACAAGTGAGGTACCATTTTTCTCGGAAGACTTTGGGGAATGCGGGGTGGGTGGAATTTTGTGGATCCACGCCGATTCCAGAACTTTCCACCACAGAAATGTGAGGAAAATGTGGTTTTTTGTTTTACAAATTTTGAGGTTTGCAAGGGATTCTAGGTAACAGAACCTGGTGAGAGCCTGACAAGTCACCCCATCCTGGATTCCCCTGGGTGTCTAGTTTTCAAAAATGTATAGGTTTGCTAGGTTTCCCTAGGTGCCAGCAGAGCTAGGGTTCAAAATCTACTGCTAGGCACTTTGCAAAAAAAGGGTCCATCTTCACTGTGAAAATGTGGTGTGTCACGTTGCGTTTTGGGCCGTTTCCTGTTGCGGGTACTAGGCCTACCCACACAAGTGAGGTACCATTTTTCTCAGAAGACTTTGGGGAATGCGGGGTGGGTAGAATTTTGTGGATCCATGCCGATTCCAGAACTTTCCACCACAGAAATTTGAGGAAAATGTGTTTTCTTTTACAAATTTTGAGGTTTGCAAGTGATTCTGGGTAACAGAACCTGGTGAGAGCCAGACAAGTCACCCCATCCTGGATTCCCCTGGGTGTCTAAATTTCAAAAATGTATAGGTTTGCTAGGTTTCCCTAGGTGCCGGCAGAGCTAGGGTTCAAAATCGACAGCTAGGCACTTTGCAGAAAAAGGGTCCGTTTTCACTGTGAAAATGTGGTGTGTCCACGTTGCGTTTTGAGCTGTTTCCTGTCGCGGGCACTAGGCCTACCCACACAAGTGAGGTACCATTGTTCTCGGAAGACTTTGGGGAATGTGGGGTGGGTGGAATTTTGTGGATCCACGCCGATTCCAGAACTTTCCACCACAGAAATGTGAGGAAAATGTGGTGTTTTTTTTACAAATTTTGAGGTTTGCAAGGGATTCTAGGTAACAGAACCTGGTGAGAGCCAGACAAGTCACCCCATCCTGGATTCCCCTGGGTGTCTAGTTTTCAAAAATGTATAGGTTTGCTAGGTTTCCCTAGGTGCCAGCAGAGCTAGGGTTCAAAATCTACAGCTAGGCACTTTGCAGAAAAAGGGTCCGTTTTCACTGTGAAAATGTGGTGTGTCCACGTTGCATTTTGAGCTGTTTCCTGTCGCAGGCACTAGGCCTACCCACACAAGTGAGGTACCATTTTTCTCAGAAGACTTTGGGGAATGCGGGGTGTGTGGAATTTTGTGGATCCATGCAGATTCCAGAACTTTCCACCACAGAAATGTGAGGAAAATGTGTTTTCTTTGACAAATTTTGAGGTTTGCAAGGGATTCTGGGTAACAGAACCTGGTGAGAGCCAGACAAGTCACCCCATCCTAGATTTCCCTGGGTGTCTAGTTTTCAAAAATGTATAGGTTTGCTAGGTTTCCCTAGGTGCCGGCAGAGTTAGGGTTCAAAATCTACAGCTAGGCACTTTGCAAAAAAAGGGTCCGTTTTCACTGTGAAAATGTGGTGTGTCCACGATGCGTTTTGGGCCATTTCCTGTCGCGGGCACTAGGCCTACCCACACAAGTGAGGTACCATTTTTCTCGGAAGACTTGGGGAATGCGGGGTGGGTGGAATTTTGTGGATCCACGCAGATTCCAGAACTTTCCACCACAGAAATGTGAGGAAAATGTGTTTTTTTGACAAATTTTGAGATTTGCAAGGGATTCTGGGTAACAGAACCTGGTGAGAGCCAGACAAGTCACCCCATCCTAGATTGCCCTGGGTGTCTAGTTTTCAAAAATGTATAGGTTTGCTAGGTTTCCCTAGGTGCCGGCAGAGCTAGGGTTCAAAATCTACACCTAGGCACTTTGCAAAAAAAGGGTTCGTTTTCACTGTGAAAATGTGGTGGGTCCACGTTGCATTTCGGGCCGCTTCCTGTCCTGGGCACTAGGCCTACCCACACAAGTGAGGTACCATTTTTCTCGGAAGACTTTGGGGAATGCGGGGTCTGTAGAATTTTGTGGATCCACACAGATTCCAGAACTTTCCACCACAGAAATGTGAGGAAAATGTGGTTTTTTTGACAAATTTTGAGGTTTGCAGAGGATTCTGGGTAACAGAACCTGTGAGAGCCAGACAAGTCACCCTATCCTGGATTCCCCTGGGTGTCTAGTTTTCAAAAATGTATAGGTTTGCTAGGTTTCCCTAGGTGCCGGAGAGCTAGGGTACAAAATCTACAGCTAGGCACTTTGCAAAAAAATGGTTCGTTTTCACTGTGAAAATGTGGTGGATCCACGTTGCATTTCGGGCCGTTTCCTGTCGTGGGCACTAGGCCTACCCACAAAAGTGAGGTACCATTTTTCTCGGAAGACTTTGGGGAATGCAGGGTGCATGGAATTTTGTGGATCCACACAGATTCCAGAACTTTCCACCACAGAAATGTGAGGAAAATGTTTTTTTGGACAAATTTTGAGGTTTGCAGGGGATTCTGGGTAACAGAACCTGGTGATAGCCAGACAAGTCACCCTATCCTGGATTCCCCTGGGTGTCTAGTTTTCAAAAATGTATAGGTTTGCTAGGTTTCCCTAGGTGCCGGCATAGCTAGGGTTCAAAATCTACAGGTAGGCACTTTGCAAAAAAAAGTGTCCGTTTTCACTGTGAAAATGTGGTGTGTCCACGTAGCGTTTTGGGCCGTTTCCTGTCGGCGGCACTAGGGCTACCCACACAAGTGAGGTACCATTTTTCTCGGAAGACTTTGGGGAATGCAGGGTGGGTAGAATTTTGTGGATCCACGCAGATTCCAGAACTTTCCACCACAGAAATGTGAGGAAATTGTGTTTTTTGACAAATTTTGAGGTTTGCAAGGGATTCTGGGTAACAGAACCTGCTGAGAGCCAGACAAGTCACCCCATTCTAGATTACCCTGTGTGTCTAGTTTTCACAAATGTATAGGTTTGCTAGGTTTCCCTAGGTGCCGGCAGAGCTAGGGTTCAAAATCTACAGCTAGGCACTTTGCAAAAAAAGGTTCAGTTTTCACTGTGAAAATGTGGTGTGTCCACGTTGCGTTTTGGGCCGTTTCCTGTTGCGGGCACTAGGCCTACCCACACAAGTGAGGTACCATTTTTCTTGGAAGACTTTGGGAAATGCGGGGTGTGTGGAATTTTGTGGATCCATGCAGATTCCAGAACTTTCCACCACAGAAATGTGAGGAAAATGTGTTTTCTTTGACAAATTTTGAGGTTTGCAAGGGATTCTGGGTAACAGAACCTGGTGAGAGCCAGACAAGTCACCCCATCCTGGATTCCCCTGGGTGTTTAGTTTTCAAAAATGTATAGGTTTTCTAGGATTCCCTAGGTGCCGGCAGAGCTAGGGTTCAAAATCTACAGCTAGGCACTTTGCAAAAAAAGGGTCCGTTTTCACTGTGAAAATGTGGTGTGTCCACGTTGCGTTTTGGGCCATTTCCTGTCGCGGGCACTAGGCCTACCCACACAAGTGAGGTACAATGTTTCTCGGTAGACTTTGGGGAATGCGGGGTGGGTAGAATTTTGTGGATCCATGCAGATTCCAAAACTTTCCACCACAGAAATGTGAGGAAAATGTGGTTTTTTGACAAATTTTGAGAATTGCAAGGGATTCTGGGTAATAGAACCTGGTGAGAGCCAGACAAGTCACCCCATCCTGGATTCCCCTGGGTGTCGAGTTTGTAAAAATGTATAGGTTTGGTAAGTTTCCCTAGGTGCCGGCAGAGCTAGGGTTCAAAATCTACAGCTTGTCACTTTGCAAGGAAAGGGTCCGTTTTCACTGTGAAAATGTGATGTGTCCATGTTGCGTTTTGGGCCGTTTCCTGTCGCGGGCACTAGGCCTACCCACACAAGTGAGGTACCATTTTTATTGGGAGACTTAGGGTAACACAGAATTGTAGAGCAACTGTTATTACCTATTGATTTTCGATGCATTTCTGCCTTCCAAATGAAAGACAATGTGTAAAAAATAAGTCACTTTGAAAAATGTCCTATAATTCTCATGCTAGTATGGGTACTCACAATTTTGGAAATGTGCAATTATCTACTATTTCTAAACTCTATATTTTGTTCCAATTTCAGAAATACATAGGTGTCTTTCATACCGATTTTTCCATGTATATATTTTCCCAAATTAATTGCTATATACCCGGTACATAATAAAAAACCATTGCAAGAAGCTGCTCAGTTATTGGCTCTGGGTTCGTCGGGTTCTTGGTGAACCTACAAGTCCTATATATCCCCACAACCAGAAAGGTCCAGCAGATGTAACGGTATATTGCTTTCAAACAGCTGTCATAATTAGAAGAAGTTACAGGTGCAAACGTTGGCACAAATGGCTGCTTTTTTCAACTAATTTTCAATTTTTCCTATATTCAACTGTTAGTTTCTATAAAGAAACCTTGAAGGATCTACACAAATGACCCCTTGCTGAATTTAGAATTTTGTCTACTTTTCTAAAATGTATAGCTTTCCAGGATCCATTATTGCTTTCATACCCATTTCTACAATTACCTAGAAGAAGGTTGAAAGCACAAAAAATAGCAAAAATAGGCTATATCACAGTAAAATGCCAAAACCGTGTAAAAAATGTTGGTTTTCTGACAAAAGTCTATCAGTCCCTAAAAGCTGGGAAAATGGTGATTTCAGCCCCACAAACCCTTTGTTGATACCATTTGCAGGGAAAAAACCAGACGCTTTCATTTGCAGCACTTTTTTCCCATTTTTCCCCCAAAAAACTAAATTTAGCTGTATTTTGGCTAATTTCTGGGTCCACTCTAGGGGAATCCACAAACCCTGGGTACCTTTAGAATCCCCATGATGTTGGAAGAAAAGGACGCACATTTGGCATAGATACCTTATGCGGTCAAAAAGTTACAGGGGCCTAAGCGCGAACTACCCCAAATAGCCAAAAAAAGGCTTAGCACGGGGGGGAAAAGGCCTAGCAGCGAAGGGGTTAAGGAGAAGAGTCAGACAATATCTAATTATTTTGCTGAGCCAGTATTAGTTTCAACTTTATCAGATACGAGATGTGATGGTTCACACTTAAGAGACTTCCCATTTATTACAGAGCAGGAATTGGGGAAGCTACTCAGCACATGTTCTTCAGGATCACCACTGGATCCTTGTCCCCATTATATTTTAATACTGGACCCTCCTAAAATTGTGCCTTTCCTCTGCACTTTGCTAAACCTGTCTATTAAATCTGCTTCAGTCCCAGTTTCTTGGAAATCAGCTGTAGTAACTCCCATTCTAAAAAAATGTAATGCTGATCCCCTTATTGCAGCGAATTACAGGGTATTTCCTTATTACTAGCACTAACTAAGATGTTAGAATTGCATGTCAATTCCACCCTTACACAATATCTTGACACCAACAATCTTCTAGATGCCACACAGTGTGACTCCACACTGCTCATGCTACAGAACCATTGTTGCTTATGGTGTCAGAAAATCTGAAACATCAGTTGGAAAACAAGGATACAGTTGTCCTTATATTACTTGATCTCTGGGCTGCCTTTGACATCGTCTCTCACAAGACTATTATTCATCATCTGAGGGAGATTGGTGTCTGAGGCACCGCTCTGGATTGGTTCACAGATTTTCTAAAACATGTACAAGTGGTAAGGCTTCCCCTATATTCCTCTGCTTTTAAGCCGGACACTCTTTAACATCTATATGGCCCCTCCTGCCAAACTTGTCAAGGGATATGTCTTTGAGGTGTTCTCCTATGCTGGTGACACCAAATTAATTGTTCTGATGACATTGGATGAAGGGCAGATGAGATACACAGTCATCCAATGTATGATATTATTGGTCACTTGGATGTCTCAAAATCATCTAAAATAAAATTTCGATAAGGTGGAATTATTAACTTTTTGGTTCAAATCCTTATCTCTGGACAAATGACTAGTGGCAAAATGAGTTGGCTGCTCCACCTAGTTCAACTGATTCAGTATGTAATGTGGGAGTCAAATTTGAATCCCAGTAGTCTTTTCAACCACAGATTCAAGCTGTTACCAGTACATGTTTTGGTGTGTTAAAAATTCTTCACAAGATACTTTCAATGTTACCTTTCTCTACCAGGAAGACTGGGGTGTAGGTGCTTGTCACCTCTAGGTTGGATTACTTCAACACCCTATACTTGGGGATTGCTAAAAAAATCACTGGCAGATTGTGCAGAACACTGCAGCCAGGTTGTTACATAACATTCCCGAATATTGTTCAGTTGTCTGTAGACTGAAGGACTTTGACTAACTACCAGTGTTGAAACACACTCAATTTAAAGTACTATCTCATATCCACAGAGTTGTCCATAACGTTGGTCTGTTAGTACCTCATACTGTCTTTTCATATTCCTTCAAGAACTCTGAGGTCTATGAATGCTTTTGTTCTACAACTACCCAACTTCTGAAAGGTCAGATGGGGCAGCAGCTCCACTGCGTTTCTAGGAGCAAAGTTATAGAATGGCCTGCCGCTGGCCCTTTGCTCGGTCTCAGATTGGTCTATCTTTCTTAAAGGCCTCAAAATGTGGCTTTTCAGGCAGGCTTTTATTTAGTTTCATACCTTGTTCCTTGGACTCCTTACTTTATTTCTTAGTTTTAATCTGGAGGTTCTAATCGAGTAACAGTGCCTAGAAGCTCTTTTGGGATCATATGTTTGTGCTTTAGAAATTGAACCTTTATTTAATTTCATGTCATCTATCACTTGATTCCCTTTTTAGTGTCTGCAAACTTTCCTGGATTGAACCGAGTTCTCCACCTTACTACCACTGAGTGCTGCTATGGCCTATGGATAGGCAGCAGAGATTGAATCCTAATCACTCAAGACATATTCCAGCAAGCACGAGAAGGTTACTGGCTACTGCTTTATCTTAAAAGCCATGACCCCGAATGGGAGTGGACCTTCTATGATGAAGTGCAAGAGTCTTATCTATAGAACTAAGGGTCACAGAAACTGCTAGTATTCACTAGCAAAATGAAAGTGCTCAGAAAATGAGCAGCACTCAACTTGCTAGTTAGCTTGTCACCTTGGTGTGGTCGGAGGGGGATACTTAATACTTTTCGTGATCACATCAAGAAGAAGAACCAGAATTGAAGATCTCCTGTTTACTTCTCCAACATAAACACTACTGAGCATCCCCAGGGGCCTTTCAATGACTCAACTGAATTTTATATAATGGTGACTCCACCTTGAAGCTCTCATGGACTTTTTCTAACATCCTGTAATTCTTTAAATTTTTAGGCAAACTGACTCCCTTGGCTATACTGTTTTTGCACCATGTTCTGAGACCAGGTGGCAAGATGAACAGCTCAAAAATTCAGATGTACAGTTCTTTTGTTGCTTAGATATCAGGTGGGAGGAAAGTTTAAATCTTTTCCCTAAGCCATCTTGGTCAACTCTTCACCACAAGTCAGACCAAAGTTTGTCCCTAAATCTCATTATGTCTGAGGCATAAAGGAACCTTGAATATAGGATAAGACTTCCTAATTCCATTTAATTGAGATCAATGATCTTTTTCAAAACAAGTGTACTTGTCTTGTAAAGAACGTTCATTGTTCCATTATTGGCTCCCTGATCATGACCTCGTGACTCCTAGGGCACCCAATCAATGTAGCTTTCAGATCTTTCTACTATTTCATTATTTTATGAGTCCCTCCGTAGCAAAGAGATTGGTCTTGGCTTTATGCATAGTCTGGCCCATCTTCTTGCAAACGTCAGCACATAAGCAACTACTTTGACCGTAAGCAATCTCAGATTGTCCTCCCAATCCTCCTTCACAAGGGTGATGGCGCACCAAACAGTCAGAGCAAAAAGCAAATATATTAAACTGAGACCAAAGAGGCTCTTTGCTGTATGCCAAAAGAGTACATTGGAGGAAGTTTCCCCACTCCATATTACATTGAGTTGCTATAGGACCTGTTATATTCTTGCAGTTTTTATTAAATCACCCAAACAGATTATTAGTCTGCAAAGGGTAAAAGATGAGAACTTGAGAGCAACTTCACACTCATCCCACATGGCCTTTATGTATGTCAGCATGAAGTTGGCCCTACAGTCAGAAAAGGATACTATGGCAAAATCAAATTGGACAACTATCCCCAATAGGGCACAAGCCACTATTGGAAGGTTATTCCCCTGAGGTGCATCACTTTGGGGTATTTGCTGCTATGATCCACCATAAGAAGAACATACTTGTTGCCCAAAGTGGTGTTAGAGTCTATGCCCATCCATAGCCTCTCAAGAAGAAACCCAACCAATGGCAAGTTTGTCATATCCAAAAGATCTTCTCCATATTCACACCCAATGTGGGTCTGTAAAATCGAGGATTCTTGATCTTTAAGACCCATGAATGGTCTGTGACATTCTAGTATCACAAGTCTCCATCTTGACAATGGACTCTGAGGTATTAAACAGCTATGAAGCAAGTGTGCACATGAAAAGACACTGACGTTCCTGGACATCACTCCTTCTGTGTGCACTTGGGCATGGGTGCTCAGGCCAAACATGGTAGGGCATACCTGTTGTGACAACAAAAACTCTCTCTGTATTAGAGACATGAAATCCTGATCCCTACTTTAATATTTAACGTTGACCCTTGAAAGACACACAACAAATAGTGCTTTTTGCACTTTTCTGTAATCAGGCTACTTATTGTTTTTTTCACTTTGAAATTCTGTGTTGATTTTGCATTTGCTGAGAAACAATTGAAGGATGCTGGATGACTGATATTTTGCATAAATTTAAGAAACAGATTTAATGAGACTTTGATAGCCGATAAGGACTGCCCGGGCTGTCCATAAGGCTATTAAAATATACTGTGGGTGTAATGTTCTAATTGAAAAGCAAACCTACAACCAGTCCAGGCCCATGTAATATTTTTTCTACAACTACATTATTTATGAATTTTCCCTCACTTAAAATTTCACAGGAATTTGCAAACTTTCATGAAAAAATTGGGACTTCACATGCCCAGTTTCAAAACACAGAGTGTAAAAATGTTGTGGCTCTCTAATGTCCCTCCCTTCCCACTTTGACAGCTCCAGCACTCCATTCACATTAGGTACTGAGTGGCTATACATGTCAGCATGTGCAACCAACACCCCTGTAAAATCCATGAAGATGCAGTTCTTAGCGCCTACCACACACTCGACTCTTCCAAATGGCTTCACCTCATTTGGCATGGCAGAGGGAGACATAGGAGCTGTGGAAAGTTCCCTGTTTCCCTTTCTGTGTCTCTAGCTGTAAACCTATGAATAGTGCTATTCCTATTAGAATACCGCATCAGCCATATTGTTTTGAAACTGTATTTATAATGTACTCCTATGTTATACCAAGATGTGCAGGCCTTTTCAATCCAGTGCTTAATTTGCAAAAACATAAGTGCCAGGGCCCTCGTCAGGAGGCCACCCCAACTCGCACCACCCATTGCCACTGCCAGCCCAGCCAATGACCGTACATACACAACTACTAGCCATCATACTGCGACAAGTGTGACAATTCAGACTGTCCGAGGCCCCCCCCCCAAAGCTATAAGAATGGCTTGGGATGCAGGTATTAGTAGTTTTAATGACTAGATGATTAATAAAAAAACTCTTATTGTGCTCATCTCCATATTACACAAACAGCGCCACCATGTGGAAGCTGTCATAAGTGCAGGCGTTGTCAATTAAGTGCCAGTGCAGAGCACAGGCAACCGCTGGCTCAAATTAAGCACTGTTTCATTCACAAGAGCCTAAGCTTTGTTTTCGCTTTGGCTCTTTTAGGTCAGAAGTAAGAATCCTCTTAGCTCAGCAGAGAATCTTTTACATGTGTCTCTTGATCACTTTCTCATGAGAATGTGGGGCACATGCCTTAGCCAATGTTATCTAAAGTTTCATATACGATCATATGATTCCCTCCTTTGCCTATGTGAAGAAAATCTAGAAAGGTAATGCAAACTCTAGGCATGTTAGGATTATGCACTCCATAACTTTGTAAGGGCAAGTCTAATTTGGCTTATTTAGTGATTACTCATTTCTTTGCTTTTTGTTAAAAAACATCAAACTTTGAATAGGCGGAGAGAGTGAGTTTTGATTTAACATAGCTGTCGCTGCATCTGCATATTTGTGATATTGTGAGACTGGAAGGAGGAATGTGGAAGCTTGTGCTCCTTTCCTTGGCTATCGCCTCTATCTGTCTGACTACTTTGTGCAACTCCATATATACTGATGAGGCAAAGAGGAGAGCGAGAGAGACAGAGGCTGTGGATCAGGACATTGAAATGTTGATGGCTGCATGACTTTAAAAGTTTTTACAGCCCACTCCTGCTCCAATTTCTACTACAGAATGCTCAACATTATAGGTTTTAAATTTGTTAACCCTTTTGGTGAGAAGACTTTATATAACATAAGATCTTCCTTATAAAGTTTCGCTGCACAGGGTGAAAAATTACAAAATGTACTAAGTTAATTTTAGAAGTTTTGCGTTACAAGTTTAACACGAAATTACGCGAGAATACACCAGCATAATGATAATTTTACCCGTATCCAATGATAATGAATAGCTTTTGGACTTTGGGGCCAGGACTGGCGATATGACCTGATGAGAGAGCCTTATCTATGCTGGGCAGGTGTCTTCAGTGACGCTCACCACCATTATGTCTATCCTGTCTAGGTTGCCTTTTCAGAATGTTTTCCCTGATGATAGGCCCACTCAGGACACTCCGGTTAGGAAGGAAGGGAGATTGCTCGTTTCCTGTGTAGATGATCGGACTCCCTACATTAATAGTCGCATTTCATCTGCATAATTAGAAAAGTCTGATGGAAGGGACATCGATTTGGCATGTGGCTGGGTTGCTTTACTGTTGGGAAAAAGTGCCTTCGTTTGAGTGAATTATATTGACTCACAGTACTGCAGGATCAGGCCCTACCCAGCAAGAGACTAATGTCTGCTTAGGGGACATTCTGACTTTGAGTCATGTATACAGGTTCTAAATTTATGTCCTCTTTTATCGCCATGTTGAAACCTCTTTGCATAGGCCATCTTGCTGAAACAGTGGAATGCTGGGGAGAGTGGTCGACAGAGAGACCTGGACTGAGCATCCTATAACATCTGCCCCTGATGGACTCTTTTTACCATATAATTGTATCAATAACTTGATATTCTTAATCAATGCACCCTGCATCGATGTTGGCGCCCGCCTGAATTTGTGGGTAAAGCTTAACGTAACATTAGTGATGATGTATTGTGCAGTAAACGGTCTGTGCAACTGAATCCACATTTACACACAGTTTTGCTCATACAGATTCCTCCAGATTTTGCCTGGAAGAGTTTGCACAGGCAGAACCTCTGGGTGCAGCCAAAGCCAGCCCTGTGAATGGTGGGCAGTGTTCAAGTTTCAAGTTTAGTTTATTTTGCATAGTTACTGAAAACCATTGCAACATTTTTTTTAAAAAAAAGAGGAAATGCATTAGAGCTAATATTATGCACCAATAAAATCGATGAGACACATACTAAACATACAGTACAATAGTTAAAAATTATCAATGCGAGCGATTGCGAGAATCGACTGGTTCACAGGATAAAGTGCAATGCAGTCCCAGAGCTTTGCTAATGTCAGGCGTGTGCGTGATAAGGTGCCATATATTGCGTAAAGTTCTGTTATTATAACCTGCTCAAGGTTGTAAATGGTGTGGAAGGTACTCCTTTCTTGATATAATCGAGAGAATCCACACCCAGTTTGTATGCCGAGTTCTCCACAGGCAGCTTCTTACTTTTGTGGCAGAGATTGGGCTTATTTCAGGTATTTTTTGTTCAGCCAACATAAGAAATTTTACCATTCTGCAGTTCAGTTGCGTGTCCCCTGGATTAAAGCATGCCAGCACCGCTTGCCTCCTAGTGTGGATGCCTTTCTGCTTGAAGGGGGCTTTTAACAGCTGTGACTTTTCTTGTAGCATGGTGGGCAGTGGGGAGTACCCTTTGCTTTGCTGCCCTACTCGATTTTCTTTCACTCCCAGAAGCAACATCTCACATCCAAAATGACCTGAAAGGGCTGTCAAAGTGGGAGAGGTACAACCGGGGCATTTCACTCTTTTGCCCCTTTACATTGCTTAGTGAGGGTGTCAACGGTGTTCAGGGATGAAGGACAGGGTCAGTCACTTAAGTTAATGTTTGCAGGCACTCACATTAAGGTCTGAGCCATCTGCATATCAGTGTAAAAACGGCAACATCCTACAGTTGGACGGTCCACAGTGAGGCAAAAAATGAACTAAACCAATAAGTGATGCTGTTTTTTTCATTTACATCTTTATAAAACTGTGATAAAAAAATCAAAAAATGAACCGCCAAGTAATGATCTTTTTTCATTCAAACTTTTAAAAAGACGCCTGCGTGATTTATACACAGATAAGTCAAAGGAATCTTGTACAGTTGCTTTATTGGAACATGGCTGGTCTGTCGAATAAATGAGATGATCCAGCCTAGGGTTCCTTTATAGAATTACATCACATAGTTATTTTGCAGGAAACCTGTGTGATTTCCCCAGTACACAGATCTGGTCTTGTAAGATATGGCCATGAGGCCATTCCCTTTAGTTCAGGCTGCCCCTCTGGGATTTACAATCAACAAAATTATTGATTGACGATCCTGATATTGTAGGTCTTAGCTTTAGAGGCAGGGGGGTAATAGAGAACCCAAAGCAAAATGGCCACACTTTGGTGCAGCTTCGCTGGCTGTGAGCCACAATCCAGCAATTATCATGCTATCTGGCTCGTGATTCCCCAGCAAACGGCAATCCAGGCACGAAAAGGACTCTTGCACTCCAAGGGAAGCAAATTTGACCCCATAACTGTGTGAAAACCGAAATACAGCCCCCAAGTGCTAAACCGTAGGGGCATTCACAGAGCTCAAAATGGCGGCAGCGTGAGGCACTGCGGAGACTCCTGACTGCCATAAGCCCACGACCCCGTACCTGAGTAAGTGGATACCGCTGCTATGACCTGTGGCTCTGCTTGGGCTGAGAGTGCTGCTGACTGGGATTGAGCGGATCGAGGAGGCGGGGTGTTGCGGTGCCGGTGCTCCTCGAGAGAAGCACGACTGAGAGAAAAGCAACGATCAAAGCCGGCCCGCCACCCTACGGGCCTGCTGTGGCTGCGTTGCCCATGCCCTGTGGAAAACTGCCACTGAAATGGCGTGTGAACGCCCACGGTTTGCCAGGAGTGGGGAACCCTGACGCTAAGCAGCCGTGACTAGGAGGCCTCCTGCACAGAGTGGAGCGGCTCTAATTGGCACGATCGACTGGAGGTTGGCCCTGCCACCCCTTGCGGCCCGCGCCGACTGTAAGCACTGCCAGTGGACAAATTCTGGGTGCTCAAGATCTGCGGGGGCCGCTGATGGGCAGCGGGACCCGCGGTGGCTGCGGCACCCCTGGCACCACTTTCCTGGGCATGGGGGCTGCTGTGGACCTCAAAATTGTGGGCGCTACTGAGGGTGAAGGTGAGAATACCCTGTACCCTCGTGGACTGTCCTGCTGCCTGCACTGAGTGAAGAGGGGTGCCTAGTGGCCGCAAAAACTGCCGAGTACCTCCTGCCGCGGGCACTCTATATTTGAAGTGCTTGTATCACCGATGTGGGTCCCACATGAGGATAGCCATTTGCGAGTTGCCCCTGTCATTCTGGAAATACTTAACCCCTGTGGCACATCAAGATCCTTTAAGATACAAATTAAGACATTGACGCACTATGGATATGATATCTCAGTCAGCTGACTTCACTGTATTAGGGGACTTCAACTTACATCTGGAGGACCCATTAGACAAGGATGCTATACATTGTTCGGACATGATGAGCAGTTTAGGTCTTACTCAGCAAGTTACTGGCAGCACTCACTTAGCAGGGCACTTGTTGGATGGTGTTTTTTCCAACAATAGTGCTCTGAAATGTCTCTCAGTGCTCCCCCTCACCTGGTCTGACCATAAGGCCGTTATGTTCTCCCTCTCCCCTCACCAACTGGGATTCCAAAACTCAAGAAATACATATGCTAGACGGTTCTGTCCATGGAACAAAATTAATTCGAATACCCTTGACAGCTTACTAGCCACAAATCCTCCTAAACTTAGTAACAACCCTAATTTAGCAGCAGTAGAATTTGAGAACTGGCTCCTCAACGCTATTAACCAGGTTTTACCTGAAAAATCTATCACGAACCAAGCAGCCAGTCACTCAGAACCTTGGTTTTCGGAACAGCTCAGACTTCAAAAACAGAACTGTTGCCGATTAGAAAGGAAGTGGAGATCCAACTATGACTCAAATGACAGATCCCTGTATAAACAAGCTTTATTAGACTATAAACTACTTATACAGGAGGAGAAGACTCGCTACTTCTCCGCAGCTATAAGTGCAGCCATAAATTCGTCTAAAGAACTATTTGCGACAGTAAAGAAATTAGCCAAACCTCCTGATAAAGCCAATACCCCAGAAAGCCAGACCTTTTGTGACCCCTTGGTGACTTTTTTCCAGGAAAAAGTGAAATCAGTCTACAGTAGCTTTCATGATCTCCCATCTCTTTGTGCAACAGCCCAACTCGCTGAGCCGGTCACATCTGACTCAACTGAAGAAGCCAAGGCAACAACCCTAAAATGCACGAAGCTTCCAGAACTAGTACACTTTCCATCACTTACAGTTGAGCAGGTCATCAAACTATTATTATCTATTAAATCGGGATCTCCTCTGGACCCCTGCCCCCCAAAGATCTTTCACCTTCTACAAGGAACAATTTCTTCTCACCTTGCCCTCATTTTTAATCAAATGTTGGCCTCGGGAATTTTCCCTATCAAATGGAAACTAGCATCAGTTCTTCCCCTTATAAAAAAAGCCAACTTGGGTGGGACGGACCCTAACAGTTACCGGCCAATTTCCAGATTACCACTACCGGCTAAAATATCGGAGGCGGCCATGAACACAGCGATATCAGAATATATTGAGACAAATGCTTTCTTGGATGCCACCCAGTTTGGCTTCCGGAAACATCACAGCACGGAACTGGCACTAATATCTGCTTCGGAACAGATCAGGCAGACAGTCGATGCAGGGGGTAGCGCAGCACTGGTGCTGCTTGATCTTTCCGTTGCATTTGACACCATGAATCACACAAAACTTCTGGAATGCCTTGAGAGGATAGGCATCAAAGGGAAAGCCCTATCTCAGCTTAGATCTTTTCTGTCTGATCGAAAAAATTTGTTGTGCTTTCGGAACTCAAGTCACAGAATTTTACACTTCCTTGCAGGGTCCCTCAGGGCTCATCACTGAGCCCCACCCTTTTTAACGTTTATGTGGCCCCATTGGCGCAGCTGATCAGATCACTGGGTTTCTCAGCAATATCCTATGCTGATGAAACCCAAATTGTGGTGTTGGTTATGGGGGCACCATCAGATACGGCAGCTCAGTTCTACACTTGCCTCCGTCAAGTCGGAGACTGGATGGCAACCAACTGCTTGAAGTTGAACTCTAAAAAAACTGAGGTGCTGCTCTTCGGTAACAACACCTCCTTTTGGTCTCCTTCTCTGTGGCCATTAGAGTTGGGCTCTTTGCCCACCCCCTCAAATAAAGTAAAAAACCTAGGTGTCACCTTCGACTCAAAGCTTACTTTTGAAGGTCATGTGAACCAGGTTACCTCAGCTTCCTTCTATGTTAAAATTACTGAGGAAGATTCTTCTGTTCATTCCTGCGGAGTTACGCAAGCTGGTGATCACAGCTTTGGTCCTATCCAGGGCCGACTATTGTAATGGCTTATTCATTAATCTCAGGTCTAAATGCCTTATGAAACTTCAGATCGTACAAAATGCTGCTGCCCGGCTTTTGTTAAATATCCCTAAGCATAAGTCAGCTGCCGCTGCCTTAAAGGAATTGCACTGGCTACCAGTGAAGCGACGCATTGAGTTTAAAGCCTTGTGCATAGCATTTAAGGCAACTCATGATATAGGGCCACGCTTTTTCAAGCAAAATTTTCGCCTATATGCCCCTGCACATCAGCTACGTTCAGCTCAATCTCACAATCTGATTATTCCTAGGTTTAAGAAAAATGCTTGGGGCGGTAGAAGCTTTCTGGTTGGGACAACTAGACTCTGGAATTCTCTCCCCCAAAGATTGAAGGACGCGACTCACCTGTTGGCATTCAGGAAGGCGCTGAAGCCATGGTTGTTTAACCTCTAACCATGTGTTAAGATCTTTCGATGTCCGTCTGTTCTGAGGAGCTAGTGCCTTGACACCTTCGGGTAACTGGTTTGTGCTTTATAAATTTCTTTTTCATTTCATATGGCATTCATCCATTAAGGCTGTCCTGCTGCCTGCAGTATGAGACGGAGAGTGCCTCGCGATCAGGACCACTACCCTGCAGCTACCCCCCAGGGCAACCTATACTTTGAGTGCTTGCATCGCCGCTGCGGCCCCTGCTGCTCCACTAGCTGAGGACAACCCTTTGCGAGGTTCCTCTGCTATTTTGGGCCTGTGCCCACCCTGTGTTGCATTTCGACCCAATACTCCATTAAGATCCAAGCTGTGCTGAGGGACCGTTGAGGGGTGAGTGGCGTGGGTGGTGCCTGGCAATGCTGTTGTGCCTTCTGGCTGGGGGGGTCATGGAGGTGGAGAGAGAATCCAGGGATTGCTCCCATGACTGCTCCCAATGGGGAAGCAGAGTGAACCCAGCCACATCTCATGTTTGAAGCACAACGGAGTATCAGAACCCCAAAGTCTGTAGCCACAGATGAAGACATGGATGCGCCGAGTCGGAATACCTTGGCCCTTGAAACCATGCTCCTTGCCATGCAGCAGAGTTTACAATCTATTGATGATAAGATAGTTATCCTGAATTTGCACATGGATAGCTGGACCACCAAGCTGGATAAACAGACGGCGTAAATAACGGCAGCAGAACAGCACATCTCAGCAACAGGAGATGACATGCACTCGATGAACACAAAATTTTTAAACAAGGAAAAAGTGCTGGCGGTAATACAGGATAAGAATAAAGACTTAAAGGTGTGTTCATGCTGTAACAACTTATTTGTCACAGAGATCCCGGAATAGACAAACACCGGCAAGATGGAACTGTATGTAGAAACCATGTTAAAATAAATTTTTTGTTCTAACATCTTCTCACACTTGCTGGTGGTGGAGAGAGCACACTGATCTCTGGTGCTGAGACCATCCCCAGGGGCCTGTCCACGCCCCATAATAGCCAAGCTGTTGAACTATTGGATCGCAATACATTGCTCCGGCTGTTTCATGAAAAGAAAGATATCAACTATCAGGGAAACTGTGTGGCATTCTATCCGGACTTTACAGCGACAGTGCAGGGGGCCAACATAGAAATCCTCCCTATTAAAAAGAAACTCCAAAAAGAAGAAATACCCTATATGATGCTTTAACCATCCTGCTTGCGCAAAGAACATCTTGGGACCACAAAAATGTTGTCAACGCTCAAGGCAGCGATGGACTTCATTACAAAACTTCCCCAACACTGCGATGAGCAACCAGATGCTGAGGTCGACATTGAGAACAATTGAGTGGATGAGATCACAGGCATCATGGGTATCCGTTATCTGTCATCCCTTTCACACCATGAGCTCTTACTTGCCCAAGAGGAGACTGAATCATGGGGCCCCATTACGACATGGATATCCATGTAGAGCAAGTGAATGTGGGGGCAGTGGTCTACGACCCCTGCTTGCCCTTGAGACATACTTTGCACCACCTCTCTCCTAGTCTGACACCGATTTGCCCCTGGCTTAGAGCACTGAAAATGTACCTACTGCTGCCTGGCTTAATGCTCCAACAAAAATGCCCTTAATAGCCGGTAACTAATGTTTCCCTGGGCCACACCCGTCCATCGGGTGGGTTACTGGGACTCTGGCCACCCCTCCAAGGATACACTCCACATGATTGTCTACTGTGTTATACCAGGGCCTGCCGGTGACTGTCATTTCTTGTTTATGATTAAATGCTTTTTGTTTCTAGGTTCCAGGGATGCCTTTGGCATGATTGGGATGCTGAAGGGGGAAAGGGGAGGAGTTACTGCTTTTTGTTGCTAAAGATGCACCATTGTCAACCGACAATATTTATACCACCACATAATGTTTAGCATGCAGTACAGCATTTTTTGCATATACACTGTGCTGTCATGGCCCAACCACCCGGACATATATCCCACCTACTCATGATATTGGCCTTAGGCACATTCGGGATATAGCGACCTTGAGCCCACTCCTTTTTAGGCTAGACAGTGGTCAACCTCTGAGTTGAACTCTTAAAAGAACCGCCTCATTGAGATCTTGAACATAGATAAAACCCATTAAATTGCCTGGTTAGGACATATAAAGCAATGGCTGGGGACTTTGCAGCTGTCCGACTATTGGAACACATCTTCAACCATCAATGCAGCGCACAGGAATATCATAAAATCTACCTATTGTCATAGAACAGCACCAAAGATCTGTAAAAACTGGCAGCCTTACTGATGCTTTCCAGTCCCTCAAGAGTACTCCCTCTTTTAAACCCTTCGTGGACATGATAAACCCACCACAATCCCAAAACTTATATATTAGATATAGACATGGTAACCTATTTACCAAATGCTTTATAAGTAGGCGGAAGACCTGTAATGTAGGAAATAGATCATATACAATATGTATATGATCGACAACATTAACCACGTAATATTTTTCTGCCCTAGGTACAAACTGGCAAGGTTGCAATGGATCAAATCGCTTAGCCTAAGCATGGACATTAGGCACTATTTTATTGCAGTGCTGGTGTTTCAGTCTGACAGTAGGATTCCCATAGTTTTAGCTTGAGCAAATTCCTACTTGTTGTTTGATATGCCAGAGACAGGGACTTTTAATATGATTAAAAGTATTAATTGGATTTTTATTTGTTTTTAGGGCTTTGATGGACTGTATCATCCTGCATGTGATTGTTTGTATCAATGTTCTTCTCTATTTATTTGTACTGTTGCATTTTTATGCGTTTTATAGGGATTTAGCCCTGAAATAAGCATTTTGGATTAGAAAGGAATACTATATGCAGTCAAGGTTTGGCAAGGCTAGTATGTTCAGTTATGTCAAAAAGGTTTTACTGCAATAAATTGTTTTGTCAGCATTTTCACGTCTGTATTTATGAAAGAAATGAAACTGAAATAACCGAAATCTAAAGAAATAAAAGGGCAGGATGAGCTAGCAAAATCTTGCATGGCATAACTATTGCTTACAAACACTGCAGTGATCGCAAAACACCTCATACCAGGCATAGAACCTCATTTAATCATCCCTTTGGTGTGCTTTCTGTTTGTTTTAGTTCTTCAATTCGAGTGGCTAACAGTACAGAATGAACTGCTCACAAGTGTCATGGGGTTAAGATTATCCAGTTGTTCCCTTTATGGTAGCTACCTTGTGTTCAAAGAGAAGCTTGCACTGCTCTTCTGCTGTGTTTCTGATCAGAGCTTGCCCTGCTGCTCCTGGTGCTGTTGCTCTTCTTTGTATGAGAAGATATGCTGCCTTATGTACAATCTACCATTATCCATCAAATCTGCTACAAGCGTGCAGAAAGAATTCTCACAACACGCCCACGTTGATAGTGAACTCTTTGCTGAGACTGCAAATAGATATCAAAACAGCACTATTTAAAGTACATCAAGGTGATCAAACGCTCTGATACCGGTGAAGTAAAGGAGTAACTGTTCTGAAGAGAAGTGCCAGTACTATTCCAAGATATAGCATCCTGACTGAGAAGCTCTAGTCTGTCTGTTTAAAGCATAGTATCCATGCTGAGACGTTCTGCGGCCGTATTATACAAGTGCCTCGGGGGTGCAACAGGCATTTGCGCCTGCTTTGCGTGCCCCCGGGGCACTTTCGTATTACAGAAGGGGCCGCAGCCACTTGTGCGGCCCCTTTTGTAATAGCGATAGCGCTGGCGCACATAAAGCATCAGCGCTAGCTTCAGAGGGCATTCCCTCATTTGCATGGGGTATGCCCCATGCAAATGAGGTAATCCCTTTGCCTCTGCACCCGTGCCATATTACAGACGCAGGCACAGAGGAAAAGAAGCTCTCAGGAGGCGCACTGACAGTGTGCCCTTTGATTGCAGCCCTCTGGCGGGGGTAAAGGGGGTCCCATGGACCCCCCAGACATCCCACTGCAGGCAGGTGCAGTCACTGACTGCACCCACCTGCAAGGGGATCTCTAATCCCCTAAAAGTGCAGAAGGGTTGCAGCCTGCACTATGAAAACATGGAGCGGCTTTAAAGCAGCTGCTCCGTTTTTCACATGAATTTGCTGCCCGTAGGCCAGCAGGGGTTCGTTGCTGCCCTGGGGAGAAGCACATTCACCATAACGCAACACATTTTCCTGGATTGCACTAGGCGTACCTTTTGAAAGGTGCACCGAGTGCAATCCAGGAAAATGCGCTGCATCCATAATATGGCACCTAGGGCCATATTATACTAGTGCCCCTGGGGCACAATGGGCATTTGCGCCCGCTTTGCGCGCCCCTGGGGCATTTTGGTATTACAGAAGGAGCTGCAGACGCTTGTGCGTCCCATTCTGTAATACTGAAAGCGCTGGCGCACATACAGCACCAGTGCTTCCTCAAGAGGGCGTTCCCTCATTTGCATGGGGGCGTGGCCCTTTACCTCTGCACCCGTACCGTATTACAGACACGGGTGCAGAGGCAAAGAACCTCTTGGGAGGTGCACTGATAGTGCGCCACCGAAACGGTGGCGCACTGTCTGTGTGCCCCCTGATTGCAGCCCTCTGGCTGGGGAAAAGGGGGTCCCATGGACCCCCCAGACATCCCCTTGCAGGTGGGTGCAGTCACTCACTGCACCTGCCTGCAAGGGGATCTCTAATCCCCTTTAAAAGTGCAGCCGGGTTGTCGTCTGTACCGTGAAAATACAGAGCGGCTTTAAAGTATCTGCTCCGTTTTCCTTATGAATGCGCTGCCCTGGGGGCACCACAAGTTCGCGGCTGCCCTGGGGGCAGCGCTTTCACCATGATGCGGCGCACTTTCCTGGATTGCGCTGGGCGCACCTTTTGAAAGGTGCGCCCAGCGCCATCCAGGAAAATGCGTCTCATCCATAATATGGCCCCTGATAGTTTCCAATTACAAGTGTGTCATACATTCTGCAAATCCCCACTGCCGTCATAGTAAAATGAAAGCAGCACTGATGTGAGGTGCTGATAAAGCCCCACAGAAAGTATATCAGTCCTGCTTTGTTGCTCTGAATCTATTAAACTTAAACATGAGATTCCTGTTGAGCAGCTGTGAGCTGCCCAATCGAAGATATAGCAGTGCTGCTATGAAGGGCAGGTCATGTCTATACTCAGCAACCCCATCTGAGAAGTGCCAAGTTTGCCCAATTAAAGTACAACGATTCTGCTAAGAAGTTCAAGTAGCATCTCAATAAACCACTTGCAGCTCTGCTGAGAAGAGTTTCTTCTATCTGAGTGGGGCTGCCCTGCTCGCAAGAGCCCACACTGTTCTAGTAAAGGTACAGCAACAATGCTAAGAAATGTTAATGCAGTTGATTGTAAGGTACATTATCAAGGCTGCACAATTAAACAAATATAAACCCTCCTGCGAAAAGGAGGTAGACTCACGTCACTGGTCTTAACTATATATGTTTAGGCAGGCAAGATGGAGACCAGATCATCCCCTCACAACTGAGATTACAGAAAAGTCAAAGTACCCTTATCAGTCAGACAATCTTTGCAATACTTGACTCACAACACTTCTTCACACTAACTCTACTGCTGCTTCTGACTGTGTGAAAGCCATCTGTAGTGGTCCTGTTAATATTTGATGACATGATACCAAATGGTCTTCAACAACCAAGGCATTTAATGAACGTATTGTTTCAAATCAAGCTACTGCATTGGAAAAAACATAAAAAGCACGATTTCCAAAGCTAAATTTTAAGTGATTTGGACAGCTTATAGCCATCAGCTGATTCTTCAACTACCTTCAGATGTCACGAAGATCTATTTGCCGAAAAGTGGGTTTGAGGAGGGTGGAGCTTAGGAGGAGAGGGTTTGGGCTCACAGGGATGGATTTTTGTCCTGCCTGGGGAGTTGTTGGGAAAAAATGGCCCTGTGTGTAGGCCTAATTAATGCAGAATTAATGAGTTTAAATCAGGCACAAAACTATTTGTGTCTGATTTTAGAGACACTGAAGCAAAAAAAAAGTTATAGTTATAGGTGGAATGTTTGAATTAATCTCATCCACTGGTAATTACTCAGGGCTACATCCCTGTTCGTGGTTTTTTGTCCACCATGCATCACAGATAAGATCCAGCCACAGGTAAATTTGCCCTGGCCCTGGTTTAACAGTCCAGCCCAAACTGCCATGCAGGGCCTTCTCTGAACCAGAACACACCCAACCCAAGACCGGCTTCCTCCTATTTGAGGCTCTTCGGCTAGGTGCAGCTTGGTTTCAGTGGCACTGTGAGCACAGGATCTAGTCGGGCACACCCATTGCACTTAGGGTGTTGCACTGAAGTAAACAAAAAAGTAATCGGTGGAATGCTTGAATGAACCTCAGCCACTGGTAATTAGTTGAGGCTGCATACTCCTAACTCATCCTGATTTTTTTGCATACCATGAAACCTCAGATTAGACACAGCCTTATGCAAATCAGCTTGGGGATAGCACCATGGTAAGGGCTGCTCCATGCACCTGTATGAACATTTCCTGTTCCTCCAAGATACACGCTATAGTTTGAGCATTCAAACAAAATTCTTACTAAGTAAAACGAACTACAATGGGTCACGTCCTACTCTTCTTTACAATTAAGGCCTGAGAGCATAAACTAAATGCCTTTCCAGATCGCTTGAAGTGATCTATTATTAAATAATATGTGGTTCTTGTTCAGTTCACTCTTGCAATAGGCGGAATTCGATATTAGATCAGCACTAGCTAATGATATCGACTGTGCTCTTCCGAGGCCCTGTATATTTTCACCAGTTTTTAGGTCGAGCCTCGAGTAGCGCGAAGCGCTGCTTAGAGGCGAAGACTTAATGTAAGTGAGTTTTCAAAGCAGTCCAAGAAACGCTCGTGCGTCGTGGCTGGCCTTTTGAGATGGGTACGCGCGGCAAACATGTGTTTCCAATTATCGTGCCCAGACGCGGGCGCGATAAGTGGAAACACATGTCTGCCGCGCGTACTCATCCAAAGGCCAGCCACGACGCACGAGCGTTTTGGGACTGCTTTGCAGGCTGCCGCGCCGCTCGCCCCGCTCCTCCGTGCTTGTTACACCAGACCTTCGCTGGCTTGTTTTTTATCTTATGCATCTAACAGCCATTGACAAAGACAATAGTCCTGGCTTGTTGTAACATAATCAGCACAGCGCCCTTTTACGAGCGCCGCGCTGTTAATGGTTTCTCTCTGCTCTCACACACCCCTCCCTTCTCCCACTCCCTCCCCCATGCCCAGTGTACGTAGTTTAATCCTACTCAGGAGGTGGCCCCTCCTTCAGTGACACGCGGCAGCCCCTCTCTTTGCTGTCACGTTAGTGTTAGAAGGGGCCTCCGCTCTCTCTTCCACGAGTCTACGTCACGCTTTCTCCGCCTCTCTGCTCCGTTACTGAAGTTACTTTCCAGGCCTCAGTGCCATGCCGGTCACTGTCTCAGAACCGTCTAGCTCGGGGCACACTCTGCTCTGCTTGTGTTCTTCAGCACACACCGCTCTGCTCTCCGTCTCCTCGGCGCTGCTCTCACATTCCATTCCATGGGCCTCCCTTTCTTGAACCTTAGCTGTCTGATCAGCCCCTCTCTGTGACTGGGACCCCGCGGGGAGCTTTGCTGCTGATACCGCCGTCTCCAGGGCCTGTAATCTCGCCAGTCAGATCCGAGTTCACCTCCTTATCACTACTTTTGTACGGCGGACTTAAGTCGAGCCGTGTGATCCTTGACACAATGGCCGGCCCAGGATCCAATCCCGCTAAGACTCTTAAAAGATGTACCTCGGGCCTGAGCCGCCCCCGCTGAAGTTTAAATTACTGCAAAAAGACTCTGTTAGGCAAAATAAAAACGAACACACACATAAACATGACCAGCACAAATATTCTCTCAAACAATTAAAACAAGCATTGGCATAGCCAATAGGTCTCGCCTTTGGAACCTTATAAGTTTTTAGCCATGCAACAGTTGATGTTATTGCACCAAGGATATTGTGCTGCATAACTAAATACTTATAAGGTCCCAAAGCGAGACCTATTGGCTATGCCAATGCTTGTTTTAAAAACTATAGGCAGTCCAGTCGTACACATTAAATAAGCCCTCTGAAGGGTAAAGATTACTTGAACAGCAGAAGAGCTGAAGGAACATTATTTCTGCCACTGCCTTCCAGTATTTTTTTTTTAATATTTCGCCTCACAGGCTCACAGCTGGCAGAATTTAAACAGTGTTGGAAGTCTTTTGAGAGCACTTAATAGGATGCGTGACAAAAAAAAGGCTAAGGTGTGCTATGTACCTTTCACGAAGACATTTATCTTTCATCAGAATTTTTTTTACAGGCGTGGACAAAATGAAGTTTGAACATTCTTTTGTTCTCTTATCAGGCGTGCTTGGTTTTGGAAGGGAGGGGCGTGGGACACGCTGTACCGAACAGAGCAGAAGGAAATCACGCCGCTTTAGAAACGCATGTCCCCTGTCACAATGAGGTCCCCTCGTGGCGGGCGGGTGCCCACGGCGTGACGCGCGCAGCGCGGCGCGCCACGTGAAAGGCAGCCAGAAAGTCCAGCACCCGGGACAGCAAGGCAAACAGAAGCGGCGAAATGGCGTAGCTGCTATCAACCGTGCCCGTGCTCACTCCAATAGTTTACAGGAAACAAAGGCTCGCAGTTGATTTAACCATGATGGAGGGCGAGATTACAATGTTTGCGTTTGGAAAGCCTATAATTAATTGTATCCAACTGATCCATATGAAAAAGCCGTCTCATGCGCTTGTTCAGCTGTCTGATTATGAAATTGATTGGGCCAAATATCTTTCAGGTACACTATTACATTTGCAGATCAGAACAACTCACGGCTGTGAAAAAGCGACCAATCATTTTCAGATTTGGACAGAGAGACCAGCTGATATAATATCTGATATTCATTAGTATTTATCCAGTGATAATGAGATTAAGAAATATGCATGCATGTATGAAGTGTTTTTTAGGTATTTGAAGTATGTGTGCCTATGACCAAAGACTGGCAAAGCACTTCACATAGTTTACTGGAAGAGAACAGTTAAACACGACGTGTTAAAAACGATCAATTGTCGAAGATAGCACTACCTAGTTTTGTTGCAGTAAAATTCTCTAACAGGAAAATACTTTCTCGAAACAAATATTTTTTCAGACTATTTAGAGCTCCCCTAGCGCTAAGCTCCAGGCCATTTGAGTATGATTATTACAACTGTGATGCACATTTTAACATTCAGTGCAGTGATTTTCGCCATTAATTTCTCTACTAAGAATACTTTATTAGAGGAAGAGATGGTGTCATCAGAAATAAGCAAGAACAAAGCCCATCGTTCTAGCTATTACATATTCAAAGATTGGTTTTTCGTTTATTATTTAAGGATTTTTATACTCCGTGGGCATAGCCACATGTCCAGGTGTAGGAGTAAGAGGCACTTACGTTCAGGGGGTACAAGGAGAGCCTCGAGATGGAAATGCTTACACAACCGAAATTGCTGGTGGTTTTAATACTGAAGCCTACAAGGACCTTGAGGTCCTCCTTTGACCAGTAGGGTCTGAAGTTTGTTAGCCAAGCTAGGGCCCATATTGCTCAGGCTCACTTGATTGGTTGGTAAGGTGGGCATCCAGGTTGGCTCCAGATGATGGCATGCAGATGTTGGGCTGAATTAGCTCATGCGCTACTAGGACTAAGGTGGATTTCTGCACCTAACACAAGCCTGTTTCTCAGGCTTTCTAGCAGAAAATGAATAGCCATTGATTTGATACAGGTAATCAAGATTGGTGCCGGTCTGCAGCTGTGACTTACCCCCCTCTCGCAATAGGTAATGGTTGGGCCTTTGTCTATAGATGTAGAGGACAGCGAGGAAATAACCTACAGTATCACCCTTAGCAATAGTACTGAACATTAAATAAAACCCTGCAGAAACTCTCAAAAGAGGTTGACACCAGATACATTGGACAAAATGAGTACATTTCGGGTGGACTGCCCTTGTAGCTTAAAGATCTCAGTTTTAGGTCTCATCTGCACAGTGCTTATCCTGTGTTGAAAGACGAACTGTTTACAATTCAGTGGATTTACAAACCACCCACAGCATACAATTAGTTGTTTTCATTGTCACTCTCATTTGCAATCATTCGACTGCGTAGCTCCTGTAGGCTTCTCTTCCTTTCTTGTGTTAGCTCCTCTCTGAATCAAGGACCAAGTACATGCATTCTTGCTTATCTTTGCTCTTCCTTGTATTTTTGCAATGAGCTATTTTTTAATTTTATCAACATTCAGTATTATTCCTTGGCATGCAATGTGCTTTCCTACTTTTAACCCAAGCATACAGCATCTTATTTATGTTGCTTTCACCCTATCTGGCATCTCTATTGATGCTTTAGTTACTAACACTCACAACTGTACTGCTCTACGCCACTCTACTCCACACCATCCTACTGCATGCCACTCTAGACCACTCTACTCAATGCCACTCCACTACAGGCGACTTCACTGTATGCCACTCCATTCCACTCTATGTCACTTAATGCCATTCAACTCTACGCCACTCTACTCTACACCACTCCAGTGTATGCCACTCTAATCTGTTCCACTCTAGTCTTTGCCACTCAACTCTATGCCACTCTACTGCACGCCACTCCACTCTACGCCACTCCACCCTACGCAACTCCAATCTATGCCACTCTACCCTACGCCACCCTACTCTATGCCAGCCTGCTCTATGCCACTCTGTGGCAATACACTCCATGCCACTCCACTCCACGCTAGTCCATTCCAGTCTTTGCCACTCTAGGCCACTGCACTCTATGCCACTCCACTCTACGGCACTCCATGCCACTCCAATCCACTTCACTCCATTCCTCTCTACTCCACACAGTCCCACTCTACGGCACACTATGCCTCTCCACTTTACACCACTGTACACCACGCCACTCTACTCTATGCCACTCTATACCACTCTACTCCATGCCACTCCGCTCTAGGTGACTCCACTGTATGCGACTCCATTGTCCTCTATGTCACTCTACGCCACTCCAGTGTATGCCACTCTATTGTATGCCACTCTACTCTATGCCACGCAACTCTATGCCATCCCACTCTACACCACTCCTCTCTATGCCTCTCCACTCTATGCAACTCTATCCTACTCCGCTTCACTCTAATGCCACTCTACTCTACGCCACTCCAATGCACTCCACTCTACGCTACCCTATGCCACTCCACTATACACCACTCTACTCCACACTCCTTTAAGCCACTCTTCTCTAAGGCACTCTACTCTTTGCCATGTCACATCACACCACGCCACGCCACACCACACCACTAACTTTTAACTATGCTGAACAGCAGCCACGCTGCTGTAAAACATGTCTAAAAGAAATTGGCAAATCCAAAAGCTCTCATATAGGTGAGACTTATTGCCTTTGCCAATGCTTGTTAGATGGTTGGGTGTCCCTCCAGCTGGTCAGGTCAGCACAAGCTATGGTCTCAAATTCCCTTGGGAGGACTGCTACTCAGTTTAGAGATCCCTACCTGCTTAGCATGGTTTCAAAAGCCTTTGGGGCACTGTAGGCAGAAGAGGTTCCTGAGCGGGAACCATGCTATTTCACCAGCTTTGCACACTTTTGGTTTCCCACAAATACGCACCCAAAATTGGCATTTGGTATTGTAAAACAAATAATCAATTGCCCTGCCACCCTAGGCCTTTCATACTGTAAGCCTTGCTGACCGATTTGAAAATTTCGTAGCATGTTCAGTCACTGTGAAGGAAACAACAGACATCCTTGCAGTCATGGGCAGTTAAACTTTCAAGCTGTGCCATACCTGGGTAGCTCACTCAGTCATATTTTTTTCTTTGCAGTGTGGTATCAACAATTGTGAATTTCCAGTGGAGAAAACAAAACAATAAGTATTATAAGAGAGAAAAAAATAAAGAGAGAACTGGATGAACTGACTCATCACACCCAGAATTTAAGAATTGGAGAAGTCTGGAGAAGCTTTCCATAGCCACAATGTGAATGAATTCACTTTCTCGCATAGTGATTGCCAAATGAAATGCTTCCATAAACTACTCGTTTTTATGGCTGATAAGGGAAAAGACAGGCACAAGTAAATTTTCTAAACACCACACAATCTGATCAGATGTGGAAGCCAGGATTTCATCACAGTCTCTTGGTTCTGAAGTTTGATAAATGGCACCTACATGTTATGTCCTTCCAGTCAATCCCCCCAATGGATTTCTAATGCTCATACAGCCGGCAGCTCCGCACAAGGCGAATGCCGCACAAGCACAGTGACACCAATTAGAGCCACCAGTAGTCTGTCCTGCTAGGCATCCCCTTATCCCGGAAGTGCAATGTTCCCGGGCCGGGTCGAGCTGCCAGGGTTAACCTCTGCCTCTTGTTGACCACCCAGTTCAGCAGCAATCTAGTGCAGGTTCGTCTGAGCTTCCCTAGTATCCTCTGGTTGAGTCGTGGGCCACAATGCCGCTGCTTTTACAATATCAGTGCCAATATGTCGATGACCAGAGGATCAGATGATATTTCACTGGGCACGTCAGCCGATGAAGTATGTAGTCATGGAAGGATTGTGATGGATATTCAACCTCTGGCAGAGTGCTCCGTGTTCAGATGCCCACTTTTATTGGTGGCATGCCGTGGCCCCCCCATTGAAGAGAATTAAATGCAATATATTGTTCACAGGTTCCAATCATAATAAGAGCTTGCACCAAGAATTTGGCACGCTCTTCCTCTTGAGATCAGATCTAACCCCTCTACCTCCTCATTCAAGAAACAAGTCAAATGGTTACTCATAAATGACCATCTACAGCAATAGGCCTGAAGCCAGCTTCACCAACTTTTATTTCCTATTGACACTCTTTTATACCTCTGTAAATAAGTTTTAATTTTTGTCTCTCCATGTGCCCTTTAGACTTTCTGCTCTTCTGGTTCTTTACATGTCCCACAAGATGGGTTGTTACCTTTGTTCAATGTTGTAATTTGTCTCTTCCAAGTGCTCCATGTGACCTGTTGCTTCTCCTTGTACCTCACATGTCCCACAAGATGGGTTGTTGCTTGTTCTTGTTTTTTAACTTCCTTGGTGTTGTACTCATGTTTTTTACCTCCCCTCGCTTCTGTTCCTTTGACAGCGCTCTGATACCCGTACGGGTCATGTTCGCGCTTTATAAAACTTTTCAAATAAATAAATAAAATAGATAAGTGGGTTACACTTACTGCAAAGACCTGTGTCCAACGTATATGTAACACGTTCCAATCATAGTAAGTTAGCTCCCTCTTAGACTGTGTGCAACATACTGTCCACTAATTAAAACTGCAACGTCTCCCATTCTGCAGATGTGTGTAAAATGTAATCAATTTATGCTTTGAAAATCAATAGAAAGTACGATTAACTGTGTGGAATTGAGCTGAATATTTGATATACAATTACTGATAAGTCACCCTATAGGTGAAAGGCCATCAAACTAGTTACAGAACATTTCCTTTTTATTAGGTCAAGCATTCGAGACCTCCTGTATATACTTTAGTATATACTTATTATATACTTATATGTGTATGTACTTTGTGGGCTCTGGAGATCGGCCCTAGGACTTGTCTGCTTCCGCTTAGGGACTTTGTTTTCTGTTCAACTGCCTCTATTTAACTGTCTTGATAGAAAACGACCAGCAGAGGTCAGTAAAATACCAGAATTGCTTTCTGCTGAGGGACAATTTATTTTTTATTTTTCTGGCAACTGCCTCTGTTTAACTTTCTTGATAGAAAACGACCAGCAGAGGTCAGTAAAACACCAGAATCACTTTAGCATTCTCTAGATTCCAGTCCATAGAAATTGTCTTCCACGAGCACCCGTAGATAAGAATATTTTTTTCAAATCTTGTATTTTCAGTGATATGACCACCAAAGGCCCTGATTGTATATTAAAAACAGAGCTTTGGACTACAACATTTCCCGCTGAAAGGCAATATTTCTCTCCATGTGGTCCCATACCTGGCGTGTCACGCTGTTTGGTGCTTACTTTCCCTCCATGTTAAAGAACAGTAGATGTTTCAGCATCCAGGCTAATGTGCTGCATAGCTAAATACATTTAAGGTCCCAAAGGCGAGACCGATTGCATTGCAAATGCTTGTTTTACCTACCGGTCTGGAACCTCCGACACACCCACTAAACCTTCCCCAGCACCCTCCCGTTGCTCTCGAGGTGACAGTTTCCATACTTTTTTCATACACTTCACTCACTCTATGAAATTTCTGCATCTTATTGTTGTACCTGACTTTGGGTACTGCTGGAACTGTATTTTGACTGTTGCCCCCAAGTCTTTAAACATAGTCACTAACTGCCTTACTTGCCAGTGCTTTTTAGCAGTTTTCTGATGTGCATTTGAGTGTATCGCTAAAATAAAAATGTTCACCTGGATACATTTTGAATTTTGTGCTTTAGAAAAGATCACTTTTTCTGGACAGAAAACTGTAAAGGTTCGCTAGAATTTTCTTGTGCTTGTTCTTATCCAGAGTAGGATGTGTGAAGTTTATGATAGCCAGTGAAGTTTTGAAAGTTTACAATTTTCACCCTTCATGATGGTTGTAAAATGTCTTGGTTTAGACAGAGAAGTCAGGCTTAACTTAGAGGCAATGAGCAAAATATTAGTGCAACATTTAAAACAGTAATAAAGTGAACAACACCACACACAAAGGATCCCACACCAAGCTAGAAAAATAGAGTAAAATGTAATAAACAAAATCAAAACAGCAAAAATCCTATAGGTAGAACCAGAGTTATGAATTTTTAAAGATTTTAGTGAAAATAGCACCAAAAAGTACAAAGCACCAACTCGTGATATCTCATTACGCTAGACTGGGTCACCAGGATAGGCCGGATGAAGTTCACCTTCTTGAGTTCGTACCAAGAGTCCGGTTTGAGTTGAAGAGCGGTGCGAGGAGTAGGGAGAGTGTCACAGGAGGCTGTCGGCGAAGCGTGAAGAGCTGGTCAGCGTCGCAGGTGGACATTTCTGGAACTGCACATTGGTGGTCCCTGCCAGAGGTTGATGCTGGAGCGTGAAAAGTTGAACTCCTGGAGCTTTGCGCTGAATCGCAGTGTGAGCAGTGAGGTCTCAGTGCGAACGGGCCATTTGTGGTTGTGAAGAGCCCAAAAGTTTGATTTCAGCTCCCTTGAGCCACACCAAGGACCTGAGAGGCACCACTTGGGGGCTAGGAACTCACTGCAACTGGGTCCAGGGACTTGAGCAGGATGTTAGGGAGCTTTATATGTCCCTGAGGCTCAGATCAGAGGGCCAGTAGACTAGCCCTTGGAGTCACTTTGGGGTCCTGGGTTCAAGGGTGAAGTTGCAGGTCCAGTCTCTCCTCACCCAGGCAAGAGGGCAGCAGGTCATCACAGCAGGGCAGCACGATGCAGTGCGCGCAACGAAATTCGTTTTATTCATTTAAATGTTCACTTACCTGTATTCGGCCTTAATCCGTAGTTTACTACCCCCCACCCTGCCCCTCCCCCGCCCCACGTCACCGCCCGACCGGCACTCGTACCACGGGCCGCGCCTGATGCTGAAGTGACACTGCAGGGTTGTTAGGCCCTTTGTATGAAGGCAGAGCTCAGGCTATTCAGGTGAAAGCGGGGCTGTACTCAGCTCCGCCCCCCATCCTGCCAGCAGACAGCCCACTCAGGCAAACCTAATCCCTCTATTATGTGGCTGACTAGAAGGAATTCATAAAGTCTAACTGTCAGTTACACTTAGTCAAGTGACTCAGGCCAGGCTACAGGCACAAAAGGGCTAAGGGCAGAAAAATGACAACTTTCTAAAACATTTTACAATTGTGATCAGAAACCCTAATTCACCACTAAATAAGGCCTTTCACCCAAATTCCAAAAACACCAAACATGAACTGGTTATCTCTTCCGTAGAAAGCTGGGTCTCTATATAGTGCACTAAAAAAGAAGACTGTGTAGAGAGTTCAGTGAATCCCCAATTGGTTTATAGAGGCTAAAGTAGATAACACTAATGCTCTCTTTTGTGGTAGTGTGTGCGAGCAGTTAGGCTTATCAAATGGTAGTGCTAAGCATTTGTTGTACTCACAGAGGCAATAAAAGAGACACACACTCAAAGAATAAATCTGAGATCATATTAGAAGAATAACACTTCTTTTTCTATATGTTGTAAAACCAAGAACTTTGTTAAAAAAAATAAGTACTGTTTTTGTTATCAATTTCTACAGGTAAGTGAACTTTTCAAAGTTGTGCGCCTTTACACACAATGCAATCATATAGTGAGAAAAGACATGTACGCATAAAGATAAGTACAGTGTGCTACATGGGTTCATCTTCTGTGTTTTGGATTGTAGTGGGCCAAGGTTCAAAGTACTACCAGCAGTTCTTCAGGACCTGCCTGGTTTTAGCAGGAAGCAGAGTGCTGGTGAGGTAGGTAGATGTGCGCTACGGAGAAGGGGGGGCACCTGGAATCAGGCTTTACATGGGGACTTGGGGACAAGTCAGAGAGCTCCCAAATGGGGTCTTGGGTCACAAGGGGTCTTGGAGCAAGGGGGCACAGCTGGTTCTTTGATACTGAGCGGCTTGGGTGCAGTGTGGTTAGGTCGGCTGGCCTGGTTACGCAATGTTGATCATCGCAGTTAGGGACAAACAGCTGGCAGAGGCAAAATCAGGACAGCTGTGCCACTTGCAAAGTGAGTCTCAGTGATGCTGACATCCCTCGTTAGCTGCTCAGCCATGTTACAGGAGAATCCAGATTGGACTGTCGCTGTTGGTGTTTGGTGCAGGGCATCCGGTTCCCTGGGAACTGGTGCTGCACGGGTCCGGTGGGTCCTGGTATCTTCACACCCGGTGGGGAGATAGAGCTGACTCTCTAGAGCATGGGTACCTCTTCCTGGTCATCTGCTGCGCTGGTCGGGCTGAGGAACTGCTAGGCGGTGGACCGGACTCTGCTCTTCAGGGCCTGCGGGCTGCAGAGGAGTAGCTCCTCTATCCAAGGGAGACTGTAGGCAATTTTTGAAGTGCTGGCAGGCTACCCAAGGCTGTGGTGGTTCTCCAGATTGTAGGACGAGGCACTCTGTCGTGATTATCAAGAGAGTTACGAGCAGGCAGGGTTTCCTGGAAAAAGTTCACAGTTCTTCTGCAGTTCTCGCCAGGCAGTGACTCTTCTTTATCCTTCTTCTCTTGATTCATTGAATCTGAGTTCTTGGGTTTAGGGGTGCCACCTAAATACTCAATTTAGGGGCATTAAGGGGAGTAACAGGTAGTAGCCAATGTGCTGGTTCCCTTTGGGGATCTACACCCTCTATATGTCCACTTCCTGTGGTAAGTGGGCATAACCCTGACCCTAGGAGGCTAATTCGATCCACAACAAGATGGAGGAATCTGAAATGGTGGTGTCCACATCAGCTAGTCCACCTTAGGGGTGCTGATGACTTGGTGTGGGACACACCTCCTAATCTTACTATTTTCCTGCCTGTCCTGCTGCCAAAAGTGGGGATGCCAGGGTCCATAACAAAGGTGGTGAGTCTTTGAAGCTTCCTGCCCTGGAATGCAGACCCTGCTTTGAGGAGGTGTAAACACCTCAGCCCAGAGCAGGCTCTGTTCCTGGCCTCCAAGAGCAAAGTCTCTCACCTCAGGGGGCCAGAAACTCGTCTGTGGTAGCTATCTGGTCAAGACCAGTCAGTCAACCTACTAGTAGTCTGTAGGTTTTCAGAGGGCACCCAAAGGGTCCTTTGGGTGCATTTCCTAATAAATCCATCACAGGCATCAGTGTGGGTTTATTAAGACGAGACTTGGTTCCAAACATCTGGGGGTATGGTAAAGCCACCATGTAGCTGGGGAACTAGTAATCACAAGTGTCCAGCCTATATACTCAATATGGCTTCCCTGTGCACTTGTGTTATCTAAGAATTGACTTAGATATCACAGGGACACATCCACTCACACAGATATGCCCACACATAGGGTATAGTGCACCCTGCCTTAGGGGTGACTTAACAATACCACATGTAGTGTTTTTCAGGCATGGCACACAGGAATGAGTGCCATGTCAACTCTTAACTTTTCTCTGCGCCAAGACTCCAGTCTGCAATGGCAGCTTGCACGAGCTTGGCAAGGGGTCACTTAGGGTGGCAAAATTAATGCTGCAGACCTTAGGGACCCTCTTTAGTCCCAATGCCCTAGGTACCAGGGGTACCATTTATTAGGGACATACATGGAGCCTAAAGGGGTGGCAATTGTGGAACAATGGTACTGTTTAGAGAAAGAACACTTGTCACGTGGCCGATAGGGACATTTTTGACATCGCTAAGTTAGCATGAGCCCAGCAACCATGCTGATGCTTTTGCGCACGTTACTACATGACTTAATTTTTGCAAGACTCTGTTTATGTCTTTCACATGAAAACTGTCTGCTTTGTTCGTTCTCTGCCTGTTCTTGGAGTTTAGTCTGAACACTGTGAGCAAGGTCGATAAAAAATGCCCCTTGTTATTCTGTTCTGGTCAGTCCCTAGCACCTAGACAAAACATGCTAACACAACTGCTGCTGGAAACTCGTGCTTTGATATTATGGGGATGCATGTTTAGGTAACACACACTTGGAGAGATAGCTTTCCAGGGAGAAGAGCCATGCAGTTCCTATGATGTAAATATACCATCTAGTCACTAAGGTATGGGGTTTACTGACAAAGCCCAGAGATCTTCCATTATATAATTATACTTCTTCTTACCAAGGGGAGGGTGGTTAGGCATTATAGTCCTTTATCCACTGACTTTATATGATGACATCTCCCTTTATGATATATGGCCTTGCTGCAATGCTAACTGTATTGATATTATGCATTTTGCTGCTGGTTGTGGCTCTTATATAGCGTTTTAGAGCACGATAGTTGAAATAAACATTTAAAACTATATTCGTGTTTCAGTCAGTTCTTATTGTGGACAGGTACGAGAGTGTGAGCGAAAAGGTGTGTCTTGTTACCGCGATTCCTGAGAGATCCGGAATTGTTGTGTTCTGGGGTGTCTAATCATTTGCATCATCATGAGTGTGTAGGAGAGCGAGTGAGACACTACAGCTAGTCGGTCCTGGGTTCATGGGCACTAAGGTGGTGGGAAGGCTTAGCCCCTATACACTGAGGTCCCGTTTTCCTGCGCATAGTTCTGTGTATGTGCAGAATCCCTGCAACACACTGGTACTGGGGACCTGGTTAGCAGGAACCCAGTACACTTTCAGTGAAAGTTGCATCAGATACCAGGCAAAAAGTGGAGGGGTAACCATGTCAAAAAGGGCACTTTTTTAAAATCTTCCCATTTGGAAATGACAGATTATTAAATATAATAAGGTAACTCCAGTGTTGGCCTATTGGAGAGGTAGGCCTTGCAGTAGTGAAAAACAAATGTAAGAGTTCTTCATTACCAGGACATGTACAACTTTAAAGTACATGTCCAACCTTTTAGATACACTGCACCCTGCCCTTGGGCTGTCCAGGGTCTACCTGAGGGGTGATTTACATGTATTAAAAAGGAAGGTTTGGGCCTGGCAAAAGGTTTACATTGCCAGATCGACATGGCAGTTTATAACTGCACACACAGACTCTACAATGGCAGGCCTGAGACATGTTTAAAAAGCTACTTAAGTGGGTGGCACAATCAGTGCTGCAGACTCACTAGTAGCATTTAATGTACAGGCCCTGGGCACATATGGTGCCACTTTGCTAGGAACTTATAAGTAAATGAACTATGTGCTTCAAAGCTTACACTGCCTCTGATATGCAACTAGGCTGCCTCCCAAAGGAGGAAACAGGCAGGTGGGAAAATTATGTAATCAGGAGGTGTACACCCCCAGATGGTTAGCCACGCCTCTAGGGTGAGCTACCTGATTTGTACAGCTAAGTAAGGCTTCTGCCATTTTTAAAAGTGACAGAATAGAGGGTTCTGGGTGGAAAAGGTCACACCCCTCCCGGATGTGGTTACATCAGGGGCGGATTAGCCGCTGGGGCTAGTGGCCCATTGGCCTATTGCACCCACAGTCCTAATGCTCCTAAATCTAGGCTTTAGCTGGCACCCCTGGCACCAGAACATCAGTTCCGATTCAAATTGCAACAGAGGACACAGAAGAGACCTGAGTCTGCGACAACAGGACCTGCACAAAACAAAGGCGACTCTGCAACTCAGGCAACCATCCTTAATCTGCACGACTGCAACTTGTCCAGAAGCAAAGATTGGTTCCCCCAGACTGAGGGACTCCTTTGAGAGCCAAAGGCAACTCCAGACTCCCTTTGACTAGTGGCACTAGTACCCTGCATGTATGTAAAAAGGAGAGAGAGACCCCTTGTTGTAGCCAAGGGAGTAGGGTACTCTTGACAAGTAAAACAAATATTCCCTTGGGTTACGAAAGGAACAGATCGTACCTCACAAGGCGCACAAAAATACAATTCGTCAAGGAAAATCCCACCTAATATTTGAATCAATTGCTAAATAGCACTGAAGTTTAAAAAAATCTTTTATTATTAAAAAAATGGTTACAATGTTAAAATTTCAATACACTTCCTATCTATCACAGTTTTATGCAAAACAATTCATAAAAACAATTCATAAAAACAATAAATGTAAAATCCCCAATTACAATCAGTTTACACAATATGCTATGACATAAAAAGAGAACAATGGTTAGACAGTATACTTTGTCTTTCAAAGGAACATATCCTATGGGACAGTTTAGAAACCTGGCCTAGATACACTCATTTTCGTATCTGCAGGTCCAAATTTTCCCTTGGATTATGTACAATGATGCGTCGACGCGTTTCGATGGGTTTGATTATTATTCCATCTTTATCAAGACAATAGTTAGTTCGTTTCTCTCTGTATTCCTTATTGTGCAGCTTGGTTTATATGCCCTCTTGAGTCAAACTTTATAAGTGCGTTCAGTTCTTCTACTGATTAGAACTGTTTTCTGTTCGATTTCTCTTCAGTTAATGCAGATACTCTGCTTAGTGCACTCGATGTACCTAT
This sequence comes from Calotriton arnoldi, assembly GCA_963921515.1. NCBI lineage: Eukaryota > Metazoa > Chordata > Amphibia > Caudata > Salamandridae > Calotriton > Calotriton arnoldi. The sequence continues at coordinate 502,362 of CAWUFW010004448.1, read as the reverse complement.
ACGTTCTAACTTCCTTTTGGCCAACCCGAGAGGTCGCTTCAATTTCCTGCCGAGTGGCTACTGTATTTCAATGCCTTAATTAAGTATTCACTTTCTTGTACACTCTCCCGTGTCCGTTCGCTCACAAGGGTAGAGGGGCTTTTTGATTCTACACCTCCTCTAACTTGTTGAACTCTTAAACTGCAGAGAATCACCAAACGAATGCTCCTCTTCGTGGTCGGGCAATCCGCAGGTAAAAGCAAAGTGGCAGAACCAAAGAATAGCTAATCATCAGGCCCTCTAAGGGCTCGCCCAAAAGTAGAAGGTCCAGTGCATTGTGGGAAACATAGTCCTGACCTCCAGCAAGTTTCGGGCAGCTACCATTGTCCTTTGGACCTCCTGATGTTGAAAAAATGTCTTGATGACCTTATCGCTGCAAGGCTTGTTGGTGGCAGTCTGGCAACCACTACCTTTACTCGACGCTGCAACTCGAGGGAACTCCGCAGCACCTTCAGTCGATCACAGCAATGGACCCGTTGTTGACTTTTTGCACCCATTTTCTCACCAGCACGGTGCACGCGATAAAACCAGCTCACCCGCGGCTTCCGCTTCAGCACCAAGGACAGCCAGGACAACTCTTCACCCGGGCTTCTTGAGCCAGGTAAAATCAAACTGGCTTTCATGTCTTGGTCCTGGGACCATCATCACCTGAAACCCCAGTAGGTTCCACGCAACGTGATCTGCAAGTTACCGATTGTCACGAGTGCTTTTCACCATAGACCGCAATGCTAATGTTTTGCAGTATTGATTTGCACTTATGTATTTTTACTTCAAAAATCCATAACTCTGGCTATACTTATCCGATTGACTTTTTTTTGTCTCTAAATTTATATAATAATCTGCTTTATTTTCATATATCGGTGACAGATGTCTTTCGAGCATGTTGGTACGCTGAATTGCTAAAACATGTTCCTCTAGTAAAGCCTGACTACTCTTTGCCACTCTACCAGGGCTGGGCTAAGGATATATTATTGTGAATCCATGGACCATTTTTGGGGTATTGTGACCATCATCACTGTATAATAATCCACCTTCCTACACATGCGTAACGTGGAGTGGCCAAAACTCCGTCATCTCCACTGGAGGAGCGGAATTTATTGTCCATTAGAGGGCCGGACTGGCTACCGGGCGTTTTGGCATTCTGCCGAGCTGGGGGCTGATGTCACTGCGGTGGGGGTTAATTTCGTTGTTGGAGACCTGCGTGTGCTAAGAAATAAACAAAGCAAAACGAATTTTGTTCAGCACACGCAGGTCCCCATCAACGAAATCAGCCCCCAGCTCGGCAGCATGCCAAAACGCCCGGTAGCCAGTCCGGCCCTGGTCCATTCCTACTAAGTACTAGATCTTTCTGTCTGGAGGGCAAGAGAGATGAAGTTAGAAGCCTGAATCAAACATTAGTTTGCAAAAGATAAATTGTTACTTAACACTGAGTCCCAGGGACAGGTGGAGGTTTTTAAGATATTGAATTTCACTCGTTCAACCCTTACAATTATCTTTAAGAAAGTATTAGCAGTGTAGATTGGAGTACCCAACAGTAGGATCGGAATCACAGCTAGCAAGAAAGGGAAGAATGGGGGCATGATTATACAGAGATGTTTTTTTCAAATCAAACTCATATCATATATTTTTCTTTCTTTAAACAAAAACCAAATGCAGATAAAAATGCATGAGGGAAAATGATTATTATCTAATATAGATTTGAATTAGCTACTATCTGGTGTCAATCTTTTCATTTATGGTGAGATACCATTTATGTTTGTTTATAGCTTCTTATATTCAGGAGATTTCTAGATGTTTCTTTAAAGTTCACAGCCTTGAGAAAGTAGAAGGAATTTGCAAATCATGTTGGATATATTTCTATGGGGACAGGACAAATGATTTGAAGGTTTATTTGACAGATCATCATATTATAAAATATATAAATTGAATTCACAAACATGGATGTTTTGCCTTGCTATATTGGTTGCCTTCTAGTTTAAAGGTAAAAAAGAAAATTGAATGAGCGTTTATTGCAGAATGTTATGATAATATATCTTAAATCCTCTTGAATGAATTTGAAAGGAATTCCCCATATATGGTGGCCCTATAGAATGAGCTAATATATGTTTTCATGTCATTTCTTTCTAAATATTTTCAAGATCCAATGAATGTCAAGAGATGTAGGTTCAATGTATCAACAGCCTCCCCATCACTGAAAAACCCATCCCCAAGGATCGTTTTGAAAACAAAGTGTTGATTCTTAAACAAACTAACAATTTTAAATATAAAAATGCCCCACATGCCGATCTCCATATGTCCCCCAATAAAGTACATGTATGTGTGCAAAGCACAGCCACATAAAGATATCAGGAATGTACTGCCTTTTTATTTGAGGAATAACAGAGGATTTGGTAAAACACTGCTGACCATAAGCTGTGCTGTTGTGGAAGCGTACCCCCAATATTTTACTGCACTCCTCTATCACTCCAAAATTTACCTTCTGCAGCTCATCTCTGGTACATTTGATCTAGTGATAAGAGTCACCACACTCCTCCATATCAGGCCCACAAAATCATCTTAGCAGATTGATTAAAATAGTGGCTGGGACGACCCAATAACAGTTCTAGATCAATGAAAAGTTAAAGGGTTTATTATAAAATCTGCAATTGGGCTTTACAGAGAATTGCAAAATATATGTCACGAAGGCTCAAATACAGAATACATCAAAATTATTCTAAGGAGGAAGTCATCAGGCTAAATGAACCTGTGAGGAAAACAAAATGTCAATAATCAGACAGCGTCTCTGGTAGATCAGGGACAGTCTCTCAGTCAGATTCACAAGGAACACTGACAGCGTCTCTAGTAGGAAAAGGGGAGCCTCTGGTCACCCCCAAAATAGTTTTTATGCACATTTTATGCCTACGTAAGAAGCAAAATTGCAAATTCAGCATGGCATGACAAGTGTTAACACATATTCGACAAATCAGAATGAGGATCATCACACAAATAACTTTAACACTAACCCATTTCTAAGGTAGAATACATATTTCATTAGCTTCCACAGCAACAGCACCCTCTGGAATTTTACAACACAATATGAAACATTTTCAAACAAAGACTCATACATCAGTGTGCTAGCAAGTCTGCATCAGAACTTCCAGCAAAAATGTCCTTCAGAAAGTTAAATTAGGAACGCTAAAGTCTCATTTAAAATACATGCTCTCTAAGCAAAATAACAAATTGCATCACAGTGTCCTGTGCTCCGAAAAAACTAAGAGGAGAGACAACATGCAGTGGGACATTGATTGGGAGGGGGTAATGATTAGAGCAGATGATCAGAAAAACCATCAACATTCATTTTAATAAAATGGTGTCCTTATGAAAATGTGGCATAGGGAAACTAAATCAATAAACACACTTTTAAACCTGCAGATAACAATTTTTCAAGTGCAACATTAATAATTTCTCTGTTGTGACTTTTTTCATTATAAAAATCATTAGTATTCAAAAATATTTTGTCACCTGCAATTGCACATTTAGAAAAAACGTCCACACTGGCCCCATAAGCCAAAAGGTCACACCATATATATTAAATACACATAATTCCCTACACTTATTTTTTTCTTTATCCATTTAAATGTCTGAACCTACCAATATATATCTCTGCAGACTAAAGATTCGTACATTACAGGTTAATTCACAAACCCCAGCAAGAATCGCTCCTCATAGTGAGACACAACACAGGTTTTTCTCGCTACTCCTGTCACAGCAGGTGAAGTCTATGAGCACTTTATATTACACACCAGTGTTAGACAATCTAGACATTAGTTTGCAAACATATTTTGCTTTTGTTTTTACCTGTATTTATGGACTTATACTGCCCTTAAGTTAAGGAGCCTCTTACATTAATATGTCATCCTCAAAACAAGGGTTATAGGCAAGATTAAATACATGTTTACGAGTGATGACGCACTTCCGATTATTACGTTTCCCGCGTCTAAAAATGCTTTTTGATCCTTGCTTTTGATTAAAAGAGAATAGCATCACCCCAAGATATGCCATTGAGACTTGAACAGACCACAAGGTAGACTCAATTGTGAATGAGGTCTAGTGACTATAAGGGGAGGTGCATCAAAATAATGTATCTGTCAGTATTGGCTTTCTAACTTTACTCTGATAAGTGTGCTGGAAATAGAAATATGAATGCCTAAAATTATTATGTTAATGTAGGTATAATCTGTGTTTTTAGATTGGAGACTGATGGAATGGAAATATCCCCTGCAATGTAAATGGGCATGTGCACCAATCCTGAATAGCTGACTGCATGTGAAAATAGTATCCTGATTCCTGACTTTTTGCTTGGTCCTGGTGTCATACTAATGCATCATGTGTGCATATCCCTAGGTCTGTCCCTGGAACCTGAGGTTCAGAACCTGCTCTGTGACCTGGAGGGTCACCCAAAGATTGTGTTCATAGCTGGAATAGAAATACTGTCTATGCCCTTGGTAGGTCACGTAAAGCAGTGGTGGAATAGTACAGAGTTTTTCTTTCTAATCATTAGTATGACCAGACTTGTTTCTCTGTGCACAGCGCAGTCTACTGACCCCTCTTATTTAAAGTTCCACTTTGTAAGTAAATCCCAGACTTTGCGCTGACATTCCATGTGCATGTTGAGTGTAAGTATGTGTAATAGGAGTGTGACACATATGCGGAAGTGGGACATTGCGTTTGGTGAGAGCGTGAGTACAGTGGTATATATTTTGTATGACTTCTAGATTAGCAGAGCACAAGATGGAGGATGGATACAATTGGATGTACTTATTGCATTCCTGTGGATGCAGGGTGGAGATTCAGACACTGAAGTGAGAGAGGTTGAAAACTGGCTACCCTTAGAAATTCAGTGAGTTCCTTGGTAGCAAGGGGCTCCTGATTAGTTCTTCTTCAGTATTGCAGTTTGTTGAATGGTAGGGGTGATGGCTGGGATGCACTTTTTGTTGTTCGAAGTGAGGAAGTTCCTAGACAGGGCCTGTCATTTTGTCTGTCCCTAATTACTGCTTCAGGAAGGCTGACAGCATCTTGTAGATCACGTTATAATCTTGACATGACTGACTTGCCTTCCATCCTTCCAAGGTTGGTAAATTGAGTACCATTAAACTGAGGAATATGAGCACATTATCTACAGCACATTGAAGCAGAAGGAGTGCAGTATAAAAAGTTATATATTATTATTTCATTAATCAACACACCTGAATGTCTTCCTCCATTGGTCAAAGAAGCGTTATGTACTTACCTCAAAACCTCAGTAGAGCAGTCCCCAATGACGATTTGAGATCTTGAATAAAGGGCCACCTTTCAGGAGAAAAGGTAGAGAACTACAGGTTCAGTACTTCATGCCAAATTCACAATGGTAAGTTAGGTCGTAAACATACGTTTATGACCAAAAATACCTTTTTTATGAGTGACAGGAAGTCACAAAGGGATTCCTGGCAGGCAAAAATACATTTACAACTCTGGATTTCTCTGCTATGAGTGTGGCAAAGTCTGCAGTAGTAAATCCCAGTTAAGGGGCAGGAAGTGGGCATTCCAAAGCGTGATTTGTCTTGGATGTTTTGTAAGAGGTACATTCTCAAACTCATCTATGACCCCTTTCTATCCTGAAAATGGTCAAGGATTTACTCTAACCAAGACCTGGGGAACTACCCTTCCAGGATGGGAAAAGAAATGGATCACCTCAAGATTTGATGGGGTTGTATGGAAATGGCTTTCTCCATGGGGAAAATGTTTCCCTGTGAAAAAAAGTGTGAATTTGCACAGGGTGATTGCATTTCCCCTGTGCTAAGTTCTACTTTATTTAAAACTCCGCACAGTGGGAATAGAACAGCTTGAGAAGAGTCACATGCTATTCCCAGTAGCAAACCTTCACCTGGATCAGCTTTTCAGGCATGAAAAATTGTGAATGTTTTTCCATAGGAAAAATATAATAAATGTAGGATTAGACAGAGGTGTAAATCTCCTGTACTTTTATGGGGTTTGTTTGCTAATTAGTGCCCTTGTGTTTAAAGCAGGGGCACCCACTGCAATCAAAGAATTCACATTTGAAACAAAGAGTCAAATGTGAAATCAATACCTAATAATACACAAAGATTGACTATTTTTCAGCCAATACTTGTTGCAAGAGTCATTCGCACACTGGATCAGCTCATACTGGTGCCTTTAGAATTGGAACTGTCTTTTGTTTATGACACATGGGGCCTGATTTGCAAAGGCAAACTTAAAGTTTAGTGTAAGTTTATGTTTGCTTTGAAATTGACAAATTCCAATTAAATAGTAAATTTATGACTCCGGAGGCTTCTGGGTTGGACCGGAGAACTCCACACATAAAAAGATAAGCATGTTGTATCTTTTTGCGTGCGGAGTTCTCCGCCTGACTCTAGATTCTCCACAGTCGTAAACTTAATATTAATCAGAGTTGGTGAATTCCAAAACAAACATAAACTTACACAAAAGTGTAAGTTTATCTTTGTGAATCAGGCCCATGGGGTTTAATTTGCTTACTGTAGGAATCCAAAAAGCACAGTAGTCTGTCTCTGGGATTGGAGCCAATAGCCAACTGCAAGCATCCCAAAACAAACACTCTCAGCAGCCACAACATGCGCAGATCCCTCCCAGATTGCCTATTGATGATATTCACCACCGCCATGTTATCAACATTGAATGCCACCTTCTTGTTCCTGAATAAATAACCTCACAAAACTAAGACCATATGGAAAGTATTCAAGAAATGTAATGTTCCTACACCCTGGCTGCCAACTCACTGGCCACTGTTTGGCACATCACCTTCCCTGCCAGTAGAGCCCAAAACCATTACTGCCCGCTACATCAGAAGAAATTTGAATGGATAATTCTGCTTCGTCCCCAAACCCCAACAGAGAGACCGCATTGATGTTTTCCAGAAAGGCCGACCACACTCTGAGATCCGTGTGCACTTCAGCAGACAAGTGCACACAATGAGGCTCTAACAACAATCCTGCCAGTGATAGCCTGAGCCATCTGCAAAAGATTCATCCTGCATTGCCCACCATACAAGCAGGGGCATAACACAGGCACCTGCAGCCCCTGTAGTGAAGGGGGGGGGGGCATTCAGCCTAAAGTCTATGACAATTTGCAACATATTGGAGACTCAGGGGCTCTTTATGACATTCTGCAGGGGGCCCCAACATTTTACATTACACCACAGCCTACTAGCAAAGTTCAGGTGCCCCAACAACACCTGAATATCGTTCGCAAATACTTTCTTTTTGCCCAGTATCATCGTCCAAATAGTGCCATACTGAGTCCAGCCCTTAAACAAATGGAAATAGCCACTGTAAAAAGTAACTAAACTTCTCAAATAAGATGCAGCCCATGGGTAGCACCTTTTCAGCAAATACTTGACCTTCAAATTGAATTCCAAACAACATAAACTCCTATGGGTGAACAGGAAAAGGGCCAAAAGCAGAATAAATATTGCTTTTGGCCATCAAAGTCCCTTGTTCCATCGACCTCATACTAGTCGCATTTCATAATTCACTGCTTTTAGTATTTGAGTAATGCCACATCTTCAGAAAAACAATTATTTACTGAAAGGCCTTCCACCAAAGACAAATGTCAAATGAGGCGAAACTCACCCTGATCCTTCTTTGGCACAAACCCAATCAGGGATACAATCCAGTGATCCAGGGGCAATTCATAGATGAGGCCTGACATTGTCTCTTCCCTCACTTCCTTCAACAACTTACCCTGCACCACTTCTTTAGGTGCATTCACTGACCTCAAATGTTCTGCTCACCTGTTTACCTGGGCCCTCATAGAGCAACTTAAAACCGAAACTAAACCCATTGCTAACAACTGAACCTCATCCATTTCATCATGAAAATGTAAATAACAGATTAACTTAACTGGCATACAAACCTTTTCCCAAATGTCCTTGCTCTCCTCCTCTTCCTATTCACCAACCCCTGCTCCCTGCCAATTGCCACTCTGACCCACTTGGCTTTCTCCGCTCTGACTGCTTTGCATGCCCCACCACCACCACTGCTGGGTACACTGCATAAGTAGGTGCTTTCCTACACACTAGGAGCAATCATGCCGGAAAAGGCAATACTCATGTGGGCAGAAGCCTTTATTAAAGGACCAACAAGCCCCTGCCTAAAAAGGTCAGTCTCTCCCGCTGCATCCACCCCTACCTGGGTGGACTTCCCTGGAAAGGGATTATAGAAGAGAGGGAGGCTGCTTGCCGTAAATGTAGTTAGCGCGGGTCTAGATGGCACAATTGAATGCAGGCATAAATCATTGTTAAGTTTCCCTTACTTACCTTCCTCATCCTCTGCTAGACGTGCCCTGAACTCATCATCGTATCTCATTCAGGCTAAACCCCTGAAAATAATTTGAGGCTTGAGAATTATGTTGATGTATTTAAATAAGGATACGCTGCACTTTGCAAACTTTACACAGTATAGACTCGCATATATGAGAAATGCTGCTGTCCAATTTTCAATGATTACTGGCACTCTAGTCCTTTTGGCAGCTCATATTCTTCTTCCTTTGAGACCTCTTTTGCTCTTACCTGTCTATGGAATAGCTTAAATACTTCAATATACTCTCGTTTCCAGATCTTTTCTTTAGTTGCAGTCATCAAATGTGCTTCTAATGGCTTTGTGATACCTATATAGGGAAACAATTGGAGTTTTACTTCTTTACTCTCCTTACCTTCACCATTAGTGTCATTTGGCATAACCACCTCGCCCTTCTCTCACAATTTACCATCATCTGCTGTAGTCAAAGACTCTCCCATAACAGTCATCTTGTCCCCCACATAACTGCCTTTAACCAGCCAAGCCATACCATAATCAGCTGTTCCCTCGACCGCCACTCCTACTGGTCTACACCCTCCAGCCACAAACTTACAAGCAGGTATGATGAGGCCCCTGCAGCTGCCTCTCGATCCGCTGGTGACACTGTGTGTGACGTTTTCTCCATCCTTCACTGCACCCTTAGTGGCTTTGCCATTCCGTCCTGCAAAACACCAACTCTCCCTTCATTATACTTGCACCCCTGCTAGGAGCTCAAACCCTCTGACCACCAACACAACACTTCATCCACTACCACCACAAGAGTGCCTTGGTTGACAATCTCACCCCATCCAAATACTCCTCACATTCATCATAGTCCAGCGCCTCTGCTTTTTCGCCTCCCACACCACTAGTGCTGGGGACTTCCTCGTCATCAATGCCACCATCGCCAAATGTGCTTCCCACAGTTCCTGCATAACATGTGGGGAGGCTGCACCAAGCCTTCCGCCAGCTGAAGTTGAAAGGCCCAACGCTCTCTCCAAGCCGGCGACACAAGAAAATGCCTTCACTTCAAGCCAGCACACTGGAGCAGCACTGGACTCTCCCTGTCTCTCCTCACTGCCCTGCTGTGTCCATCTGTGGTGCGTAGCAGCCTTGCCCTTCTGGCCACTTAACCTATCCCACTTAACTGATCCTTCTACAGAATCCAAAGTTGCCTACCCCTCCTAACCCTAAAAGCCTCATTCCCCAGAGTCCTTCATGCTCAAACTCAATTTCCCTTTCTGCTCACCATTAACCCACCTGGTCTCCCTCTCGAACAAAGTCCTCCCTCACCCTAGTGAGCCTCCTCCTGTATGCCATACCGTATCCCTTCACCCTGTCTGTTCACTCCTTCAGCTGCTCTGGGCTCTTCACCCCATCTATTCAAACTGAATATGAAATCTCTAGGGGACAAGGCTCGATGTCACCTGCCCCCAATGATCCATTTTCACAAGTAGAGTAATGACAAGTCCACAAATTGAAGGCAAAGGCAGGTAGATTACTGGTGCAGAATACATCAAGGCATAAGAGGCCCAGGGGATGAAAAGAAGAGAGCAGAGACGTACACTGAGAGCACAGATGGTGACCAAATTAGAACTAATGAACCCCCAGCCTAAGATTCCGTATTCCCAGGAGGTGATGCAGAGAGAGAGCACAGTTTACAAAGAATCTTGCACACTTACTACACATATAAGGAGATTCCAAGCGGGTGGGAAACAGAGAGGGGCAGCTGAGCATCCAAGGCAATCACATGCTGGAAGCTGGACATGAAACAGAGTTGTAGCCCACCTAAAATGGCAGACAAACTATGTCAACTGCCAAGCTTAGTTCTTCTCAAGGGGCAGATATTCCAGCATTTCAGCAATATAATCCAACAAATCAAAGACTTGCTACAAGTATGATGTCTTCAGAATAAAGAGTAGTGGATCTAGCCTTGGCAAGGATGGAAGAAGATGTTACAGAAGACAAGTAGGTACAAATAAGGAGTAAAAATGCCAGAGCAGGTGCTATTAAGTGGATACAGAAACCGAGGTTTTGTTTTAGTCCTCATTGTGCAATAAAACTGGAATAGGAGGTATCTGGGGTCCTGGTCCTAACTATTCCGTCTTAGATCAACCCGCTACGAGCGAGGGGGAGATATGGGAGATCTTTTACCGTCCGACAGGACCTCCTTTTTCCATTTCATTCCATTCATGGGGGGAGGTCGCTTTTTGTAGCTACCCATACAAGCACCTTGCTTGTAAGTATTGCTATTGCATAATCATTGGACATCCGAAAACCCTACAACATATCAGCGCTATGCAATTTGTTTCTGTTCCCATATGTCCCAGACTCCAAATCTCTTGCTTTGTCTCCCACTCGATCTAACGTGTTAACCCTCTGTACCAATGCTAACCATTCCCACTGGGTTGGTGGATTGTGTGATATACACTTAATACATATTTCACGTCTAGCTAGTAAGATTAAAATAAAAAGGAGGTTCTCTTGTTTTTTACTTCATTTAGGGAAACCTTCAATGTGAGTGCGAATCCCAAATATAACATGATCTCTGCTTACCTCTATTTGTTGGCCCAACAATTCCGTAAGGACCTTACCAACTTCATTCCAGAACTTCTGAAGCTGGGGGCACTGCCGAAACATATGTATGTCGTCCGCCATCTCTTCTCCACATTTAGGGCAACTTTTCACCTTCTGTTTATTAAATTTGGACAATCTCTTTGGCGACCAGTAGGCTCTATGTACAGTGAACAAATGTTTTTTTCTTAAAGAGGCAGATTTGACAATGTACAGACATGGAGACATAGATACTTGCCATGTATCTTGTACATCCAGCCTCGGCAGCTCCTTCCCCCAGATCACACCAGGTAGGGTAAACTCCTCCTCTCCGGCCGATGTAAATGATCAGTACCAACTTGATACCTCCTTCTTTAGTACCTCATTTCCTTGTATTTTCCTCTCAATATCTCTACTTCCTGTCTCGTCTTCCCCAAGGGATTTAACCCAGCTTTCTAGCTGATAGTACTTGAATTTTGATACTGAGCCTTTAGTCATAGTTGTGAGTTGGTTCCATCCAATTAGAGCATTTCCTTCTATAAGTTGTCCCCACTTTGTTATGCCTTCTTTTCTCAGCGGGATAGCGAGCCTATCTTTTAAGCATTCTGGGTTTCCTGGAGACGCCCATATTGGGGCATAATCACTATAATAAGGTATTTTCAGAGATTTCCTAATTTGATACCATAGTTTGGAAACTGACCATAATACCTTCAATTTTATCTTTTTGAAGAATTTTGGATGCCCAAATTTATATAAAAAGTGGCTACCTTCTACATTGGTCATTGCTTGTAAATAAGTGGGGTATGCATGATGCTCTTTTAATAGTGCTCTTATATTCTTAACTTGGAATGCTCTGCAGTATTCAAGTAGGTCTGGACTAGCTATCCCCAGTGTTCTTTCTTGCTCCAAAGCTTTCTCCATGCTATCCTGACCCCTTTTGAGGCCAATATGAAGCTACCCAGTTCCCCTTGCAACTTGTTTAACCATTCTTTCTTGAATTCCAGTGGTATGGAATTAAAAATGTACATACATTTTGGGAGGATTGTCATTTCTAGTAAATTAGATCACCCCATAAATGACAGGGGAAGGCCCCCCCCAAACTTTGAGTATTTTCCTAACTTCTGACAGTGTTTTGTTGATGTTTGTGTTAGTTATTTTATTTATATCCTTCACTATCTCCACACTGTAGGAAGCTGGGTTTCTGTTGCAGTAACCCCCCCCCCCACTTTTTGCCAGACTACTGATGCACTTTGACTTGATGTGCCCTGCGTCCCTGCCAATCAGGTTCCCAGGGCCTGTGTTCTTTCCCCAAAACTGTACCTTGTACCCCCATTTGGCCCCTATCTGGCCACATGTCAGTCCCTTGTAAAAGGTACCATGGGTACCAAGGGCACTGTGGCCAGGGAAGTTCTCTAAGGGTGGCAGCACTTATTGTGCCACCCTTAGAGGCCCTGTACCTTTACACACACACACTGCCATTGCAGGCTGCGTGTTTTGGTGCATAATAAAGTGAAGAGTCGACATGGCACACATCCCTGTGTGCCATGCCTACAACCCACTGCCCTGGCATGGATCAGTCACCCCTCTAGCTGGGTGCACTATACCAGTGGGGAGGGTACAGGTGCATGAGCCCTGTACCCCTACAGTGTCTAAGTCCATTCTTAGACATTGTAAGTGCAGTGCTGCCAATAGAAGTATATGGCGCTGGGAGTTTGTCATCACAAACTCCACAGTACCATAATGGCTGCACTGAAAACTGAGAAGTTTGGTATCAAACTTCTCAGCACATTAAACCCACACTAATGCCAGTGTGGGATTTAATGAAAAATGCACTCAGAGGGCATCTTAGAGATACCCCCTGAAAAACGACCAGCCTCTGGTGGGTTCCCTGACTGGTACACACCAGCCTGCCACCATGAAACAAAGCCTTTCCTGGGAGGAGGTGGTCACACCTCCCCCAGGCCAGGAAGAGCCATCTGTGGCAGGGGAGCTTCAAAGGCCTTGCAGCCTTTGTAATGCGACCCCCAGCCTCTCCTGCTATCAGGAGCAGGCCCCCTTCCTGTCTCCCCTCCTTTTCGGCGGGAAGACAGGCGGGAAAAATTAGCCAGCCCAGAAGGTGTGCCCACCTCTGCCAACCCCACCCCTCAGGTGGGGGAGGCGAGGTGAAGCCCAATCTTCAGTGCCCGCCATCTTGCAGATGGCAGGCACTCCCCAATCAGGATTTGGGATTGTGCTCACTCCCCCATTTGGTTTGAGCACACCAAGGGTGTAGTCACCCTAAGGTCAGTAGCCCATTGGCTACTGACCCAGAGACCCCTAAAACGTCCCCTAAATACAGTATTTAGGGGGCAACCCTGAACCAAGAAAGGCAGACAAGAAACTACAAGAAGAAAAGAAGAAGGACCGAACAGCCGTGCCGAAGCTAAGAAGAGGAGGACGCCCACTGACTTGGCCCCAGCCCTACCGGCCTGTCCCCACCTCGAACCTGCAGAAGCAAAACTCTGGTGTGTCCTGCAGCCAGCAGCCTCAAGAACCCCGAGGACCTGCCCTGCCTTCAAAAGAAAAGACTCTCCCGTGAACACCGGATTTGTTCACCAACAGACTCCAGCTCCGGCAGGATCCGCAAATCCGCACCACTCTGCACCCGACTCCCATGGCCTGAGTGCGAGTGGCCCAACACCATGAGGAGGTCTCCCCGGTGATCCTGACCCGAGATCTGGTGACCCCTGACCTGCCTCAAGGCTCCAGCTGACGCCTGCAGCCTCAAACCGGAAGGTCCCCCCAACCGCAACCAGGAGCTGGTAAGAAGATCGACCCTAACAGGCACCCCTGCACCCGACGCCCCATGGCCTTGGGTGGCCCAACCGATGGTGCCTAACCAACCCCCAGCATCCCAACTTACCTCTCCAAGTGGTGGTTGCACCCAGATGACCTTCGTCCCCGAGCCTGCAGTGTGTTTGCAAACCGGAGACTCCCCATTGAAAGCTACAGGGCACCCGACGCCAAAACAGCACTTCGCACCCGGCCGCCCCAGTGCCGCTTAGGGTGCACCTTTCATGCTGGCTTTAACACCCATGTGCCCTGAGCTTAAGTCCAGGAGCTTTGCTCCCACAACCTTGTGGCCTGCTCGTAAGCAGCCACCAACCGGAGGCCCCCTATCCCCCATTGGATAACATAGGGCCTCAGCACTCTGCACCCGGCCGCCCTAGTGCCGCTGAGGGTGCTACAAGAGTGCATCCTTGACCCTGGTGGACCCCTGAGTCTACCCCCAGAATACCAACTCCCACAACCAAATACTTACCTTTGAACCAATAACCCTATTTTTCTCCATAGGATTACATTGACTGTTTTTCTGTGAAAAGTTTCAAAGTGTGGAGTTGGAAAATCTATAAAAGTCTCTAAAACTGTAACAAAATAACCAAAACGCTTTTACTTACCTGTTTACAGGAAATGTCCCAGTGCAGTATCCAGGTATACTGCACTGTGTAAGAAAAGAAATCTGTAAAGTAATCTACTTGACATTCTACTAAAAAGCTAATACAAAGTGTATGTACAATCTTTCAAAGCATTGCATTACTAGTAGTTCTACTGTAATCAAAACAAAAGTATATATACAACTGCAATACAAACTGTTTACAAACTGTATGATTACTGCAAAGTACATATCACTTACCTGTGCCAGGCTTGCTTGGTTCTAGGAAATAAAACAACTAAAAGAATATTTTTATACAAAACCAATTGGTCTGAAGTTCAGTCTTTGAGTGTGTGATATCATTTGCTGATGCTTAACACTACCCTCTGATAAAGCCTTACTGCTCGCCCACACTACCACAAATAGAGAGTAAGGTGCAATCTACTTTTACCTCTGCCTACCTTTGGGGTTCCACTGGACTCTGTGCACACTATACCTCACTGTGGTACAGTATATACAGAGCCAGCTTCCGACACACACCCAAATATCATATTTTTTCTTTTACTAATGGATTGTTACTTTGGTGGTTCCATTCCATAATCTCTGTTTTCGATTGATTAACTAAATAACCTGACATTTTCCCAAATTGACCCAGTGTGTCCTCTATTGCCGGAAGTGACTCTAATAGGTTGTCGGGAAAAATCATTAGATCATCAGCGTAGAGGGCCACTTTCTTCTCCCACCCTTGATATTTGAAAGGGGTAATCTCTCGTTTGCCTCTAAAGGCACTCGCCACTGGTTCAATATATAGGTTGAAAAGCAAGGGGTAGAGGGGACAACTCTGCCTGGTACCTCTCTTAGGGCCATATGTATGAACACATTTTCCCATAGACACAGAGTGGGTAAAACCCTTTGATACATCTGGCCCTTAATGTTTATTTTCTCTGTGAGGTTGCCATTCACCAGGACCCTAGCTGTTGTATTTGTGTACAAGGATTTTACGGCTCCCCGAAAGGTCTCCCCTAAATCATACTTCCACAGTACGGCATGTAGGAACGGCCAACTCTGTCAAAGGCTTTAGCTGCATCAAAGGTAATAAGTGAAAGGGGTAACTTCTCATGTATTGCCAAATCAATTGCACCAATCATCTTGTGCGTCAATTCTTGTATCTATTTACCTTTGATGAAGCCTTTTTGATCTTGATGTATTAAGTGCTCAGCCAATCGTGCCAGCCTCCTAGCTAAGATTTGGGTATAGATTTTATAATCGCTGTTTAAAAGCGATATAGGTCTGTACAAGTCACATCTTTTTGGATCCTTCCCTGGTTTCAACAATATGCTAATAGTCGTTTTGTTCCATGAGTCCGGAAACTCCTGCCCGTCTCGGAAGATGCCATTTAGTAACTCTGTCAGGGGAGGAACTAAAGTTTCTTTTAATACAGTGTATATTTCATTAGATAGGCCATCAGGACCTGCGGCTTTCCCCTTTTTTAGCTTTCCTATCGTATCTGCCACTTCTTCAGTTGTAATATCGGTATTGAGTTCATCCCTTTGCTCTTGTGTCAGGGTTGGGAGCACTACCCTCTCCAAGTAGCGATTTATTTGATCTATTGATGAAACTGTATCTTCATTATGGAGGTCTTTAAAACATTTTGCAAAGGCCTTCTCAATCTCGGAATCTTCTATACTGGGGACAGTTTGATTCTCGACCTGGATGATTGGAATCTTATTCCAAGTTTGTTCTGTATTCATTTTCCAGGCAAGCATCTTACTGCAACCCTCCCCATACTCATAGTGGAATAGTTTACTTGCTTCCCATTTACTTTTAACTATGGAGTCTAAGACATCAGACAGTGCCTCTTTTTTTCCTTTCATTTCTATCTCTAATTTGTTTATTTCTTGTAGATTCATGCCCCTTGCTATTGCCGTATCTAAATTTTGTATTTCTTTTTCTAGTTGATTAATTTTGTTCTTTGTGCTCTTATGCCTAAAGGCCGCTAGACTATAGGGCCGATTCCGATGTCGGACGGACTCAGGCCCGTCCGACATCGTCCGGAAGCCGTAACCGACCGACCTGCTGTGTCGGTTACGGCCCTGCAAGTACGATGCGACCGAACCCTGTTCGGTCGCACTCGTATATTGCACAATGGGATCATGCATTCCGAGCGGAATGCATGCTTGCATTGTGAAAAGCAGGGGTGCAGTTCATCCCTGCACCCTGTGGCCGGCACCCCAAGGTGCATGCCACCGGGTGCAGGGATCAACAGAGGGGCACCATAGGTGCCCCCAGGCCGCCATTCGGCGGGCCTCGCACCCATGGGGGCCCTACTGGGGGCCCCCAAAGACAGTTACCGACTGCCTTTTCGTGCCGGAAAGACCGGCACGAAAAGGCAGTGGACTACTGCCACCGTACTCCTCGGTCGTGAAGAGGCGGCCGGGGAGTACTGAAGGATTTCCGGACGGCGGACGGGCTCTCCGAACCCGTCGTAAGCCATCCGGAAATCCGAGTCGGATTCCTTCCGACCGAGCCCATCGGAATGGCTCGGTCGGAAAGGAATCCGGCCGGCACGTTCCGATTCGGTCGGAAGGGCTCCGACCATCGTTCGGTGCCCTTCCGGCCGAAATCGGAATCGGCCCATAAGTATTTTTCCCCTAATGACAGCTTTATATGCATCCCATGCCATTTGTTTAGTAGTCCCTTCCCTATTTAGTAAAAATAATTGTTCTGACTCTGTTTTCAGTTTCTCCTTATTTTGTGGATCTATTAATGTAGTGCGATCTACTGTCCATCTTGGGGTTGAGGGGATATTCACGATTCGTATCTGTAGTAAAACTGCAGAATGATCGGACAAATGTGCAGGTACGTGGTCTACCTTTTTAGTGCTATTAACTAGGCCCCTGTCTACCAAAATCCATCCTACAAGCGTGTCCATATTTTTTATTTTGAAATGTATATTGATGTGTTTTGTCTCCCTTTACTTTCCAAACATCGACTAACCCCAAATCCTAAATATGGAGTTTTAACCACTCCCTCATTCTCAGTAGATTTGATGTCTTTCTTATGGGTAGTCTATCCTCTCTAGGGTTTATTATAAAATTAAAATCTCCACCCAAAATTATCGGTCCCGGAACTTCCAGTAAATGTGTGTACAACTTCTGTAGGGGTGCCGGGTCATCCACGTTAGGGCCATAATATCCTGCTAAAGTATATGTTTTATTATACATTCTGACTTTTACAATGACCCATCTCCCCTTTGTGTCCGTGTTTACTGCTTCCATCCTCACTTTAAGTGATGTTTTAAAAAGGATCGCCACACACTTGACGCAGCATTCTTGCACAGTACACACATATACATCCACCCATCTTTGGTTCTAAATTATTTCAGCCCATTCTTCCTTTAATAGATGGGTTTCCTGTAATATTATAATTTTACTGTCTATTGTTTCTAGGTACTCCATGAATTTTTGTCTGCGACTCTTAACTCTGAGGCCATTCACGTTCCATGGAAGAATATTAGTTGACATTAAATTTCTTTGGATTATGCCAGAGCTCTCTCTGCCACATCTTGGCCCTTAACCTCCTCATATTTTCCCAACTTGGACTATTTTTTTTATTTTCTCCCCTTATGCTGTCTAACCCAGTGCAAATTATTGGGGAAACTTATCTGTGAATGACATCTTCCTCTTCCCCTCCCTCCCCTCCCTGGGAGAAACCTCCCTTTCTCCTTGTCTGGGTGGTACATTCCACCCTTTTGAGCTCTCCGCTCCCCAGGCCCTAGCTGTGTTTATTATGCTATGATTTAATCTGCTCTATAAAACTCTCCACTTCTTTAGGGTCTCTTATGTTGTACATCTTGTTCTTCCACATAATTTTTAAGGCGGCTGGGAAGCGCATCTGGACAGTTGCTCCCAGAGATCTTAGTTGTTGCATTTGTTGGCCTAGCTCCCACTGTCTATCTTGGGTTGCCTTGGAGATATCTGACCGGATTCTAAATACCCATTCATCCTTGGTATGAGAACCGGTTTTGAGGGCTTCGCTTAGGTTTTTTCCTTTAAAACATAAGTTTTGAAATGTATCAAGATTTTCCTGGGGTTTTTCCTCAGCTTTCCCTTTCCAAAGGGATCTCGATGTACCCTCTGTATATCCTCTGCCAAGGCAGTCGATTTCACCCAGGGGAAGCTTTCTTCAAGTAGATTAACCATGAATTTCTTGATGTCCGCCCCTTCCAAACCTTCCGGGACATTTAAAACTCTTAAGTTATTCCTTCTCGCCTGATTTTCTACGGATTCAATTTTATCTCTAAGGTCCCTCCATTTGTCTTCAGGAGTTTGATTTCTGTCTGGTTTAATTCTACTTCTTTACTTAGAGCTGTTAAGGAAGCCTCCACTGTTGTTACGCGTTCCATTAGCACATTTATTTTGGTTTCCAAGGCTTCACAAGTCTCCTGTATTTTTTATTGGTTTTTTCCAGATGTGGCAAAATTTGCCCTCATTTCTAATATCATGGACTCTATCAGTTTTTCCGTACTTGCTTGTGCTCCTTGAGGGTTTTGCTCTTTTACTTGTGGGTTACAAATGGTTACTGTTTGTCTTTGTTGGGGGTGACTTTCAATGTTTACCTCCCCATCAGCCACCTCTGTATCTAGGACTTTAAACCTGTTACCATCCATCTCTCCCTCCTCCTCTGATCTTTTTTTTTTTTTACCTTTTTTTACCTTTTGTTTTAAAAAAAAACTTTTCTTTATTGATTTTCAATGGAACAGTACAATAATAACGCAGTTTATGATTAGGCACAGTACTCAGATATTAGGTTACATTGCAGTTCACATATCACAAATGAGCAATGTCAGAGGGTGGTACCATAGTTCGACATTTTCTTGTAGTATCGTCAGCAAACCACTATGAATTCTTCATGATCACGGAGGTTCATTACCAGACACGTAACATGCTGTACAGGCCAGATTAATAATGTAGTATGCTCTAATCAATATGTCCTTTGAGGGACCGTTAAATTGCGTTGGTGTCATATATAGAGCGCGGTCCGGTGGGGGATACATCTCATGTGAGGCTGATTTCTGATGTCTATGAGTAGTCTCGTGACCCTGAAGACGCTGCCTTAGGGATTGTTCGCCACAGGTTCAGTGTCTGGGATATCTTGTGGATGTGTAATGAGATAACTTGTAAGGGGTCCCCAAATGTCCCGGGGTTGGGAAGTGCGTGGGAGTAGTTCTGCGTATGTGGTAAATTGCTCTTGGCAGAACACCAAGTCGTTGAGCCAATCCTTAAATTTGGGTGCCCTCCCCCTCCCCCATCGGCACGCCACGCAACGTTTGGCCATCAAAAGCGCGACGGCTACATAACGTCGATGTAACACTGGAAGTACCTTGGTGTAACCCAACAGCGCCAGCAACGGGGTGCGTTCTATATCGGGTGACGTCATCATTACTATGGCATCAAAGACTTGGTTCCAGTAGTCCTGCACTTCTGGGCAGCACCAAGCTAAATGTAGGAAATCCGCCCCCGGGGCTTTGCATCTGTCACATCTATCAGAGTCCCTGAGTTTATATTTATGCATCTTGACTGGAGTATAATATAACCGGTGAAGGAATTTGTAATGCATGATGCGCAGTCTGCTGCTGGCAGAGATGCGCTCAGTTTGGGAACAACAGTATTCCCATTCCTCCTCCTCTGATCTTACCTCGGCTTCTTTGCGATATTTGGGCTTTCCTCTCAATCAGGTCACGGAGATTTGTTGGTATCTTGCTTGGCCTGAACCTTGAAAAAAAATCGTAGTGATGGGGTAATTTTTACCCTGGTGCCTGTCGGTTTACCACGTCGTGGTGTAGGCTGAGGGCCAGGTTCTTGATATAGTGTGATTGATTTACCCTTTTTTTTGTGATTGTGGGTACAATAACAGATTTTCCCTTTATTGGCTCCTGAGGGGTATTAATCATTAAATGCCTATTCCCCAGGCAGTAACTAATCCCCCTGTTGTGTGTTTGGTCCTGGTCAGCTGATTTTACTGGGCTGACTACGGAGTGTTTTTTCCCTTTTATCTTGCCCCCACTCACAGCGGGTATGTCAGGAACTTGTATTTTGTTAGTTCCCCCACCTTTGACACTTACCCCACTCATATGGCCCCTCGCCTCACTTCTTACAGCTGCACAGTCTCACCACAACACAGACGACTTCGCCGCCCCACCGCTGGCAGCCGCCACCGTCTTACCCCAGAAGGAAACCCAAGCCGCAGTCCTCCGGTTGATGCGGCGTGCTGCGGCTGCTTCTGCCCACACTCCAGGTGATCCACTGGAGCTCGACAAAGCCCTGCTTCGCTCGCCCCGACTGCAGCACAACACCTCGCTTCCTGCCTGTCAGCCTCCGGTATGTAAAAGATGCCGAATTGCGTCATTTCATTATATTTCCCTTGCAGAAATTAGTCCGCGGGGCAAAAGAAATTGTTGTATGCATCTCTCCGTCCGCTTTTCTCGTTGTGATTTGCCTGGGGAGCTTGGAGCTCCCAACCGGGCTATTCATCCGGCTGCCATGTTTCTCCCCCAATCCCAATAGAAAATCAGCTTTTTCGATAGCAAATCAGCTTTTGGTACAGAAACACTGTTGGAAAAGAAAGAAATGGACCAACTTTATGGCTAGAAAATGGAAAAAGAGACCCAAAAGAGAATCCTGATTGTCAACCAACTATACTACTAGCATAGCTCACATGGCATCTTTAACAGGATCAATATCTTGAAGCTCATGAAGGCCCTTCTGGACCTCAGAAGTGTAAAATATATGCTATACATTGTGTTCAGTTCCTGTCTAAGAGAGGGGGACTTACAGAAGCCTCTGCAGATTACATGTGGTACAAATGCATTAGCATGTGAGGTATTGAGGAGCCTGGGTTGCTTTCTTAATTTAGACCTAAGTATATCTCTACCATGTCAATAACAATATCCTTATATACTGGTAACAAATCATTTCCATCATTCATCTACACAGGATGTGACATCATTGGATTTTCCATCATTCATCTGCACATGAAGTGACATCACTGGATTTCCCGTCATCCATCTGCACAGTAAGTGACATCACTCCTCCCCCTCCCAGGACCTACTTAATGGCAGCCGCAGCATAGAGGCGCACAGATAATGTGTCAATGGCTAGCCTATCTGCACACGTCTACATCTTTACTGTGCCCAGCACCAGAAACTCTGGTCTTCCCCTCTCTCACAGCTACCCCACTGAGATCCTCCAAGCCCTCTACCCCAGCTGCCACTCCACCCACTGCTTCTTTGCCCCACCACACAACACAGAGGAAGCATTCTCCTGTGCTTCCTACAAGTTTCATGCACCAACATCCAACACTCACTGTACTAGCACCGGCAGCACTCAACACCCTAGTCTCTCGCACTCACACTGTCCTGCAACCACCTGCACAACATTCAGCATTCACATGCATACTCCTCAACATCCGCTCACTCACCAAACACCCCAAACAGATCTGGGACCCACTGCACAGCAATGTCCCATTAGCGAGCTATGGCAGTAGAATATGGGGCTATAGCCCAGCCGTCCCGATTCAAATAGCAGAAAATAAATTCTTGCGGGGCCTCCTGGGAATACCACAAAGTGTACCGTATGAATTTATCCACGAAGAAGTGGGACTAGGTTATATCATCGACCAGATCCGACTTTCCCCCTTAAAACTTTGGTTATCAATTTGGACAAAGGAGGAGCTTGGTTTTAATAGATTAATATTGCAGGATTGTTTAAAATTGGACAAGCCCCTCCTGATTCCGTGGCTGGCTTATATCTCCCATAATATGATGTCTATAGGGAGGCCCGATTTATACGCTAATCCCAGCTGCTTAGTAAGGTCTGATCATAAATGGGTTGCAGCGGCATTTACGGGTAAGATGGCAGCAGACCGGGAGGACTCTGCAATATTGAAACTTTCAGTCATGCATGCGATCCTAGTGAAAACTGTTAGTAATTTAGAACCTTATTTGACTTGGAACTGTTACATGACTCGTCACCAGCGACGTTTATTGACTTATTTTAGACTGAATCTATTTCCGCGTTTAGTTTTTTTTAATCATGGCTGTTTTAAGGATTCAGAGTTGCCCCTATGTGACTGTGACAATGTCTCGGCCAATGACACACTACACATCGTTATGATTTGCTCAAAATATAATACCTTAAGATATACGTTTTTGCGACCCATTTTAAAATCCAAGAATTGTATGCAAGTTAGGCCGGACCTACTGTATTTACAGTTTTTAAACTCCCCCACAGTTTGTTTTTCTCATGTATGTTATCTCTCGCAGGTTTTAAAGCTGTGATTATGTGGATGTCAATTTTTTGCTTTTATCTGACTGGTCTTTTATGATTTTATTTTTAAAATCTAATAAAGATTATATGTTGATGATGCCAATGCCTCAGATCTACTTTTCCTCATGGAAACCTGGCTGAATTCTGCATTTTACACCTGACATTACCATGCAAAACTGACTTTGCAAGCCTGGAGGCAGAATTGGCATCATCCACAAGAACACAATCAGATGAACCGCGGACACATCATCCTCCAGCATGGAGCACCTGTCATTCAAGCTCCACATCACAGCCACCTTCACCCTAAGTGGCCCTTTCATCTACAGGCCACTAGGACCATGCACAAAATTCACTGACACCATCCTGAACTTTGATGGACCACTCACCCTCAATGCTAGCAATTACATCCTACCAGCCGTGGCCTGTGCAGGTAAAAGCGGTGGGGCCGAGTGAGGGGGGGATTTCGAGAAACGATGCAGAGGGAAAATTAAATAAATAATTAATTTTCCCTTGCCATCGTCCCTCGAAATCCCTCTTACATGGCCCCACCCCCCCACCGCTGTCACCTGTACGGACAGCGGCTGCATCCTACTCAGAGACGTGAACTTCCATCTGGAAGACCACGCCGACCCCAAATGAAAAGCACTCATCAAAGACCTTGGAAGCCTGGTCCTCGCCCGATGAGTAAAAGGACCTACTCATGTTGCTGGACACCTCCTGGACCCTATTTGCACCACCTTCAACAACATCAGAGTCCATGAGCCCACACCAATCTCATGGAAAGACCATGCCCTCATCAAGTTCAGCCTTCCCTTCCTGGTCCAGCATCACTGACAAGTACTGGGACACAGCTCTCAACACCCACTGACCTGAACACAGCAACAGCCTCTCTAAAGCCATCAAGAATTTCAACAATTGGATCACCTCCTGCACTGACTCCCTGGGCCCCCTCAAACACTGCATTGCACCATGATCTAGACCCCACACCAGTTGGTACACAGAGGAACTCAGACTGATCAAATGCCAGTGAAATCAACTGGAGCACAAATGGAGAATGAGCCAAGACATTACAGACAGGAGCATGTTGATATCTGCCCTTCAGACGCTACCACCAAATAATCCATTCTGGTGGAGCAATCAAAGCTAGAACCAACAAAAGCAAATTCATTTTCACCATTGTGAAGGATTTCACCTCACCAGTGGTTGCCTCTCACTCCATCCCTCCCTCACAGGAACTCTGCAACAATCTCTCTAAACTCTTCAGCAACAAAAATCACTGCCATTTATGACAACTTCAACCCACAATGGGACCCGACAAAACTGGCCATCTTATCCAAAGAGCCAATGCTAACCACATAGCCCATCATCACCCCAGAAGAAACCTCTGCCACAACGAAGTCATCCACTCAGGGGACCCCTGCCCCCACCCCACCTACTCAAGAGGTCTGTAACCCTTCAGCACCATGTTCACATCCATTCTGAATGCTTCCATCTCTTCCAAGACCTTTCCAGATGCTTAGAAACATGCACCTGACTGAATGGCTCCCAATCATTACCTGAAAAACTGTAGCACTCGCCCTGTTCTCAAGCAAGCTGGACTACAGGAACACCCACTATGTCGGGATCAACAAAAAACTCACTAAAGGCTGCAGACCATTCAGAACTCAGTGGCCAGAATCACTCTCAACCTCCCAGGCCGCACTCACATCACCACACATTAAGGATCTCCACTGGCTCCCAATACACAAATGTGTCCAATTCAGACTCCTCACCCACATTTTCAAGGCACTACATAACACTGGCCCAATATACCTCAACAATTGCATCTGCTTTCACAAACCTTCCAGACACCTCCACTCGTCTGGACACCTTCTTGCATATATCAACGCACCCATGAAAAACCCCATCGGAGGTCGAGCCTTCTCCTAGACCGCTTCTAAAGTGTGGAACGAACTGCACTACACATTAGAGCCTCATCCTCAATTCTTTAATTCTGCAAGAATCCAAAGACTGTCTTTTCAAGTAATCCAACCAGACCCTAGGTTTGGCTAGGCTTATACCTGCTCAGTGCCGGGATACCTTCCTGGCTGATAGTGCACTCTACAAAAATCTACATGACATAACATAAGATAACATAACACATAACATAACAGGAGGACAACTCTACCCTAACCATGAGCAGAGTAGTTTTCAAGTTGTTGCGAGCCCCGGTTTAATTTTTTTTTGTCAGAAATGGGTGATATACAAGGGTAACCAGACCCCACAAGTGGAAGGAAAATATCTCCCCATCATGGAAGGACTCATGCAGAATATCCTGGCAGCAAACCTAGACGAAAATCCCACCTCAAACACCAGTACTGCAGTTTTCAAATCATTACAAGCCCTAATTCTTAACAACAACAAATAAAATTAAAGGAACCCATTGTATTAATGGTGAGTGGGGTGGGTTACCACATAAGCTGGAGCATGTAACAATACAGGACAGGAATTACAGGAATAGGCCCTGCTAATGACTACCTAGTGTATGTAAACAAAAAATACCGCAGCATTTAAAAGGAGCATATACAATGGGTTTTTGACATACTTTGCACCTGCAACAAAATATGATAAAAGAAAGACTCGATGGGAGACCCAGCAATCTGGCTCTCAACAGCGTTGAATGTTATGGTTAAAATCTCTTGCCAATAATTGCCAATATACATCATATTAGACTAGAAAGTAGTGGTATATCTGTGGGTATATTTAATGTGTTTGTTATTAATGGCTCTCATAAAGAGTCTATATAATTTATTTCAGTTTCTGAAAGTCATAACTCTTTGCTATGACATCACAACAGTTGATGACAAAACTGGTTACTAACTGTTGTAATGTCATAAAAGCTGCCCAGGCCATGTGACAGGGCCCTCTGAGAGCCTGTCAGTGCAGCTTTGCTTGTCTGTTTTGACTGGAAGCAGAAATCACAGCTGCAGGAGGGGGAAGGAAGGCAGAGAAGGTAGCGGGTTTTGGTGAAGGATAGCAGGTAAGATATTTTTTGTCACATGTGCGTCAGGGAGGAGAGGGCATGTTATGTATAGCTATCCTATTATCCCCTGCCCCAGCACAATAGTTGAAGGCAGGGGCAGATGATTTTGGGAGCTGTGAAAAACATAAACTTATAGATGGGTAAAAAGTGAATTACTGGGATGTTTTTCGCTCTCGTTGTCTATTTGACATTACTCAGAACCCCTTGGTGAAAAACATACCTATAATTCACTCTTACCCATCTGTAATTCTATATCTCACTCCTGAGAACAAGCTGAAAACGAATTTGTATGGAGGACGCTTGAGGAAAAAATATTACAGATAAGGGAGGGGAGTACATTAAATGATAGCCATAGTATGTCGTGTGTGGGGATTTCGAAAGCTAAACCTGTGCGACGAAAGCACATGGGGATTATCTGAGCCAGATATGTTATGTGGAAGATCATATGGGAATGGGAATAGGAATCTACTCACAGCTACAATAGTTGCTAGTTGTTGGCAATCAGTGTTATTGACTATGTCCTTATAGCGAAGGAAGTGTGGTTAGTAGCGCATGATATGATAGTGAATCTCAGGGTTGAAGCTGACCATTTCGTCCAATTACATCTTTACTCCCATGATCTAAGTACTTGTACATTGCGGTTGTTTCCGTATTATCAGCTCCTGATATCGTCATCTCCAACAATCGTAGTTCTATTAAGAGGGAACTTAAAAATTAAATTAACCTGGCTCCACGATTAATGAGGTTAGTAGAGCAGCAAGTGAAGGAGATGGTAACAGCCGAGGGTATTTGGGGACATGTAGTTGTTGGGAAACAGCGTTTACAACGCTGTCATTACATCGCAGTACTATTACAACGCGGTCGTTACAATGACAGCGCTGTTAGGACGTGATGCATTTACATCGCAAGTCATTACAACGACTTGCTGTAGGGGGCACTGAGGTATTGGAAATGAATTCCAACACCTTCCCTACTGTTGCGCAAACTGGAGTAGGAATAGTAATTAATACTATACCTAAGTCCAGCGCGCCCCCTACTGCAAGTTGTTGTAATGACTTGCGATGTAAATGTATCGCGTACTAATAACGCGGTCGTTGTAACTACCGCATTGTAAAAGCACGCGATGTAATACATTGCGTTGTAATGTGCTATATTCGTAGTTGTTGAGGACGCATTTTTGTCGAGAAATAATGCTGAAATAATGTGAAAAGCTAATAATGTTCAAAACGTGTGTTAAATGCAAAATCAATCATACTTAAATGTGCTAGGCCTGAAACACTGAAACACTGTCATGGTATAGTTAACTAAACTTAAAGAAATTGTAGAATCAGCACCAAACTTGATCTTGACCTTTGGAAAGACTTATTTTCACAATGAATAGTTGCTGCGCAAAAGGTTTTACTTCTCATTTATGCAGATATTCGACTTCTAAAAGACCACTATTAGCTAATGGATAGACTTGTTATTTAGAAAGTTAGATATGAAAGTTCACACATGGGAATGCAGTCTTGAAAAGGAGGATAAATCATGAGAACTTCGGCGAAATAGTTACAACTTAGATGAAATTGTTAGACGATAAGACATAGTTGCAGTCTTAGAAGTGGCTGTCTAAAATATATTGTGTTCCTGTGAGAAGATGGGGGTAAACGCGTCCCCATGTGCGCATCAAAAGTTGATTAGTTGACTGAAGAGAGAAGAAGCAAAATTAACTTGCAACATTGATTTTGTCTGTCTATAATGGTGCGTGTTCCTAGAGCTGGTTACAACAACTCACGCCACCACCTTGAAGTTACAATTCACCATTCACACCTCTTGTCCATTCTTTCCTTTGTCTTTTTCCCTGTCCGTGCTGGAGACTCTACTGAGTTTCTTGAACCTCTCTTTATGAGAAGTTCTGCTTTGAGTGATTATTGATTTATTGAGCTGACCTTTGATGTTGAAGCTTTATGCTTGATTTCTCTCAATATCAGAACTCTTTATGAGTTTCTGAGATTGACACTTTTTTCCAAACTTTAGAATAGGGATTCTTTCCTTTATGGAATGCACTTAATGCATTTTATTGTGATTTATTGATTGCTTATTGATTTCTAATGAGATTCTAATGACTGAGATTAATACATTTTGCTTTGAATTATTAAAAAGATTTATATAATGAAAACCTTTAACGCATACCAAACTCTCTTTATTGACTGAAATAAACTAAAAATTGATATGATAATCTAATGTGATTTACAGCTCCTGATTAATCTCCATCAACGTTAAAGATCCATCGACCTGAGGATGAGCAGGCTATGAGATTGTACATCACTTGTTTAAAATACATCCAGTTGAAGAAGGCATCTTTGTTTATGACCTTTGGTGACTTTAAGATGGCCTTCAGTAATGTAGATTGAAATTTGCTGCTGGATGCTTTACATGGAGGGATGCCAGAATGGACGTTCAAGCCCCTGCAACATTTGGTGACGGTTAGATGTGGAGATCTGGGAAATGTATTAATGAATTTCCAATAAATATTGGGGTATTCAAGTGATGAGTAATAGTTCCTCTAATATTTCATTTGTTTGTAAATGACATGGGGCAAATTTACCTGATTTAGCGGCGACACACCATAATAGAAGGAGATAAGATTGTGAGACTCCTGTTTGCTCATGATACAGTGTTACTGTCTCTAACAGAACATTTTCTGTGGAGTGGTTTAGAGGTATATATTTATAATAAGAAAACCTGGCCATCAATATCTCCAACACTAAATTCATGAAATTGAAAACCAGAGGCCATTTGAAATGCACGTTTACCCTCAAGGGCATACCACATCAGAGAGAAGATTGGTTTGACTATTTTGGCATCAGATTTTAAATTGGTATGGACCTATCAAAGACAGAAAGCAACATGCACAGTAAGCCAGAACATAGGTGTGGTCCTTCAATAGTAAAATTGATTAGAACATGAGAATCATAATTATCCAAGACTACTCAATGAAAGCAGTCGCAGTGGTCCCTTAAGAAGCGGAACTTTAGGTCTTTCCTAACTCGTCTGCGATACAAAAAACAGAGGACTTGAATTCCATCTTGAAGAGATTTAGCCTTATAAGAACTGCACCTGGTATATAAAGTTTCGACCTGGAGCGCTTCTCGTGCAAGCCTACATTTCAAACTGGTACCTAAAAAAGAACAAGGATTGCCTCTGCCACTGTAAATTTGATGGAATTGAAACTACAATTAACTTTGTGCTAATGCGGATAAAAAACACGTTTGGGCCCCTGAAGGGATGGGGGCCACCCTGCAACACACGGACCTCAGGGGCTTGTGAAACGCCACTGTACCAGCAGTGGCAGCTGCTGCCAATTAAAACCGGTAGGGTGGCGGGGGCAGGGGGGAGAGAAGAGGTTGGCAAATAAATAAAATAATAAAAAACACTTATCTGCTGCTCCACTCTACTCCCGCTGCCGGCCACCTTGTTCCTCCTGCTCCTCGCATCGTGTCTCAAAGCCGGAAGTGAATGGGCCTAAGGGCACAGGCTCCCCGCCCAATTCAGGCACTGCTCTCTAGCACGAGAGCAGCACCAGGATTGGTCTGAGGGGCCTTGTTTGTCGCTTTGACAGTGCCTGGGAGCCTGTGGGGTTTCTCCAACTCGGCTGTACAATATAGCCGGTTTGGAGAAACATAAGTACGCATGTGTGTTTGGCCGGTCTGATCAGAGAGCAGGATAGGGCTCAAGCAACAGGGCTGCCCTCTGGGAGGTGAAGGCTGTCCTGAAGCATCAGGGAAGTCGCCTGGTAGCAGCAGGGCAGACCACTGGGGAGCAAGGCAGGTCTCAAGCAGCAGGGCAGTCCTCTAGGGAACAAGGCAGTCTTCTTCAGTAGTGTCCACAGGTTCAGGAGTGTACTGATGAGTGGCTTAGAAGGTCCAATATTTTTACCTGGCGCCAGCCTTTGAAGTGGGGGATCCTTATATTACCCCACATCTGTTTCGGGAATGTTCTTGCCTTCCCCTGTCAAGGCTCCAAGGAGTCTGAGGTGACAAACGATAGGGCAACCCTGGTGTTGGATTGCTTTGTGTTGTCCGGCAGGCAGATCCCTTTGAAATGTTAAGTGGGGCAGGCCACAGCTTCACCCCCAGCCATCCTGGCAGAATGACTCATCCTGCCCACATTTAGTCCCCTATTGTTCACTTTAGGGGCTTAATATACATTCTTAATGGCGTGGCTTGGCGAGCCAAGATGGCGGACGCACTTTGAGAGTGCTCCTGGACCCCTCCGCCATCCACCCGTAATCCTACTCCTAAACGAGCCATCTAAGTCTGAAAGTTGCTGTCCACTCACTGCTGCATCTTCGGCTGTACTCTGGGTGTGAGGGACCTCGAGTTTCGTCTCCCCGCTGCCGTAATCCGGCTGGCCGTGCCTCGCGGCCAGGATGGCGATTCCCTCATCTTGATTGCGGCCCGGGCTGCCATCGGGGTGCTCCGGCCAGCTCGACGTCAGCTGCTGCGGTGCCCGGAGGAGCCTGCTGGCCTGGGGAGGCGTTCGCCTCTTCCTCCATGCCTCCTGGCCTCCCGGCTGGCGCAGAAGGAAGCGGACTCGGGGAGCGGTGTCCCGGCGGCCTGCTCTGAAGACGGTTTTCCTTGCCTGTGCCCCGGCCTTTCCCCTGCAGCGTGGCTGTAGCATCGGCTGTCGTATCGGACAGCGGGGGGGCTAGAGGAGGGCGGTCGCCGCCTCCTACGTATTGTGCGGCTTTGGAGGACTCTGAGACCCGGCCGGCTGCGGTGCTTGCTTCCCTTCTTTCTGCCTCCTGGTTCCCTCCTTCCGGCGCTGAGAGGAGCAGGCCCGGTGTGTTGGAGGGCCGCGGCCTTCTCCTGGGTCGTGGTTCCCGTTTGTGCCCCTGCCTCCCCCGGCGGAGTGGCTGCGCCTTCGGCTGCCATATCGGGCAGCGGGGGGGGCTAGAAGACGGTGGTTGTCGCCCCCTGCACGACACGCGGCCTGTAAGCATCAGGGGGCCTGCTCTCCGGACGTTTGGGCGGAGGTGGAGGCCTCCCGGCTGAGGACTTGCCCCGAAGGGGGTTGCCGACATGCGGGGGTATTAGCATTTTTCCTCCCGCCCCCTGGCTTCTCTTGTGGCCTACCCTGTGGCTTGGTTCCCGCTTGTCTCCCGATCTCCCCCGGCAGCACGGCCGCAAAATCGGCTGTCGCGTCCGGCAGCAGGGACTAAAGGACTGCGGCTGCCGCCTACACGAGGTGACTGATGACCCCGGGGCCGAGGAGCAGCAGACCTACAGGTGGGTGAGCCCCAGCGACAGAGGGGGTCCGGAGACATTTGCTAGGGGCCCCCCGCCCGTGTGGGAGGCCGGCTGAGGTGGGGGCCAGTTTAGAGCGGCCCTGCTTGCTGTATGGCCAGCCTGGATCCTTCCCTTCCCCCCTCTGGACCGCATACTAACTGAACCGGCTCCCCCAGGCCCTATAGACAATCGGTGGGGACGCTTTGCGCCACGCAGCGATCCCTGGGCTGGGGGCGGCTCTGGGGAGGGCATCAGCTGCATGACTCGAGCGGCGGGAGTCCCGTGACTGGGCCTGCCAACCATTTGCCTGGCCCCCCGGCCTACCGCCACTTCTCCGACATCAACGCTGGACCCGGTGGGGGGAGGAGCCCCTCCCGGTCGTGCCCCATATCTGAACGTTGCTCCGCCGCTACCTGGGACCACAACTCCGATCTACCTGTGGCCACAACCTTGACATCAGGGGCCCTCGGCCATGCACATCCAGCGGCGCCCGGCAGAGAGCGGGGGCCTCCAGTGGGGAGCCCCCCACCCTGTCTATCCTGGGTCTCGTGGTTATCGTTCTGGGACTGGGGTTCAGGAACAGCCCCCTCCCTACATCATCGCTCATTGGAGCTGTGTCCCATGGGGGTGAGGTCGGCTGTTGGCTTCTTTGCTCCTCCCCCATCCTGGCATTCTGGGGCCGAGTTGGGTGGCGGCTGACTTGATTGTGCCTCTCCTTTGTTCTGGCTACTTCCTCCACCTGACTTTGGCCTATCTGAGGGGGAACACCACCCCCTGCCGCAGGGGCTACTGGCGAGGAGGCTGGGAACCTGTAGCTCCAAGGAGTGTCATCATGGGCAGAACTGACAGGTCGGCGAAGGCCCCTTCCACCCAAACTAAAATGGATCGTTTCACCACCTCGGATGTGGGGGCGACTGGGGGTCCCACTGAACAAGAGCCTCCACCGTCCGCAGATTTATCCACTATCCTACAAGCCATCCACGCCTCGCAAACCTCGGTGGAGGGCAAGATCGCGGAGGTGCAAGTGCACATGACCCTAATCAGGCAGGACCTCCGTAATGCCATGGACCGGATCAAGGAGACTGAGACCCGAATCTCCACTGTAGAGGATGACGTCCAGCAACTTAAGGGACAGGTGGCCCGTCTCCAATTGCATACCCAAGAGTTACATCGCCGAGCGGAGGGTGCGGAAAACAGGTCCCGGCGCAACAACCTCCGCCTGGTGGGTTTTTCGGAGGGAGCGGAGCAGGGCCACACGGCGGACTTCCTGGACAAGTAGCTACGATCATGGGTCCCTGAGGGCTCCCTCTCCCCATGGTTCGTGATTGAGCGGGCCCACAGATCCCTTGCCCCTAAACCACCGCCGGGTGCTTCTCCCCGGCCAGTCATAATACAGATTCTTAATTTCAAAGATCGTGACGTCATCCTGGCTGAAGCTCGCAAACAGCAGCAGCTCCACTACGAAAACCATGCAATCATGATCTTCCCGGACTATACCCGTGAGGTCCAGGGTCAACGCCGATCCTTTGGCGAGGTTAAGCAAAAACTGAGGGCGCTCAACATCCAGTTAACGGCTCCTTTTCCCGGCACGCCTGAGAGTGGTGTTCGCTAACAAAACCTTGTTTTTTGACTCTCCGACTGAGGCCTGGGCCTGGGCAACAGAGGAGCACACCCTGCGGACCGGTGATCAGACTTCGCCCCTGGTGGGGCGAGCGGCGGACCCATCCTTCCCACGCCTTTTGCCCCCCAGCCACAGCGCAACCGCCCCCGCAGGCGCCGCGGGCCAAGACGGGCCCGGTCGGACTACCCACCGGGCCACTCCAGACAACCAATGCTACTCTCTGGGGGGTCTTCGACCGGGAGGCGCTCCGGCTCTTCCGGCCACCTGGAACGCGGAGGTGCTTCACCCCGGCCTTCTCTTATTGAACTTCCAGATACGGACCTCTCGCGTAGCCCGACGCTCCTGAGAGACCCTGCCTGATCCCGTTCCTGCCTGCCGGGCTTAGCTCCGCAGCCGTAGACTGTGTTTAGACTCACGTTATTTTCTTCTTCCCGATGGACTCGTTTATGTACATCCTGTCATGAGGAGGGGTCCTCCACGCTTCCCCAATCCCAAGCGTTTTAGTTTGGTTTTGTTTCAATTGTTTATTGTTAGGGCGACAGATGCTTCCATTCCTGAAGTGTAGGGTGGGGGGTGGGGATGGGGGTTGGGGACCGTTGTCCCGTGTTTTTTGTTTAGTTTGTTTTTATTACTCTTTAGTTTTGTCACACCAGCACTCACATGGCACCCAGATTTGCACCCAGCGGGATGCGCAGACTTCCCTCTGGACACTGTACCATGCCATCTGGCGCCCCTTCTTGATGCAGGGCTTTCCTGCGGGACTCTATTGTCACGCCATCCCACCATGTCACCATGCCTGACGCACCTCTACTAAGCACTTCTCTGTGCATTATGTCTTGGAACGTTAACGGCCTCCTGGACCGTTTTAAGCACATGGCTGTTTTGCGCCACGCGCAACGCCTTGGGGTGGACATATTACTGTTACAAGAGACACATCTGATGGGTAACCACTGCCCTTTTCTAGCGCGCTACGGATACGATAGGACTTGGCATTCGGGATTTACTCGGGGATCCCGAGGGGTGGCGATCCTGGTAAAACGTTCCCTTCCCCTCATAACTGTGCAGACAACCCTTGATGCCCAGGGAACATTTGTGGCCCTCAGTGGCAAACTAAACGGTAGCCCCATCAACCTCGTGTCGCTCTACTCTCCTCCCTCAATGTTAACGGCGACACTTGCCAAATCCGTCGACCTCTTGGCGTCCCTACCTCTGGGTCCCACTTTCCTCGGGGGCGATTTTAATGCGGTCTCCTCACCTGACCTTGACACAACCGGTCCCCCTTCCCCTAGTAGAATCACGCAGGCGAAGCAGTTGAAGACCTGGTCCGAGTCGTTGGGTCTGTGCGATGCATGGCGCATATGGCATCCACACTCTAAACAGTCTATACACACTTCGGCGGTGCACCACACGCAGGCTCGCATTGATGCCATTTTTGTTCCATCAACAGATTGCCTCGCGATTCAGGATGTCGCTATCCTCCCGCGTGGTATCTCGGACCACTCCCCGGTAACGATTCGCACGGGCCCCCCCCGCCTCTGTGCGGCAAACATGGAGACTTAATGCCTGGTTTCTCCAAGACAAGGAGTTTCGGAAGGTGGTGGGACGGGAACTTAGACAATATTTCCTCTCTACCGATGGATCCGTCTCCTCTCCGGGTGTTCTGTGGGAGGCGGGCAAGGCCACAATTAGGGGGGTTGCCAAGGGCCAGCTTAAGCTCCAGCGGCAAGCCCAAGTAGAACAAATCACCTCTCGGGAAGCGCAGGTTCTGCGCCTCGAGCGTGCTTCCGTCCAATCCCCAGACGCCCCTGAGACCAGACTTCTTGCCCAGCTCCGGTCAGAAATCAAGCAGCTGTCGCTGGAGGCGGCCAAACTCCTTTGGCGTTCATCCGTGGCCAGGGTGTATGGTTGGGGCGACAAGAATGGCTCGCTCCTTCATCGCCTTGCCGCATACCCTAGGGCGAACCGTATAATTCCCGAGATCATGACGCAGGACGGCTCGATGTGCCGTTCCCCAGAAGAGATGGCCCGTGCCTTCGCCTCCTACTATCGTCAACTATACGAGGCCAGGTCTCCATCCCTTTCTCTCGCAGACATGCTGGAGGTTGGGGGCGGCCTCCTCCCCAGCTTGGACCCCGTTAGTCAAGAGGATCTTGACCGTCCCATCACACGCGAGGAGATAGAGGGAGCAATTGCCCTTGTTTCCTCTGGCAAGACACCGGGCCCAGACGGCCTCCCTCAAGAATACTACATGCAGTATCGGGATATTCTCACCCCCCATCTGGCGGGGCTGTTCCGGGAGGCCATTGAGAAGGGCTCCTTCCCGCAGGAGACAGATATGGCCACCATTGTGGTTCTTCCTAAGTCCCAGCCACCCTCGCCACGATGCGCAGACTACCGCCCTATCTCCCTCATTAATACCGAGGTTAAATTGTTTGCCACGATCCTTGCCCAACGACTCAAACCCCACTTAGCCACGTTGGTCCCATCCTGACCAATGCGGGTTCATGCCCTCACGTGGCACCAGGCACTGCCTCCGTAGATTGCAAACAGCCTTGGCACACCGACATCTCCTCACTCCGTATCTGGCAATTCTCCTAGTTGATTTTGAGAAGGCCTTCGATTCGGTGGATTGGGGGTTTTTAGAGTATGTCCTTGACAGGTTGGGACTCGGTCCCCGCTTCCGTGCCATGGTCAAGGTCCTTTATGCTTCCCCTCGGGCTCGTGTCCTGGTGAACGGGGTTCTGTCAGAGCCCTTCTCGGTTTGCAGGGGAACAAGACAGGGATGTCCTGTGTCTCCCCTGTTCTTCGCCTTGGGAGACACAAGGCCCAGCACCGAACCAGATAAAATTGCGCTCTATGCAGATGATGTCCTCATCTACTTGGCAGATCCCGCTCGGTCAGGCCCCCAGTGTCTCCGCATTCTGCATTCCTTTGAACGGGCCTCCGGCCTCCGGTTGAACCCTGACAAGTCGGTTCTGGTTCCCCTCCACCTGTCCCGCGAATGTTTCGACTGGCAATCCAATATTCCTCTTCGCCGTCAATCCTTCGAATATCTGGGGATATGGATGACCTTGCTCCCTGAGCTCAGCTGGGCCCTCAATGTCGCCCCCCTGATGAAACGGGTTAGGGCGGACCTCCAGAAGTGGCAATCCTTGCCCCTGAACCCTATGGGGAGGGTCGCCCTATTCAAAATGATGGTGCTCCCCCGCTTCCTCTACGTTCTCCAAAACACCCAAGTGGGCTTTCCAAGGGCCTGGTTTCGTGAACTCGATAGCATGGCCAACAAGTTTTTGTGGGGGAAAGGTAGGGCCTGACTGGCACTCAACGTTTGTAGGATCCCCTTGTTTGATGGGGGCCTGGGGATGACCCATCTCTACTTGTATTATCTGGC
Source organism: Calotriton arnoldi (assembly GCA_963921515.1). Lineage (NCBI taxonomy): Eukaryota > Metazoa > Chordata > Amphibia > Caudata > Salamandridae > Calotriton > Calotriton arnoldi. Next base: position 466,376 of record CAWUFW010004448.1, on the reverse strand, counting down.
TACGCGACTTCTCTCCATACATGATTGGTTCAACGGGGGATGGTCAGATCTGGCTTATAGGCTCGAGGTCGGGGAATTGGGCCTCGCCAGGATTCAGGCTATGTTGTACGGGGCCCCTATCCCTTCACGCCTACCGGAGGTGACGGCTCCGTGTTGCTGGCCTGGCGGGCTGCACTGCGGCACACCAAATGGACACACACACTGACCCAATGCACACCCTTGTGGCAGGGGGCCTGGCTCAAAGAAGTTAACGTATTGCAGGGTTTCAGGGCCTGGAACCTTATTGGCATTTCGCAGCTAGGCGATGTGTGGGTGGGGGATCATATGCGGTCCTTTGGAGACCTTCAAACCAGATATTCCTTGCATCAATCGCAATTCTATAGGTACTTGCAATTGCACCACACTCTCCACACACACCTTGCAACAGGTACACGTCTTCGTGACCACAGCCCGCCTGATGCTCAGATTATGTATGGGGACCTGGGGAAGGGTGGCATCTCCCGCATTTATCGCACACTGATCAACAATACCCCCACTTCCCTGGACCGACTGCGGGCTCAGTGGGAGGGTTGGGTGGGCACCTTGGATGAGGAGGATTGGCGTGACGCCCTTATGGCTCCTAGGACGGTCACCGCATCCACTAGTTTACGCTTGGTGCAACTATATTATTTACATGTTGCATATCTCACCCCGATGCGCCTTCACCGAGCTCGGCTTAGCCCAACCTCTGCTTGTACTAGATGTGGCCACGACCCCGCTGACTTCCTTCACGTGGTGTGGGCTTGCCCCCGCCTGGAGCGGTTCTGGGGGGAAATTGAGGAGGAGCTCACCGAGGTTTTGGGGTGGAAGGTCCCTCATGACCCGAAGCACACTATCCTGGGCATCACTGATGGGTTAGACGGGTCTCGGAATGAGAAGCTGTTTTTCACTACAGCAATGGTGGTTGCTAAAAGAGACATTGCAGCCTCCTGGAAGCTCCCTGAACCTCCGAGTGTTGGATGATGGAGGGCTGGGGTGGACTGGTGCGCCACGCAGGAGAAGGTTATGTATGAGGCACGTGGATGTCCCAAGAAGTATCGTAGGGTTTGGGGGAAATGGTTGGGGGGTGTGGTTTAGTCATAAAGGGAATGTCCAATTTCATATTCCTATGTCTTTATCAATGTCTGTAAACCGGGTGGTGCTAATTCCTTTTCTTGGTCCTAGATTTTCATGGCGTCGTGTTGTATGGCTGGTGTATTTTTTTTTTCTTTCAGTATGTCAAATCAATAAAAATGTGTTTATCAAAAAAATATACATTCTTAATGGGGGGCTATTAACAGGCCCAGATAGATGGAAACTCCAAGAAGGCCTTAGAAACTTTTTGGCAGGGAAAAGCCAATTTTCTAAAGTGGCATTTTCAAAATTGTAATCTAAACTTCAACATTATCATTAAAGAAGATTTTAAATTACAATTAATTTGTGTCTGAACAGGACATCTCTACCTGCTCCCAATCTAAAATCAGCAGTTATTAAATGTAGGAATGTAATCTAGTGTTAGTCAATGGTAGAGGTAGGCTTTACAGTAGTGTAAAACACCTTTCGGACCTTTTCACCACCTAACTAAATTAAATCTCTCACTCTAAGCTGCTCCTAAGACTGCAGGAGATTGGCATATATGGGACTGCGTTACAATGGTTTGGTGACTTTCTTACCAACAGAACCCAATCTACTACTCAGCGTCCTTTTAAATCACGCACCATACCATTGGATAAGGGGGTACCTCAGGGCTCATGTTTGAGCCTACGTTTTCTAATATTTATGTCGTCCCCCTCGCCAAGCTTGCCAAAGCCTTCAGCTTTGAAATACTATCTTATGTGGACGACACACAGTTACTAATCTCCTCTGACAAAAACTGAAAAATAGCTTTTCTACCAGATTAAAAGCTATTGAGGTGTGGATGTCTGAGAATTACCTCTAGTAAAGTCTAATAAAAAATTCATTATGCTATTAGGTAAGGTTCGACAGCTCTGGGACCCTGATTGTTGGTCCATAGAGCTAGGCATGGCCCGACTCCTAAAGAGGTAGTCAAGAACTTGGGCATTCATCTGGATCAATTGCTCACTACGAAAGATCAGGTCCCGCCAATTACAGGCACCTGCTTTCACATGATGCGTCTGCTGAAGAGAGCCTTCCCTTTTCTTCCTCTCTCAGTGAGGAAAACCCTGGTCCAGGCTCTGGTAATTAGCCGACTGGATTATGGTAATGCCCTTCTGGCTTCAGCAAATGAGACTTTGCTAGCCAAGCTGCAAGTCGTTCAGAACACTGCGGCCCATCTCATTTGCAATCTACCTCCCAGGACAGCGTCTTTCCCCTTATTACGCTCTTGGCATTGGCTATCAGTGTGGAAAATAATTATTTTTAAAATGTGTTGTCTCAGTCATAAAGCTCTGATGGGGAAAGGCCCAAGTTATCTATCTGTTAAATGATCCCTTACTGCCCAGTCAGACTCTTACGATCTTGTGACAAAGCACTACTCACCATTACGCGGGTGAGAAAATCCTGCACTGGAAGCAGGTCCTTCTCATATCTTGCCCCACTTAACTGGAATGAGTTGCCTTTACAGGTTTGCCTGTGTACGGATCATTATAAATTCAGGAAACTACTGAAAATAGTGCAGTTTTAATTCCTTACCTTTTGTTGACCTGTATTGTGCCGGGCCTGGAGATATCCCTTCCAGAGTGTTTCGCAGCAGTATAAATTAAATTAACATAACATAACAAATGCCACTAGTAGGCCTCCAGCAGTAATTGTGCCACCCATCTAAGTAGTCCTTTAAACATGTCTCAGGCCTGCCACTGCAGCCTGTGTGTGTGCAGTTTTAAACTGCCATTTGACCTGGCAAAATAAATGTTTTGCCAGGCCCAAACCTTCATTTTTACTACAACCCTGAAGACAGGGTGCAATGTATTTAAAAAGCAGGACATGTACTTTTAGGTTTTGCATGTCCTGGTAGTGAAAAACTCTTAAATTTGTTTTTACTACTGCAAGGCCTACCTCTCCCATAGGATAACATTGGAATTACCTTATTACATTTTATAAGTGCAGTTTCCAAATGGGAACAGGAAACCCCTTTATGTTTGGTGGCTCTGGAATCCCAATTTAAAATTGTAACTTATGGCGAAGTTGAATTTTAAATTGCAATTCTATAAATGCCACTTTTATGAAGTTATACCAAAGGGGATGATGGAGGGAGCGTTAGAGCAAATCAAACACTCACCCCCAGTCAACTGATCTGGGTTTAATCCATCATCATTCTTTAGCTCACTCCACCACCCCAGTTCAGACATGGCCATATGCAAATCAGTCTGACCCTGTGCCTCATGGGAACAGTCCAGCCCGAACTGCCAAGCCATGTCTTCCCTGGACCGGAAACAAGCATCCTGGGACCGGTTTCGGGTTCAAAACCCTCATCAGCCAGGCTATCTTGAATCCAGTGGCAAAGTGAGCAAGGGACCCACGTCTGGGCATACCCTGCCAACTTAGGGCGAACAAAGCGATACCAAAAACGATGGATTTAGGCCCAGATCTCTGTACTGGGGTGAATGTATGACATTGTTCTGCATTCTGTCCATCAATTGTTGTTTTTGCATTTGTCACCCCGAGTGGGACGGGCATGCCCAGACGTGGGTCCCGTGCTCTCCATGCCACTGGAGTCAAGCTATCCTGGCTGATGAGGGCTGAAAGCCCGAAACCGGTCCTAGGATGCTTGTTTCCAGTCCAGGGAGGACCTGGCCTGGCAGTTCGGGCTGGACTGTTCCCATTGGGCGCAGGGTCAAGACTGATTTGCATATGGCTGGCTCCAAACTGGAATGGCATGGTGAGCTAAAAAACGATGGATTTAGGCCCAGATCTCTGTACTGGGGTGAAAGTATGACATTGTTCTGCATTCTGTCCATCAATTGTTGTTTTTGCATTTGTCACCCCGAGTGGGACGGGCATGCCCAGACTTGCGTCCCGTGCTCTCCATGCCACTGGAGTCAAGCTATCCTGGCTGATGAGGGCTGAAAGCCCGAAACCGGTCTTAGGATGCTTGTTTCCAGTCCAGGGAGGACCTGGCCTGGCAGTTCGGGCTGGACTGTTCCCATTGGGCGCAGGGTCAAGACTGATTTGCATATGGCTGGGTCCAAACTGGAATGGCATGGTGAGCAAAAAACGATGGATTTAGGCCCAGATCTCTGTTCTGGGGTGAATGTATGACATTGTTCTGCATTCTGTCCATCAATTGTTGTTTTTGCATTTGTCACCCCGAGTGGGACGGGCATGCCCAGACGTGGGTCCCGTGCTCTCCATGCCACTGGAGTCAAGCTATCCTGGCTGTTGAGGGCTGAAAGCCCGAAACCGGTCCTAGGATGCTTGTTTCCAGTCCAGGGAGGACCTGGCCTGGCAGTTCGGGCTGGACTGTTCACATTGGGCGCAGGGTCAAGACTGATTTGCATATGGCTGGGTCCAAACTGGAATGGCATGGTGAGCAAAAAAACGACGGATTTAGGCCCAGATCTCTGTACTGGGGTGAATGTATGACATTGTTCTGCATTCTGTCCATCAATTGTTGTTTTTGCATTTGTCACCCCGTGTGGGACGGGCATGCCCAGACGTGGGTCACGTGCTCTCCATGCCACTGGAGTCAAGCTATCCTGGCTGATGAGGGCTGAAAGCCCGAAACCGGTCCTAGGATGCTTGTTTCCAGTCCAGGGAGGACCTGGCCTGGCAGTTCGGGCTGGACTGTTCCCATTGGGCGCAGGGTCAAGACTGATTTGCATATGGCTGGGTCCAAACTGGAATGGCATGGTGAGCAAAAAACGATGGATTTAGGCCCAGATCTCTGTACTGGGATGAATGTATGACATTGTTCTGCATTCTGTCCATCCATTGTTGTTTTTGCATTTGTCACCCCGAGTGAGACGGGCATGCCCAGACGTGAGTCCCGTGCTCTCCATGCCACTGGAGTCAAGCTATCCTGGCTGATGAGGGCTGAAAGCCTGAAACCGGTCTTAGGATGCTTGTTTCCAGTCCAGGGAGGACCTGGCCTGGCAGTTCGGGCTGGACTGTTCCCATTGGGCGCAGGGTCAAGACTGATTTGCATATGGCTGGGTCCAAACTGGAATGGCATGGTGAGCAAAAAAACGATGGATTTAGGCCCAGATCTCTGTACTGGGGTGAATGTATGACATTGTTCTGCATTCTGTCCATCAATTGTTGTTTTTGCATTTGTCACCCCGAGTGGGACGGGCATGCCCAGAAGTGGGTCCCGTGCTCTCCATGCCACTGGAGTCAAGCTATCCTGGCTGTTGAGGGCTGAAAGCCCGAAACCGGTCCTAGGATGCTTGTTTCCAGTCCAGGGAGGACCTGGCCTGGCAGTTCGGGCTCTACTGTTCACATTGGGCGCAGGGTCAAGACTGATTTGCATATGGCTGGGTCAGAACTGAAATGGCATGGTGAGCAAAAAAACGATGGATTTAGGCCCAGATCTCTGTACTGGGGTGAATGTATGACATTGTTCTGCATTCTGTCCATCAATTGTTGTTTTTGCATTTGTCACCCCGAGTGGGACGGGCATGCCCAGACGTGGGTCCCGTGCTCTCCATGCCACTGGAGTCAAGCTATCCTGGCTGATGAGGGCTGAAAGCCCGAAACCGGTCCTAGGATGCTTGTTTCCAGTCCAGGGAGGACCTGGCCTGGCAGTTCGGGCTGGACTGTTCCCATTGGGCGCAGGGTCAAGACTGATTTGCATATGGCTGGGTCCAAACTGGAATGGCATGGTGAGCAAAAAAACAATGGATTTAGGCCCAGATCTCTGTACTGGGGTGAATGTATGACATTGTTCTGCATTCTGTCCATCAATTGTTGTTTTTGCATTTGTCACCCCGAGTGGGACGGGCATGCCCAGACGTGGGTCCCGTGCTCTCCATGCCACTGGAGTCAAGCTATCCTGGCTGTTGAGGGCTGAAAGCCCGAAACCGGTCCTAGGATGCTTGTTTCCAGTCCAGGGAGGACCTGGCCTGGCAGTTCGGGCTGGACTGTTCCCATTGGGCGCAGGGTCAAGACTGATTTGCATATGGCTGGGTCCAAACTGGAATGGCATGGTGAGCAAAAACGATGGATTTAGGCCCAGATCTCTGTACTGGGGTGAATGTATGACATTGTTCTGCATTCTGTCCATCAATTGTTGTTTTTGAATTTGTCACCCCGTGTGGGACGGGCATGCCCAGACGTGGGTCCCGTGCTCTCCATGCCACTGGAGTCAAGCTATCATGGCTGATGAGGGCTGAAAGCCCGAAACGGTCCTAGGATGCTTGTTTCCAGTCCAGGGAGGACCTGGCCTGGCAGTTCGGGCTGGACTGTTCCCATTGGGCGCAGGGTCAAGACTGATTTTCATATGGCTGGGTCCAAACTGGAATGGCAGGGTGAGCAAAAAAACGATGGATTTAGGCCCAGATCTCTGTACTGGGGTGAATGTATGACATTGTTCTGCATTCTGTCCATCAATTGTTGTTTTTGCATTTGTCACCCCGAGTGGGACGGGCATGCCCAGACTTGGGTCCCGTGCTCTCCATGCCACTGGAGTCAAGTTATCCTGGCTGATGAGGGCTGAAAGCCCGAAACCGGTCCTAGGATGCTTGTTTCCAGTCCAGGGAGGACCTGGCCTGGCAGTTCGGGCTGGACTGTTCCCATTGGGCGCAGGGTCAAGACTGATTTGCATATGGCTGGGTCCAAACTGGAATGGCATGGTGAGCAAAAAAACTATGGATTTAGGCCCAGATCTCTGTACTGGGGTAAATGTATGACATTGTTCTGCATTCTGTCCATCAATTGTTGTTTTTGCATTTGTCACCCCGAGTGGGACGGGCATGCCCAGACGTGGGTCCCGTGATCTCCATGCCACTGGAGTCAAGCTATCCTGGCTGATGAGGGCTGAAAGCCCGAAACCGGTCCTAGGATGCTTGTTTCCAATCCACGGAGGACCTGGCCTGGCAGTTCGGGCTGGACTGTTCCCATTGGGCGCAGGGTCAAGAATGATTTGCATATGGCTGGGTCCAAACTGGAATGGCATGGTGAGCAAAAAACCGATGGATTTAGGCCCAGATCTCTGTACTGGGGTGAATGTATGACATTGTTCTGCAATCTGTCCATCAATTGTTGTTTTTGCATTTGTCACCCCGACTGGGACGGGCATGCCCAGTCGTGGGTCCTGTGCTCTCCATGCCACTGGAGTCAAGCTATCCTGGCTGATAAGGGCTGAAAGCCCGAAACCGGTCCTAGGATGCTTGTTTCCAGTCCAGGGAGGACCTGGCCTGGCAGTTCGGGCTGGACTGTTCCCATTGGGCGCAGGGTCAAGACTGATTTGCATATGGCTGGGTCCAAACTGGAATGGCATGGTGAGCAAAAACGATGGATTTAGGCCCAGATCTCTGTACTGGGGTGAATGTATGACATTGTTCTGCATTCTGTCCATCAATTGTTGTTTTTGCATTTGTCACCCCGAGTGGGACGGGCATGCCCATACGTGGGTCCCGTGCTCTCCATGCCACTGGAGTCAAGCTATCCTGGCTGATGAGGGCTGAAAGCCCGAAACCGGTCCTAGGATGCTTGTTTCCAGTCCAGGGAGGACCTGGCCTGGCAGTTCGGGCTGGACTGTTCCCATTGGGCGCAGGGTCAAGACTGATTTGCATATGGCTGGGTCCAAACTGGAATGGCATGGTGAGGAAAAAAACGATGGATTTAGGCCCAGATCTCTGTACTGGGGTGAATGTATGACATTGTTCTGCATTCTGTCCATCAATTGTTGTTTTTGCATTTGTCACCCCGAGTGGGACGGGCATGCCCAGACGTGGGTCCCATGCTCTCCATGCCACTGGAGTCAAGCTATCCTGGCTGATGAGGGCTGAAAGCCCGAAACCAGTCCTAGGATGCTTGTTTCCAGTCCAGGGAGGACCTGGCCTGGCAGTTCGGGCTGGACTGTTCCCATTGGGCGCAGGGTCAAGACTGATTTGCATATGGCTGGGTCCAAACTGGAATGGCATGGTGAGCAAAAAAACGATGGATTTAGGCACAGATCTCTGTACTGGGGTGAATGTATGACATTGTTCTGCATTCTGTCCATCCATTGTTGTTTTTGCATTTGTCACCCCAAGTGAGACGGGCATGCCCAGACGTGAGTCCCGTGCTCTCCATGCCACTGGAGTCAACCTATCCTGGCTGATGAGGGCTGAAAGCCCGAAACGGTCCTAGGATGCTTGTTTCCAGTCCAGGGAGGACCTGGCCTGGCAGTTCGGGCTGGACTGTTCCCATTGGGCGCAGGGTCAAGACTGATTTGCATATGGCTGGGTCCAAACTGGAATGGCATGGTGAGCAAAAAACGATGGATTTAGGCCCAGATCTCTGTACTGGGGTGAATGTATGACATTGTTCTGCATTCTGTCCATCAATTGTTGTTTTTGCATTTGTCACCCCGAGTGGGACGGGCATGCCCAGACGTGGGTCCCGTGATCTCCATGCCACTGGAGTCAAGCTATCCTGGCTGATGAGGGCTGAAAGCCCGAAACCGGTCCTAGGATGCTTGTTTCCAGTCCAGGGAGGACCTGGCCTGGCAGTTCGGGCTGGACTGTTCCCATTGGGCGCAGGGTCAAGACTGATTTGCATATGGCTGGGTCCAAACTGGAATGGCATGGTGAGCAAAAACGATGGATTTAGGCCCAGATCTCTGTACTGGGGTGAATGTATGACATTGTTCTGCATTCTGTCCATCAATTGTTGTTTTTGCATTTGTCACCCCGTGTGGGACGGGCATGCCCAGACGTGGGTCCCGTGCTCTCCATGCCACTGGAGTCAAGCTATCATGGCTGATGAGGGCTGAAAGCCCGAAAACGGTCCTAGGATGCTTGTTTCCAGTCCAGGGAGGACCTGGCCTGGCAGTTCGGGCTGGACTGTTCCCATTGGGCGCAGGGTCAAGACTGATTTGCATATGGCTGGGTCCAAACTGGAATGGCATGGTGAGCAAAAAACGATGGATTTAGGCCCAGATCTCTGTACTGGGGTGAATGTATGACATTGTTCTGCATTCTGTCCATCAATTGTTGTTTTTGCATTTGTCACCCCGAGTGGGACGGGCAAGCCCAGACTTGGGTCCCGTGCTCTCCATGCCACTGGAGTCAAGCTATCCTGGCTGATGAGGGCTGAAAGCCCGAAACCGGTCTTAGGATGCTTGTTTCCAGTCCAGGGAGGACCTGGCCTGGCAGTTCGGGCTGGACTGTTCCCATTGGGCGCAGGGTCAAGACTGATTTGCATATGGCTGGGTCCAAACTGGAATGGCATGGTGAGCAAAAAACGATGGATTTAGGCCCAGATCTCTGTACTGGGGTAAATGTATGACATTGTTCTGCATTCTGTCCATCAATTGTTGTTTTTGCATTTGTCACCCCGAGTGGGACGGGCATGCCCAGACGTGGGTCCCGTGATCTCCATGCCACTGGAGTCAAGCTATCCTGGCTGATGAGGGCTGAAAGCCCGAAACCGGTCCTAGGATGCTTGTTTCCAGTCCAGGGAGGACCTGGCCTGGCAGTTCGGGCTGGACTGTTCCCATTGGGCGCAGGGTCAAGACTGATTTGCATATGGCTGGGTCCAAACTGGAATGGCATGGTGAGCAAAAAACGATGGATTTAGGCCCAGATCTCTGTACTGGGGTGAATGTATGACATTGTTCTGCAATCTGTCCATCAATTGTTGTTTTTGCATTTGTCACCCCGAGTGGGACGGGCATGCCCAGACGTGGGTCCCGTGCTCTCCATGCCACTGGAGTCAAGCTATCCTGGCTGATAAGGGCTGAAAGCCCGAAACCGGTCCTAGGATGCTTGTTTCCAGTCCAGGGAGGACCTGGCCTGGCAGTTCGGGCTGGACTGTTCCCATTGGGCGCAGGGTCAAGACTGATTTGCATATGGCTGGGTCCAAACTGGAATGGCATGGTGAGCAAAAAACGATGGATTTAGGCCCAGATCTCTGTACTGGGGTGAATGTATGACATTGTTCTGCATTCTGTCCATCAATTGTTGTTTTTGCATTTGTCACCCGAGTGGGACGGGCATGCCCAGACGTGGGTCCCGTGCTCTCCATGCCACTGGAGTCAAGCTATCCTGGCTGATGAGGGCTGAAAGCCCGAAACCGGTCAGAGGATGCTTGTTTCCAGTCCAGGGAGGACCTGGCCTGGCAGTTCGGGCTGGACTGTTCCCATTGGGCGCAGGGTCAAGACTGATTTGCATATGGCTGGGTCCAAACTGGAATGGCATGGTGAGGAAAAAACGATGGATTTAGGCCCAGATCTCTGTACTGGGGTGAATGTATGACATTGTTCTGCATTCTGTCCATCAATTGTTGTTTTTGCATTTGTCACCCCGAGTGGGACGGGCATGCCCAGACGTGGGTCACGTGCTCTCCATGCCACTGGAGTCAAGCTATCCTGGCTGATGAGGGCTGAAAGCCCGAAACCGGTCCTAGGATGCTTGTTTCCAGTCCAGGGAGGACCTGGCCTGGCAGTTCGGGCTGGACTGTTCCCATTGGGCGCAGGGTCAAGACTGATTTGCATATGGCTGGGTCCAAACTGGAATGGCATGGTGAGCAAAAAAACGATGGATTTAGGCCCAGATCTCTGTACTGGGGTGAATGTATGACATTGTTCTGCATTCTGTCCATCCATTGTTGTTTTTGCATTTGTCACCCAGAGTGAGACGGGCATGCCCAGACGTGAGTCCCGTGCTCTCCATGCCACTGGAGTCAAGCTATCCTGGCTGATGAGGGCTGAAAGCCTGAAACCGGTCTTAGGATGCTTGTTTCCAGTCCAGGGAGGACCTGGCCTGGCAGTTCCGGCTGGACTGTTCCCATTGGGCGCAGGGTCAAGACTGATTTGCATATGGCTGGGTCCAAACTGGAATGGCATGGTGAGCAAAAAACGATGGATTTAGGCCCAGATCTCTGTACAGGGGTGAATGTATGACATTGTTCTGCATTCTGTCCATCAATTGTTGTTTTTGCATTTGTCACCCCGAGTGGGACGGGCATGCCCAGACGTGGGTCCCGTGCTCTCCATGCCACTGGAGTCAAGCTATCCTGGCTGTTGAGGGCTGAAAGCCCGAAACCGGTCCTAGGATGCTTGTTTCCAGTCCAGGGAGGACCTGGCCTGGCAGTTCGGGCTCTACTGTTCACATTGGGCGCAGGGTCAAGGCTGATTTGCATATGGCTGGGTCAGAACTGAAATGGCATGGTGAGCAAAAAAACGATGGATTTAGGCCCAGATCTCTGTACTGGGGTGAATGTATGACATTGTTCTGCATTCTGTCCATCAATTGTTGTTTTTGCATTTGTCACCCCGAGTGGGACGGGCATGCCCAGACGTGGGTCCCGTGCTCTCCATGCCACTGGAGTCAAGCTATCCTGGCTGATGAGGGCTGAAAGCCCGAAACCGGTCCTAGGATGCTTGTTTCCAGTCCAGGGAGGACCTGGCCTGGCAGTTCGGGCTGGACTGTTCCCATTGGGCGCAGGGTCAAGACTGATTTGCATATGGCTGGGTCCAAACTGGAATGGCATGGTGAGCAAAAACAATGGATTTAGGCCCAGATCTCTGTACTGGGGTGAATGTATGACATTGTTCTGCATTCTGTCCATCAATTGTTGTTTTTGCATTTGTCACCCCGAGTGGGACGGGCATGCCCAGACGTGGGTCCCGTGCTCTCCATGCCACTGGAGTCAAGCTATCCTGGCTGTTGAGGGCTGAAAGCCCGAAACCGGTCCTAGGATGCTTGTTTCCAGTCCAGGGAGGACCTGGCCTGGCAGTTCGGGCTGGACTGTTCCCATTGGGCGCAGGGTCAAGACTGATTTGCATATGGCTGGGTCCAAACTGGAATGGCATGGTGATCAAAAAACGATGGATTTAGGCCCAGATCTCTGTACTGGGGTGAATGTATGACATTGTTCTGCATTCTGTCCATCAATTGTTGTTTTTGCATTTGTCACCCCGTGTGGGACGGGCATGCCCAGACGTGGGTCCCGTGCTCTCCATGCCACTGGAGTCAAGCTATCATGGCTGATGAGGGCTGAAAGCCCGAAGCGGTCCTAGGATGCTTGTTTCCAGTCCAGGGAGGACCTGGCCTGGCAGTTCGGGCTGGACTGTTCCCATTGGGCGCAGGGTCAAGACTGATTTTCATATGGCTGGGTCCAAACTGGAATGGCATGGTGAGCAAAAAAACGATGGATTTAGGCCCAGATCTCTGTACTGGGGTGAATGTATGACATTGTTCTGCATTCTGTCCATCAATTGTTGTTTTTGCATTTGTCACCCCGAGTGGGACGGGCATGCCCAGACTTGGGTCCCGTGCTCTCCATGCCACTGGAGTCAAGTTATCCTGGCTGATGAGGGCTGAAAGCCCGAAACCGGTCCTAGGATGCTTGTTTCCAGTCCAGGGAGGACCTGGCCTGGCAGTTCGGGCTGGACTGTTCCCATTGGGCGCAGGGTCAAGACTGATTTGCATATGGCTGGGTCCAAACTGGAATGGCATGGTGAGCAAAAAAACGATGGATTTAGGCCCAGATCTCTGTACTGGGGTAAATGTATGACATTGTTCTGCATTCTGTCCATCAATTGTTTTTGCATTTGTCACCCCGAGTGGGACGGGCATGCCCAGACGTGGGTCCCGTGATCTCCATGCCACTGGAGTCAAGCTATCCTGGCTGATGAGGGCTGAAAGCCCGAAACCGGTCCTAGGATGCTTGTTTCCAATCCAGGGAGGACCTGGCCTGGCAGTTCGGGCTGGACTGTTCCCATTGGGCGCAGGGTCAAGAATGATTTGCATATGGCTGGGTCCAAACTGGAATGGCATGGTGAGCAAAAAACCGATGGATTTAGGCCCAGATCTCTGTACTGGGGTGAATGTATGACATTGTTCTGCAATCTGTCCATCAATTGTTGTTTTTGCATTTGTCACCCCGAGTGGGACGGGCATGCCCAGACGTGGGTCCTGTGCTCTCCATGCCACTGGAGTCAAGCTATCCTGGCTGATAAGGGCTGAAAGCCCGAAACCGGTCCTAGGATGCTTGTTTCCAGTCCAGGGAGGACCTGGCCTGGCAGTTCGGGCTGGACTGTTCCCATTGGGCGCAGGGTCAAGACTGATTTGCATATGGCTGGGTCCAAACTGGAATGGCATGGTGAGCAAAAAAACGATGGATTTAGGCCCAGATCTCTGTACTGGGGTGAATGTATGACATTGTTCTGCATTCTGTCCATCAATTGTTGTTTTTGCATTTGTCACCCCGAGTGGGACGGGCATGCCCATACGTGGGTCCCGTGCTCTCCATGCCACTGGAGCCAAGCTATCCTGGCTGATGAGGGCTGAAAGCCCGAAACCGGTCCTAGGATGCTTGTTTCCAGTCCAGGGAGGACCTGGCCTGGCAGTTCGGGCTGGACTGTTCCCATTGGGCGCAGGGTCAAGACTGATTTGCATATGGCTGGGTCCAAACTGGAATGGCATGGTGAGGAAAAAAACGATGGATTTAGGCCCAGATCTCTGTACTGGGGTGAATGTAGGACATTGTTCTGCATTCTGTCCATCAATTGTTGTTTTTGCATTTGTCACCCCGAGTGGGACGGGCATGCCCAGACGTGGGTCCCATGCTCTCCATGCCACTGGAGTCAAGCTATCCTGGCTGATGAGGGCTGAAAGCCCGAAACCAGTCCTAGGATGCTTGTTTCCAGTCCAGGGAGGACCTGGCCTGGCAGTTCGGGCTGGACTGTTCCCATTGGGCGCAGGGTCAAGACTGATTTGCATATGGCTGGGTCCAAACTGTAATGGCATGGTGAGCAAAAAAACGATGGATTTAGGCCCAGATCTCTGTACTGGGGTGAATGTATGACATTGTTCTGCATTCTGTCCATCCATTGTTGTTTTTGCATTTGTCACCCCAAGTGAGACGGGCATGCCCAGACGTGAGTCCCGTGCTCTCCATGCCACTGGAGTCAACCTATCCTGGCTGATGAGGGCTGAAAGCCCGAAGCGGTCCTAGGATGCTTGTTTCCAGTCCAGGGAGGACCTGGCCTGGCAGTTCGGGCTGGACTGTTCCCATTGGGCGCAGGGTCAAGACTGATTTGCATATGGCTGGGTCCAAACTGGAATGGCATGGTGAGCAAAAAACGATGGATTTAGGCCCAGATCTCTGTACTGGGGTGAATGTATGACATTGTTCTGCATTCTGTCCATCAATTGTTGTTTTTGCATTTGTCACCCCGAGTGGGACGGGCATGCCCAGACGTGGGTCCCGTGATCTCCATGCCACTGGAGTCAAGCTATCCTGGCTGATGAGGGCTGAAAGCCCGAAACCGGTCCTAGGATGCTTGTTTCCAGTCCAGGGAGGACCTGGCCTGGCAGTTCGGGCTGGACTGTTCCCATTGGGCGCAGGGTCAAGACTGATTTGCATATGGCTGGGTCCAAACTGGAATGGCATGGTGAGCAAAAAAACGATGGATTTAGGCCCAGATCTCTGTACTGGGGTGAATGTATGACATTGTTCTGCATTCTGTCCATCAATTGTTGTTTTTGCATTTGTCACCCCGTGTGGGACGGGCATGCCCAGACGTGGGTCCCGTGCTCTCCATGCCACTGGAGTCAAGCTATCATGGCTGATGAGGGCTGAAAGCCCGAAAACGGTCCTAGGATGCTTGTTTCCAGTCCAGGGAGGACCTGGCCTGGCAGTTCGGGCTGGACTGTTCCCATTGGGCGCAGGGTCAAGACTGATTTGCATATGGCTGGGTCCAAACTGTAATGGCATGGTGAGCAAAAAACGATGGATTTAGGCCCAGATCTCTGTACTGGGGTGAATGTATGACATTGTTCTGCATTCTGTCCATCAATTGTTGTTTTTGCATTTGTCACCCGAGTGGGACGGGCATGCCCAGACTTGGGTCCCGTGCTCTCCATGCCACTGGAGTCAAGCTATCCTGGCTGATGAGGGCTGAAAGCCCGAAACCGGTCTTAGGATGCTTGTTTCCAGTCCAGGGAGGACCTGGCCTGGCAGTTCGGGCTGGACTGTTCCCATTGGGCGCAGGGTCAAGACTGATTTGCATATGGCTGGGTCCAAACTGGAATGGCATGGTGAGCAAAAAACGATGGATTTAGGCCCAGATCTCTGTACTGGGGTGAATGTATGACATTGTTCTGCAATCTGTCCATCAATTGTTGTTTTTGCATTTGTCACCCCGAGTGGGACGGGCATGCCCAGACGTGGGTCCCGTGCTCTCCATGCCACTGGAGTCAAGCTATCCTGGCTGATAAGGGCTGAAAGCCCGAAACCGGTCCTAGGATGCTTGTTTCCAGTCCAGGGAGGACCTGGCCTGGCAGTTCGGGCTGGACTGTTCCCATTGGGCGCAGGGTCAAGACTGATTTGCATATGGCTGGGTCCAAACTGGAATGGCATGGTGAGCAAAAAACGATGGATTTAGGCCCAGATCTCTGTACTGGGGTGAATGTATGACATTGTTCTGCATTCTGTCCATCAATTGTTGTTTTTGCATTTGTCACCCCGAGTGGGACGGGCATGCCCAGACGTGGGTCACGTGCTCTCCATGCCACTGGAGTCAAGCTATCCTGGCTGATGAGGGCTGAAAGCCCGAAACCGGTCCTAGGATGCTTGTTTCCAGTCCAGGGAGGACCTGGCCTGGCAGTTCGGGCTGGACTGTTCCCATTGGGCGCAGGGTCAAGACTGATTTGCATATGGCTGGGTCCAAACTGGAATGGCATGGTGAGCAAAAAAACGATGGATTTAGGCCCAGATCTCTGTACTGGGGTGAATGTATGACATTGTTCTGCATTCTGTCCATCCATTGTTGTTTTTGCATTTGTCACCCCGAGTGAGACGGGCATGCCCAGACGTGAGTCCCGTGCTCTCCATGCCACTGGAGTCAAGCTATCCTGGCTGATGAGGGCTGAAAGCCTGAAACCGGTCTTAGGATGCTTGTTTCCAGTCCAGGGAGGACCTGGCCTGGCAGTTCCGGCTGGACTGTTCCCATTGGGCGCAGGGTCAAGACTGATTTGCATATGGCTGGGTCCAAACTGGAATGGCATGGTGAGCAAAAAAACGATGGATTTAGGCCCAGATCTCTGTACTGGGGTGAATGTATGACATTGTTCTGCATTCTGTCCATCAATTGTTGTTTTTGCATTTGTCACCCCGAGTGGGACGGGCATGCCCAGACTTGGGTCCCGTGCTCTCCATGCCACTGGAGTCAAGTTATCCTGGCTGATGAGGGCTGAAAGCCCGAAACCGGTCCTAGGATGCTTGTTTCCAGTCCAGGGAGGACCTGGCCTGGCAGTTCGGGCTGGACTGTTCCCATTGGGCGCAGGGTCAAGACTGATTTGCATATGGCTGGGTCCAAACTGGAATGGCATGGTGAGCAAAAAAACGATGGATTTAGGCCCAGATCTCTGTACTGGGGTAAATGTATGACATTGTTCTGCATTCTGTCCATCAATTGTTGTTTTTGCATTTGTCACCCCGAGTGGGACGGGCATGCCCAGACGTGGGTCCCGTGATCTCCATACCACTGGAGTCAAGCTATCCTGGCTGATGAGGGCTGAAAGCCCGAAACCGGTCCTAGGATGCTTGTTTCCAATCCAGGGAGGACCTGGCCTGGCAGTTCGGGCTGGACTGTTCCCATTGGGCGCAGGGTCAAGAATGATTTGCATATGGCTGGGTCCAAACTGGAATGGCATGGTGAGCAAAAAACCGATGGATTTAGGCCCAGATCTCTGTACTGGGGTGAATGTATGACATTGTTCTGCAATCTGTCCATCAATTGTTGTTTTTGGATTTGTCACCCCGAGTGGGACGGGCATGCCCAGACGTGGGTCCTGTGCTCTCCATGCCACTGGAGTCAAGCTATCCTGGCTGATAAGGGCTGAAAGCCCGAAACCGGTCCTAGGATGCTTGTTTCCAGTCCAGGGAGGACCTGGCCTGGCAGTTCGGGCTGGACTGTTCCCATTGGGCGCAGGGTCAAGACTGATTTGCATATGGCTGGGTCCAAACTGGAATGGCATGGTGAGCAAAAAAACGATGGATTTAGGCCCAGATCTCTGTACTGGGGTGAATGTATGACATTGTTCTGCATTCTGTCCATCAATTGTTGTTTTTGCATTTGTCACCCCGAGTGGGACGGGCATGCCCATACGTGGGTCCCGTGCTCTCCAGGCCACTGGAGTCAAGCTATCCTGGCTGATGAAGGCTGAAAGCCCGAAACCGGTCCTAGGATGCTTGTTTCCAGTCCAGGGAGGACCTGGCCTGGCAGTTCGGGCTGGACTGTTCCCATTGGGCGCAGGGTCAAGACTGATTTGCATATGGCTGGGTCCAAACTGGAATGGCATGGTGAGGAAAAAAACGATGGATTTAGGCCCAGATCTCTGTACTGGGGTGAATGTATGACATTGTTCTGCATTCTGTCCATCAATTGTTGTTTTTGCATTTGTCACCCCGAGTGGGACGGGCATGCCCAGACGTGGGTCCCATGCTCTCCATGCCACTGGAGTCAAGCTATCCTGGCTGATGAGGGCTGAAAGCCCGAAACCAGTCCTAGGATGCTTGTTTCCAGTCCAGGGAGGACCTGGCCTGGCAGTTCGGGCTGGACTGTTCCCATTGGGCGCAGGGTCAAGACTGATTTGCATATGGCTGGGTCCAAACTGGAATGGCATGGTGAGCAAAAACGATGGATTTAGGCCCAGATCTCTGTACTGGGGTGAATGTATGACATTGTTCTGCATTCTGTCCATCCATTGTTGTTTTTGCATTTGTCACCCCAAGTGAGACGGGCATGCCCAGACGTGAGTCCCGTGCTCTCCATGCCACTGGAGTCAACCTATCCTGGCTGATGAGGGCTGAAAGCCCGAAAACGGTCCTAGGATGCTTGTTTCCAGTCCAGGGAGGACCTGGCCTGGCAGTTCGGGCTGGACTGTTCCCATTGGGCGCAGGGTCAAGACTGATTTGCATATGGCTGGGTCCAAACTGGAATGGCATGGTGAGCAAAAAAACGATGGATTTAGGCCCAGATCTCTGTACTGGGGTGAATGTATGACATTGTTCTGCATTCTGTCCATCAATTGTTGTTTTTGCATTTGTCACCCCGAGTGGGACGGGCATGCCCAGACGTGGGTCCCGTGATCTCCATGCCACTGGAGTCAAGCTATCCTGGCTGATGAGGGCTGAAAGCCCGAAACCGGTCCTAGGATGCTTGTTTCCAGTCCAGGGAGGACCTGGCCTGGCAGTTCGGGCTGGACTGTTCCCATTGGGCGCAGGGTCAAGACTGATTTGCATATGGCTGGGTCCAAACTGGAATGGCATGGTGAGCAAAAAAACGATGGATTTAGGCCCAGATCTCTGTACTGGGGTGAATGTATGACATTGTTCTGCATTCTGTCCATCAATTGTTGTTTTTGCATTTGTCACCCGTGTGGGACGGGCATGCCCAGACGTGGGTCCCGTGCTCTCCATGCCACTGGAGTCAAGCTATCATGGCTGATGAGGGCTGAAAGCCCGAAAACGGTCCTAGGATGCTTGTTTCCAGTCCAGGAGGACCTGGCCTGGCAGTTCGGGCTGGACTGTTCCCATTGGGCGCAGGGTCAAGACTGATTTGCATATGGCTGGGTCCAAACTGGAATGGCATGGTGAGCAAAAAATGATGGATTTAGGCCCAGATCTCTGTACTGGGGTAAATGTATGACATTGTTCTGCATTCTGTCCATCAATTGTTGTTTTTGCATTTGTCACCCCGAGTGGGACGGGCATGCCCAGACGTGGGTCCCGTGATCTCCATGCCACTGGAGTCAAGCTATCCTGGCTGATGAGGGCTGAAAGCCCGAAACCGGTCCTAGGATGCTTGTTTCCAGTCCAGGGAGGACCTGGCCTGGCAGTTCGGGCTGGACTGTTCCCATTGGGCGCAGGGTCAAGACTGATTTGCATATGGCTGGGTCCAAACTGGAATGGCATGGTGAGCAAAAAACGATGGATTTAGGCCCAGATCTCTGTACTGGGGTGAATGTATGACATTGTTCTGCATTCTGTCCATCAATTGTTGTTTTTGCATTTGTCACCCCGTGTGGGACGGGCATGCCCAGACGTGGGTCCCGTGCTCTCCATGCCACTGGAGTCAAGCTATCATGGCTGATGAGGGCTGAAAGCCCGAAAACGGTCCTAGGATGCTTGTTTCCAGTCCAGGGAGGACCTGGCCTGGCAGTTCGGGCTGGACTGTTCCCATTGGGCGCAGGGTCAAGACTGATTTGCATATGGCTGGGTCCAAACTGGAATGGCATGGTGAGCAAAAAAATGATGGATTTAGGCCCAGATCTCTGTACTGGGGTAAATGTATGACATTGTTCTGCATTCTGTCCATCAATTGTTGTTTTTGCATTTGTCACCCCGAGTGGGACGGGCATGCCCAGACGTGGGTCCCGTGATCTCCATGCCACTGGAGTCAAGCTATCCTGGCTGATGAGGGCTGAAAGCCCGAAACCGGTCCTAGGATGCTTGTTTCCAGTCCAGGGAGGACCTGGCCTGGCAGTTCGGGCTGGACTGTTCCCATTGGGCGCAGGGTCAAGACTGATTTGCATATGGCTGGGTCCAAACTGGAATGGCATGGTGAGCAAAAAAACGATGGATTTAGGCCCAGATCTCTGTACTGGGGTGAATGTATGACATTGTTCTGCAATCTGTCCATCAATTGTTGTTTTTGCATTTGTCACCCCGAGTGGGACGGGCATGCCCAGATGTGGGTCCCGTGCTCTCCATGCCACTGGAGTCAAGCTATCCTGGCTGATAAGGGCTGAAAGCCCGAAACCGGTCCTAGGATGCTTGTTTCCAGTCCAGGGAGGACCTGGCCTGGCAGTTCGGGCTGGACTGTTCCCATTGGGCGCAGGGTCAAGACTGATTTGCATATGGCTGGGTCCAAACTGGAATGGCATGGTGAGCAAAAAAACGATGGATTTAGGCCCAGATCTCTGTACTGGGGTGAATGTATGACATTGTTCTACATTCTGTCCATCAATTGTTGTTTTTGCATTTGTCACCCCGAGTGGGACGGGCATGCCCAGACGTGGGTCCCGTGCTCTCCATGCCACTGGAGTCAAGCTATCCTGGCTGATGAGGGCTGAAAGCCCGAAACCGGTCCTAGGATGCTTGTTTCCAGTCCAGGGAGGACCTGGCCTGGCAGTTCGGGCTGGACTGTTCCCATTGGGCGCAGGGTCAAGACTGATTTGCATATGGCTGGGTCCAAACTGGAATGGCATGGTGAGGAAAAAACGATGGATTTAGGCCCAGATCTCTGTACTGGGGTGAATGTATGACATTGTTCTGCATTCTGTCCATCAATTGTTGTTTTTGCATTTGTCACCCCGAGTGGGACGGGCATGCCCAGACGTGGGTCCCGTGCTCTCCATGCCACTGGAGTCAAGCTATCCTGGCTGATGAGGGCTGAAAGCCCGAAACCGGTCCTAGGATGCTTGTTTCCAGTCCAGGGAGGACCTGGCATGGCAGTTCGGGCTGGACTGTTCCCATTGGGCGCAGGGTCAAGACTGATTTGCATATGGCTCGGTCCAAACTGGAATGGCATGGTGAGGAAAAAAGCGATGGATTTAGGCCCAGATCTCTGTACTGGGGTGAATGTATGACATTGTTCTGCATTCTGTCCATCAATTGTTGTTTTTGCATTTGTCACCCCGAGTGGGACGGGCATGCCCAGACGTGGGTCCTGTGCTCTCCATGCCACTGGAGTCAAGCTATCCTGGCTGATGAGGGCTGAAAGCCCGAAACCGGTCCTAGGATGCTTGTTTCCAGTCCAGGGAGGACCTGGCCTGGCAGTTCGGGCTGGACTGTTCCCATTGGGCGCAGGGTCAAGACTGATTTGCATATGGCTGGGTCCAAACTGGAATGGCATGGTGAGCAAAAATACGATGGATTTAGGCCCAGATCTCTGTACTGGGGTGAATGTATGACATTGTTCTGCAATCTGTCCATCAATTGTTGTTTTTGCATTTGTCACCCCGAGTGGGACGGGCATGCCCAGACGTGGGTCCCGTGCTCTCCATGCCACTGGAGTCAAGCTATCCTGGCTGATGAGGGCTGAAAGCCCAAAACCAGTCCTAGGATGCTTGTTTCCAGTCCAGGGAGGACCTGGCCTGGCAGTTCCGGCTGGACTGTTCCCATTGGGCGCAGGGTCAAGACTGATTTGCATATGGCTGGGTCCAAACTGGAATGGCATGGTGAGCAAAAAACGATGGATTTAGGCCCAGATCTCTGTACTGGGGTGAATGTATGACATTGTTCTGCATTCTGTCCATCAATTGTTGTTTTTGCGTTTGTCACCCCGAGTGGGACGGGCATGCCCAGACTTGGGTCCCGTGCTCTCCATGCCACTGGAGTCAAGCTATCCTGGCTGATGAGGGCTGAAAGCCCGAAACCGGTCTTAGGATGCTTGTTTCCAGTCCAGGGAGGACCTGGCCTGGCAGTTCGGGCTGGACTGTTCCCATTGGGCGCAGGGTCAAGACTGATTTGCATATGGCTGGGTCCAAACTGGAATGGCATGGTGAGCAAAAAACGATGGATTTAGGCCCAGATCTCTGTACTGGGGTAAATGTATGACATTGTTCTGCATTCTGTCCATCAATTGTTGTTTTTGCATTTGTCACCCCGAGTGGGACGGGCATGCCCAGACGTGGGTCCCGTGATCTCCATGCCACTGGAGTCAAGCTATCCTGGCTGATGAGGGCTGAAAGCCCGAAACCGGTCCTAGGATGCTTGTTTCCAGTCCAGGGAGGACCTGGCCTGGCAGTTCGGGCTGGACTGTTCCCATTGGGCGCAGGGTCAAGACTGATTTGCATATGGCTGGGTCCAAACTGGAATGGCATGGTGAGCAAAAAACGATGGATTTAGGCCCAGATCTCTGTACTGGGGTGAATGTATGACATTGTTCTGCAATCTGTCCATCAATTGTTGTTTTTGCATTTGTCACCCCGAGTGGGACGGGCATGCCCAGACGTGGGTCCCGTGCTCTCCATGCCACTGGAGTCAAGCTATCCTGGCTGATAAGGGCTGAAAGCCCGAAACCGGTCCTAGGATGCTTGTTTCCAGTCCAGGGAGGACCTGGCCTGGCAGTTCGGGCTGGACTGTTCCCATTGGGCGCAGGGTCAAGACTGATTTGCATATGGCTGGGTCCAAACTGGAATGGCATGGTGAGCAAAAACGATGGATTTAGGCCCAGATCTCTGTACTGGGGTGAATGTATGACATTGTTCTGCATTCTGTCCATCAATTGTTGTTTTTGCATTTGTCACCCCGAGTGGGACGGGCATGCCCAGACGTGGGTCCTGTGCTCTCCATGCCACTGGAGTCAAGCTATCCTGGCTGATGAGGGCTGAAAGCCCGAAACCGGTCCTAGGATGCTTGTTTCCAGTCCAGGGAGGACCTGGCCTGGCAGTTCGGGCTGGACTGTTCCCATTGGGCGCAGGGTCAAGACTGATTTGCATATGGCTGGGTCCAAACTGGAATGGCATGGTGAGGAAAAAAACGATGGATTTAAGCCCAGATCTCTGTACTGGGGTGAATGTATGACATTGTTCTGCATTCTGTCCATCAATTGTTGTTTTTGCATTTGTCACCCCGAGTGGGACGGGCATGCCCAGACGTGGGTCCCGTGCTCTCCATGCCACTGGAGTCAAGCTATCCTGGCTGATGAGGGCTGAAAGCCCGAAACCGGTCCTAGGATGCTTGTTTCCAGTCCAGGGAGGACCTGGCCTGGCAGTTCGGGCTGGACTGTTCCCATTGGGCGCAGGGTCAAGACTGATTTGCATATGGCTGGGTCCAAACTGGAATGGCATGGTGAGGAAAAAAACGATGGATTTAAGCCCAGATCTCTGTACTGGGGTGAATGTATGACATTGTTCTGCATTCTGTCCATCAATTGTTGTTTTTGCATTTGTCACCCCGAGTGGGACGGGCATGCCCAGACGTGGGTCCCGTGCTCTCCATGCCACTGGAGTCAAGCTATCCTGGCTGATGAGGGCTGAAAGCCCGAAACCGGTCCTAGGATGCTTGTTTCCAGTCCAGGGAGGACCTGGCCTGGCAGTTCGGGCTGGACTGTTCCCATTGGGCGCAGGGTCAAGACTGATTTGCATATGGCTGGGTCCAAACTGGAATGGCATGGTGAGCAAAAATACGATGGATTTAGGCCCAGATCTCTGTACTGGGGTGAATGTATGACATTGTTCTGCAATCTGTCCATCAATTGTTGTTTTTGCATTTGTCACCCCGAGTGGGACGGGCATGCCCAGACGTGGGTCCCGTGCTCTCCATGCCACTGGAGTCAAGCTATCCTGGCTGATGAGGGCTGAAAGCCCAAAACCAGTCCTAGGATGCTTGTTTCCAGTCCAGGGAGGACCTGGCCTGGCAGTTCCGGCTGGACTGTTCCCATTGGGCGCAGGGTCAAGACTGATTTGCATATGGTTGGGTCCAAACTGGAATGGCATGGTGAGCAAAAAAACGATGGATTTAGGCCCAGATCTCTGTACTGGGGTGAATGTATGACATTGTTCTGCATTCTGTCCATCAATTGTTGTTTTTGCGTTTGTCACCCCGAGTGGGACGGGCATGCCCAGACGTGGGTCCCGTGCTCTCCATGCCACTGGAGTCAAGCTATCCTGGCTGATGAGGGCTGAAAGCCCGAAACCGGTCCTAGGATGCTTGTTTCCAGTCCAGGGAGGACCTGGCCTGGCAGTTCGGGCTGGACCGTTCCCATTGGGCGCAGGGTCAAGACTGATTTGCATATGGCTGGGTCCAAACTGAAATGGCATGGTGAGCAAAAAAACGATGGATTTAGGCCCAGATCTCTGTACTGGGGTGAATGTATGACATTGTTCTGCATTCTGTCCATCAATTGTTGTTTTTGCTTTTGTCACCCCGAGTGGGACGGGCATGCCCGACGTGGGTCCCGTGCTCTCCATGCCACTGGAGTCAAGCTATCCTGGCTGATGAGGGCTGAAAGCCCGAAACCGGTCCTAGGATGCTTGTTTCCAGTCCAGGGAGGACCTGGCCTGGCAGTTCGGGCTGGACCGTTCCCATTGGGCGCAGGGTCAAGACTGATTTGCATATGGCTGGGTCCAAACTGGAATGGCATGGTGAGCAAAAAAACGATGGATTTAGGCCCAGATCTCTGTACTGGGGTGAATGTATGACATTGTTCTGCATTCTGTCCATCAATTGTTGTTTTTGCATTTGTCACCCCGAGTGGGACGGGCATGCCCAGACGTGGGTCCCGTGCTCTCCATGCCACTGGAGTCAAGCTATCCTGGCTGATGAGGGCTGAAAGCCCGAAACCGGTCCTAGGATGCTTGTTTCCAGTCCAGGGAGGACCTGGCCTGGCAGTTCGGGCTGGACTGTTCCCATTGGGCGCAGGGTCAAGACTGATTTGCATATGGCTGGGTCCAAACTGGAATGGCATGGTGAGCAAAAAAACGATGGATTTAGGCCCAGATCTCTGTACTGGGGTGAATGTATGACATTGTTCTGCATTCTGTCCATCAATTGTTGTTTTTGCACTTTTATGAAGTTGGCATTTTCTTGCCTTAGTCATTTGGTGCCTGTAGGAAAGTAGGATCTGCTTCTTATGGTTACCCCCACTTTTTGCTAAATGTGATACTGTTTTTGACTAGTCTGACTGGGATCCTGCTAATCAGGACCCCAGTCTATCTGCTTTCTCCCTAAACTGTTATGTTATGTACTTAGGTACACTCCAGATTGGATACTGGGGTACCCTTGTCAGTCCCTAGTATATGGTACCCATGTACCTAGGGCATAGGTACCACAGAGGCCTCCCATGGGGTGAAGCATGTATTATGCCACCCATGAGAGGCCATGCAAAATGGAACTACAGGCCTGCCTTTGCAGCCTGTGTAAGTTGGTGCATGCACCACTTACTTAAGATATAGGTTTACTATAAGGGTCATTGCACTTAAAACCTATAAGTCACCCCTCTAGCAGGCCTTTACAATCCTGAGGGCAGGGTGCTTGGTTCTAAGTGAGTGGGTGCCATTGCATTAGCAGGACACCCCTGCAGCCTATGGAGTCCATTCTCCTGGGTTGTCAGTGCATCAGCCATTTACGACATATAGAGTGGCATTATGTGACTGCGTGATGACCAACTCTAAAATGGCTGAAACAAACCCTATCGTGTTTGGTGTCAAACATGTTGGAATCATACCCCCACACCAGTAACCAGTGTGGGAGGTATGATTCCACCCCTCTGAAGCAAGCTTCGTTGGGTCCCTGGAGTACCCGGTACCAGCCTTCTAGTCCCGGGCAGCACAAAACGGTTGCTGCCGACCAGAGACACATTTCTGCCCTCCTGCTGCTGAGCCAAGCTTGAGCAGTGGAAGGCAGAACAATAGGCATCCTGTCACAGGGCTGGGTGGGTGCGCTTGCCAGCAACCGAAAGTCTGCATGAGGGGCACATTTGGTGTCCCTGTGCATAGTCCAGTTCAAACCAGTCCCGGGAGCTGTTGGCTCCTGCTTGGTGCGAAACTGGACAAAGGACATGGGAGTAACCTCCCCACTGTCGAGAACCTCACCTGGGAGGGTCCCCTGAATCTGTCCAACCCTCTCCCGTGGGTACAAAAGGGCTTACCTGGCTGTAGGACCCTAGATTCGACGTGGACAAGATTCTGAACCAGAAACCACTGAACTTCGACCATCTCGACACTCTGGACTTTGCTGGACTTCGTTTGGGCCCGACTTTGTCTCCCTCTCAGTCTGAAGCATCGTCTGTGCCTGTGCACCATAGAGGATCTGTGCAGGACATGTGGAGCATCAAGGACAACCAAAGATATCTCCCTTGGAGTGAAGGAGTCACTCCCCTGCATTCGCAGGCACCGTAACACTGTAGTCCATTCTGCTGACCCTGAACTTCTATGGACTCCAAAGGCTTCAGCAACACAGGAGGTAGGTTTCTATGTTCCTTGAGGTCCGAGCTGCCCTCTCACCAAGTTTGAGGTCAGAATCCCTTGTGGGGGCTGCAATACCCGAACCCCTGTGCACCACGTACATTTGTAAGTGCATATGCTTGTTGGGGTTTTCCGAACAAGTGCATTGGGCTTCGAGTAGCCCCAACCTCTAACACCATTTCCTACCAAGAACTCTGGCGTCCTTGCACTGAGTGCTCCGTGGGCTGTTGTTTGGTGAAATTGCTTGAGGTCCTCTCACTACTCCTGTGCCTCCGGCCTGTGAGTCCACTTGAGAGTCAAATTTGCTTTCCTTGGGCTCCCCTGGTTGCTCCAGGCCTGCCCTGACTCCACTGGCTGTGGTGAGTCTCCTGAACCTTGCTGGTCCGAACCGTACACATCTTTGACCTTCTGCTTGGGTTGCCATTGCCAAGGCTTGTTTGTGCTCCCGCTGGACACCGACCCCTCAGCACTCGACATCCTTTGTGGCACAGTTCTTATCCGGCTTCTGGTTGTCCTCAATGTCTCCTGGTCCCCAGGGCTGCAGAGTCAAGAACTCCATCAACATACCTGAAGCACCCAACATTGGTGGGCATTCGTCTACCGAGCCCCTGGTCACTCCTGAGTGACCCAGTCTCTGTCCCCTCTGCTTTCAGATACTCTTTGACAAGAATACACCTTTGGATTCCAACTGACACTTTTCTTCCTTCCAGCAGCGGCTCTTCTTCGAAGTCCACCATTTGGTTCGACGGCGGTCTCCGACACCACTTCAGACCTATGTACCCGGCTTCCCTTGGTTAGGTAACTTGGGTACCTCGGTATCCAGGGGTGGGGTGGCTCTCCAACCTCCTAACTTCCACGGGGTTTCTTCGAAGTCCACTGGGAAGGGTCCTTAAATTCCAAAACTTCAACTGCGACGTTCCCATAGAATTGTACGGAGCCCGAGGTCGTGTTCCCACACTGCACCTGTCCTCCGTGGGGTCCCTACTTACTCACCTTGGGTGGTTCCTTGGGGGTCCCAGCGATTCTACGTCCTCTCGACACTGTCTTGACTTGAGTCGTGGTTCTTATACCACTAATTTAGTATATGGTTTGGTCCCCCCCCCGGGCCCACTGTGTATTAGTGCTATTTACTGTCATTTCTGTGCTTAAGTATTGTATGCTTTGTGATTATCTCCGTGTAGGAGATACTGTGTTGTACTAGACAGTGTTATATTAATAAATACATATTTTTATAACTACCGTGTGGTTCTCCTTTCATTTAACCAATACTATAAGGTTGCATTCTGGTAAAACAAGCTGCTTAACATTCCTTCAAGACTAAGCCTGAAGGCTGCTCTCCACAGCTACCACTTGAATAGCTTTCTAAGGTTATCTTTGACCTCTTAAATCACCATAAGGGTTGTTTGGACTGGTGCAAGGTACCCACTTTAATCAGTGGACAGCATATACCAGGCCAACTTCTCACAGTGCCTGTAGTCTGACTCTGGACAATAACTGGGTGTAGCTGACAGTTGGGCTTTGTGCATTTCTCCTAGACAGCCACATACAATGGGGAGCTTAGGTGTGAATGGATGGGGCCATCACCGGCTGGATGGGAGGGATGAGCTGGTCCCAGCCCCACTTACATGTGAATACACTGTGTCCTGTCTCCACATAAAGAGCTGCATACCCCTGGTAGTTTGTCTGAAGCCAGGGCCAGGAAGGCGAGGCATCTGTGCACTTCAAAGGCCTGCCTCTAGAAATGTCTCCCCACTTCGAAGGCACAGCTGTGTATAAATACTGGTCGTCAGACACCACCACTTCAGTAAACTTTTTAGCCTACCACTTCAGTACACTTCTGGACCTGTGGATACTCTGCCAGGGAGAAGGACTTCTGGGCTGCTACAAGGGCTGCCACTCTGCTGGACTGCTGTTCTAAAGGAACTGCTGCCCTGCTGCCCTCTTGCTTATGGAAGAAGAACTGGATCTTCAACTTCATCTTGAACCCAACCAGGGGTCTCCAACCAGTAGTTCATGAGCTACTGTAGTTCCAGCTACCTCCGAGTAACTCACATGTGTACAGCCCAGCTTATTAAATTAGAAAATTTTAGCTAGGTTGAAGTATGATACATAAAAAGAAATTGAAATTATACAGCGCTAATAATATTAGTAGCTGTCAAAGGGTTTAATTGAACATGAGTAGCTCTCAATACAGAAAAGGTTGGAGACCCCTGGTGCTAGTCTGCTGGCCTCCTGATCTGAGCCTCAGGGACATAAAAGGCTCCCCAAGCAGCTCATGGACCCAGCTACATTGTGTTTCCGACCCCCAAATGGTGCCTCTCAGGACCTGGACCCTTGGTGTGGCTCAGGGGCTCTTAACTCAAGCTTTTGGGCTCTTCATGACCACGAATGTGCCCATTTGCACCATGCCTGTGCCACTCATACCAAAAATCAAGCCAAGCCACCGCCAGCCCATCTCTTCGCACTGCAGCATCGACTGCTCCTGGGGAACCACCAACGCGAAGCACCAGTCCACCTGTCCACAACGTCTAGCCTGCTCTTCACACCACACCGATTACCACACGCGAATGGGACTCTTGGCACAAAACTTGATAAGGTATAGCTTCAATGGGACTAATATGGACTGTATCCAATCTGCGCTCCATTGCAGTCAGCCTGAACTTTTGATTTTAACTCAACCCACCATAACAAAATAGCTGTGGTTGGCACTTTATGATTTTAGGCACTATTTTACAGTTTATTCTTTTAAAATGTATAACTCAGGTTCTACTGATTGGATTTTTGTCATTTTGGTCTTGTTTCATTGATTAAATTAAGCTCTAGTTTTCTAATCCAGTGTGAGACCTTTTTGTGTGTTGTTTTCACTGCTTTACTGTAAGAAGTGTCGCACAAATGCTTTGCATATTGCCTCTAAGTTAAGCCTCACTGCTCTGTGCCAAGCTACCAGGGGGTGAGCAAAGGGTAATTTGCGGTTTGCTTGTGCCTTACCTGACTAGAATTGTGGTTGCTGCATGACGAGGTCTCACACCCCAGTCAACCAGTAACCCAGTTACTCACAGACTTAACATAACATTTCATAATAAACAGATGAGGCCTATAGCCATGATAATTACTTGCGACCATAGCCAACTCAGTCCTGCTGCATTCAGTATAAACATTACCACGAATCAAAAAGTGCAATACATGAATGAATGAATGAATGAAACAGCACTTCTATAGCGCATGGCTACCCGGGAGCATCCCAGCGCTGAGGCAGATAACTGAGGCATATGCAAACACCTAAGGGATGAGCCAGGTTTTTAACTGCTTCCGGAAGGCCAGATGATTAGGTTCCCTTCGCAAGTACAATGGTAGAGAGTTCCAGAGTCTGGCGGCATTATACGAAAAAAGTTGGCCGCCACTTCTGGACTTCTTAATCCCAGGGACGACTACTAGGTGAAGCTCATCTGAGCGGAGCTGTCTGTTTGCCCTGTAGGGGTGAATCATGGCATTATTAATCGGTGGGCCGCTCCCTTCCAGAGACTTATGGGTGATACAGAGGGCCTTAAAGTTGACTCTCTCCTGCACCGGGAGCCAGTGGAGAGAGTGCAGCGCGGGCCTTGCAGAGCATCGATTTGAAATCCCCATGAGCATTCTTGCCGCGCAGTTTTGAACAATCTGCAGTTTTGCGATTACCGAGATCGGTGCGCCTAAATATAGGGCATTGCCATAATCTATTCTAGATAGGATGAGCGCCTGGATCATCAACTTTCTAGCTTGGAAGGGAAGAAGGGGAAGCACTTTGCGGAGCATTGAGGAGGCCATAGCAGGAAGCAACAGCCTTCCTGGCGTGGGCTTTAAAGCTGAGGTCCTGATCCAGCCAGATGCCCAGACTCTTTAGCTCAGTCTTAGGGGCCGGGGGCGGGCCCATACAAGCTGGCCACATTGTGCTTGCTTTGAAACATAAAGGGTTGCCAAGGACCATGTTCTCGGTCTTGTCGCCGTTTAATTTTAAATGTGACAGACTCATCCACTTTGTGACTTCCTCGAGGCAGGAGTGGAGGCCATTGGACGCCTGGTCGGAATGGTTCAGAGCTATGACCAGTTGGGTGTCATCTGCGTATGTGACTATATGGATCCCAAAGGGGGATACAATATCCGCCAACGGAGCCATATAGACATTAAAAAGAGTGGGGCTTAAGGATGAACCCTGAGGAACACCACTTTGTAAGGGGATGGATTTTGAAATGGCGTCGCCCTCAAATACCTGGAAGAATCTTTCCTCTAAAAAAGATTGCAGCCATAATAAGGCTGAGCCGGTCACCCCCACATTCCTAAGACCGTGGACCAAAATACGATGGTTCACCGTATCGAAGGCTGCGCTCAAGTCAAGGAGGATTATAGCTGACGTCCCTCCAGAATCAAGAATCTTTCTAGGTTCTTCAACCACCGCTAACAAGGCAGTTTCAGTGCCTTGGCGCGGGCGAAAACCCGTTTGGGAGGGGTGGAGAAGATCATAAGATTCAAGGAAAGAAGAGAGCGTATAATTAGCATGTTTCTCCGCAATCTTGCTAATTCCGGGGAGGAGCGAGATAGGGCGATAATTGCCCAAATCGGCGGAGTCAAGGTTAGGTTTTTTCAGCAACGCTTTCACCATTGCCCTTTTCCACATAGGAGGAACCGTACCCGTGGAGAATGAGGCATTGATCAAGTCTATAATAGTGGGGGCGACTGTCACCGCTGCCAATTTCATGTTAAGTGGAGCTGGATCTATTGGTGACCCACTTCTGACCAGTGTCAGGAAAACTAGGAACGATTCGTGGGTCAACGGGGGGAAGGCCTCTAGGGGATGTTCGCTTTTATGCGGGCCGGAATCCGCATACTGTATTTTAGTGTCGTTGTCATTTGGGGGGAAACATTGGAGATATTTTGGACTTTATTGAGAAAATACTCTGCGTGTTCATTGCAGCGGTGCCCTGAAATGTCCGGAACAGCTGGAGGGGGGGGGACTTTGAGTAAATTTGTCGCGATGCGAAAGGTTTCTCTAGGGGAGTTGGCGGCTAGCGAAATCTTTTCCTCGTAATAGGAGGCCTGAGCTCTTCTATTTCTGCCTTATACGTTCTAATGGCCACCCTATAATCCAATTTCTTATTGGGGAGAAATCTTTCCTCCACGCCCTTTCCATTTTTTTGCATAGCTGTTTTAGTTTACGTAGTTTGGGGGAGAACCAGGCAGTCTTGTTGGGTCCTCCTTTCTTCTGAATCAGTTTTTTGGAAGAACCTGGTCAAGTGATCCCTCAATCCAGTTGCAGAATTTTTCATTAGCTGCCACTGGATTGGAGTCAGGGTTCGGCTTGGACTTTTCAAGCTCCTCAATCCACCTATCCAGGGGGAGTTTGGACCAGGGACAAGCTAAAACTCGTGTCGGCTGAATTTGTGGGGCAGTGGTTGAGGGGGTCCAAAGAGAGGGGACCAAAAAGTGATCAGACCAAGGGAGGGGAGAAGGTTCTTTCCCCATAAGGTCCCCCAAATTGGAAAAGATGGGGTCGAGGAGGTGTCCTTTGACATGAGTCGCAAGCGAGACCTTCTGTAACAGCTGATAGGCTGTG
Source organism: Calotriton arnoldi (assembly GCA_963921515.1). Classification (NCBI taxonomy): domain Eukaryota; kingdom Metazoa; phylum Chordata; class Amphibia; order Caudata; family Salamandridae; genus Calotriton; species Calotriton arnoldi. The sequence goes on along the minus strand of CAWUFW010004448.1, from coordinate 434,744 downwards.
AGATCTCGAGCCAATTCTGTTGCGGTCAAAGCAGAGGGATCGTCGTAGTGCAAGTTAAAATCTCCTAGGAGAGTAAAATTAGCAGCAATACTAGTGGAATTAACAACTGTTTCTAATACAGATTTACAAAATTGGCCAATCGACCCAGGGGGGCGATAGATGAGGATACCTGAGAGTGAAAGGGTAGGGGTAAATTCTATTGAGAAGTGGGAATTCTCACAGTCTAATAACGGGCTGCCAAGCAGGCGGCGGAACAGATGGTCTTTGTAAATAATAGCAATACCACCGCCCTTGCCTGTCATTCTATCCACCCTCTGAATTGAATAGCCCGGGGGAAGCGTTTGAATGATATCAGGCTCTGAGCAGGAATTGAGCCACGTTTCTGTAAGAAACAGAACTTCTGGATCTAAATCTTTTAAAAGAATCGAGATCTCCGCTGTGTGTTTGGGCAGAGATCTGCAGTTTAGCAGGAATAGTTTGTATGATTTCCGGGAAGGTGGGGAAGAGGGAAAGGATGGGAGGAATTTAAACCAACAATGTGGACACCCTTCTTGAGGCTCGCTAAGCAAAATAGAGTGGGCACATTTTGGCCCTGGTGTTCTGTTTAGTTGTTTAAGCTGCATGCTAGTATAGCAATAGTGGTCTGGTGAGGAAGAGGCAGGGGTTCTGGCCCCTAGCCCCGTACGGGCGCGGACGGGCGCAGACGGGCTTGCCTTTGGCGCGCCCGCTACGCGCGTCCGCTGCGCGGTCGCGTCATCTGGCGCTTTTATTGTCGTCGGCAGTACGTCGGGTTCCAGCCACTAGAGCACTGACCCAGGCGACTGCTAAAGTGCAAGTGCAAAAAGAGAAAAGAATGCCCCACAAACCCTGAGCTATAACACAACTCCCCCGATATTAGCAACACAGTTAAAGCATGCAGCATTTGTGTGGAAGCACACTAATTCAGTGCAATCAAATCCTGTACTCAGGGAACCAACATGTGAGTGGAGGCTAAGCTGCTATCTCTGTAGGACTCTTTAAGCTTTTTTTTGTTGATCACCTTAGGTCAGGTGGCAGTTGCACTGTCAAGCCAGACCTAAAAATCCATGTATGTTGATGACTGCCCTCCTCTCATCTGTGCTGCTGCCGAAGAAAAACACTTAAATTATCAAGTTATCTAAAACAGTTTGATAGCATTACAATGTCATGAGTGCACTCCTGAGACTTCAAGCTCAGGCAGCTGGATAAATAAACAAAATGATCACAGCTGTGTGGAGGACCAGCACTTTTTTGTGTGGATGCACACAACTTCTGTCAAATCAAAACATGTACCCCAACATGTGGGTTAAGCCAAAGCCCCTCTCCTGATGATTCACACTTAATTGTCTGGCAATAGCTATGCTGTCAAGCCAGACCATAAAGTGAATAAGGAACTAAAAAGAATGTTGTTATTTTTGTTAGTTTATTTATATAGCGCTGCTTATCACCCATGAAGATATTCAGGTTCTGTCAATGGGCACGGGAGATTAAGTGATTTGCCAAGAATCACAGGATGTTGCGCCGACACCCAAGACTCAAACCCAGGTCCCCAGCTCCCGAGTCGACAGTTCTGGGCACTGCGCAATACAGACAAATTTGACTTTAGACATTGCCTGCCATTTGACCTCTCTATTAGAATGCTACAAGATAAACACACAACTTAAAAGTCTCTTTATTGATCATTCTCATTTTGAACTCCTGATGCTATTCTGAGGGTGCTGCAGCACCTCCTGCACCCCTAGTTCCAGGTCCCCTGTACTGTCCTAAAAAATGGCTTGAGCAATAATTTTGTCAGAGTAATGGATGAGCAGATTGGCATCAATATATTCCTCCAGTTTGGTCCTGATTATGAGTCAGGCAGAGCGCAATATCATATGGAATTGCACTCCACCTGATTCAAAGTGGGCCAGTGTTCCTGCAGTCAGTTTTCGCAGTGTGAGAACACAGGGCATGATTTTTCCATGCAGTAATCTCCCATGGAATAAATGCTTGAGGTTTGGGCTGCAGCAGTCATGTCTTGTTCCCTATTTTTTCTGGCATAGTGGGAGCATACAATGCTCGGCCCTGCCAGATCTAACCTTACCTTTCTCTCCCCAGCTCACTGTACCCTTTCATTTCCTTCCACTCTACCCTGAGGAAGAAGCATACATTTGCTCCCTGCTTAAAGCAAGTGGCAGATTTATGTTTTACACTGTCCCTGCACTGCTGAGAGAGTGCCATTTCCTGGGACTCTGAAACTGACAAAAAGGGTACATGTTTCTGTACAGTACCTATGTTAACACAATGAGTTATGTCACTAGTACTGGAACATGTGAACAATGTGTTACAAATCTCTGTTCTAGGTGCATTAACCCCAATATTCCCAGGTGGTATCAAGTCAAATTGTATCCTATAACATTCAGCTCGTGTTTCATCAGATGCTTTATATTTGCACGATTTTCACTTTTCTCTCATTCTCAGTACCTCTTTTGAAGCTAGTGTTCCTTTTTGCTTGCAGCATCTGAGTCTTTTCTTTCGTCACATACCTCCTTTTTAGGTTTCGCCTGCACAGCGCTTGCGCTGTGCTTGTGAAATCTCTTGTATTTAATATATCTTAAAAGGGGGCTCCTATCAGTTCCTATTTTTCCAAATTACTGTTTTAATTCGCTTTTGTGTGGAACTTTTTTTTATTAACTTCCCCAGGCTACACGAATTTATGATACTTCTACTTAAGCTGTTCACACTGTTTAAGCCCCATTCACTGTCAAGATAAGATCTCTTCCCACAGAAAAGGGGGTGTATGACAGAGGCACGCATGGTTGAACCACGCGTGCCTCTACCACGGCAGCCCGAAACACAAATGCCTCTCAACAACGCATTCCTTTACCACGCATGCCTTTACCACGTGGTAAAGGCATGTTTGGGAAAGGGATGTGTGGTAAAGTTCACACACCTTTCCCTCCACCCTGAGTCCTAAAATCCAGGCCCCTGCCCTATAACCCAACCCCCAGCCCTAAAAACGACCGCACCCCTTAAAACTTAAACCAACCTGACTCCCCCTGCTCTAAAACCTGCCCCCCTTGCCCTGAAAATTGTCCCTTCTCCCCTGGCCTGACCCCTAAAACTCAGCCCCGACTAAAAGGTTACCATGAACCTCCCCCTTGCCCTGAGCCCTAAAAACTGCCCCCCCACCCTGGAAACTGCCCGTTCCACCCCCCTGCCCTGAGCCCTAACTCTGCCCCCTACCTTAAAGCCTACCCCGACCCCAGTCCCCCACCCTGAGCCTACAAATCGCCCCTTACATAAAACGAGAACGCCGACTGCCTTAGCCACGCATATTCCTGGTTCAGCCATATGCGTGGTTAAGGGAAGCGGTGTTCAGCTTGCAATGAAACAGAATGCATGCTTGAAGCCACGTTGTAAAGTCCGTTTCCACAGAAAAGGCAACAGCTTCTAACAGTATGCTAGTTATTACTTAGTTGTGTAAAGCAGATGCTTTAGCCTTAAAATGTTTGCGGCATTTCCTATTCATGCCGCAGTAACTTTCTTTGCACTTTGTAGGCATTATCGGATTGTTTTTTTCAACTTAATCTGTTTGGTCATTCTAATCAAATTCTAAATGTTGTAATAAACATTGCGCATTAAAAATAAAGTTAATATACAAGAGGTATACTATATTTTACTACTAAAAAGGCAGCCACAAGTGCACTTACCTCGCAGACAACAGGGTCATGTTTTCAATAGTGCAGCAGGTGCAGTAGCATCATGCCCAAAAGTTGTCAGAATGCCTCTAAACACATAGGGGCATATTATCAAGAACGGCGTTAAAAATTATCGCCGGTTTAGCGGCAGAAAACTGCCGCTAAAGCGGCGATAATGGGCTTGATAATATGCCCTTGAGAATTCCAATAGAAGTCCATGTTCTGGTGTGAACATGGGCTTCTATTGGAATTCTCCAGGGCATATTATCAAGCCCATTATCGCCGCTTTAGCGGCAGTTTTCTGCCGCTAAACCGGCGATAATTTTAACGCCGTTCTTGATAATATGCCCCATAATATTACTATATTTGACTACTAAACAGGCAGTCACAATTGCAGTTAAAAAGGACTTGATTTGAATGGTGCATCAGGTGCAATGGCACTGGGGCCAAAAGCTCTAGGGACCCCACTAAACCCAGATTATTGCTAAAATGTAAAACTAAAAAGGCAATCACAAGTGCAGTTACCTTGCACACAACAGGGTCATGATTTCAATGGTGCAGCGGGTGCAGTGACACAAGGACCAAAAGCTCTATGCTCCCCACTAAACACCTAAAATTGCTATATTTTGCTACTAAACAGGCAGTCACAAGTGCAGTTACCTTGCACACAACAGGGTCATGATTTCAATGGTGCAGCGGGTGCAGTGACACAAGGACCAAAAGTTCTATGCTCCCCACTAAACACCTAAAATTGCTATATTTTGCTACTAAACAGGCAGTCACAAGTGCAGTTACCTTGCAGTTGAAAAAGGCTTTATTTAAATGCTGCAGCAGGTGCAGTGGCACCAGGGACAAAAGTTGTCATAACTCCGCTAAACACCAAATATTGCTATAGTTTACTACTGAACAGGCAGTCACAAGTGCTGTTCAACAGAGTCATTATTTGAATGGTGAAGCAGGTGCAGTGGCACCAGGCCCAAAAGTTGTCAGAACTCCCCTAAGCACCTAATATTGCAATGTTTTACAACTAAACAGGCAGTCATAAGCGCAGTTATCTAGCAAGCACTAGGGTCCTGATTTCAATAGTGCAGCAGGTGCAGTGGCACTGGGCCCAAAAGCTCTAGGCACCCTACTAAGCACCAAATATTGCTATTTTTTTTATTCCTAAACAGGCAACCACAAGTGCAGTTACCTTGCAGACAACAGGGTCATGATTTGAATGGTGCAGCAGGTGCAGTAGCATCATGCCCAAAAGTTGTCACAACTCCTCTAAACACATAATATTACTATATTTGACTACTAAACAGGCAGTCACAGTTGCATTTAGCTTGCAGTTAAAAGCGACTTGATTTGAATGGTGCAGCAGGTGACAGTTGCACTGAGCCCAAAAGCTCTAGGGACCCCACTAAACCCAGACTATTGCAAAATGTTACTACTGAACAAGACAGTCACAAGTGCATTGATCTAGCAGGCAATAGGGTCATGATTTGAATGGTGCAGGAGGTGTAGTAGCACCAGGACCAAAAACTCTAGGCACCCCACTAAACACCTCATATTACTATATGTTACTACTAAACAAGCAGTTACAAGTGCAGTTACCTTGCAGACAACAGGGTCGTGATTTCAATGGTGCAGCAGGAGCAGTGGCACCGGGCCCAAAAGTTGTCAGAACTCCTAAACACCTTATATTACTATATTTTACTACTATACAGGCAGACACAATTGCAGTTATCTTTCAGTCAAAAGGGGCTTGATTTGAATGATCCAGCAGATGCAGTGGCACTGGGACCAAAAGCTCTAGGGACCCCACTAAATGCAGAATATTGTTACATTTTACTACTAAACAGGCCGTCACAAGTGCAGTTATCTAGCAGGCACTAGGGCTCCGTTTTCAATGGTGCTGCGGGTGCAGTGGCACCGGGGCCAAAAGTTGTCAGAACTCATCTAAACACCAAATATTGCTATATTCAACTACTAAATAAGCAGTCACAAGTGCAGTTACCTTGCAGGCACTAAGGTCATGATTTCAATGGTGCAGCAGGTGTGGTGACACCGGGGCCCAAAGCTCTAGGAACCCGTCTAAATACCAAATATTGCAATATTTTACTTCTAAACAGGTAGTCACAAGTGCAGTTACCTAACAGGTAATAGGGTCATGATTTGAAGTGTGCAGCAGATGCAGTTGCACCGGGACCAAAAGTTTTCGTAACTCCCTAAACACCAAATATTGCTATATTTTACTACAGAAGAGGCAGTCACAAATGCAGTTATCTTGCAGGCACTAGGGGCATGATTTGAATGGTGCAGCAGGTGCACTGGCAACGGGGCCCAAAGGTTGTCAGAACTTCGCTAAACACATAATATTGCTATTACATCAATGAATTCTATTATTTCCCTCTTTTATTTCATTTTTCAAAATTTTGTTATTACTTACCCGCACTATACTACTAGTAACAGCACAATATATTGCCTTTTTGTACATAAACAAGTCATTACACTTTAACAGACTTTCTGTAACTTATATTGTACAACTACTCAGCAAGCTACAACTTGCAAAAAAACTAGCTTATTATTAATCACATAGGCGAAACCTAATTCTTTTTCCAATGCTTGTTAGTTCTAGTGTTAGCCAGGACCTTTTGATTTTTTTTTTTAATATATGTGCAATATACCTATTTAAAGGGGTTTTCAGCCAGCTTAATTCATCCATTGGTCTGTTTGTGTGTCATTCACATTTTGCTTTAGCCCACTACAGCATACAGCATGGGGCAGGGGGTCAGTCCACTTCAGCCTCTGGCTAACTTTAATGTGATTGACTGCATTTTGCTCTTTCAGAAGGAGTTTACCTGCACATAAGCTAGTACCCTTCTGTGCCAATGTTTTTGTTTCTATTTTATTACTTTGATGTTCTCTGTGTGTTTAGAGTCTGATGTGACAGCAAGGCACTTTATACCAGTGAGCCAAGTGATGGCACAGGCCACATTCCGTACTTTATGAGTTCCCGTCTCTGGCCAGTGCTGTTGTAAAATTAATTTGGAGTGTCCTTTATCTGACTGCTGGTATTTCACAGCATAACAGATTTTGTCCATTTGAAACTGTTCTTTATTAAATTGTCGAAAGCTTCAATACTAAAAAAATGAATTCGTAAGCAGACAATTCTTCAGAACACATTTATTCTGGACTCAATTTCACCAATGGTTTTTTAATAAAATTTGCCCAAGTGAAAACCAGTGTTTATCATGTTTAATTTGCAGCACTTGCAACACTTTTTTCTTTCTTTCTTTCTTTCTTTCTTTCTTTCTTTCTTCTATCATTCTTTCTTTCCCTCTTTCATTCCTGGTTTTCTTTCTTTCCTTCTTTCTCTCTTGATTTTTTTCCTTTCTTTCTTTCCTTCATTCTTTCTGTCATTTTTTCTTTCATTCCTTCTTTCCTTTTATCTTTCCTTCTTTTATTTCTTCTTTCTTTCTTTCTTGGTTTCATTTTTTTTCATTCCTTCTTCTCATCTTTTTTGCTTTCCTTTTTTCCTTATTCCTTTCTTTCCTTCTTTCTTGCTTTCTTTTATTCTTTCATTCCTTGTTTCTAGCTGTCTTTCTCTATTGCCTTCTTTCTTTCCCTCTTTCCTTCTTTCTTGATTTCATTTCATTTTCCTTCTTTGTTACTTTCATTCCATCTATCTTGCTTTCATTCCTTCTTTCCTTTCTTCTCTCTTACCTTCATTCTTTCTTTCAGTCTTTCTTGCTTTTTCATTTTTTCTGTCTTTTTCTCTTTTGTTTATTCTTTCTTTTTTTCTTTCTTTCATTCTCTTTCTTTCTCTGTTTCCTGCTTTCATTCCTTCTTTCCTTCTTTCTTGCCCTCATTTCTTCTTTCCTTCTCACTTACTTTCTGTCTTCTTATCCAATTTTTTTCTTTCCTTCCTTCTTTTCTGTCTGTCTTTCAATCCTTGATTCTTTCTTTCTTGCCTTCTTTCCTTCTTTCTAGTCCTCCTTCGTTGTTTCCTTCTTTCTCGTCTTCCTTCATTCTTTCCATCTGTCTTGCATGTCTTCTTTCTTTCCTACTTTCTTGCCTTCCTTCTTTCTTTCCGTTTCTTGCCTTCTATCATTGTTTTCCTTTTCCCTTCCTTATTTCCTTAATTCCTTTTTTCTTTCATTCTTTCCTGCTTTCTTGTCTTTCTTTCCTTCTTTTTTCCTTCATTTTTTCTCAAAGGCAAGAGGCTGCCAGCCAATGGCACAAGAATTGGCTTTTTTAGGCCTATGTCAGCCAAGACCTTTTGATTTTACTAAAATTATGTGTATTACTTATTTACTTATAGGAATTTTCCGTCACACTTCAACCATTTGTCTGTGGCTGTCATTCACATTTTTCTCCAACCCACTTGAGCATGCATCAAGGGGCAATGTGTCATTCCACTTCAACCATTGATTGTCTTCACTATGAGTTACAGCATGGGTACTCACAAACTTTCTCTCGGGGGCCAAATTTACTGTGTGGTTTGTGGCCGAGGGCCGCACCGGTGGGGGCGGGGTCAGTGGGGGAGGGGGGCGGGGCTAGAGCAAAAAAAAAACTGTGGCCATGAGGTTGAACACAGGCCCCTGCAGCGGATGCCTTCGTCCACTGAGCCACCAGACTCGGCATACACACACATCTCTCTCTTTCTCTCTCTCTCTATCTCTCTTTCTCTCTCTCTCTGTCTCCCTCCCTCTATCGCTCCCTCCCTCTCTCTATCTCTCCCTCTCTCTCTCTCTCTCTCTCCCTCCCGCTCTGTCTCCCTCTGTCTCACTCACTCTGTCTGTCTCCCTCTCTCTCTCTCTGTCTCCCTCCCTCTCTCTCTCTCTCTGTCTCTGTCTGTCTCTCTCTGTCTGTCTCCCTCCCTCTGTCTCCCTCTATCTGTCTCCCTCCCTCTGTCTCCCTCTGTCTGTCATCTTCCTCCCTCTGTCTGTCTCCCTCTGTCTCCCTCTGTCTGTCTCCCTCCCTCTGTCTGTCTCCCTCTGTCTCCCTCCCTCTGTCTCCCTCTCTCTCTCTCTCCCTCTGTCTCCCTCTGTCTCCCTCTGTCTGTCTCCCTCTGTCTCCCTCTCTCTCTCTCTGTCTCCCTCTCTCTGTCTCCCTCCCTCTGTCTGTCTCCCTCTGTCTCCCTCCCTCTGTCTCCCTCCCTCTGTCTCCCTCTCTCTCTGTCTCCCTCTCTGTCTCCCTCCCTCTGTCTCCCTCCCTCTGTCTCCCTCCCTCTGTCTCCCTCCCTCCCTCTGTCTCCCTCCCTCTGTCTCCCTCTATCTGTCTCCCTCCCTCTGTCTCCCTCTGTCTGTCTCCCTCTGTCTCCCTCTATCTGTCTCCCTCCCTCTGTCTGTCTCCCTCTGTCTCCCTCTGTCTGTCACCCTCTGTCTCCCTCCCTCTGTCTCCCTCTCTCTCTCTCCCTCTGTCTCCCTCTGTCTGTCTCCCTCTGTCTCCCTCTGTCCCCCTCCCTCTGTCTCCCTCTCTCTCTGTCTCCCTCTCTGTCTCCCTCTCTGTCTCCCTCCCTCTGTCTGTCTCCCTCTCTCTGTCTCCCTCTGTCTCCCTCCCTCTGTCTCCCTCTCTCTCTGTCTCCCTCTCTCTCTGTCTCCCTCTCTGTCTCCCTCCCTCTGTCTCCCTCTGTCTGTCTCTGTCTCCCTCCCTCTGTCTCCCTCTGTCTGTCTCCCTCTGTCTGTCTCCCTCTGTCTCCCTCTGTCTGTCTCCCTCTCCCTCCCTCTCCCTCCCCCTGACTCCCTCCCTCTGTCTCCCTCTGCCTCCCTCTGTCTCCCTCCCTCTGTCTCCCTCCCTCTCTGTCTCCCTCTCTCTGTCTCCCTCTGTCTCCCTCTCTCTCTCTGTCTCCCTCCCTCTCCCTCCCTCTGTCACCCTCCCTCTGTCTCCCTCCCTCTGTCTCCCTCCCTCTCCTTCCCTCTCTCTCCCTCTCTCCCCCTCTGTCTCCCTCCGTCTCCCTCTCCGTCTCCCTCTCCATCTCTCTGTCTCTCTGCCTCTCTGTCTCTGTCTGTCCCTGTCCCTGTCTCTGCCTCTATCTGTCTCTGTCTGTCCCTGTCTCTGTCTGTCCCTGTCTCTGTCTCCCTCTGTCTCCCTCTCCGTCTCTCTGTCTCTGTCTGTCTCTGCCTCTATCTGTCTGCCCCTGTCCCTGTCTCTGCCTCTATCTGTCTCTGTCTGTCCCTGTCTCTGTCTCTATCTCTGTCTGTCTCTGTCTCTCTCTCTGTCTCTATCGCTGTCTGTCTCTGTCTGTCTCTACCTCTATCTGTCTCTGCCTCTATCTGTCTCTGCCTCTGTCAGTCTGTCCCTGTCTCTGCCTCTATCTAGCTCTGTCTGCCCCTGTCTCTATCTGTCTCTGCCTCTATCTGTCCTCTGTCATCCTCTGTCACCTCCCCCCGCGTGTGTGGCAGCCCGGGCTGAGACACCTTCCCGGGCACACACACAGCCGCACCGAGTACTTCACAGGTCTTTAAAAAACCATTTACTTGTTAATGAGGCTTTGTTGTATTTCACCTCTTCATAGCGCCCCTGCATCTCCACTCTGACTATCGCTGGAATCGCCCAGCCCCCATAGAGCAGAGTCTCTCGGAGTCCGCGCTGCAAACACAGGTACAATGTCTGCAAGGTCCGCGGGCCGCCAAGGAAGGCTTGCCGGACCTCTGGCGGCCCGCGGGCCGTATTATGAGTACCCGTGAGTTACAGCATGCTACACTTTCACAAGGCGATACCAAAGGGGATGATGGACGGAGCGTTAGAGCAAATCAAACACTCACCCCCAGTCAACTGATCTGGGTTTAATCCATCATCATTCTTTAGCTCACTCCACCACCCCAGTTCAGACACGGCCATATGCTTGTTTCCGGTCCAGGGAAGACATGGCTTGGCAGTTCGGGCTGGACTGTTCCCATGAGGCACAGGGTCAGACTGATTTGCATATGGCCATGTCTGAACTGGGATGGTGGAGTGAGCTAAAGAATGATGATGGATTAAACCCAGATCAGTTGACTGGGGGTGAGTGTTTGATTGGCTCAAACGTTCCGTCCATCATCCCCTTTTGTATCGCTTTGTACGCCCTAAGTTGGCGGGGGTATGCCCAGACGTGGGTCCCTTGCTCACTTTGCCACTGGATTCAAGCAAGCCTGGCTGATGACGGCTGGAATGCCAGAAACCGGACCTAGGATGCTTGTTTCTGGTCCAGGGAAGACATGGCTTGGCAGTTCGGGCTGGACTGTTCCCATGAGGCACAGGGTCAGACTGATTTGCATATGGCCATGTCTGAACTGGGGTGGTGGAGTGAGCTAAAGAATGATGATGGATTAAACCCAGATCAGTTGACTGGGGGTGAGTGTTTGATTGGCTCAAGCGTTCCGTCCATCATCCCCTTTTGTAACACTTTCACAAGGAACACATCTACACACATGGTAGTTCCCTTCAGTACCTGGAAGTGCTATGGTAATGTGTGCTTTTTTGAGACCAAAAAACATTTTTGCCTTAAGTTGATGTTTTTTTTTTTGATTGACCAACACCCGGTAGCTTTCCAAACAATAAAGTTTTCCAAAAGCCATGACAAAACAAAACAAGAATTGCCAAAAGGCTATCGGACAACGCCAAACCTATTGGCTTTGTCAATGCTCGTTGTGATTTGTTTCCTTATGTATTATTTGTCTTTTACTAAACTTTTCTGTTCCCTTTGTGTAGTTCTATCCCATATGTTTTTAGGTTTCTGGTCTTTCCCATTATGCGCTTCTCAATTTCTGACTCACTTTCATTGGTCGGTACTTCTTCCTACAGGTTCTTTTAATCTCTTTTCCACCCCTTACTATGTTTGTTTTTGTTTGCTCTTCTCATTCTTTAATTTCTCGCCTTCTCTTTATTGTTCTAACCCCACTATGTTTCTATCAGGCACGCAACGCCCATAGGGCTGAAAGGGCTTCACCCCCCCCTGTTGTGTGCCTCAGCCCGGGCTGCAGCAGCTCGAGCTGCTGTGGGCTCGGCTGGGCAGTATATGGAGTCTTTTCTCTGGCACGCCCGAGTTTTTCACAGGTCTTTAAATTTAAAGACCATTTGCATATTTACATACCTTTGTAAACTGATTACAGAGGCTTAGTTTTTTTTTCTGGATCCAGTACCCCCTGGGCCCCCACTCTGGCTATTCCTTACATTTGTATTTTACATTTAGTGCCATAGTGTGAGAATGCATTTCATGAAAAGGAATATAAAGCAGGGTAGGCAAAAGGAAAATGCCAGCCATGTGTTGTTTAAAGAGCCTGCAAAGACCTTGTCTTGACACTAAATTGGGTTATAAATAAAAAAGTATGTATTCATTCGTAATGTCACTTTTCTGTCTTTGTTCCCTTTATCAGTCATGAATCATTCAGGCAGCCCTGGAAGACAATTAAAAGTGCTTTCTATTTATATTTGCTGTTCGAAAATACGGCTTTAGGTGACTGCTTATTTTTGTACTATCCGGGACATCAAAATAATGAGCTGGCAACCCTAATCATAAGACTGGAAGTTTGTTGCAGAATCAGCACAACATTTTTATTTCCTCCACCCTCGATCCCTGATTAATGCCACAATAGCAATAGTTTAACTTATATCTGAAACCCTACGCCGCCGTCAATAACATGCTGAGTTACTTCAAGTGTCTGGGAATGCACCCTGCATTCAGACAACTTACTCCTCATTCTCGCCCTTCACTTTCACACTCACCCTGCACTCACAGCCATCACAATGCACTCACACTGATCACCATACACTCACACCATTCAGCCGCTCATCCTGCACTGACAATGATCACTCTGCACTCACAATGCACATGCGCTGTTCACCCTGTACCTCACCCTGCAGTCACAAAAGCACACTACTCACCCTGCACTCATGTGACACTTCACTCACCTGTCCCCCTCACTGTTCAATCTGCAATCTCACTCAAACAAGCCCATCACTAACCATGCATTCATTCGTCCCACTCTGCACTTACATCCGCACCCAAATTCATATGGTCACCTCACTCACCCTGCAGTCACCCCTCTTACCCTACTCTCACACTGTCGCATCGCTCACCATGCACTCACATGGGCACTCCTGCCACCCACACAGCACAGAGGGTTAGTGTGCCTGCTACAAAGAACGTGTACCATGCAGATCACAGAACTGAGTGAGAGCAAACTATGAGTAGCCTATAAAAAAATGAAATGTTTGTCAGAAAGGTGCTATAGAGAGATGAGGAGCATTGTTGGTGATTGGTAGAGAGGGAATTCATGCAGAAGGAGGAAATGGGGGAGGGGGCGCCAAAAAAGACTGTTGCACCATGTGCGACCAGTGCTAGGGCCCCTGGCTGGCAGTGTTAGCGCCCCCCCCCCCCGAAGTTCGGGTCTAGTTGCGCCCCTGGTTTCTATCCATACCTCTCTTTCCCTTTCTCTTTTTTTTCCTGTCCGTGGCATTCACGGGTGCTGCTGAGGTGCTGAGAGCAACAGCATGACCTCCACAGGGGCGTAACACAGGCCCCCGCAGCCCCCGCGGTGGGGGGGGGGGGGGGGCAGGGGGGTGATCCCGAGCTGCAGGGTGCCCCCTCAGCACACTACTCAGGTTTGAGAGCTCCGGAATAATTCCAGATCGGGGGCCCCTCGGTGTACATTGCAGGGGGGCCCCATAAACTTTCGTTACTCCACTGGACCTCCACTAGGCAGTACATGCGGAGAACGTGCAGACTGCCGTATACTACGCACCATCCATCCGCTGCACCTCCTGAGAGGGGGAGAGAGAGCTGAGGGCCGAGGTCCAACAAGCACAGTTGGCTTCAGATTAAGTCGTTTTTTGACGACATTGCCCAATGGTAAATCCGGTTTTGGCGGTCAGGTTCACAGCGGGTGCCATACTTTCGGAAACCACGACTCGGGATATCTTATCTAACATACTTTACACGTGTACTTACCTCGCAGCTGGGGCGCCCCCCCCCCCCTCATTAGCTTATCCCTGGTGGTTAGGGCGTCCCTCCCTCACTGTGCAAAAGGACTAGCAACTGTACCTCGTGCCACAAGTAGCAGAACTAAAAAAAACACACACACACACACACAGGCGGCTGAAACCCCCGCCCCCCTTCCTACCAGTGATGGCCTCGTTGGACCTTCCAACTGGGCTGTAGCCCGGACGATACCATAGAGCATCGAATCACCGATGTGCATTGTATGAAAGGAAAAGATCGTTTTGTTTCGTCTTCTGTGGGCTTCTTAGCCAGCGCGTGCCTTCGCGCACCAAGGGTGCTGAGGGTCCTAATGCGAGCAAGGAAATTGGACATCATCTATACCATATTATTATTATAGTAATGAAAAGTCACGAATTATGGTGTAGTTGGACTCAGGGGCGTCGCTATCAATGAGGCAGTAGGCGCAGTGGCACCGAGGCCCACTTCACTCTGGTTATTCCTGTATTTTACTATCCAATCGGTAGTCAGGGGGCCCATTTCCCTGAGCAGGACGTGAGCTCGAGGCACTCTTGCTACGCTGCTGGTTGGCCCCTCCTCACACCTCTGGGCCGCGGCGTCACTGCACCTGGTGCATCATTGATAACCCCTGAAGACAGGTCACGTTGAGAAGTAAAGCAACAACAAGCACGTAATTGGTTAGAGGAAATGCTCAGAATCTGCAGATGAAAATTCAGAAAGGGGGGGGGGGCTGTACTGGAATACGTCTTTACTTTGAACCTCAGAAGGAAAACTTCAGGTAGTAAGGTCGATACAGCTTTAAATGCACGATTGTTGCAAATTAAATCTGGTTTCCATCGACTCGTGACAGCTATGAAAAGATGAGGAAATCGGTAGTTAAAGACTCGCTACTTGGTTTTCTAGGCGCTGTGAGTTTTGGTAAGGTAGGGAACCGATACACCTAGACAAAAGTGACATGGCCAGGGTCACCCAGTTTGATGCAGTGACGTGGCTGCCCTCAAACCATCTCTACTAGATCTTGGTTTTTGAAATTATATTAGAACAAGCATTGGCAATGCCAATAGTTCTGGCTTACGAATGCCCGCCGAAGCCAGGTCTCAAATCTATGTAGTTATTGACTGCCCTCCTCCCATCTATGCTTCTGTCAGAGAAAAATGCCATAACTTATCTCGTTATCTAAGGCACTTTAATAGTATTACAATGTCATTTGAGTGCCACTGAAATTTCAACATCAAACAGCTGGATAACTAAACAAAATGATCACAGCTGTGTTGAGGGCAAGAACCTTTTTGTGTGGAAGCACATGACTTCTGCCCAATCGAAACATACTTCTGGCTCCAAGCAAGTGGGTGGAACCAAAGCCTCGGCTAGTGATGCTCACATAATTGTCTGGCGACAGCTGCTCTGTCAATACAGACCATAAAAATGTTTTTTGCGGCCGATTCAAACTCTTGACGTAAAATACTCCCTAGATTGCAGAAATATCTGGCGCTCCTGCCACATGTCCTCTGTCCCTGAACCTCAAGTGACTATGGGACAATGCAGCAGTCATTGAAACTAGGTTTGCTGAGTTTTCCGCACTCCTCGCTCCGCGGAGCACGCAGAGTTCCGAAAAACTCTACTCTGCGTTTTTTTCCTTGCTCGAGGAAAATCCACCTCCTGGCAAAATTTCTCAATGCGGGCGGTCGGTCGGATTTCTCAAAGCGGGCAGTTGTAGATTGTCGCGACCACTCGCATTGAGAAACCTTCCATTTGCATTGAGAAAGTTGCCGCTCGAGTAGAAAATCTACTCGAGCAGCAGAAAAGAAGCAGCGCCCTCTTGCGATGCGCATGATGCTGTTCACGCTCATTTTACAGTGAGGGACAAACACTCGACACTTAAAATCAACGCGAATGGTGTGACCAAACGAACTCCGCCGCTTGTGGAACTCCGCATAGCGTGGCAGAATATTTTGGTCACTTCGCGGAGTTCCGTGTAGCTGAACTCCGCGAACTCAGCCCAGGCCTGGTTGAAACATCTGCCTGAAAGCAGGTACTTACTATGGGTAGTGGTATTGGAGATGACAAGACATACAAAAGGTCAACGTCTCTGCGTGCAGCAGGCCTTCAGTTTGTCTAAGGGAGCTATTATGTATTTAAATGCTATCATGCACGTACATGTACATGACGCCCACATGCCTAACCGCAAATGGGTTGAGCAGCTCTCCTGCCCGCTCTCCGATGGTGCGAACATCCTTAAAGTAACTGACTCTCGATTCCCTCTTAGTATGGTATGGAGACACATTATGTGCTTCTAGATGCTTTGCAGCACTCTTCTTCTCGTTTCTCCACTATGTACTGACGTATGCAAGGCGTATAGGCGCTCTGAAGCCGAAGTCTTATTGTTCCCAAATGTATTCTGATATATCTCACACTTCTAAGCACTGTGTGGTTCTCGTCTCCTCTTTACCCATTGCTGTCTTCTTCTTGTGTGCTTTATCAGCTCATTGGTGTGTCTGAGGGGGGGGTGATTGCGGGTTGTGATATGTGTACTGTGTGCTAGACTGGTGATTGCTGGTTGTGATACGTGTATAGTGTGTGCTGGACTGGTGATTGTTGGTTCTGATATGTGTAGTGTGAGCTGGACTGGTGACTTCTGGTTATGACATGTGTAGTGTGTCCTGGACTGGTGATTGCTGGTAGTGATATGTATGTGTGTGCTGGGCTGGTGACTGCTGGTTATGATATGTATAGTGTGTCCTTGATTGGTGATTGTTGGTTACGAGATGTGTAGTGTTAGCTGGACTAGTGATTGCTGCTTGTGATATGTATAGTGTTTGCTGGACTAGTGATTGTTGGTTGTGATGAGTGCAGTGTGTCCTGGACTGGTGATTGCTGGTTGTGATATGTATGTGTGTGCTGGGCTGGTGACTGCTGGTTATGATATGTATAGTGTGTCCTTGATTGGTGACTGCTGGTTATGAGATGTGTAGTGTTAGCTGGACTAGTGATTGCTGCTTGTGATATGTATAGTGTGTGCTGGACTAGTGATTGTTGGTTGTGATGAGTGCAGTGTGTGCTGTATTGGTAATTGCTGGTTGTGATATGTGTAGAATGCGCTAGATTAGCCCTTTCTGTCAATGTTCCTTGTACTGAATTAAGGAGTGCTGATTTTGACCAACGGGTTCACTTTTGGCCATGTTAAACGATACAAAGACCCTTCTTGGCAGGGTCCATTTAGCCCTACCTGCTAGTGCTGTCCGTGCTGAACTGAATCTTGCTGGGCGTCTCGTTTTGCTGGATTGGGTATGTGCTAGATTCGGTCTATCTTGTGAGCTGGCTGTTTTGTGTGTGCTTTATTGGCTCTTTCTACCAAGCGCACTTTATCACTCGCTTGCAGTGCCTAAAATGTTGATTGGCCCTAGCTGATTGTAATAGGCAAACTGGGCAGGCTCTGCTGGCAGTGCCCTGTTTGCTGGACTGGCCATGGCTGATTATATTTCTCAGACTGGACTGGCCCTTGGTGGCAGTGCCCTACGTGCGCGACCATTCACAGCTGATTACCATCTTCAGACTGGGCTGGTTCTTGTTGGCAGTGCCCTGTGTACCGAATGGTCCCTAGCTGACTATAATCCTCAGACTTGACTGGCCCTTGGTGGCAGTGCCCTGCGTGCGCGACCATTCACAGCTGATTACCATCTTCAGACTTGGCTGGTTATTGGTGGCAGTTTTGTGCTAGATTGACCATAGCTGATTGCAAACCTTAGACAGACCTGGCCCCCGCTGGCAGTGACTTCCCGTGAGGCAGGGCTCGCGCTGCGCAGCTGTTCCTATTCCGGTCAAAGGTTCAGGGCAAGGGGCTGGCACTAGAGGGCGCCTGGCGAGGAAGCTCTATATATACGGGGCGGAAGGCAGGGAGCACTGAGCCAGAGAGCACCCAGGGTGGAGGACGGCGGCTGGACTGACTCAGAGCACTGAGCTCTCTATCGCATCCTACACCTGCGCGCCGGGGCATTGAGAGCCTAGTCGGGGCTGTCAGTTGCACTGTCTGGGACTCGCTGAGCAGCGGAGTTGTGAGCCCCTGGCTACAGAAGAGGCTGACTAAGACCTGGAGTCACCGATCCTGCGGTAGGATCGGACCCCGGACCCGCGGTGCTCTCACTCTGTCCCTCTCGACCCCACTCTTCCACTCGCCATCAGGGCAGCCAGTCCCCGCCTCACGCTGGATTCCCGCAGCTGCTCGCCATGCTTCGCGGGCTATAGGAGCTCCATGGAGCCGGCGCACCTGTACGAGGCGGAGCCCCGGCTGAGCCACCCGCAGCCCCAGCAGCACCAGCAGCACCAGCAGCCGCACTTCGGCTATCGGGAGCCACCCGCTGCGGGTGACTTGAGCGACTTGTGCGACCAGGAGAGCTCCATCGACATCAGCGCCTACATCGACCCGGCCACCTTCAACGACGAGTTCCTGGCCGACCTGTTCCACAGCAGCCGCGCCAAGCAGCCCGCCGAGTACCCGTACCAGCCCCAGCAGGCCGCCATGTACGGCTGCATCTCCTACATGGACAGCAAGGCGGAGCAGCGGCCCCTCCTCATCAAGAAGGAGCCCCGCGACGAGGGGCCCCACCGAGGTTCAAACTACCCCGGGGGCCCCGCACCGCATCTGCAGTACCAGGTGGCGCACTGCGCGCAGACTACCATGCACTTGCAGCCCGGACATCCCACGCCGCCTCCCACCCCCGTGCCCAGCCCGCAGCACCACCGGGCTGCTGTCAAGCGCCAACACTCCCCTGAACCCCACCGCAGCGGCAGCCGCTCTAAGAAGAACCTGGACAAGGGAAGCAGCGAGTACCGAGTGCGCCGGGAGCGCAACAACATCGCGGTGCGCAAGAGCCGCGACAAGGCCAAGCTGCGCAACGCCGAGACCCAGCAGCGGGTGCTGGAGCTTTCCACCGACAACGAGCGGCTGCGCAAACGAGTGGAGCAGCTAAGTCGGGAGCTAGACGCGCTGCGAGGGCTCTTCAGGCAGCTCCCCGAGACCTCCCTGCTCAAGGCCATGGGCACCAACTGCGTCTGACAATAAATGCGCAACTTCAGGGGTCACAGACTCATTCAAAAACCAACTGCGCAACTCTGCTGTCATCCAAAGACTGGGGCAGACCCAGCGCTGGTAATGCCAAGCTCCTGTGGAGCCAGGGCGAGCTGGGGCTGCAGAGAATGACTGCAAAGCACGAGGGATACGCAAACTCTTCCAGGGAGAGAGGCTACCCCAGAAGACTGCAGCAACATTTCCAAAGACTTGTGCAGAAGGAAAGCAGCTGTACAAAAGACTGCGCCACACACGGTCCTCCAAAGACTTGTGCATAAGGAGAACAGCTGCCTCAGGACAGCAGTGGCACCATCCAAAGACCGGGCAGCCCCGGAATAGAGACATCACTCGACCTCCCAGCACTGGTGTCACCCAAAGACTCAGGTTGGGCCCAGGCTGATAGGGAATTCTGGACTCCTGTGCGCCAGAGTGAAACACCGAGGCCCCGAAAGAGTGCGCCACTGAAAGGTCTGCTTAAATCTGTCCGGGATCAGTGTACCTGGCCAACCACGGTGTCACCACGGGGTCACCAAAAGAGTCGTGCAGAATAGACTGCACAACCCTGGGGCTGCCTAAAGACTGCATTGCCAGAACCTCTGCTCCAAAAGGCTGTTCTACGACTAGGCCTCAGACTTTGCATGTCAGGCATCGGCCAGAGGAGGCTGCACATTTTCGGGGTGATGCAACAACTCATGCCGCGGGAGAGAGCCCCAAATCTTTGGGGGTCTACCTAAACTCACCACGGACCAAAATCTGTACATCGAGGCTGGACTGAAAGACTGCGCATAGGATCGTTCAGAGACTTGTGTCAGGTTAGCATTGCTCCGGGGGTACACCAAACCTGCATTTCTGGGTGTATATATATATATGAAAACCCACTGTCTCCCGCAGATACACCGCTCTTTAGGCATCATATACATACACATGAAAGTCCACAGCTAATTTCTAGGACTGTTTTCCGGGCGCTGTGCTGCAAGGGGCATATATGTACATGCACACCTCAGGGTTCGCACCCTAGGTGCACCACCGCAACTGCTCCCTGCACAGTTGGTACATTCCATTTCTGCTACATATAGAAAGTCACATAACTAAACTGCTAAATGAAGTGCCTTAAAGGTTTCGTTTATATGCTGTGCTTTGCAAATCTCCAAAATAAACAAAAAGCCTCTCTCGTGTAATAGAACCGAAGCAGCAGGAAAGCCATAGCAAGAAGCACACATTGACGTCCATACTATAATGGAGTAAGTTGGACTGTGTTATAAAGCCTTAGACTTCCTCAAAAGCTTAGACCACTCACATTCAAGGGCGGTCAGATGAGATCCGGGGGCTCAGCATTTCTAAATCGTCTTTAGCACCCTCAGACTCGGAATTAAATACAGGGTCAAGGTTAGAGGTATCAGGTACAGACACCAGCGGCAGGCCCCACCGAGAGCTGAAGCAAACAGGCCTGGCACTGAGAACGAACCAGCTGGTGCACCAAGATCACACAATAAGAAATGCCCCCCTTGATAGAATATTCTAGCGCCACGTCTGCTGCCCCCGAACTGCTCTTTCAGACTCGTTCATGCTACTGACACTGGCATCAGCCCACTTTCGAAGTGCTGGGGCCTAGCGCCCTGACTGCATGGCCACCTGTGCCTGACCAAACGTGCTGAACTTTGAATTTCACAATTGTGTCTAAAAGAGTTGGTTGGCCTAAACTCTCTGAATATGCTGTCCCACAGCTGTAATATTTTGTATATCGCGTCTTGTTTTGTTGCCGACACATTTCTATGATTAAACTGTATTCAGTGTTCACTGGGTGCAAAGTGCGTTCCTGTGTGAGTTGAAGTACAAAGTGCCTTTTCGACTTTGTCTGCAGGCTGAAATCGGTGAAAAGTAAAGTCTGTGCTAAACTAAGGGGTTGTCTGTCCTTTGTGCTTGAGATTAATGTGCATACAATTCATCTGATTGTGGCTTAATTGTGTAGTCCTGGGATAAACTGAAAGTGTGCGGCCCAGGCAGTCAGCCGTGTTCTTGTGTTGGTGTTCAACGCCTCGTCAGGGTTAGTAAGCGCTGTATAAATACAATTCTGGGGTGAGCCAGACAGCCTCCTACAGAACATGCATTGCAACTGCAGCCTTTCCTTATAGTCACTGAGTTCTAATGAGGAAGTTGGGCCACATTTTAGCGAAGCACTGCTCGAGGTGCATTGACCCCAAGTCTTCCCCAGTGATCATTATTAAAATAATAATAAAACATCACCAGTTGTTGTTAAAAGCATTCTAGCCTTGCAGATGTTTTTATTTCTGGCTTCCTGCAATTCACGGGTCCACAGACGGGCCTTTCCACCTGATAAAGGGAATGGTATCGACCTAAAAGCTAGCGACCAAAATATGCTCGTCATTAAACGCGAGGGACTTGCAAGTTGTATAATGCTATGTTTACTTAAAAATGAATTAAACGTACATCTGAAATGCTTGCGTTTAAACCTGTTTCTCCAAAAGTGAACGTTACTTACGACGGAGCACAGGGAACAACTAGGTAAAGCTGTCATTCTGTGGTCAGCCGGGTGATTCCAGCTGGGACCCCTGTGTGCAGTGTGGCCACTGGTAACATGACAAGGCATAGCGTTTACCCTGCCCTTTGGGTGTATCACTCTCCCGCCTTCCCAGCCCCTCCCCTCAGAGATTGGCCGTAGATCTTTGAATGTCTGTGAGACATCTGGCAGTCACATTTCAGCTAAGCTCACAAAACTTCGCAAGCAGAGGGGCGCATCATTTAGAGCTACGTCACAGGCGGTTCCAGCACCTACTTGGATAATATCAACTTTTGCATATCCTGCGCCACACCCCAAAAACTGACAGACCAGGTATTTTCACTCGTGTCCAGTGCGACATGGCCGCTTTTTTCATGAATGTGTCTACGGGATGTGGGCACGCGCTGACTCCACAACTTGCCGTTTAAAAAGTTAATCATCAAGGCAGTGGGGGGCTCAGAGAAGCTGGTTGTCTTAGCAGGTTGCACACGTCTCAATATTGTCGTTTGAACAGCACAAAGCTGACACCGGTGTGGCTTCGCAGCACTATACTCCTGTCATTAACACAACAGGTGGGTGGCCATGGTGATAGTTTTAACAACTTGACTAGGTTCTGTTCTGGGGCATGGCTTATGTCTCAATTTGTAACTTTAAAACCTTGTCAATAAATGTCTCAATGTGTAATTTGAAATATTTAAATGTCATTTCTGTACCATTCTCGCTTTCTGTACTCTTGCGAAATGTCCCTTAGGTTGTGTGTGGATTTTAAATCCAACCCCGGAATTGTAGGCACTCCTGGGGGCGGGGCCAGTGGAAGGGGGAGTGGCACGAGTCCCAGTGCCTTAGTTTTCAATGACTGAGTTTCATATTGTGCGCAAGAGAACATGGGGCGTCTGCTTTGTTAATACTGCAAGTGAAAAACATGCAAACTGTAATACTTCCTAACAAGAAAATGAACCCACAAGAATTCGAGTGGGACAGTGTGGAGAATAAATGCCTCTCACAGATTATTTATTAAGAATGCAATAAGAGAAGGGAGTGTCACAGATACTTGTTGGAATGCTGGTCTCACATTTACAACTGAATGGAATGGGCATAGGAACTGGAATCTGCTGTGGTTAAAAATGCAGGCAGTACTGCTGTCTCAGAGAGGGTCGAAGGTTTGGGGCAGAAACAGGAAGGACCTCAACAGTCTAATCCCTCCATATCCCGAGGATTGTAAATCTAATTAGCACTCACCCTACACCTGCACTGTCAGTGAGACCCCCAGAACTGAGGGCGCACCTCACACTCTCCCTGCATATGAGTGCCACAGCTGTGCCACCAGGGTGGCCACGCTCCCCCCTACAGCCTCTTCTTGATAGATTCACAGAAAGACAGATTGTTCTTTACCTTTGGTTGAGAAACGTGTAAGCGAATTTATTTTTTATGGAAAATATAAGAAATAAACAAATGTGTATTTTTTTTTATCTTTAAAATGTAACTTGATGAGTTTTGAAACATTGAGTTTGCATTTCCATTCACCTTCTTGAATAAAGTATACAGAATATATTGTCTACTTTTATGCGTGTGGTGTCTAATTTGTGTTCATATACAGACATATTGAAAAAAAACCTTCTGAAGTGATCTTGAGATGAAGCTGAGAACTTGAACCAATCACCCATTGATACTGGTCAGCACATCAACTCACAGGAGCCATCATTTATGCACAATATTAAAAAAAGTGTTTATCAGTGGGTGGTTGCAAAAAGTAATTTTTTAAAGAAATCCAATCTGAACTTGTTATATATCAACACCATTGTCAACATTTATCTTACCTCTAACAAACACTAACAGAGCCACTAAGTCTCAGCTTTAAAACTTTTAATTGGCCACATGTGAGCGCACATATATGCCTGGCAATTTTGTATTGTCTTTTTTTTTGTGTTCAAAATATTTTATTGAGTATTGTAATAGACAAGAACAATACAGAAAAGAGCACCGGACTAAGTACCTTGAGGAATCTTTCAATCAAAAACAATAAATATGAATATAAGAGGTACAATATAGTGCGAAGAATAACAAATTAAAAGAAATGGGAAGAAACAAAAAATAATATTATTAACTGACACAATTTTCTTCTTAACAGAGCTACATATGAATTCCACATACGAGTTATAATTATGAGAGAAAAATAAAAATTATAGGTATGAAGTAATATAATCATCAATCGGTTGCCAAAATGCATGATAAGAAGGATTATTATGAACAATACCAGACAAAGATAAATTAGCACCTCTTCTAGTAAAAAGAATCCATGACCACCAAACATGGGACGATAATATGGACACATCTTTCCAACATGCAGTAATAGACTTTAAAGCAGCCGACAATAAGAAATTCAAAAGTTTACAGTTCAAATCAAATGTCTTATTTTTTTTAAAGAAAATTAACTCCAAGATGGCTACTGATGCACGCCTCGTAACGCATGTGTACTTGTGTGTCGTGACACATTTATAAATGCATAGTGCGACATGGCAGCCATGTTTAATTTACCGGCACACGTCTTTGCTAGAATGGTAAATTAGAAGTAAAAGTAAAAAAGTGTGCCTAGCTCAAACAAATGGAACTGAGCAACCCGGCTGCTATTTGAAGCTTCAAGCAATAAATACTGTGGTTACAACTTTCCTGGGGTCTCCAGAGACCTGAATGTGGTGGTGGAATGGTGACAGATTAACTGCCTGCTCTCAGGTGTCTCTGTAGGACGTATCAATCAGGACAAATGCAGGTCAACTACCTGCAGGTAACTCTTTGACACCATCACCCACCTGCCTTGCATCCTGTGGATCATTGAAGACTTGCATCATTCTCAGAGAGGATTTCATTTGGTACAGAGGGAAGCTCTTATACAACTGCTTACAGCATCGTACCTTTTCTCTGTTTCCTAATTGAGAGTTGGGAGCTTGGCACGTGACAGAGAGACAAGGCCAACAGCGAGCTGGGCTTGGGTGGATTGACATTCTGGGGCTTGTCAGATTCAATAATCATTGCACCTGATCAAATCCAACACAGAGGTGTTCAAAATTTAGTTTAGCGCCATAGTTATCATATATTCTGACTTTTTATGGAGTAACATGCATTTTTTTAGTGCTATCTGCAAAAAAACATGTTTCAGTAAATATTTGGCTTTTTTACCTGTTGCATTCCAGTAGGTATGAAAAGTCAAAATGTAATGAGGGTCATTGCACTTGATAGTTACCGGGTGCAATAAATATTGCACAACTTATAATGGTGATCTCGCAAAAAGAGGTATTTGTGCAGGGATCGCAATTTAAACATTTTACAATTTAGGGCCTGATTACGACTTTGGAGGTGCTGCACCAGCTTTTCGCCGGCACAGCACAGCCAAAGCTGTGCATGGTCTGCACGCCAGATTACGAGTTCAGCTCATGTCTGGTAGGCTTTTCTTTTGCCATTCCCACGGCAGTGCCCTGAAAACGGGTGCAGCAATGGGAACGGCAAAGCAGCTACAGCACAGCATGGACTATTAAGTCCATGCCGAGCTGGAACTTGGATGCATGCAAACAGGGGAGCACATGTTGTACCCCGCTGAATGCACACCCATAGCGGGGGGGCATGGGGGCCCTAGGGCCCCCTTTGTGTCCCCACCACCAGCTTTTTCATGGTGGGCTCACCTCCATGAAAAGGCTGGTGGTGGGGAAACTCGAAATATGCTCGGCGGACCGCGGCTGTCCCGCCTTGCATATTGTAAGTCCATGTCTGCTGTGCTACCGCCAGGGAACGGTGGTTCCCTGGCACAGCCGGAGCAGCGGTGGCAGTCCGAATAGCCGCCTCAGAATACAGCAGCCGCAGGACCACCACCGCGACTCCGGCAGTCAAAGAACGCTAAACTCGAAATTTGGCCATTAATATTTAATTCTGCTCCTCCAGGCTTCTTCGTGCAACCCTGCTTCCAAACAATCAAGAGAAGAAACAGGCATTGCCGAAAGGGTATATAAGCTCCTTTAGAAGAAGGCAATTGTTCACGTTCCTTGGAACCAGAGGTGGAAAAGAACATATTCAATCTTTTTTTTTTTTTGGGTGGGAAAATCAACAGGAGAATTTAGACCAGCGCTGGATCTAAAGTCAGTAAATTCCTTCATTTCATACTTGAGATTTAAATGTTAACTCTGCAGCTAATTCTTCCATTCATAAGCAGGGGAGATTTCTTGTCATCATTAGATCTTCTACATGTTTATCTCCATGTCCTGGTTCATCCAACCTCGCAAAGATTCATTCACTTCTGTGTCCTGAAGTAATAATTAGCAGTCCCAGGTGCATCCCTTTGACCTTGCTTACTCTCTGAGGGTTTTTACCAAGATGCTGGTTCCTTTGGTGGTGTTTATTCATTCTAAGGAAATCCATTTGTTTCTTTACCTGGAAGATTGGCTTATTTATTTTTTTACGGAGTTTTATATAGCGCAAACTTGACCCGAAGGTATCGGGTATCAGAGCGCTTTACACGAGCACCAGTTGCTTTTACATGAGGACATGTTAGGCACGGGTAGATTAAGTGATTTGCCCAGAATCACAGGATGTTGGCGTCCTTGCCGAGACTCGAACCCGGTTCCCCAGATTTGAGGTCGACCACCGTAGCTGTTAGGCCAACTCCTCTCTCCCATTGTTTGATAGTCTTCTCTTTCTAAGGCACAAGTTCATGCCAAAGAAGTGTGCAACATGATTTTTCAACACAGATTATTTTTAAACAAAGCCAACTCTCATCTAACACCTTCTCAAGAACTGCGGTTTATAGAAGCACATTTCAATACATTATTGGGAAGGTGTTTCTGCCGCTGCAAGGGTTCAGAAGCTGAAAGGGGAATTATCAAGTGTGAGAAAATGGCTGTTTGTTGCAGTACTCCCCACTTTTTGCCTTGCTTTTGATGCAACTTTGACTGTAGAGCACTGGGTCCCTGCTAACCAGGTTCCCAGTACCAGTGTTCTTTCCCTAAAACTATACCACAATTGGCACAACTTCAGCTACCCATGTAATTCCCCAGTAAGTGGTACCCCTGGTACCTAGGCATGGGTCCTGAAGAGGGTCCTCTGCGGCTGCTGCCCTGGTGGTGCCACCCCAGGGCCCCCTCACCAAGGCTATGTACTCTGTCATTGCAGGCTGCGTGTCTTGGTGTAGAAAAATCAGAAGAGTCGACATAGCACACAGCCCTGTCTCCCGTGCCACCCATACACTGCATAAGATATAGGTAAGTCACCCCTACTGAAGGCCTTTAGCCCTAAGGCAGGGTGCACTATACCCTATGTGTGGGCATATCAGCATGAGCAGATACTCCCCTACAATGTCCAGTCCATTCTGTGATGTTGTAAATGAGCAGGGAAGCCATAAAGAGTACATTGGCTGGATACTTGTCAACGCAAGTTTCCTAGCTCCATTATGGCTTTACTGATATCTAAGATGTTTGGTACCAAACATCTTGTCTTAATAAATCCTCACTGATGCCAGTGTTGGATTTATTAATTCACAGGAGACCCTTTTAAAGGGTCCCCTGAAACCTAACCATACACTAGTGGGATCTCCGGCTGGTTTTCACCAGGCTGCCACCACAGACATGTTTCTGACCTCATGGGGTGGTGGCTAGCGCTATCAGAGGACAGAAACAAAACCTGCTCTGGGAGGGGGTGTTTCACACCTCTTTCAGGACAGAATGGCCTTCCTGGACGGGAAGCTTCAAAGGCAATGCCGCCTTTGAAATCCCACCCAGGAACCTCCAGATAGTGGGGGAGGCCAAACCCCCTTTCCTGCTCCACGTTTGGCAGGAGGAAAGGCAGGAACATTAGTTAGATGAGGAGGAGGGTCTCCCCTCAGCCTGCAACACCCCTCGGGTGGGGCAGGTGAGGCGAACTCTCCTGAAATTCCACTGTATTGAGATGGTGAGAAAACCTCCAATCAGAGCTAAGGTAGTGCCTCTTCCCACATGAAGTGGTCACTAAAGGGTGCAGACACACTAAAGGTAAGTAGCCCATCGGCTACTACCTGTCTCCTCTTGTAACATCCCTAAATTCAGTATTTAGGTGGCTCCCGAGACCTGAACCTCAGATATCAGGACGTAAAGAAGACAAAGGACGAAGACGTGCTGCTGATCCAGGAACTGAGCCCTGCTGCTGAAGAAACCAGCGTTACAGCAAACAAATGATGGACGGAATGCTGACAATGCAAACATTCTCCCCCAGTCAAAAGATCTGGGTTAAATCCATCGTTCTTTTGCCCACTACGCCACCCCAGTTTGGACCCAGCCATATGCAAATCAGTCTTGACCCTGTGCCCTATGGGAACAGTCCAGACCGAACTGCCAGGCCAGGTCCTCCCTGGACCTGAAACAAGCATCCTGGGACCGGTTTCAGGGTATGTCACCCTTCTTCAGCCAGGCTAGCTTGAATCCAGTGGCACAGTGAGCAAGGGACCCACGTCTTGGCATACCCATCCCACTTAGGGCGAAAAGTGTTACAGCAAACAAATGATGGACGGAATGCTGACAATGCAAACATTCTCCCCCAGTCAAAAGATCTGGGTTAAATCCATCGTTCTTTTGCCCACTACGCCACCCCAGTTTGGACCCAGCCATATGCAAATCAGTCTTGACCCTGTGCCCTCTGGCTGATGACGGCTGTAAGCCAGAAACCGGTCCCAGGATGCTTGTTTCCGGTCCAGGGAAGACATGGCTTGGCAGTTCGGGTTGGACTGTTCCCATGAGGCACAGGGTCAGACTGATTTGCATATGGCCATGTCTGAACTGGGGTGGCGGAGTGAGCTAAAGAATGATGATGGATTAAACCCAGATCAGTTGACTGGGGGTGAGTGCTTGCAATGTTCAACACTCCGTCCATCATCCCCTTTGGTTTTGCTGAAGAAACCAGCACCAAACCCTGCCAACAGCAAAAGGACTCGACAACTGTGGTCTGCCGTACCCACCTAAAACCTGTGCAGCCTCTACGAACCACGGAGCCCTGCCCGCCTTCATTAATTGCCTGGGACCTCCCTTTGGACTAGTGGTACTAGTCACCGGCAGGCCGCCGGTAAAGACCACCACAAGGTTAATACCGGCACGGACCGTGTTGACGTGATTCACCTCGTCAACCAAAAGTTGCAGAAGCCAAGGCTTGTTTGTCACCAATCAGGTAACTGATCCCTGCAATGCATCCACCAGCCAGAGGGATCGTCACAGTACCTGCAACCAACGCTGGAAACAACCCCGCCCCTGTGAGCCTGTACCCACTTTCTGGTGTCGTTGACTGTGAAAGCAGCAACTTGGGCATGACCACCCCAACCGCGACGGTCTGCCCTCACTCCACCTGTAGCCGAACGCCGCTGGTGAAGAGCAAATTCTACATCCCAAGACCTCCGGCCCTTCCGACGCAGGTAACTCAGAACTGCCTGTTGTGCCCGAGCCCTGGGACTTCCAAAACTCGGACTCCCCTGGAGTAAAACTTCCCCTGAACTCTGGGTGACCGTTGTCCCCCAAAACTCTGTAGCAGAGTGTTGCTTCCATCGATCGCGATGGTAAATGTGTCAGAGGTACTCTTCTATCTAACCCTACGCTTTTCTTCCCCTTGACCGCGACGGTCACTGCCCGATGGTAGTGACCGCTGTTGCTTAAAACCTGTAAGCATTTGTGTCTTGAACTGCATTTGGTTAAAAATCAACATATAAAGCATTTATTAACTGTTGAACGAAGTTCTTGGTTTTTAAAAATATATATAAAGATATGACTTTATCTTTTTTACAAATTGGTCTCAGATTTATTCTTGAGTGTGTGTCTCATTTATTGCCTCTGTGTGTGACAACAAATGCTTACAACTATGCTCTGATGAGCCTAACTACTCACCCACACTACCACAAAAAGAGCATTCGAAATATCTGCTTTTACCTCTGCACACCTATTGGGGATCCACTGGACTCTCTACACAGTGTATTTCATTTAAGTACAATATATAGAGAGCCAGCTTCCTACATCAAGCCTGCTGCCGAGGGAAGCCCCATCATCCAGAGACTGGCTGAGAGTTCAAGGCCTCATGTCCTCAAAAGTGATGATTCTTCCTTGGGTCAGATTACACCTATACCCAGTGTCAATCATTGATTGAGACATTGAAATTCAGAGAGCCATGACTACACGCAGCAAATTCCGTAGAGTTAGAGATTCATCAGTCACTGAAATTATGGTTAAAGGAAGAGGTTCTCTTGAGGGGGCACAATTCCATTTCCTTCCACCCAAAGTAGTAACTTCAGACACAAGCAGGTCTGGTTGTGGTGCAGTTTAAGTCCAGAACGCAGTAAAGGAGCAATGGTCAGCTCAGGAGGATGGCACCTCATCTAATTGGAGGAAGTTGAAAGTTGTTCAGTTAGCCCTTCTCCATTTTGCCCCACAGATTTCGAATCAGGAGGTACTGATAAGAACAGACAACAGGGTGGTTATAAGTATTTCTACCATAGTGGGGTCTGTCACGTCCAATCTCTCAGTGTGCTGTCACAGGAAGAATGTCACTGAAAAAAGGCCATGCACTGTCTCAGAGAACAGTTTATCTACCAGGAAAAGAAAATGGTGCCGCTGATCATGTAAGCAGGGTATTTCCTTCGATGCCTGCCTGATCATTGACAAATGTGGTACTCCAGCAGTTAAAGAGGAGGTTTGGCTGGCCAGAGATAGAGAAGAATGCTCTGCTTCCCATGGTCTGCATAAGTACCTTGCCAGAGATCATGGGCCATGGATACTCTGTCTTTCAAGTGGCACAGATCCTTTCTAAATGCCTTCTTTCTAATTTCTCTGATACCAAGGGTTTTATATAAGATCAGAATGGACAGGGCGATGGCTGCCTTAGTGGTTTCATCCTCAAAGCGTTGTTCTTGGTTCCCATTACTTCTTCAACTGGCTGTTCAGCCTCAGTGGGCGATTCCACCGGATCCTTGTCCATTGAAGAGCTCTCTGTTGCCTCTGACAGTTCTTTCCTCCACAGCAAGGGGCACCGATATTGAGATGCCAAACCTAGAATCAAAGAGTTGTTCTCCAGAAGTAGGATTGTTGATACAGCAATCCAGTCGTCCATAAACTTTGAAATCTTACTCTCGCCACTGGCAATCATTTAATAGATGGTGTAAAAAAAGAGGTTCTTCTGAGAGGGCGGTGAAACCAGTCAAAATCGTTGATTTCCTTAGTGATGGTTTTCAGTTGTGTCCGGCTCAACATTATGGGCACAATTGGCTGCTGTAAGAGCGTTTAAAAACCCTGAGTCAGAAGCTACAGCTCCATTAGTCTCTAGGTTATGGAGGAGTTTTTCTTTCTTAAAAAAACTGTCATTCACCTTCCTTTGCCATCTTGGGATCTGCCTCTGGTTTTGCAGGCTTTGCAGGGTTTTCCGTTTGAACCCTTGAACACAGTAGAAATACAATTTCTTACTTATAATATGTACATTCTGTCTATCCTATATAAATAGGCTTTCCTGTTTTCAGTTATTATTTTTGGTAAATTTTGGTGGTTTTTCTCCAGTGTTTTCCAGCGATTTCAATACCTTAAAAAACAGTTGTTATCAGTGGTTATACATTTTCATACCATTAAAAACAACAGATACAGTGTTTTTCCGGTGTTTATGGAACATTTTGCTTTTAATATTGCTTGCTTTCTGCACTGATAGTGCATGGTATATAGACAGTGTTCATACAGTGTATATGAGGTCGACATTTATATTTACAAATCAATCTTATTGTAGTACAACATACAATACTTCTTCAGTGAGTCTTTGATCATGCGTGCTCGCACTTTCCTTACCTTGTAAACTTTTATCTGTGAAAAGGCCCTCTCATCATTGGCACTTGAGATGGGCAACGCCAAAACAGCCAGTACACATTTTGCTAACTCTAGGCATTGACATAGCTTCCCATGTCAGAGCTGGTGCACCTGAAGATTGCGATTCTCTGGGACAGGTTCTGCAACATATGCATTTGAACTGGGCACATATGCCCTCAGAGTTATTGAAGCGGTAAAAAATGAAGCAGTACTTTTCAAAGTCTGGAGAAGTTTCCCCTTTATGGAAGGGATCTAGAACTTGTGCAGAGTACCACAATGAGGCTTCATTGACTTCAAATGCCATGGTTGGGGAAGGGACATTTCTATGCATCATTGCAAACCATTTCTCATGCATTGTAAAATAAAAGTTCCTGACTGCTCCTCAACATTTCTCTGCTTACCAAGTGGCAAGCACTCTAACATGGAACATGTTGCAGTGCCAAAGTCACTAATAGTGTCGCCCAGCCTACTCTCAAGGAGATGTTTCACATCTACACCAATAACGCTGAACACTTGGTAGACAAGGGTGTTTTCAGACTCTAGTTTTTAGGTCGAGCCTCGAGTAGCGCGCAAGCGCTGCTAGGCGAAGACTTTATGTAAGGGGGTTTCCAAAGCTAACCAAACGCTCGTGCGTCGTGGCCTTTTTCGGGCGGTTACCCGCGCGGCAGACATGTGTTTCCAATTATCGTGCCCAGACGCGGGCGCGATAATTGGAAACACATGCCTGGAAAAGGCCATGACGCACGAGCGTCTGGTCAGCTGAGCAGGCTGCCGCGCTCGCTCGCCCCCGCTCCTCCATTGTTGTCCTTGTTAATCACACAGCTGCAGTTTTGGTCAGCCGTAAGCGCTGGTGGTTGCTTTACTGGGACTCGCGGAAGCGGTTTATTGTGGCTCCCGTGCAGACGTGCCACTGTTGCTGTGTTAATCACCGCCACTATAAACACGACGGGCATTAATGAGCGTTAAAGCCCCCGGGGCTCCCGTGTCGCGGCTGTTTGGACAGCGCGCGAGAGGAGCTCTGTAATCTGCAGCTCTGCGTGCTCAGAGTCGGCTTCAAGGGCCCTCTGGGGGCTGATCGGAGATAAGGGCAGAGCTCCACTTCAGCACATGCTGGTGCCATTAAAAGCCCATTTGCTGTCCCCGAGGATGAAAGTGACCCCCGGTGAGCCGCTCGCTCCGGTGAAAGGAAATGTGACATTTTCGACACCTCACGCCACACCTCCCAGATAACATCCTCTGCTGGGTGTTTTACCCTGTTTTCCCACCGCAGCTGGGAGCCCCCCTTACTTGAGTGGGTTTTGAGGGAATGGGGGGTGCTCAGGGGGGGAGGCTGGTTCTTTACGTTCCCGTAAGCTGATCAACCAGACCCCCACCCCTTCCTCACCCACATTTTGTTTTTGATATTTTAAATGGCTCGCCGTCCGCCTGGATAAAATGCAGAGCAGCGAGTAATTCCTGCAGCGGCACAGAAGAGAATGCCAAACTGGCAGCGTATTCCTTAAAGCCGGCCTGTTTTTTCGAGCCTACAGGCGGTGTTTATTGTTTTAACACTGAACATCCGAGGTAAGTGTTTGTTGTGTGAGGCGACAGGGGCAGAGAGAGCCGGCGGCCAGGTGTATGGAAGGGGGCGGAGGAGGAGGGGGTGGGGGGTGGCTATAGGATAGAGCTCTGTAATTGGCGATATTCACTGCCTAGTGCAAATATACACTCCTGTCCCAATATCACTGTGCGGCAGAGGATTGTCGAACCTAGACCCACTATCATAGCCAGGGCCTCTGGAATTATGCGACAGGGGAGCATTACATTTTGTGGCAGGTTGACTAAATTATGCGCCAAGAAAAGGCAAATTATCCGTCATAATGCAGCACATTTTTCAAAAAAAGTTTTACTTCATTATTTTCATTTGTTTCACCCATGGTAATAATCTGGGCAAAGATTTCAGATGATGGGGAAAATGTGACAAATCCATAATTATGTGAAAAACGCAGAAGCCACAGTATCACATTATTCCAGTGGCCTTGGTCATAGCTGAGACTGCCTGTGCTTCCTATCGACCAGGATGATGGTTACTCGGTATGAGATGGAACGTTAGCATGCTTGACCCCCCTCCCCCACTCCATCATGTGACATGGCTGAGCAGAGTGGGGTGGAGTGGAGTGAGGCAGATTGGGTGACATGGCTGAGCAGTCAAGGTCTACCTCAGGCACAGTGCCCCAGGAAACAAGCACTGGTAAAGCCGATAAGTCTTGTCTGTAAGAGGTATTGGCTCTGCCAATGCTTTATTAGCCTTGATGTATAGCAGCATGGCAAAATAAATAAATAAATAAATAATATGCCATGATGTAGCTGCCACATCATTCTGTAAGCACGTGCATGTGTTAAAAAAGCATTCAGCATCTGCAAAGACTACATTTGTTTTACTTACTAATCCGATATTGATTGGTAAACAAAAAAAAGTAAGCGAAAGCGTTCTTCTAAAATTTATTGTGAAAGTGCTTTTAAAAAAAATAATAATAAATGAATGGGTGGTGTGTGGAAGCAGGAGCGAGTTGGAAGTAGATTGGGGTGAAGCAACATTGTGGGTGCGGGAGAAACAACACAGGGAAGAGTACATGGGTGAAATCGAGCAAGAGGGGTGAGAAGCTCTTGGATGAGTGAGAGCAACATGGAGGGTACAGAAAAGTATATGGGAGAGAAAGGTGGAAAACACATGGACTATCATCGAATGCTTAAACAAAATAAAACAAGCATTGGCAAATCCGATAGGTTTCGACTATGCAAGAGCTATTGGTTTTGGCAATGTGTTTTAGTCATATTGCACACCAGTGTGGCTGCTGTTCAGCAAGGCTAAAAGTAAGGTGGGGTAGATTGGAGTGGAGTGGGGTAGATTGGGTTATATTGGAGAGGAATGCGTTGGAGTGGGATAGATCAGGGTAGTTTAGAGTTGAATGGGGTAGATTGGAGTTGAGTGGGGTAGATTGGAATGGGGGACTGGGGTAGATTGGAGTGGGGTAAAATGGAGTAGGTTGGGTGTAAAGGGGTAGATCGGAGTGGAATGGGGTAGATTGGGGTGAAGTGAAGTGGGGTAGAGTGGAATGGCGTGCAGTAAATTGAGGTAGATTGGAGTGGAGTGGGATAGATTGCAGTGGAGTGGGGTACATTGGAGTAGATTGGGGTGGAGTGGCATGGATTGGGGTGGAGTAGGGTAGATTGAAGTGGAGTTGGGTACATTGGGGTTGACTGGAGTGGAGTGGAGTGTAGGGGATTAGATTGGGGTGGAGTGGGGTAGATTGGAGTGAAGTGGGGAAGATTGGAGTGGAGTGGGGTAGATTGGAGTGGAGTAGAGTGGGGTATATTGGGTTAGATTGGAGTGGGCAGATTGGAGTGGATTGCGGTGGAGTGGCGTGGTGGAGTAGAGTGGGGTGGAGTAGGGGAGCTCCCTGGGCTAGGGATAGCCGTTCGACGTAAATCCCCACAGTAGAAAAGCTCCAGCATTGAGCCACCACCCTCTGGAACTGAAAGGCAACAATCCTGTGATCCTGCACAGCTGAGAACAGCTGCAAACAGAGTCAAGAGCAACGTCCAGGGTGACGCAGCAGCACAGTGAAGATCATAACGGAAGACAGGACAAAGGAAAGAGCACAGCACAGCGAAGAAAGTGATGGAGAAGCCCGGGAGCTTCTACCCTCTGGGCGCCTGATATCAGCAACCCTGCAACCCCAGCACAGCCCGTTGGCTCTTGGAGGAACGGCAGCCTGAGCTGTGATCATCGACTGGCTGCAGGGGCTCAATGATGCTCCCTCACCTCCTCCTCTGCGCATCTGCAGCTTGCTGGAGGGGACGGAGAGAGTGAGGTGGGCATGTTGTTTCCGCTGCCACCACTCTCTGCTACCAGCCTTCCTCGGCCCTTAGTGCTAGACCGGCCCCTGGTGCTGTAAACCACCCATGATGACCTAGTGGGAGTGGGACAGTGAGAGAGCAAATGGGGAGGATATCTAGCCCCTCCAAACGACCAGATCAGCAAAACAATGAAAAAAAATGGAGCGAAAAGCTGAAAAGGGAAGGGGCAAGAGGCGCAGTAAGAAAGCGAAAATTGAGGCAGATCAAGAGGTAGGCCCAATGCTGCCACCTGCATGCTCGACCAACCCTGGTCCACCCAAGGGACTGCCATGTGTTCTTAATTGGACTGCCTGTGTGCTGGGTCCGGATGGCACGATTGCCCCCCCCCCCCGGTGTCACCCGAGTGTTGTGGGTCTGAGGGGGGCTTCCCCGATGTCTGTTGAGCAATGGATTGCCCCCCCATCACCTCCCTCAAGCGCTGGCATTGCAGAAACAGGGAAGGTGAGAAGGACCCTGTGACCACCCCCACGACCTGTACCACCCGACCAGTCACCCACCAGACCGCAGCCGACTCAGTCACTGGTATGCGGTTCAATATCTGCATAGGTGCCTGTGTATCCTCTGCAAAGTCCTATATCTATGTATTAATAAAATCATACCATAATACAATCACTCCATCCGATCCAGTTGAGCCAACTCTTCTCCCACCAACAACTCCCCATTCCTATTAAGGAAAATTTCTCACCAGTTTCTGATGTCGCTCATTCACTATATCCTGTTAGTTCAGTGGTCAATTCTTTAAATCTCTATAATCTCAGTGCAATGTATCCACATCATATTAAACCTAAAATGTATAAGAAGCATTGTAATCTCCTCACGTATAAAGCATTAACCGCCCGCCATCAGAACCACCCGTTTAAGTCCCAAACCTACCTGTAAGCGAGTACGCTTCACAGTCCAGCGTCTCTCTCCGCCATGGTTGAGTGTTCGCTTCACATTGAGCGGCTGGGACGGAATTAGAACCGGCTTGGAAGTATGAGAAGTACCAACATAATGGGATCTTATTCTCAATATTCTGCATGCTTATGAATGATGGGTAAAACACTCAAATTTTGACGTGTATCTTTCAACTACAGGTTGGATTTGAGAATTGACACTTGAAATTAAACAGGTATGTGTTTGATATTTAAGAGGGCTCAGTGTGGCACTAGTTTGGTTTGATTTTTGTGCACATTTTTGCAGGATCGGATAGATGGACTGCATTTAAATTATTTTCAGAATTGCACCACGTCCCTGATACTAAGATCAGTTACTCACATTGGATAAGATTATCATGCATATACATCTAGAGGATTGTTAGTGAGGGGAAGCATAAGACATGATGCTAATGAGAAGATGGATAATGTTTTTTAGGTCTCGCCTACGCAGCGCGCATGCGCTGCATAGGAGACCTTTAGCCGTCGCTCAGCTCTTTTTCCAAGCACATACTCGTGCTTGTGGCGGCATACACCTTGCGGGAGCGCGCAGGGGCGCGCCACAAGCACGAGTATGTGCTTCGAAAAAGAGCAGACTGCTCTCCCCAGCGCGCGCGCACCACTCGCGGGTGCTCCCCTCCGCCTCTCTCTCCCGCTGCAGCCTGCACGCCACTCAGCCGGCTCTCAGTTGAACATCTCTTTAAGGTCACGTGCTTTAAGAACCAAGACAGCAACAATCACGTTGGATGTTTTAAGGTACAGATGCTGCGATTGTCTGTATATCAACGATCAAGTACACCTTATTTATATTCGCAAGTTCTCTTGTTTTTCTTTATTGAAGAACCATTCGGCTACTTGAGCGCGTTTCTTTTGAAGAGAAGTATTTCGTTTTCAAATGCTTCGGTCTGAATTGCAATGAAAGTTTAGACTATTCTGGTTTTCACCGTAACCCTTGGCTGTTTAAAATATTTAGCTAGAAACGCTTTATAGGTAACACCATTGCCGTGCTGTCCATTGGTTTAGATGTCCAGTCGTGACGTAGAGGTTAGTTAACAGGTGGCGTGAAAGTGTTAAACAAGCCCTTGAAACGAGCCTTCGCATAGCTGGCCCTCTTGCTTCTCAGACAACCCTTCCTGGCATCACTCCCTCTATTACTGCCACGCACCTCTTACATAGCCCTGTTCTGCGTGCGAACTGCACAGCCCTCTCAGGTGGCTCGGACGAGTTCTTTAGACACAGCACTTCCTTCTACAGTCAGCTGGTCCATGCCCAGCCAGCACACCACGCGCCACACATGCCAACTTCCGGGGGCATACAGCAGCACGGCCCATGCCTACCCTTACATGGCCCCCGGTGACCACGAGAAACGGCCCTACAAGCTTCTGAGCAGGCATCCGAAGGATGATGGTTCCGGCCTGAAAGTGAAAGTTTGCATCATATGCGGAGTGATTTGAGGCCCGGAAACACAAAGACCCTCATCGCCAGTTCCACGTACCTCGGTTTCCTTCCACGGGTCTGTAACCGTACTTTGGGGCGGGAATCTTTAATGAGGTGCAGCCATTCTACGCTGCATAGGGTCTTCAGGAGCCCGGCTCGTGCTGTCAGCCTGCCCCTCATGTTCTCTTGCCTCATTGGCTGGGTGCCTGCGTCAGGCGCAGTGTGATGCTGCTCTGTACTGCCCTTCCATATCAACAGACCCCTGACGTACTGCTCGTTGGTTAACTGGGCTCTGGGCTCCTTTCATTGTGCTCGCCCGACACTCGTCCTTGGAGACAGCTGGTGCAGCCTGTGCCAGGTACAAGGCACTTCGGCCTTGCGTTGCAATTTATGTGAAGCATATTACATGCCATGCAATCAGAAAGCCTTATGTGCGTAATATGTTCGCCACCGCTACAGTGGAGCCCCCGTGTCCCTATGTGACAGACAAAATATTATGTGCACTGGTCCTGCAAATTTATTTGTGTGGTGTTTATTGGAAACTCTAGGCTGCAGCGTGCTCACCAACGGCAATTGTTGGCAGGGAAATGCACAACCAGACGTCTTTAAGCAGCCACTCGCGCTCATTTGCCTATCAGAAGGGCACTCCCAACCAGTTGCCCCGAATAAGCCACTTCAACCTCCCACAACACCAGCCACGCACAACCATACCAGCCACTTAAAGTTGCTCACATCCAGACGTCCACAGTCGCCACGCAGAATCATCTATCCAAAATAGGCACACACGACCTGCAGAATCTGAATGTATGCTCCCCACAATCCCCCCAGGTCCCCTGTGTGCAGAGAAATGCTTTTTGTGTACGTTTCAAGAAAGCGATTGGCCTTGCCTGCAGGTGCTTCCTCACCTCACTCTGCCGTGCCTCGCGAGGGAGATCTTTTACTTTACTCTCTTTTTCCTTCCTGATGACCTTTGCTTCTCGGCTGACCTGGGGGTCATTGGTGTGCGTTACTGCGACA
The DNA here is from genome assembly GCA_963921515.1 of Calotriton arnoldi. Classification (NCBI taxonomy): domain Eukaryota; kingdom Metazoa; phylum Chordata; class Amphibia; order Caudata; family Salamandridae; genus Calotriton; species Calotriton arnoldi. Next base: position 396,434 of record CAWUFW010004448.1, on the reverse strand, counting down.
CATGTCTGACCTCACTTAGCAAGTTTGACCTCCGACCCGCCAGCTCGGTAGGTACATGTGCCTTGCTGTACTGAGCGGTTTCTGAAAATGCTTGTGTGTAGATTTGTCATTTACGTCATTAAAAACAAGCATTGGCATAGCCAATAGGTCTCGCCTTTGGGACCTTATAAGTGTTTAGCCATGCAACAGTTGATGTTGTTGCACCAAGGATATTGTGCTGCATAGCTAAATACTTATAAGGTCCCAAAGGCAAGACCTATTGGCTATGCCAATGCTTGTTTATTATGTCCACTACAGCAGTCATGTTTTTCTATAAAAATCAAAGAATGCAGCAGAGTGTACTTTTTTTCACACCACAATCAATATGCGACCGAAGATCTTCACATTTTTTGCCTTTGGCATCATCACTAAGCAAAAAATCTGTAAACGGCCGCCACACGGATAATATAGCATTCACGGCCTCTAGGACTGAGAACCACCGGCTAACTGACACAGATGGGATGGCTCTTTCTTTGATGCCACACACAGCACAAAATGAGAAATATTTGCATTTTAGTTCCCAGGCATAATGAAACAGTGCACCAGAATGGATTACAAAGTCAATAGAATTCTTCATTAACTCTGAAGATTGTAGAGATGCTTTCAGCATACCATCTAGCAAGTGGCAAGGATCTTTTACATGGAAGCACTTCAGCTCAGGTATCAATTTTGACAGGCCATCACACAACCGTTTCATATACATAGCTGAATCACTGCAAATACAAACAATATCACTTCAATCTTTGTTGATCTTGGTAAGAACTTTTAGCAGCAGCATTCCAAGTGACACTGCGTTCCATATCTTCCAAAAGTCTGGTGTCATGTTTTCTGCACTATCCCAAATGCTTGGTGGCAGCACTCTTTTCACATTTACTTGTCACTACACCTTGCATTGAATGTTTAAAGCCTTGGGTGTTTGGCAATTCATCTACTATCAATACTGACTCGCTAGAAAAGGGGGCTGATGTATCAAGGGGTTTCACCCATTCTTTGTTTGTGGATAAATGTGATGGGACATATTGGGAAATATTCTTATGAAACCAGTGATTTTGCCCATCAGTAAAAGAATCAAACATAGCCAAAATATCAAATATGATTTTGATTTTTCCTGACTCTCTACAGTTTATAAAATCATTAAATAAGGCCTAGAACATGCTTCTAAACCCTGCATCTTCAGACCGAAGACCACAAAGCTGAAAAAAGCAAAAGGAAGAAGAAACAATATTTTATTGACATCCCTAATCAAAAATCCTCAAGCAGAATAATGTTAGCCCAGCCTTTCATGTTTCAAACCTGCATAACAAAGTTACATTGTATTTGCCCCTTCAGGAAGATATTAAAATGACTCTTTCACTCTCCTTTTCCTTTCTTTGAATGGCATTTAGCTTGTGGTTGTGCAGATGTTTGTCAGTGTTTATATGTTTACATTGGTGAGGGTTATTTCCCTTTCGGTGGGGTTTTATCAGTTATTATAGGTTTAAACCTAAAACAGGATAGCCTATATAGAAAAGATTGAAGCGTCTCAGGTTTTGGTTGGTTTCATGTTGAAGCCAATCTCATGCCTGGACATCACCTCATGGAAAAAGGACTGGCGGTGAAGGTGGCTGAGGATGCAATGCCTGGGTTTTGAACTTGGTGACTATTCTGGTAACAGGAGCCTTCGCTCATGGAGTAAGGACTGGGAATTTAGGACTCTTAGTAATGAAGATTACTGGTGAGTAAACTGCATCTGCATTCTCAGGCATACACTTTTTCTTTTATCTCTGACATCAGACAGAAACACCAGTGCACAAGTGTAGCTTGTGTAAGATCTTTCTAAATCAGTCACTTGAGTAATCTAACCTCAGTAATAGTATATACTTGGAAAGGAAATAGGTTTTCAGGTAAAGTGATATGCCTGGAAAAAGGCATCTTTCAAAAGAGACATACACTTGCACAAGCACCTCTCCATCACCTCTAATAGTCTAAGATGCAAACCTATGAAAATGAATTCAGATTTACAAAGAAAAGCTTCCTGAAATCTGGAGAGACGAATTTGTTCAAATTTGTTGTTTCATCTGAAGCACGTAGTTTTCTGGAACTACTGTTATTTTTAATGGTAATAAGCCCTTATCTTAGGTTTCAATAATTATTTTGCTTTCTCTCGTCCTTGCCTACATTTAAGGAACATTCCCTTTAGACACTGCACTGAAATATAATAGTCAGTGGAGTTGAATACGTGGTAGCACATTTGAAACAATTGCAGGTCTTCTGTGTATAAGCAAGCCACGAGATAGGTGCTGCATATTTGTTTCTGAGAATGTCTTTTACTGTCAAGGCCACATAATTTGCTTCACGTTTTATCCAAATAGTTAGTTGTAGGTACAAGGGAGGAAGCAGCAAAAAAACACCTCCAGCTGTGGAAGAGCCACCTCCTCATGCATAATGAATGATGTAGACAAGGGTAGGCCTTGCCAAAACCTTCTTTCTTCCACCTGAAGGGTGAGAAAGTTATGCCGCCCTGCATGCCTGTGGCATAATCAAATTGCTTTGTATACCTTAAGTGCAGAAGGCATTGCTTTATTGCTACGCTTAACAACATACTAAAATGCCCTCCTTGCGATTGAGCAAAGTACAAGAGTTAGAGTGAACATCACTTCATATCAGCAACAACAAATCACTCCCAAACAAGAATGTTCATTCACACTATTGTATGCACTGTTATTGACCCCCATAATCTTTGCTTTAAGCTCACAAGAAGTAACCCATGACCTCTGATTTTTTTAAATGATTTGAAAAATCCAGGGAGTCCATATATGATACATAATCATTATTCATAGTTTTGAAGCCATTTGCCATCCTACAGTATGTCATCACCCACATGGAGGAAGATGGGAATAAACCTTGATCTCCTGCTGAGTAAGTTCCTACCCACATCTTTCACCGTGTGTCAAGCCCAGTGATACACAGAGCGAATTAGAGCTGGCCATAACAAAGCCTTTCTTAACCCTCGCTCTGAAAGAAAACGAATCAGTGCACTACCCATGCAACCAAGGAGGACAGAGGTTGGAAGATGATTAGGCAACCTTTCACAGTGTTAACATGTTAGGGTCCAAATCCCTATCATTAAGACAAGCCCATTCTTTTACGCCAATAACACGACCAAAGGCTTAGTGTGAATGATTCATGAATCCTAAATGAATGCTGCCTTTTAAGATTTTAGTATTTTCACAAGTAGATATTAACTAAGCCATATTACATATATGCGGAGAGGCTATAGCCTTTTATCCAGTCCAGGATCCGATCAGTTAATACCCATCTGATTACATTGATGAAATAATCTATTAAAGAGGCAGATCAATAGTAGACAGAGTCAGAGTTGTAGCCCTTTGTAAATATCTGAATGATGATCCTTGTAGACCATTAACTGTAAAAGACACAACATTGAAAGTTTCCATTAAGCACTTTACTCAAGAGTGGTGACCAAAGATCTAGGTTAAATCCATAAATGTCCCTGGGAACACTGTCCCAACCCAGACCCTTCCTATGAACACAATTTTATTTCTATCATTACTCTTGAAGGCTAAATATTAGGCATGTAAGCTTGGTCTAATATACTACAGGACTACTGAAGTCAGATGGTATGGTGTACAGCCTTTAAAAGTGCAAAACCCACAGAACGACAGGTACATTGACTTCTAAAGCTTTAGGATCTGGGAAAACTTTATTAAATTAGTCACCAGTTGTTTAGCCATATCATTATGGGAACAAACTTATACTATTACTTCTGATACAGTCTACTAACATTTCTGTATTTTTCTTCCTTAAGTACCTTTTTATATTGCTAGTGTTTAATGGCTATTTCCCCAGGTATGCTTATGGTAAATGATAAGGCTTTATGGAGGTTGTGTTTGGCATCCTAACATTGCATTTCAGACCAAAGGTGTTTCATGAGTTGGAAGCTCTAGGTGTGGGGGGTTGCTTGGGGTGGTAATAGATGCATCAAAAGCCATCTTTAATGATCAATCCATCGGTTAGTTCACTTGACAAACTCGAAAGACTTTCAACAAGGCCTGGGTGAAATTTAAATTACGCTGACATAATTCATGTAATTTTGGGAATTTCCCATTACAGTTGTTACACAAAATTACTGTAATTCCCGAAATGATGCCCTAACACCACATTGTGTAATTACACATGATTCACAGTAAAATTGATTGCAAATGGGGCCATTGCTGCAAATGCACAGAAACAACAGAACTTGAGCAGCTGTTGTTTGAGGTGCTTTTGTGTAAGTGCGTCCTCACAGCAAAAATTGACTTAGGATTCATTCTGGGCTATAATATTGTGTGAATTGACAGGTTTGCATTTCACGTATTTTGCATAATTTTGACATAAGTTTGTGTAATTACGCAAAAGCAAATTTCGTGAATTTCGCACACACCCTACTTCGAATAAACTGGTGATGACTGTGTTCAATATGATAATGGAATTGGTATCCTCCCACTTATCATCTACAGTTTATAATTACACCCTCACAAGGTGGTCTAAATATAGAGTCACTTTAATTACATCGAATGCCCCTAAAATCCTTAATTTTTGTAAGGTGCTAAGTGAGAACAAAACATAATTGAGCACTGTTTTCCAGGGGAGGGAAATTCCAGGGAGGAGTCAGAGGGGCCAAGGAGAAGCGGAGTCTCTACTCCACCTGGTCAGTAAATAGCTAGGAGTTTCCTTCCCTTTAATAATATTGTGATTGTAAATCAGACCTTTAAAATCAGGGCCACAATTCACATATTTGTTAGATGATGTGTTCCTCATGGGACTATTTAGGTGGAAAGTTACAAAAAGCTTAGCTGTTGAATTCTTTCAGTGATTATGCTCTGCAATTTTTGACCCATTGAAATGCATGGTAGCAAATGCCTGGTTTTGAGGGTTACAAAAATGTGTATATAGAAATGCTGATAACACATTATAGTCACGGTATAAATCTTTTTCTTGAAGTGTCATGCTAATTTTCTGAATTGTGGTGACTTCTACGGTGATTTCACCATGTGAAAAATTGATGACCCTCTGCAGGGATTATGTGAACCATGTTCCAGAGAAAATGGTTTTCTCTCATGATTTTGTAATGGAAATTCTAGTAAGTCCTCCAGAAGCTAAGATGAGGATACATTTCGTATAAATGTATGCTTCTTTTCCTCACCCATGTGAGAAAAAAAGTCAGATATGCTGAGTAAAACATGTATTTCCAACAGAAGCAGAAGTCTATCAATTGATTTCCCCTTATTTTTTGTTTTTAAATTTGATCACAGAGTTTCAATGAATAACTAGAGTGCTAACAAACCTTATATGTTGGACCTGGCCCCTTCTGCAGGGTCACCCTCAAACATTTTGCCTTTCTCCTCTCCCTTTTGCTGAATTCATTTTTGTTGTCCTTAGGACTCTGGGCACTTTACCACTGCCAACCAGTGCTAAAGTGTATGTGCTCTGTATGTAAAATATGGTAGCATTGGTTTATCAACAATTGGCATATTTAATTTACTTCTAAGTCCCTGGTAACGTGGCACTACATGTGCCCAGGGTCTGCAAATTAAATGCTACTCATGGCCCTGCAGCACAGATCGTGGCACCCACTTAAGTAGCTCTTTAAACATGTCTCAGGCTTGATATTGCAAGGCCTATGTGTGCAGTTTTAAACTACCATGTCGACCTGGCAAGTTAACCCTCTTGTCAGGCCCAAACCATCCTTTTTAAAGCATATAAGTCACCCCTAAGGTAGACTCTGGATAGCCCCAAGGGCAGGGTGCAGTGTATTTTAAAAAGGAACGTGTACTTTTAAGTTTTACATGCCCAAGTAGTGAAATACTCTTAAATTCGTTTTTTACTACTGTAAGGCCTATCTCTTCCAAAGGTTAGCATTGGGATTACCTTATTACAGTTTATAAGTGTAATTTCCAATTGGGAAGAGATGGGACCCCCAAGTTTGATTTCTCTGGAATCACAATAAAAAATCTTAACTTATGGTGAAGTTAGATTTTAAATTGTAATCCTGAAAATGCCAATTTTAGAAAGTTGGCATTTTCTTACTTTAACTATTTTGTGCCTTCTGCCTGTCTCTGAATACACGTCTGGGGTGGGTGACAGCGGGGCTTTGTGCATTCCCTCCAGACAGCCATACACAAAGGGAGCTTAGGTGTGACTATTGGGCCATCCACATCCTGATGGGCCATCCTGGGCAGGATGGGAGGGAGGAACTGACACTTACACCTGAATAGGCTGTGACTGTCCCCACTCAAACGGCTGTATACCCCCGTAGTGAGTCTAGAGCCAGGGCAGGAATGGTAAGGACAATGTGCACTTCAAAGGTCTCTCTTTGAAATCTCCCCCCACTTCAAAGGCACAACTGGGTATAAGTACTGGACCTCAGACAGCACCAATTCAGCACACTTCTGGACCTGAGAGTACTCGGCCAGGAAGAAGGACTTCTGTGCTGCAGAAAGGACTGTCACTATGCTGGACTCTGCTGGACTTTGCTGGACTCCTGCTATGCTGCACCTGCCATGCTGCCTGCTGCCCTCCTTGCTTGGAAGTTAAAAGTACTGGACCTGCATCTCTACACCCCAGAAAAAAGTGTCTCCAAGGGCTTGCTGGCTTGCCTCCTGTTCTGAAGTCTCAGGGACATCAAAGACTTCCAACATCCCTGCTACAGCACTTGGACTCCACCAACTGTGAGTCTTGCCATGCCAAGTGGTACCAATGTAGCCCTGGGCCCCTGGAAATGGGGTTTCTCTGCTGCAATTAACAAAATCCTCGCATTGCCATCGTTGCACCAGTCAGACCCAACACATCTCCTTCGACGCCGATGCATCACCTGCTTCGAGGACATCGCATCCCCGACTGCGTAGCACAATGATGACACATCGTCTACATTGGAAGAAACCACCGATGATGCGCATTGATTTGTGCGGCTCGGAACCGATGCATCGCCTACATCCAAAGGGATTGACGACGACGCATCGCCTCCTCTGCTCCGCACATCAGGCCCAACTGACGGCGCAACAAGGTACTTTTTCAGCGGGGCAAGGTTGGTTACTGTATCTGACCCATGCTCCATCGCAGGCAGTCTGAACCTTTGGATGTGACCGCGTCAAGCACGACCAGATATCCCCGGTTGGCGCTTTATGCTTTTAAGCACTATATTTGCAGATATTCTTTAAAAATTCATAACTCCGGTTCTACTTATTGGATTTTTGTCATTTTTTCTTGTTTTGTTCATTAAATTAAGCTCTATTTTTCTAACCTGGTATGGATTATTTTTGTGCGGTTTTCTCACTGGTTTACTGTTTTTAAGTGTTGCGCAAATACTTCACACACTTCCCCACCTGCTCTTTGCCATGCTGCCAGAGGGTGAGCACAGGATAATTTAGGGTCTTTATTTGACTTACCCTGACTAGGATTGTAGGTCCCTACGTGAACAGGGTGCATACCTCTGCCAAACTAGAGACCCAATTCTAAGATTATTCTGGAGAAATCGGAAGTCATATTGCTAAATAGAAGATATTGAATGCAAAGCCCTTTCTTTGGAGCAAGCTAAAGTAAAAAAGGCATGTGGTGTTAATGCAGATGTGAAACCAGTTGGATAAAAGCAATGCGAGGGAAAATATAGGTTTCCATTCATTTACAGAATAATATATTTTTGACCAGCTAAGAATAGTTAGTTAAAGCTATCCCTACCTAAGCCTAACATTCCCTTTCTACACTGTGTCATCAAACTATCAATCATAATGTTGCCTATTACAGCCTTCATTTTTAATTAGTAAATTTTTGGTAGAGATAGAAGGTTTCTTAGTCTTCTCTATTAATGAATGGCAGTAGGTATTTTAGAGATGCTATTTGCAAAGTGATGAATACAAATGTGTTACTGAGGGTTCCTACTGGAAGTGAGACCCTTTGAAGGAGTTGCTCTTTGAAAATTGTATTTTTAATATTTTCCACTTTGTTTTGTCAGCAGTTGCCACTTTCTGCATGAATGTACACTAGCTCTCAAATCATTTTTGTTGTGAGCTAAATATAAGAAAATGTTAGAACACATTTAAAATATATATTTTTGTCTGTAAAACAATGTTGTACTGTATACCTTATAAATGACTACATCCAAATGTAATCAATTAGAATATATTGTAAACTAAGTAACCTAATTAATATACCAACTATTTTAAAACACAGTGAAATCTGTCATGGACTACACAATTTTCAAAGACTGGAAACATTTTTGAAATATAATGCAAACTCATGGATTGGAATGCTTTCGGACTCTCATTCATTTCAGGAACGTAGAGTAGCAGAGACAAGAACCATTTTCATGCACAAGAGGGTGAATGATTCTAAAACTGTCTTCTCCAGAAACATGCCTCACAGCACAGGCACATCCTATGAGATATTTGAGCACTGTAGTTGTTTAGTAGATTTCTGTGATCTTCAAAGCAGGCTTTTAGAGAAAGAAGGAGTAGGGATATTTGGGATGACCCTTTAATGAGGCTTGTCTCAAGAACTAGCTGTGAGTCACCTAGGTTGACATTGACTGCATTTTGGTAGCGTACAGCTGTTTGATTTAGAATCAGTAGTGGAGCATATACCTCATACTCTATTTTTTAACATGTGTATTTGTACGTATCACCCAAGCTAGGGTCTCAAGGCGCTGAATAACAGATGTTTTATTGTTACCCAACTCAATGGTACTGATTTTATCGACCTCAGGTGGATGAAAGGCTGAGTGGACCTGCCGGGATTTGAACCTGTGACCATGAGGTCGAACACAGGCCCCTACAGTGGATGCATTAGTCCACTAAGCCACCAGACCCGGCTCTATAAGCTGGTCTAACCAGAAAACGTTCCAGTGAGCAGACGTTTGAATTTATCACCTCTGCACATGCCATGGAAATCCAGCCCAGTTTGCCCACAAATCCTGTAAACATACCACAGTTGCAAAATATTTAATTAAAACTCCCTACAACTAGTAAGGCAATATCAGAATTCTTACTGGTGTATCCATGGATGAGCGCATTTTCAAAAACTGCAAGAGGCTAGTTAGGCAACCATGCTGAGGCAAGAAAGCAAGATTTATAAAAGTTTTAAATAACAAACAGAGGAAAACAGTCTTGTGCTTATCCGGACTAACAAGTCCTTTAAGTCTGCCAGCTGGAGATGGTACATTGCAGTAACCACACTGAAAACCCAAACCACTGACACTTCACCCTACTTCGCTAACACTGCATGTACATCATGACACTACTCAAAATGTTTACTCACAATACACCTAGCTCTCACACGACACTCATTCCCTTTCCTAAATTGTTCTTTTATTGAATCATACATGCTAATTGTCCATCAGGGTACATATTACACTGAATACGTATAATGCCTGGAATGCAATGGTCATGTGTGAACCCTTTCTGCTCCCCCTGGGCACTTTGACAGTGCTTAATTTGAGCTGGTAGTTTACGGTGCTCGGCACTGGCACTTAATTATTTGTACCTGCACTTAATTGTCGGCACCCGCACTTATGAGAGCTACCACATGGTGGCTCTGTTTATATAATTTAGAGATGAGCAGAACAGAAATTGTTTATTAATTCAGTATGCCGTAAAAACAACTAATACCTGCCACCGAAGCTACTTTTATAGCTTTGGGGGCCTGGAATAGTCTGAAATGTCACACTTGTAGCAGTGTGCTGGTTAGTAGTTGTGTAGGTATTGTAATTGGCAATGCTGGCAGTGGCAATGGGTGGTGCAAGCTGCAGAGGACTCCTGACCAGAGCCCTGGCATTTATTTTGTTTGCAAATTAGGCACTGCACTTTGGTATTACAGAAGAAGTTGTAAACGCTTGTGCATCCCCTTTCTGTAATACAGATCATTCCAGTGCAAATGTAGGGCAATCTCAAGGGGCTTACCCTCCTTTGCATGGGGGCGTGGCATCATGCAAATGAGGGAACACTTAGCCTCTGCACCTAGTTACTCCACCTGCCTGCAGGGGGAGCTCTGTCCTCCTTTGAAGAGCAGCCCAGTTGCCACTTGCACAGTGAAAGGCAGAATGGCTGCTTCAAACGGTCCACCTTTCACCAATGCACTTCCCCCAGGGCACGTGCGAGTCGGCAGCTGTGCTTAGGGCACCCCATTCAGTGTAATAGGGCGCACTGACCAGATCTGTGCCTTGCACACTGACTCACAAGTGTGCAGCAGTGCAGACCGGGGCAGCGCACCCTTCACATACTACTGCCCGAGCTGTCAGTAAAATATCTTCCTGGTTACACTGGTTTTTTTCTTCAAAAACAAGATTGTGATTGGCTGTCTGCTGTTTGTTAACAGTATCGCTAATAATTGTGTTGGGGGTAATTTCCTGTTTAAGAAAGTGCTGTCCTACAAGTGCATTTATTGGTGGTTACTGCTCATGCAATCAATTACAAGCTCCGTAACTCCAAGGTGGTTGCCCCATGAAAAGGAAATCGTGCTTGTAAGTTAATCCTTTCATTGATAATTGGGCTGCAAAAGGCACCCGTTTACTTTAACAACATCAATAGCTCCACAGGTCTGTTAGATGAATTTGTCCTCAAGGGAATAGTAAAGGTACCACCCACACTAAATCATTCTTTACACTAGACACTGGCTGGGTGCCATGATGGTTTTGACACCTATTTGGCTGAACATATTGTTTAGTTTGTGGGCACGCCCCAGGTTTATAATTTGAACGCAACACAGACATGCAGCAGGTATGCCCAACCCGCACCATTCTTGTGGGAATCTCTGTCAGAGGGCACATTCACCAAGGCATGGGCAGGGTTTATCTCTAACGCTGCGCTTCTAGATCTCAACCTACAATCTGTTGTATGTTTTTCTTTGAAAAAAATGCCATGTTAAGGATTTATTTTCATGTTCTTTCCACCCACAGCCTGACAATGCAGAAAAATGCGACTATGCCCGCCTCTCCTCCAACCTTTAGCACTGGGCCCAGGTTTAATAATATTTGATGCAAGGCAGCAGAGCAACCAAAGCTGCAGCACTGCTTTGCGTCAACAAGAGAGACAAGAATGCACCATTCCTACTAAAAACCTGAGTATTTTTTCTCTTTTTATGGCAGTGCTTTTTTGGGCTGCCATGCACCAAACACACACCCTTGCGCAGTGGTATAAAGCTGTGTGCGTTCTCTAACCCATAGGTTTTATATTGACAGGGGAATCTTTCTGCACAAAATCTTTTCTTTAAGACGTTTCCCACTTTGTATGTGTGCTGTACAATGCATTATACATGCAGAGTTGAAAAAATAAGGAGAACTTAAAATCTTTCTCCTTGTTACACCTGCATCGAGTAGGCGTAAGGTTTTGGTACTAATTCCTATCTTCAGATGTTAGTAGAGAGGGATTTGCATCAAAAGCCATGGGTCCTTGCATGGAATGCACATGTACCACCCACGGAAAGTCACTTGATGCAAAGTAGCGCAAAGTAGCGCATAGCACAACTTTGCATTACCTTGGGGCATTTTCCAACGCAAATCCTGGTTTGCTTTGGAACATGAATTCCACCCCAAATCTTTGCACTGGGTTGGCGTCACTTTTGTGACACAAGCCCAAGTAAAACATGAGTAAATGCGAGTTATAATTTCCCTGTTCTTGTTTTTCTGCTTTTTTGATCCCGAATACGTCCGTGCACTTTTTGGTGAAATAGTAGACAGGCAAGAAATTAGGTCAGAAAAAACCGTATTTCTATATAAGCCAACAAAATACTACATAAAGATTAAAGCAACCTTTAATTTTGTAAGAATAAAATTAAACATTTTGTACGTCTTCTCAATGGATACATCACCCCTCCCAAAGAATCATGCCATCATCATGTTTTTTATTTCATTTCTTTAAGTTGCCGGCACGTACCCAGGCTGGCCCTCATGTGCCATTCCAGTGGGTGAGAGGAGGAGAGAAGGGGATGCATACTAGTATTTATTGAAATATTGATGATTACTCATTGTCTGACTAAGACTTGGGTTGTCCAATTGAATCATGTTTCACTACCTCAAAAAATAGGATGATTTTCTGTTATCCTCAACCTTACAATATTCCAACACAGTTCATTGTCCACTATAAATGCATCCTAAATTTCATTTGGAGAAGGGCGCATTATGACCATCTTCAGTGGTGACATTATTTGCAATCACATCAGAATGCAAGTTTTAGGTCTGGAGAAAACAGCTTTAACTGCCTGTCAGAGATCATGTCTTCACAAAAAAAGTAAACAAAAGTGTATATAGAGAAGGGCTTTGGCCACACCCCTTTTTGTTGATGTGCCTCTTTACAGCAGTTCAGTATTCGATTAAATGGCAGTTGCTTTTTTGCATGCAGGCGGGCTCTTTTTTTGTCACACATTTGTTTTAGAAACATTTGAGTCAACCCTTTCAGCCATTGCTTTGTTGAAATGTCACTCACATTTTGTGTCAGGTCACTACTGATGCAGTGCTCTGGTAGTTCCTAGCCACTGCACCTCACCATCCACCCAGCAGACGAATCACTAATGGTGGCCCAGGCCCTGGTCAGCCAGTCACCAGGACAATTACAGGTTGCTGCTGACTACAGCATCATAAGCCCAATAACTGTTTCTGTCCCCTTTGCCTCTCACTCCCACAAAGCCTCAGCACTGCTGGACTGTTTCCAGCCACTTCAGAATTGCACTTGAGTGTGTGGAGCTGGGCCAAGTTCCTTGGCTGTTGCAGAACATTCCCTGCATAACTTACGAAAACATTGGGTATGTTGAAAAAATACCAGTATAATTTTAAAAACAAAATCATGACTTCGTGTATCAATTACATGCCAACATTTTAGAGCAGGAAAGTTGGAGATTTTTAAAAAAAATAATCGGGCAAATTTATTTTCCCCATTGACTGATAAAGAAGCAAAGGCAGCCTGCCTCAATCGGGTCTATTGACATGTATGGTGACAGACAATCAGCATTTCATTTTTGGCAGTTTAATACCATAGTGCAAACAAAAACAGAGTTTTTGTATGTGCTATGTAAAACTGCCAAAAATAAAATGTCGAGGCCTGTCCCACCCTATAATCTCCTCCTCCAAGAATTAAGGGCAAAGCGTTTTGGCTCACAATATATATTTCCAAGCTCAGGCTACCTTGTTTCCAGCAGATCATGATTCGGCAATCCAAATCGGGTTTCTGCATGCAGGACTCGGGAGGCGGGAGACTAGCCTTGAAATTGGTAGTCTCCTGTCTGAATCAGGAGGGTTGACCTGTATGGTATCATGTGAAAGTGTGTGTCATTCTTTCAGTGTTTATACTATTAATGAATGGCACAGTCCCCAATGATGGTTCAATGTGCTTGCAATGTCCATTCCGATATGGCCACTAATGTACATTAACTGCTTCATTGCTATTGTTTTTGCTAGACTGTTGGCCTCAATGTGTGTGAGCAAAGGCCTGTCTTCACAGATTTAATTTGGATTGCAAAGGACTGTCCCAGTGCTAGCTCTCTGGGTCAAGCGAAGTCTGAGCTAGATGTTGCACCTGTGGATAGAAGCCATTTGCCATCACTTGCACTGTTTGCGGACTCTGCTCTCTGAGAGTAGTCGATTTGACTTGCCCCATGGCCAGTGTCTGAGACTACTATCAGAGGATGATGAGAACAAGCAGATTGTGATAGTCAAGGAGGGTAAGGGGGCTTGGCCTTGGGCAGAGATGGGGGTCTCAAGGTGATTCCCGAGGTGGATTGGGTTCCAGGTCTCTATGTCTAAAGTTTTACCTTGGGGCAGAGGTGAGATGTCAGATGCTGGACTTGGTGGGATGTTAAAACACTGTCTGTCTATGGTTGTCTTTGGAGTGTCATACACCTTAATATGAGATGAGGTATATGGTGCCTCTAATTAGAGGTGGGTGGGAGTATCTATTTTCCTGTCAATAGCAGATTTCACTGGGACTGCTTTAGGACCTGTCTTGTCAAAAAGATAAGGCCTGCTGTCTTCACTTTCTACCTTTGACAGATTAAGATAACTAGAGCAAGAAGAAAATCTCAGTACAGTTGAAAGGGAAACTTATTTTTGGGGAAAAAAACCTTCAGAAACAAGAAAATAAAAGCAAGACAAGGACACAACAGCAGGCAGGAAAAAAGAGAAGAATTGAGACACAAGAAAAATGCTTGGAACAGCAGCATCTGGAAGCAACTCTGCAAAGCACCAGCAGACAAATCACGTCTCCGGTTCACTGATGAAATATCGATGTAAAAAATATCGATGTCAAAAATATCGCAGTAAAAATATAGAATACAAAAATATCGACTCCCTATACTTGAACAGGTAAGTACAAAAATATCGAAACAAAAATATCGATGTAAAAAATATAGATGTAAAAAATATCGATTTTTAAATATATATAAAATAAAATACAATGTATTAAATATATTAAATATTATTATTATTTTTAACAAAACAAATTAAATATAATATACATTTTAACTAAATGTTACAAATAAACTTAATTTATAAAAATATAAACACACAAACATAATAATTTATACATATACTTATATTTACTTAAAAATATTTTATTTTCAATTATCTTTATTTAATTTGTAAACTTTTAAATTACATAAAAATAAAATTAATACTTATATCAATAATTTAAAATTTAAAAATACCATTTTATAAGTAATTCAAACATTTAAGTATAATAAAAAAATTACAACATACATTTCACAGTAAAATAAATACAACAGTAGGGAAAATGTTGGATAGCGGAGGGGTAAAAATTACTATTCCAACTCTAAAGAGTGCAACAGTAGGGAAAATCTTGGATAGCGGAGGGGTCAAAATTACTATTCCCACTCCAATGAGTGCAACAGTAGGGAAAGTGCTGGATAGCGGAGGGGTAAAACTTACTATTCCCACTCCAGTGAGTGCAACAGTAGGGAAAGTATTGGGTAGCGGAGGGGTAAAAATTACTATTCCAACTCCAAAGAGTGCAACAGTAGGGAAAGTGCTGGATAGCGGAGGGGTAAAACGTACTATTCCCACTCCAGTGAGTGCAACAGTAGGGAAAGTATTGGATAGCGGAGGGGTAAAAATTACTATTCCAACTCCAAAGAGTGCAACAATAGGGAAAATCTTGGATAGCGGAGGGGTAAAAATTACTATTCCCACTCCAGTGAGTGCAATAGTAGGGAAAGTGCTGGATAGCGGAGGAGTAAAAGTTACTATTCCCACTCCACTGAGTGCAACAGTAGGGAAAGTGCTGGATAGCAGAGGGGTAAAACTTACTATTCCCACTCCAGTGAGTGCAACAGTAGGGAAAGTATTGGATATCGGAGGGGTAAAAATTACTATTCGAACTCCAAAGAGTGCAACAGTAGGGAAAATGTTAGATAGCGGAGGGGTAAAAATGACTATTCCCACTCCAGTGAGTGTAACAGTAGGGAAAGTGTTGGATAGCGGTGGGGTAAAAGTTACTATTCCCACTCCAGTGAGTGCAACAGTAGGGAAAGTGTTTGATAGCGGAGGGGTAAAACTTACTATTCCCACTCCAGTGAGTGCAAAAGTAGGGAAAGTATTGGATAGCGGAGGGGTAAAAATTACTATTCCAACTCCAAAGAGTGCAACAGTAGGGAAAATGTTGGATAGCAGAGGGGTAATAAATTACACATTTACCATAATTAATTACTAATTAATTTATTTTTATTAATTTACAACTAATTATTAATTCATAAATTAAAAATAAATTATTTCCCACCCTTCCCCTGATTTACACCTATAAACACCACACCACAACACACACCTAAAATTAATTGCACAATTACCATCATTAATTACTAATTAATTAATTCTAAATATTTAACAACTAATTATTAATTTATCAATTAAAAATAAATTACTTCCCACCCTTCTCACCATTTTCACCTACAAACACCACAACACACACCTAAAAATAATTAGACAATTAACATAATTAATTGCCAATTAATTAATTAAAATTAATTAACAACGAATTATTAAATAATTAATAAAAAATTAATTTATACATTTAACACATCTCAATTCAACAAATATTAAGAAATACAAATTAATCAATAAATTTACTATAATAAAATTACTTCCCACCCTATTCCATTATAAACCCACAACCCGCTACAGTACTAAAAAAGCAATATTCAAATAAAAAAAAATTATAACTACTAAAAATAATCAATAAATCTCATATAATTAAATAACTTCCCACCCTATTCCCCCATAAACCCACAACCCGCTACAGAACTAAAAATGCAAAATTCAAACCAAAATAAATTAAATAACTACTAACATTTTAACACATACAATAAAAATACAAACAATTCCTATACAAAAAATACATGCATCACAAACATATAAAATATATACTAAAATACATAACATTAATAAAAAAATCGATATTTTTGACATATATATTTTTGCAAACGATATTAAACACTTCGATATTTTTTACATCTATATTTTTGCAAACGATATTAAACACTTCGATATTTTTTACATCGATATTAAATACACAAAATCGATATTCTGCACCACATATTTTTTCTTTCGATATTCTTGACCAATGATATTTTTACCACGATATTTTTGTACAT
The DNA here is from genome assembly GCA_963921515.1 of Calotriton arnoldi. NCBI lineage: Eukaryota > Metazoa > Chordata > Amphibia > Caudata > Salamandridae > Calotriton > Calotriton arnoldi. The sequence continues at coordinate 379,772 of CAWUFW010004448.1, read as the reverse complement.
CGATATTTTTTCATCGATATTCTGGCTCCGCACCCACGTCTCCATGTATGGAGTTCTAAATCATATGCACTAAAACAGGATCTAAGGAACAGGAAGCAATTGGACTCCTGATAATTTGAAACTGAAAGTAGAAAAACAAAGTGAAAGGAAATAGTTTCCCAAAGAAAAAACAGGCATGGAATTAAAATACATTATAATGTGAGGATCTGGAATGCTCTTTCAAACATGGCTGCCAAAATATGCCTGGAATGACATAGTGCGTCTAAATGACAGTGTGCTGTTAAGGAATAAAGTACCAAGACAGAAGCCTACTGGGTGAGCACACCAAGGCTGCAGTGACGGCCAGCACGGATCTTGGGTGGTGGGGCAAGGGGGCGAGGGGTAAGGAGGTATAATTGTAAAAAATAAAGAAAAATTCACTTACCTCATAGCTGCTCTGTCCCACGTCGTCTCTCCTCCGCTGAACAGGAAGCAGCCATGCTCCCCTGAGCCAATCACAATGCTGCAATGCAGAGTTGTGATTGGCTCCCCATAATCAATCACAATGCTGAAATGCAGCGCTGTGATCGGTCTGAGTGCCGTGGTTTGGTGCTCAGACGGGGACTGGGAGCCTGGGCATGTTCTCCATGCAGGCTCTAATGCGGCCTGTCTGGAGAACATGTTAATGTGCGCGTGACTGTTTGGCCGGCCTGAGAGGGCCAGTCAAAGCATCATGTGCACTTTAGTGTGCCCACCACTCCTCCCCTGCTCTGTTTGCAGAGCAGCCCCACCCTCATGCTGCTGCAGCGGGGAAGAATAAATTGATAACATTGCATTATTATCATTTTATTTTTCCTTTCTTTTCCTGCTGCACAGCAGCAGTGGGGCGACGCCTTAGCGGAGGAGCCGCCCTGCAAGGCTGATGTGCACGAGCATGGCCTAGCACATGCTGGCTAACCATACACATGGCAGTAGTGAAAAAAGATGCCAAGAAAGGAAAGCAACCTGATTTCCACACAGCCAGACAGTCACCCTTCTCCTGGCAACAAGAGTGTGTGGATGAACATTAATTGTGACAAACCTGGAAGGGCAGGTTTGTCTGGATGAGCACACATTTTCTTTTTTTGATTAAATGAGCTGCACGAACTGGATACGCTGGCTCGCAATATCTTTCACAGGGACCAAACCGTCCAATCAATCAGAAACGACAGTTTTCCTATTTAAATATGAGAGTCACTTATCGTATTAACCTCCAATTCCTTCTTACCGTCAATTAACAGAGGCAAACGCCTTACTTTTTCTTTCCTTGTTTCAGGATTTGCAGAGCCTGATGATAATCTGCCCTACTCCTCAGAACACAGTTCTACCCATGCATGAGTAAGCACAGATAAGCAGGACAAAACTCTAGAGGGAAGGGGCAGTGGGAGTGAGAGGGAAAAGAGACAGCTGGAGCACCACAGTTTTATCTGCTGTATGTCTCTGAAACTTCAGGGGACTCACTGTAATGTTTCTACAGGGTCATGTCAAGACCAGGTATGCTGCTTCGGGGGGAGGTGTTTGGGGTGTCATACCTCCCAAATAAATGCATTCTTGGCTTGTTAGTTGGGTCTGAGGGCCCTGAATGGGGTCTGCTATCTCTCTGGCCCTGAGTCACAAATGAAAGATTAAACAGTGATCTTTGATGTAAACAGGAGAGAGAGAAAGAGAGAGAGAGAGAGAGAGACAGAGATATCAATCTGGTGGATGAATTTCAAAACGTGAAATCAGATAATCTGAAATCAATATTGGCTCTTCTGCTTGTCCAAATTGTGTGATCCTAATCAAATATTTTATTTCACAGAGCCCCTTTTCAGGTCGAGCGTAGATAGCGCTTGCGCTGTCGCTTAGCGACCTGTTGTGTATGCTTTAGGAGTTGAACTCCTCCCATTGCTGCCAGATGGTTTTTGATTTGGCTCTGTTACTGTCCTTTACAAAAACTTGTTTGCCAATGGGTAATCCTCCCTTTATGTCCCTCCTTTTCATTTCCGTTTCGGCCGGATGCAGCACCACCTAAGTACTATATTGTTACACCTTAGGTGTTGATGTCTTCGTCTGAGGACTTCTTTTCTTGTTATTCTGTTTCCGTGCCTCAGCTCCATACATGCTTTATGTCCGATGCGCTTTCCATTTTTACAAACGATTTTGAAAACAAGCATAACTCTTTCTTATTAGACTTATACAAAGTTGATAAATGACAAGAAATTAAGAGCATTGATTTTGAGGACAACAGCATAGCGCACGCTTATGGATGCTACTTTAAAAGATCAGTCTAGTGCCGATCACTTTAATGTTGTGGGCGTAGCCTGTGTGACGTTCAGGTGACGTCACTATCGAAGACGGTTGGCTGGCTACTGGCACGGAGGAGAGACGCCATTGCTGGCTTTTTGTCAAAATAGAAGTGTTACTCAGGGCTGCTGTAGGCTATGTGAGTGTTTCTCTCCTTCCTCTCCCTCGTTGGTTTTGTATTCCCTTCGTTGTGTTTTTATGGGAACTGTTCAATCCTCTGTCTCCGCCCATTAAGTTTCTAATCACCCCGACCATAACCATGGGATTAAGGTACTTTTAAATGATTTCGCGAATTGCGGCGTATATACTAATTTTTGACTGCCGAAAACAATAACAATTGTATTTGTACTTCACAGTGGGGTATGGACAGAGTAAGAATTGTATGGTTTTCACGGCACCTCTTTATTTCCCACGTGGAGTTGTGTGTGAAGTGGACTGTGCATGGGCGGGCTCGTATGTGCAGTACTCGGCAGTGGAGAAGCTCATGTTCCAAATATGCAGGGGAGTAGGTTTGCAGCAAGGCTAGGGTGACCAGACATCCCGGTTTTCCCCGGACGGTCCCCGTTTTTGGAGAAGTGTCACGGTGTCCCGACACTTTTCTCCAAGTTAATGAAATGTCCGGGTTTTTAAACAGTGTCCGGGTTAAACATAGAAATGTCCCGGTTTTTTATTGGTGTTTCGGTTGAGCATGCGCGTGCTCTCTTTGCTTAACGTGACGTCACTTAGGTGAGCGTTGTAGCAGGAAGGGAAATCCTTTGAAGAGAGACACTTTCTCTCGGGATTTCCCTTCTCTTTGTACAATGCAGCGCCACCTATGGGTTAGGATCAAACTTGGTGATGGAAACTGCATATCCAGGAAGGTATAAATGACTTGAAACAGGGTTATATGCTTGCCCCAACGTTGTTTAATATCTTCATCTGTAATGTCCCGGCCGAATTAGACTTTGCAAACACTCATGTTCCGAAAATCAGAGGGAAGTCCTTAGCAAGCAGGACTACGCAGACGGTATTATACTCCTAGGTCAGACCAAAGTCGGCCTGCAAAGACTTCTCAATATCTGGATGTTTGTACTGCTAAAAATCATCTTGAAATCAACGTAAACAAGACAAAGGTGGTCCCCTTCACAAGGAACACATCAATGTTTGTCCCTTAGCATTTAGACAACAGCAAGGTTTCTCATGTCAGAGAGCCCAAATACCTTGTCATAAACATTGGTTCTAGATGCTCTTTTTCCTCCCAAAAAGCAGAAATGAAAACCAAGATGGCCTTTTTATTGTCACCCTTATTCACATTACAAAATGGAATCGGGGGGGGAGCAAGTCAATGAGGCCACTGCTGCAAGTGCTGAACGCCAAACTGCACCCCCATCTCTCCTATGGGTGTGAGTGAATCCATGTGTGGCCAAGAGGCAATACGATGGAGTCACTCATTCTTAAAATCTACAGGCAGCACTTCCGTTTGCCTCGCCACACCTCTCCTTCCCAAATTCAACTTGAGTTTGGCCTTGTAAGCCAGCAGAATGGGGAGGTCCACACGAGCGGGCTCACTGCTTAGTGCTAGAGTGCAGTGACAATATGCACTTCAAGCTGATTTGCACTTGGTCTTAACAGCGTCAGTACTTTGGGCATGATTCACAATGGTAACCTTAGACCAAAAGTCTAAGTTTATGAATTTTGGTATTCACAAAGGGACTTGCAAATAGTAATAAAAGACCTCTGATTTGTCGTCTGTAATGCTTCATCTCGGTCTGTGGAGGGAGCTGTCATTGTAGTCCTTTTTCTATGTCTATGACAGCTGTCAAATAGTCCTACTTTTATGTCAATGGTTACTGCAAACCGTAGTCCTACTTCTATGTCTATGACCTGTCCCCATTTTTTGTTTTGAGAATCTGGTCACCCTAAGCAAGGCAGAGTCCGTGTTTTTTAAGGCAACCAACGCAGTCCGGACAGTGGGTACAGGGCTGCGCAGCTCCTCCACTCTCAGGAGTATGAACTCAGCTCAGGGAACTCTCCGGAGGACATCTGCCAAAAGTCTCCCAACATTCCCTTTTTATGACGCTGCTCACTCACTTCGGTCTGCAATAAACTCTGGCCTGGGCCAGGCGTTATCCGACTGCTAAAACGGTATGGACAAGAGCTTTCCTTTTTGCTGCTCTTTCACAATTCTGTTTGCGCGTGTGTATCCGACATCAGTACAAAGAGCCTTTTTGGGAGTGTAAAATGGCCACTATTTCCGTTTCCTATTCGTAAAGTTTCTGTGTGTGAAAACCTCCCATACTGTGTTCTAGGGTGGTAAAGCCCTCAACGTTTGTGAACACCCACACACTTACATGTTTGGGGTTATTTCAAACATTTACGAATCCCACGTCCTGCCCACAAAATGGTCATAATGTCTCCCATTTCAGGGTGGAAAAGCATTGCGATCACCCCCAAAAAGTAGTGGGGTGTCGGAGAAGAGTTTCCTCCTTTGGAAATATTGTTATCTCCTCATCTATCCATGTACTTTATTTCGCCCCTTTGCCTGGATCTGTCCATATTTCATCACACCAGGCCATCAAAGTTGTCTTTGCTTTTGGGGCCTGAACTGATGCAACCTTCTTAATGCTGCTGTGTGATATACTCCTGAATACAGCCCCAGGCCTTCTTAAATACCTCAGAGTCTCCACTTTACTGCATCATTGTATTTCCTCACTTATTGAATGGGAATCGGGGCTAAATGTATTCTGGACATAATATTAAGACTGTTTTTCTGCAGTGTCACAGGCATCATATTCTCACATACCACAGTGTCCCTGGCCTACTAATTAAACAAGCATTTACAATGCAATAGGTCTCACATTTTAGAAACTTTTACCTATTGGTATTATAAATGACAATGCCTTTTATTATTGCAGGTTTTTAAACACATAACAGGCATTGTCATTTACAATGCCAATAGCTCAAAATCTCGCAATTGCGAGACCTATTGCGTTGCAAATGCTTGTTTCTTTATTATCACGTTTGAGCACACTTTTAAATGCTTGAGTTCAGGATGTCCCATCAAACACCCAAAAGGTGATGGGATTGCTGCTTACAAATAGTGTAGCAAGTGGCAATTATTTAGGAAGCATTGAAGCCCATGGTTTTCTCCCACTGTTCCACTCTGGACAGAGGCCCACTGTTAGAAATTGGGTCTTGAATTGGCAAAGGTATGCACCCTAGCCAAGTAGGGACCACAATCCTAGTCAGGGTAAGCTAGATAGACACTAAAAGATAACCTGTGCTCACCCTCTGGTACCTAAGGGGGATGATGGACGGAACGTTTGAGCCAATCAAACACTCACCCCCAGTCAACTGATCTGGGTTTAATCCATCATCATTCTTTAGCTCACTCCACCACCCCAGTTCAGACATGGCCATATGCAAATCAGTCTGACCCTGTGCCTCATGGGAACAGTCCAGCCCGAACTGCCAAGCCATGTCTTCCCTGGACCAGAAACAAGCATCCTAGGACCGGTTTCTGGCATTCCAGCCGTCATCAGCCAGGCTTGCTTGAATCCACTGGCAAAGTGAGCAAGGGACCCACGTCTGGGCATACCCCGCCAACTTAGGGCGAACAAAGCGATACAAAAGGGGATGATGGACAGAACGTTTGAGCCAATCAAACACTCACCCCCAGTCAACTGATCTGGGTTTAATCCATCATCATTCTTTAGCTCACTCCACCACCCCAGTTCAGACATGGCCATATGCAAATCAGTCTGACCCTGTGCCTCATGGGAACAGTCCAGCCCGAACTGCCAAGCCATGTCTTCCTGGACCAGAAACAAGCATCCTAGGACCGGTTTCCGGCATTCCAGCCGTCATCAGCCAGGCTTGCTTGAATCCAGTGGCAAAGTGAGCAAGGGACCCACGTCTGGGCATACCCCGCCAACTTAGGGCGAACAAAGCGATACAAAAGGGGATGATGGACGGAACGTTTGAGCCAATCAAACACTCACCCCCAGTCAACTGATCTGGGTGTAACCCATCATCATTCTTTAGCTCACTCCACCACCCCAGTTCAGACATGGCCATATGCAAATCAGTCTGACCCTGTGCCTCATGGGAACAGTCCAGCCCGAACTGCCAAGCCATGTCTTCCCTAGACCAGAAACAAGCATCCTAGGACCGGTTTCTGGCATTCCAGCCGTCATCAGCCAGGCTTGCTTGAATCCAGTGGCAAAGTGAGCAAGGGACCCACGTCTGGGCATACCCCCGCCAACTTAGGGCGAACAAAGCGATACAAAAGGGGATGATGGACGGAACGTTTGAGCCAATCAAACACTCACCCCCAGTCAACTGATCTGGGTTTAATCCATCATCATTCTTTAGCTCACTCCACCACCCCAGTTCAGACATGGCCATATGCAAATCAGTCTGACCCTGTGCCTCATGGGAACAGTCCAGCCCGAACTGCCAGGCCATGTCTTCCCTGGACTAGAAACAAGCATCCTAGGACCGGTTTCTGGCATTCCAGCCGTCATCAGCCAGGCTTGCTTGAATCCAGTGGCAAAGTGAGCAAGGGACCCACGTCTGGGCATACCCCCGCCAACTTAGGGCGAACAAAGCGATACAAAAGGGGATGATGGACGGAACGTTTGAGCCAATCAAACACTCACCCCCAGACAACTGATCTGGGTTTAATCCATCATCATTCTTTAGCTCACTCCACCACCCCAGTTCAGACATGGCCATATGCAAATCAGTCTGACCCTGTGCCTCATGGGAACAGTCCAGCCCGAACTGCCAAGCCATGTCTTCCCTGGACCAGAAACAAGCATCCTAGGACCGGTTTCTGGCATTCCAGCCGTCATCAGCCAGGCTTGCTTGAATCCAGTGGCAAAGTGAGCAAGGGACCCACGTCTGGGCATACCCCCGCCAACTTAGGGCGAACAAAGCGATACAAAAGGGGATGATGGACGGAACGTTTGAGCCAATCAAACACTCACCCCCAGTCAACTGATCTGGGTTTAATCCATCATCATTCTTTAGCTCACTCCACCACCCCAGTTCAGACATGGCCATATGCAAATCAGTCTGACCCTGTGCCTCATGGGAACAGTCCAGCCCGAACTGCCAAGCCATGTCTTCCCTGGACCAGAAACAAGCATCCTAGGACCGGTTTCTGGCATTCCAGCCGTCATCAGCCAGGCTTGCTTGAATCCAGTGGCAAAGTGAGCAAGGGACCCACGTCTGGGCATACCCCCGCCAACTTAGGGCGAACAAAGCGATACAAAATGGGATGATGGACGGAACGTTTGAGCCAATCAAACACTCACCCCCAGTCAACTGATCTGGGTTTAATCCATCATCATTCTTTAGCTCACTCCACCACCCCAGTTCAGACATGGCTGTATGCAAATCAGTCTGACCCTGTGCCTCATGGGAACAGTCCAGCCCGAACTGCCAAGCCATGTCTTCCCTGGACCAGAAACAAGCATCCTAGGACCGGTTTCTGGCATTCCAGCCGTCATCAGCCAGGCTTGCTTGAATCCAGTGGCAAAGTGAGCAAGGGACCCACGTCTGGGCATACCCCCGCCAACTTAGGGCGAACAAAGCGATACAAAAGGGGATGATGGACGGAACGTTTGAGCCAATCAAACACTCACCCCCAGTCAACTGATCTGGGTATAATCCATCATCATTCTTTAGCTCACTCCACCACCCCAGTTCAGACATGGCCATATGCAAATCAGTCTGACCCTGTGCCTCATGGGAACAGTCCAGCCCGAACTGCCAAGCCATGGCTTCCCTGGACCAGAAACAAGCATCCTAGGACCGGTTTCTGGCATTCCAGCCGTCATCAGCCAGGCTTGCTTGAATCCAGTGGCAAAGTGAGCAAGGGACCCACGTCTGGGCATACCCCCGCCAACTTAGGGCGAACAAAGCGATACAAAAGGGGATGATGGACGGAACGTTTGAGCCAATCAAACACTCACCCCCAGTCAACTGATCTGGGTATAATGGTGGAGTGAGCTAAAGAATGATGATGGATTAAACCCAGATCAGTTGACTGGGGGTGAGTGTTTGATTGGCTCAAGCGTTCCGTCCATCATCCCCTTTTGTATCGCTTTGTTCGCCTAAGTTGGCGGGGGTATGCCCAGACGTGGGTCCCTTGCTCACTTTGCCACTGGATTCAAGCAAGCCTGGCTGATGACGGCTGGAATGCCAGAAACCGGTCCTAGGATGCTTGTTTCCGGTCCAGGGAAGACATGGCTTGGCAGTTCGGGCTGGACTGTTCCCATGAGCACAGGGTCAGACTGATTTGCATATGGCCATGTCTGAACTGGGGTGGTGGAGTGAGCTAAAGAATGATGATGGATTAAACCCAGATCAGTTGACTGGAGGTGAGTGTTTGATTGGCCTGCTGTCCGTCCATCATCCTTTTGTATCGCTTGTTCGCCCTAAGTTGGCGGGTATGCCCAGACGTGGGTCCCTTGCTCACTTTGCCACTGGATTCAAGCAAGCCTGGCTGATGACGGCTGGAATGCCAGAAACCGGTCCTAGGATGCTTGTTTCCGGTCCAGGAAGACATGGCTTGGCAGTTCGGGCTGAACTGTTCCCATGAGGCACAGGGTCAGACTGATTTGCATATGGCCATGTCTCAAACTGGGGTGGTGGAGTGAGCTAAAGAATGATGATGGATTAAACCCAGATCAGTTGACTGAGGGTGAGTGTTTGATTGGCTCAAGCGTTCCGTCCATCATCCCCTTTGTATCGCTTGTTCACCCTAAGTTGGCGTGGGTATGCCCAGGCGTGGGTCACTTGCTCGCTTTGCCACTGGATTCAAGCAAGCCTGGCTGATGGCGGCTGGAATGCCAGAAACCGGTCCTAGGATGCTTGTCTCCGGTCCAGGGAAGACATGGCTTGGCAGTTCGGGCTGGACTGTTCTATCAGGCACAGGGGTCAGACTGATTTGCATATGGCCATGTCTGAACTGGGGTGGTGGAGTGAGCTAAGAATGATGATGGATTAAACCCAGATCAGTTGACTGGGGATGAGTGTTTGATTGGCTCAAGCGTTCCGTTCATCATCCCCTTTTGTATCACCCTCTGGTACCTTGGCACAGAGCAGTCAAGCTTATCTAAAGAGGCAATGTGTCAAGTATTTGTGCACACACGCGCACACACAGTAACACAATGAAAACACCACAAAATATTCCATACAGGTTTCGAAAAATAGGCTAATTTTATGAATAAAACAAGACCAAAACGACAAAAATTCAATAAGTAGAGCCGGAGGTATTAATTTTTAAAGACTAAATCAAACAGTGGTGCATAGAAGTCAATAGTGCTAAAGATGTTACTTGAGGTCGCACTGGACCGGGGAAAATCCAAAGTTCAGGCCGTCCATGTTAGAGGGCAGGCCAGATACAGGACTCACTCAGGTCCCACTGAGAAAGTAACTTGGATGGAGCAAAGCGTGGACGTCGATGTCTCAATACGTCGGCGCCGATCTGCGCAGGCAATGAAGAAACCCTTTATGATGCCGGCACTACATCGTTGTCAAGCCACGCTGTCCATCGTCGTTGAGCCGTGCAGTCTGTCGAGGTGATGTTGTCTAATGGCTCCTGCATCAGAGTCGAAGTGCGGTGCGTCGGTTTTGATTGGCGCAAAGTCATCACTGCGTCGATTTTGATGGTTCTGGACAGCAGAAATCACCTTTCAATGGCCCAGTGCTGGATTGTCACCACTTGGCAGGGCAGGACTCACAGATGTCAGAGTCCAGGTGCTATTCCAGAGTTGAAGGAAGTCTTTGTTGGCCCTGAGACTTCAGAACAGGGGGCAAGCCAGCAAGCCCTTGGAGTCACTCTGGGTTTAAGTGCGATGGGTCCAGTCCTTGTCACAAGCAGAGCAGAGATCAGCAAGCAGCTGGGCAGCTCAGCAAAGCAGAAAGCAGTTCCTTCAGAGCAGCAGTCAGGCAAAGTGACAATACTTGTGGCACAGCAGTCTTTACTCTTGGCAGTGTTCTTCTCAGGTCCAGTAGTGTACAGACTTGGTAGAGTCCCAGTGCTTATACCAAAATGTGCCTTGGAAGTGGGGGTGACTTCAAAGCAGGTCTTTGAAGAGCACAGGTCCCCTTTCATCCCAGTCCTATTTCCCAGTATACCAGAACAGAGTAATCAGCCCTTTGTGTGGGACACAGGACACTGCCTATTCAGGTGCAAGTGACAGCTCCCCCTCCCTCTTTCTGCCCAGGACGAGCTATCAGATGTAGATAAATGCAGATGAGTTCTCTGTCAATCCCACCCTTTCTTTGTTTGGGGCTGTCTAGAGGGAAAGCTCAAAGTGTAGCTGTCACCCATCCCAGAAGTGTATTGGAGACAGACTACAAGGCATACAGAGCAGTAAGAGCAAATAAATGTCCACTTTCTAAAAATGGCATTTCTAAAACAGTAACGTTAAATCCAGCTTTACCAGTGAAGAGGATTTATCTTTCCCATTCCAAAGATATGAAATATGCTGCAGCTACTTCATTCTAATCAGGAATAACAGCTTACAAGTGTTTTAAGGAATTCCCAAAGCTAGCCTATGAGAGGAGTAGGCCTCACAGTAGTGAAAAACGAATTTATCTGTCTGTCACTACTAGGACATGTAAAACCTAAAAGTACATTTCCTATCTTTTAGTTACACAGCACCCTGCCCTTAGGGCGACCTAGGACCTACCTTAAGGGTGACTTATGTGTAATAAAAGGGGAGTTTACAGCTTGGGAAGTGGTTCTAAATGCCAAGTCGAAGTGGCAGTAAACTACACACACAGGCCGTGCAATGGCAGGCCTGAGACAGGTTTGAAAGGCTACTTGTGTGGGTGGCCCAACCAGTGCTGCAGGCCCACTAGTACCATTTAGATTACAGGGGCTGGGTATATGATATACCACTCTACTAGGGACTTATAGGTAAACTAAATATGCCAATCAGGTATATACCAAAGTCACCATGTTTAGGGGAGAAGCACATGCACTTTACCACTGGTTAGCAGAGGTAAAGTGCTCAGAGTCCTCAGGCCAACAAAAAGATTCAGCAAAAAGAGGAGGTAAGCAGGCAAAAAGTGTGGGGGAAGACCACCCTCAGAATGACAGGTCTAACACCCACCTAATGCAAATCAGTACTGACCTTGATCCTCAACAAAACAGTCTATCACAAACCATGGTCAACTCACCCCTCCACCCTGCAGCCCACATCTTTTTAGTTTGGAAATTTGAGATTCCCTTCCCCCCCGAATCTCAGTGACTAAGCTAAGCCCCTAGTCAAGTCATTACTATTGATGTGAGAAACAAACAAAAAGGTACTGTAGTTAACAGTCAGAAGAAATGAAATAACAGAGATGGTTTTCATTAATATGTTTCTCAGCTTCAGATTGACAGACTTGTTTTTTGTGAGAAACATACAAACATTTCCTATAGTTCACAGTTAGAAGCAATGAAATAACAGGGATGGTTTTCATCAATGTGCTTAGTGGCTTCAGAATGACAGGCTGCTGAGAATTCAAGGCAAAGTTGAGGAAGCTGGTATCCATAGTGAGAACTCCAAGTAGATAGCAATCCTGGAGAATAGGGTAGAGGGAGCAAGTGATAAAACAAAGTTAAGCAAGCTAAATTGTTATTCGCAAGCAGATCAAAGTTCATGAAAAAGTCAAGAAATCAATGGAACTGAAACAAGGAGGAAAACAGCAAATATGAAGGATAGGTAATACTGTGAACAAACTATAGCAATAGAGCCAATACAACACTAGAAGATGCTAGACATCTTTCAGAAGAAAATAAACTGCTTAGAAAGCTCTGCAGTCACTCATGACCTCAAAGCCCCACCCCTTGGCTTTGCAGGCTAGCAGTCCTGATGCCTCAGTCACCATAGCCCAGTCTTTCAAGGTCTCACAAGGATTTTGATGCAGATTCTGCTGCGTCTTATTCCCACAACGAATCCCCCATCTCGGCACAACCTGTTCATTTCTCATACTTTGAAAGGTGAGTCTTTAAAATGAAACTGGGAAGGAAGGACTTATCTTCCATGTAGGAGTAAGATTCAGACTGACTGTAAAAGGATTCATAATGTGCAAAATAGCAAAAGTGTCACAGTATTTAGGATTCAATGTAAAGAAGTGGATATAAGAAGAAAGCTCATTGGATTATAGCTAAACTTTGTCACACACTTTATATTTGGTGGCAGGACTACTAAGTTTGTTGATCTGCATGCCCTGCTATTGTTGGACATAGATTTGTTATATACAGACATAGCTGTAAAAAGTAATGATTTCCAGTTACATTGATTAGCACTGATGAAGCATTGTGAGGACATTTTAAGAATCAGATATAACCTTTTAGTCTGTGCATGGAATCCAGAAGAGAATAATTTTTGTATTTTGAGGCTCTCGCATAACTGAGTCCAGAACTAGAAATATATTTTTGGCCATGCTCACAAACTTAGAAGGAAGACAAAGTAGTCTGAAAGTGTTTGTAAGAAACACTATCCCCATTTGACCAGCCATCGGAAGTTTAACATAGTGTAGAAATGAGCAAACTTTAAAAAAAAATCAATCTTTACTATGATGACTGCACAACCTTCAGATGAGGGGATATCCACTATAAAGCATGTGGGAATGAATTCCAATGGTCTGGATGGAACTTCAAGACAATGTACAAATTCCAGTTGGAGTTTGAATGCTACCTTTAGCCTAAATGCAAGTTTCACAGGGCTTAGACTGATTCTTCATATCACCATATAAGTTTGGCCACCAAAATATATGTCTTGCAAGATCTTAAGTAGCCTGTAGGACACAGTGACCAGCAGTCATTGTATCATGCTACCCTTGCAGAACTGAGGTTCAAAGTTGTTTAGCTGGTACAAGAATCTTTTTGTAAAAAAAGATAATCTGTTGAGGTTCTCAACATCTTTATTTTCTTTTTGAAACTTGTTCCAAGAAGGAATTTGTGATCATATTCAGGAATACTTTGGATGGTAGAATTCTCATTAGAAGACAATGGTTGTTCTTCACAATGTCGATGGGATGTGCCGGCCAAATCGCTGCACAGCAGTAACCAAACAAGAAAGGACAACTTTCCGCGCCCCTTGTAAGTGAAAGCTGTACCAACAGGCAGTCCTTCTTCTCTCAGCAGCAAGAACATAAGGATGGACATTACTTGTGACCCTAGTTCCCTCTAGCCGTGCGCCTCAGCAGGCATGCACACTTAGGCTTCTCTCCGCGCAGAGACCTACAAACACAGTGCATCACAAAGGATTCCTCTGCACATGTAAAGTGCTTGATTGGAGAGGTTGAAATGCTGCCGTAGTGATTAAGCTTCACTGCTAAATGATTGTTAAAGACATGCAGCCCAGAGTCCAATCTGCAGCATACCTCGGGAACTGTGGCAGTACTCAGACATTAACATACTTTGGAAGTTGGGGCGCACATTCACCATTCTGGTGTCAGTCACCAGTAATATCCCAAAAGCCGAAACTTCATAACTAAGTGAGAGACATCAGTTTTGGATGCTGATAGTTTTAAAACTCACTAGCTGGCAGGGCTGTGCATCTTCACTGCTGAAACTTCTCTTGTTTTAAATGGTGACATGGATAGAAATTGTGCAGCAGATGCAGTGGTGCTATAGCCCAAGTCTGCAGGAACCATCCGGCAGCTCCTAAGTTAAAGTGTGATTCAAAACTCATCTGATTTTCACTGTTGCAGATTTTCAGTTTCAAAAATAATCAGTAAAATTAATCCTCACAGTCCTACTATTTAGGTAATTCTGTTTTCTGGGTCTTCTATCCAAAGTAACCAATAGGTTACAGAGAGGAGTAGCACATTTCTCTTTCATTATAGCCAGGGCCACCAGAATTATGTGGCCGGGAGCCCCAAATTATGTGTCAGGGTTGACTAAATTATACAGCAATAAAAGGCAAATTATGATGCACAATGCAGCTCATTTTGTGATAATATTGCTTCCTTATTTTGGCATTTTTGCACAGGTTAACACTGTCTGGACAAAGGGATCACCTTATTAGTACCAGTTCAACACCCAAATACAGCAATAAGCAACCGAAAGGGGACCAGTCAACCTGTGCAAAGGGCCTTCCGCTGTGTGACAACATGCATTGCAGCATTTTTTGTAACTTATTATCCATATGAACCAGAAACATAATCCTTTTTTTGATAAAATCTGCAGATTATGCAACAGATGATGGATTACGTGGCAAATGTGGAAATTCATAGCTGCGCAGAAAATGCTGCAACCCCAAAATTGCATACTTCCATTGGACCTGCTTACAGTCTGCAAATGCTTAGAAAAACTCCAAGTACCAGAATCATTTGCAGATGTCTTTCTGATTTTTAATGAGGTTTACAACTGTGAGAGAGACCCACTTACGTTTTTAATCACATTTGTCATTTTTTAACTTTATTCACACTGGTTATCAGCTTTAACGCACTGTGCAGGTTATGGTGTGAAGCCAAGGGAAAAGACTGTAGACCTGATTCATTCACTGGGAAAAGTTATGTCAGATGCCGTAGGTTGGAACTGTTTATTATAAAAAGCTGTGACAAAAGCAGTAAGCCTGGCTTGATTATTGTGAAAAGCATTTGTTAAAGCCAAAGGCCTATACTGGGGGATTGTTATAGTGTTGTGCTAAAGCCTGTAGGCAGGTATTTACCTCCAGGGAATTTCACAGATTACTGTATTAGGCAAGGGTTTTGGTGTTGGTGACTGATTTGAACAAACTGTGAATATAGCCTTATAGCCCGCCGTAGCGGGCTATACCGGCTATTAACGGCCCGCTCCCGCGTTAAAGGCCCGAGCCGAAGGCGAGGGCCTTTAACAAGGGACTAGGACTTTATTAGCTGGTATAGCCCTGCTACGAAGGGCTATAAGGCTATTAGAACATTCTGCCACTAGAGGGCAGAATGTTCTAACAAATAAAACAAAGGCTTCTCGAAGCTCGAGGGGATTTAAATCCCCTCGAGCTCCGAGAGGCCTTTGTAAAACATTGGAATGTTGCTCTGCGGGCCTTTACCGGCCCGTAGAAGCATGGAGCACTCCATTGTCTTCAATGGAGCTCCCAACATTCCAATGTTCTAATATAGAATATTTGCACTATGATAATCCTTGTTAGGCCTTTTTAGGGGGGGGGGGTTCTTATTTTTTAGACAACTGCAATTTTGTATATACTTGCAATTTTATTGATGGTTGCCTTGTAGTAAAGCTTATGAGCATTACAGGTGGCCTGCCTCTATTACAGTGATGAGCCAATGACAAAGTTATAGACCTGATTGGTTCATTGGAAAACGTTATTTTATATGCTCTAGGTCTAATCTAGCTCTTATGAAACGTTCTGACACAGGCAGTAGACCTGATTTATTTATTATGAAACACTCCTGTTAGAGTCAAGAGGCCTTTAAGGGTGGATTGTAATTGCACCCGCTTAAAGCCTGCAGATGTATTTTGTTAGATGAAATCTAACAGATTACTTTTTAGGCAAGACTTTTTGTGTTTATTACCCCGTGGACAAACCTCAAGGGTACATGATTTGCACTGTAATAATTATTTTTAGACTCTCTTTGGAAGGTCTGACAGGCTTAGCTGTCAGACAGGATCTTCTAATAAAAAACATTTATACCACTGCTATATATACCAGTGGTATATATACCACCGCTGTATATATCAGTGGTATATATACCACCTCAGTTATTGACTCTTGCCCTGTGTGTGACATTTGGCTAACCACATGTGCACAGCCACCTGAAAATGAGTGCATTTCAGTGCCAAGGCTGGTGGGCCAGTCCTTTTGATTTCCATGTTCTAGTTACAGGCCCCTTTTGATTTCTTTCCAACTTCTCTTTTTATTTTGATGATTAAAGCCTGCTACACTGCCAAAGACAGTCCTAACTGGCAGCATGCTTGCCGCTCACTCCATCTGCAGTGTACCGCAACATGTACAGTCACTGCATCTAAACCACCTGACCACCGTGAAAGAATATTGTACATAGGGTTTCATTGTTTTTACCATTGCAAGATGGCTAACATGTTGGTTCTAAACGTGGCAGTCAGATGCACCTATAAAACAAAAATGCACTATATACAGTACCATTGCAGAAAAACCAACTGCTGCTTTGTTTAATTTTGGTATTTCGAGCATATGTCTGCTTGTAGGCAATAGCATGTTTTCTTTTTTCTATTTTTCTTTTTGTAATTTCTTGCATATGTTCCTCAGCTTGTGCATGCATTTTATTGTGGTTGTGCAAATGGGTGAATGTAAGATGGACTCAGTGATAAATAGGATAATGAGTCCAAAGATGAGTAACAGAATGCATGTATGATTACATATTCTGTGCCTAAACTCATCAATGACTAAGGAGGTCCGTTCATGTGCAAGCTAGACCTATTGACATTGCCAATGCTTGTTATCAACCTTAAAGTGGTAGCTAGTCAATTTTCCTAGTTGCACATCTCATCACTCGGTTGTGCACACAAGCTAGAAAGGCGTGCACGCAAACATTCTATTGCCGCACACGAGAGGGGACATTGCTTGTGACATGGACTCTCTGAAGGTAGGTGTCAGGGTATTCTCTGTGGAAACAGTGGGGTATCAAGCACCTATCTTCAGATGCAATAAATGTGGCATGGAGTACAATGGCGTTGGGCTTTCTGGAACCATGGCACTGTCATGTAATACAGGGATGTGCAAATATCCTGTGTATGTGCTTCAATATCTGGCTCATTCAGTGTTTTCAGTCAAAGAGATGGAGTAAGTTTATGATCTTTCTTTCCACGCAAAGTTGTGTTTTGTTTAACTTAAGTCTTTTACTTGTGGCAGAGCAAAGGTTGCAGCTATAAACTCTGGTGCTAGCTGGTAAAATAGCCATCTATGCCCAACATGCAGTGAGTCCCTCGCACCATTGGACCTCGATCATATTCTATTGTAGCTCCTGCACTAATGATGATTACACACTGTTTAATGGCTTGTAAAGAAGGGCTGGAAGTTTTTCTCAGTAAGGGGCAGGAGGTTTTTCAACTTGCTGAAGTACGAGGCGGGAGCGATGGGAGGGACTGCCAAAGGTATTAAATCACACCTTCATGTGAGACATTGATCTGCTCGATATTCAGATCTGTAATGTGGCTGCTTCTGCTTCAAGCACAAGGTTGTTCTGAAATGTTAGCATGGGTGGGTCCTGGGTGGACGCGTTCTGGGGAGAAATCGAAGCAGACGTGGATCTATAATGGTGCTGCACTTCCAGTATTGTTTTTACTATATTTATGCCATGTATTCTGTAGGTAGGTAAATAAAACATATTGTTGCTCACATTTGAGGCTTTAAGGCAATACCGGCATCAGTGAAGGGGGCGAGAAAGACACATTTAAGAAAATGGGTAGAAGAGATGCCAATGATAAAATAGCCGATTAAGCAGAAGGGAGGAAGGAAGAAAGATGGGTAGCTAAGAAAGTCGAAGAAGGAAGGAAGGCTGGAAGGAAGGGTGAAAAAAGGTCGGGATTGTCATAAGAAAGAAGGATAAATGGATACATGAAAGTTGAAAGGATGGATAAGTGGATGGATAATTGGAAGGATAAATGAATGCAGAGTAAATGGAAAGGAGAGAATATAAATAGGGGAATGGGCAAAAGGATCAACTGATGTTTAGATGGATTTATTGATGGACAAGTGAGAGGATGGATGAATGGGTGGATGGATGTTTGGATAGATTCATGCATAGATGTTGGATTTGTGAACGGATGCTTGGATGAAATGGTGCATGAATTGATGGCATGGTGAACGGCTGAATGATGGGTGAAAAAATGAATTGGTAGAAGAATAGAAACGGTGATATGGTGGATATCAGCGGGTGGATGAAAGGGTGAAAGGATGAACAGATAAATACTGGCATAAAAGAGTCAATTACATTTTTTTATGAAGGGTTAGGCTCACTTGTTTTGTTTCAATGATGCCATCAGTGCTTTGCTTCAAAGTGGGGAGAGTTTTAATTTTCGGGCTACTCTCTTGGCGCAAATATTCAGGTTCACTGGACCTTCGCATTGGCGGTCATCGTGGGCAGCAAGGCCTCTGCATGAACAGGCCTGTTCATGGTCGTGAAGAGTCCAATACTTCAGTATTTCACCTTTCTTCACAGGAGTAGCTCAACTGATGCCACCTAATGGTCCAGGACCTGGGGAGGCACCTCTTGGGGATAAGGAATGCACTCCAGCAGAGGCCAGGAGGACTCAGGCAGGTCCAGTTCCAGGGCCAGGCAGGTCTAGTGCAGCAGGTCAGCACGGCAGTTGCAGTGAGACCTCTGGAGCTTATTGTGTCACTGTAGCTCAGACAGGAGGTCAGCCAACTGACGCTTGGAGTCAATGAGGTTAGCCTGGGATTAAGGGTGCAAGTTCAGTCTTCATTCTCAAAAAGAGCAAGGCAGCCCTCGAGCTGCAGGGAAGTCCTCTGTTAGCAGCAGGGCAGTCCTCTGTGGGGCAAGGCAGTCCTTCTACTATTATGTCCACATGTCCCCGAGTGTACTGAAGAGTGGCTCTGGCGGTCCAGTATTTATATTTGGTGCCAGCCTTTGAAGTGGAGGGATTCTCTATACTACCCCCACATCTGATGCCAGAAAGTTCTTCCCTTGCCCTGTCTAGACTCCATGAAGTCTGGGGTGACAAAAGACTAGTGTCTGGTTCATTTGGTGCCGGAGGCAAGCCTTTTGAAGTGTAAAGTGGGGCAGGTAACAGTTCCACCCCCAGCCTTCCTGGCAGGTTGTCCCATCCTGCCCATATCTAGCCCTGTTTTGTGTCACTCGCTGGGAGGAATACAGAAAACCCAACAGCAGAGCTATTCACAATTATGTAACCCAGGACACTAGTAGAGGGCAGAAATGTTTAGGACAAGAAAATGGCAACTTTCTAAAAGTGGCATTTTCAGAATTGTGACTTAAAACCCAACTTTATTATTAAAGAGGATTTTAAATCAATATTCATTTGATTCTGAACACCATATTTCTCTCTGTTCCCAATCAGAAGTTAGTACTTAATAAATGTAATAAGGTAACCCAGTGTCAGTCACTGGGAGAGATAGGCCCTTACAGCAGTCCTACCTTTTAAACATATTGCACCCTGCCCTATGAGCTGTTTAGGGCCTACCTTATGGGTGACATATGTATTAAAAAGGAAGGTTTAGGCTAGGCATAAGGTTTATTTTGCCGGGACAAAATGGCAGTTTAAAACTGCACTACAGGCTGCAATGGCAGGCCTAATACACGTTTTAAAGGGCTACTTTAGGGTGTGGCACAATGAGTGCGGAAGGCCCACTGTTTGCATTTACTTTACAGGCCCTGAGTACATGTAATACCATTTACTAGGGAGTTACAAGTAAATTAAATGTGCCAATTAGGTGTTAGCCAATTTTACCACATTTTAAGAAGAGAGCACAAGCACTTTAACACTGGTTGGCAGTGGCAAAGGGCACAGAGGCCTAATGACAACAAAAATGTGCTCAGCAAAACCGGAGGCATGAAGACAAAAAGTTTGGGGGAAATATCACACCAAGGATGTCAGGTCTAACAGTTACATAGTGCAAATGATTGCTTTATTTACATTAAAATGGGAAAGGGTAGATAAGGATGAGTTTTTATCCATAATTTTGGCCCAAAGACAGATGCAAGTGATGGCCTATTTGGATCCTAATTAAGAGCAGGGTATACTATTGGAAACCTTTGACGTGCTCTTGGCTGAAATCAAAACTCAACTGGTGAGACCATGTTCCTTTAAACCCTTTTCAAGAGCTGGGTGGTTTGATGCTGTTTGCTTATGAGGCTTAAAAAGCTTACGCAATGCATTGAGGGTGACTCCCAGAGACAAGAGTTTGGTTCGGAGCCTGCGAGCGCAGTATAAGGAAACACGGAGTTTGAGGCTCAGAAACCTTAGAGAAAATACCTGGGAGAATCTGAGATTAGCAGCACTAAGGAAAGATAGCAAGGAATTTTGGTGTTTGATCAAAGCCCCTTTTTTGAAAGACGAAAATGATCCCTCAACAGAGGTCCATGTTGAAGAAGAAACCTGGGTTGAATGCTTTTCGAATATATATGGGCTGGTAGGTGAGCACTTAGCCTTTCCACCCATACAGAGACCGATAGGACAGCGGAGCAGCCTGGTTTTTGATTTGGCTGAGGTTAGGCATGGATTGGCCCAATGTAATAGAGCTAAGGCTCCATGACAAGACGGGATCCCAATAGACTGTTTTTTGGAACTCCCAGACCTTTGGGCCCCATTACTAACTAACATCGTTAATGTTATTGGCAAGTTGGGTCCACCAGAATCATGGGCAAAAACTTTAATAATCCCTATTTATAAGAAGGCTCTACCAAGTAATTATAGACCAATCTCCTTGCTGGATAGCACAGCCAAACTAATGGGTCGGCTTTTATTGAATAGGTTAGAGGAGTGGGTATTTGAGACTGATGCCCTTATTAAGACACAATATGGTTTTAAAAAAGGGAAAGGGACAGAAGACCAATGTCTTAATATAAGTATGATAATAGTCAAGTATACACTAGCAAAAAAGGGCCAAATTTATATGGCCTTTATGGACCTTTCTACGGCCTTCGACTGTGGCTCCTATTCAAAGTTAAGGCAAATTATGGAAGATATTGGTATAGATATAGTTATTATTGATTTCATCTGACAGATACACTCTCAGACCACAGCTTGTGTGCGATATGTGATGAACGGAGAGTGTACTAGGTCTTTCGAAATCTGCTGGGAGTTTGGCAGGGTTGCGTCCTGACCTCGTTTTTATTCTCATTATATACAAATGGGAATGGAGGCAGCGCTGACGGGGGTAACACAAGATGTGCCGTACTGTAAATCTGTCCTTCTTCCAATACTCCTCTATGCAGATGATGTAGTGCTCATAGCAAGAACTGGCAGAGCACCTCAAATGCTGATAGTGGAGTACACAAGATTTATGCATTGTCTGGGCCTACGGGTCAATGAGACAAAATCTTATGTTTTGGTAACAGGGGCACTCCCGAAGAAACTTCTAAATTTTAGATTAGGCTAAGTAATATGAAGGTTGTGGATACATTTTCTTGCCTGGGCATTTTATTTGATAGAAAGTACACCTGAAAAAATATGTTAATTAGTAGAGAACTTCAAATGGAGAAAAGTATAACAGCCATTTTTTCCTTTGCTTAAAGTTGGGATCTAAACTCATTCCCGAAATTCAATAAGTGTATGTAGCTTAAGCTACCTCAGTAGCCATGTATGGGGCAGGCGTATAGGGCTTTGTGGAAAATGGTCTCTTGCAGCAAAAAGAAGATGCTTTTCTCAAAAGGCTAATAGCTCTCCCAAGTAGTTGTTCAAACTATATATCTCATGCAGAGCTTGATGTCCCATACCTCTCTGATACGATCCCCCTTGCACCAATCCTACTGTGGCATTCCATATGTTGTAGGACGACAGTTAATCTGAAACAGATTATATTGAAGGATTGTTTAGAGCCGTACTCAGCTAATAAGATCATGTGGCTGAAGTATGTCAAGCACACTTTGAATGATATTGGTTTATTAGATCTGTATGAGAACCCCACTGTGTGTTCCTTTCTAAAGCCAGAATTAAAGATTTTTTTTCTCCAGAAAATGAAGTCTGATAGTAGGGAGACCGCTGGCCACAAAGTAACAGTGAAGTTGTATTTAATGTTCCCCCAAAAACCCCAACTCATTTATTCTTATCTAGCTACTGTGTCTGATCCTCCGCATAGGGTTATTTTAATGAAGTTTGGTTTAAATTATATTCCCTTGATGTTGGTTTATCCCAGTAATGTATTTTCTGCAGAAGATTTGACTTTATGTCCTTACAATAGGAGGTCTTTACAGACAGATTTGCAAATATAATTTTTTTGTTCTTTCTATACTGCCAAGATGAAGAGTTTTATAATTCCCATTTTACGCAAGTTTAATCTTAGAAACTGCAGACCTGCACTTCACTTTTTCAAATGATGGTTGACCCTTTAGTGTGTTACTCACTGGCATCATTCCTCTGGGCTGCATTGAAGAAAAGGCGAGCTGAGACACTTTATGAAATTTGCTCTTAGAGGTTCATTTAATCTTTTTGTAAGATTTGCTAGTTATGTAATTTTAATGACTGGTTTTAGGGATGAGACAGCCTTTTAATAATGCAAGATGATTTTGAAAGATATTTATTGCTAGTTTTTATAGTTGATTTATTAATTTTATTGTATCTGAGTTTTAATCTGAATTTTCTTGTTACTGTACTTTATATGCTATGAAGTTTAGCAAAAGTAAAGAAATTGAGTGATTGCTCATCTATAGCTGTTGATGGATTTTGGCAAGAACTTACCTTGGAAGTTTCATTTGAATATGTATAGGGATCTTAACTTTTGGATTGTATTCTGAGAATGCTAGCACTAAGAACATTTGTGGATGTATCACCTTTTTTCATTTTGTTTATACATTTAGGGGTCCATTACGATGTCGGGCGGAAACACTACCGCCGTGCTGTCGGAGGCAAAAACCGCCAGTTACCGTCCGCCAGCAACGTACCACACGCCCGCCACATTAGTATGTGAAAAGACAGCCAAATACCGCCCGTGAGCCCGCGACGCCGCCCGCCATCAAAGTGCGCCCGTCTACGTAGCGACGCGAGCAAAAGGAGACACACCGTCCGACGAAATGACGCACCGCCCGGCGCACAAATTACGATGACACAACCAAACAGCCTCACCTGCTAAGAGACACCGCACGAGAAAAGGAGGCAGAAACCAGATAGCCGACCACAGAAACACAAACCCGGCCTACAGCGACATGGATCCTGCACTCCAGGCCATCGCAATGCTGTACCTGATGCAGCACCTAGGACTGAACGCACAACGATGACGCAGGTAGGCAGACACACAACAAGGGCACGCAAACAACGCACACAATGCAAGTGCGGAAAAGTGGACACGGCCCCCCCAGACACCGCTGTGGGGACAGGACACATCCACCACTGTACCCACTAATGTTCCACCAGTAGAATACAAACAACTCGCAACATCCTGGGCACCCACTACCCTGGACCAGGAGGTGACGTCCCCGTCACGGCCCTGCAGCGCTGCGGCGATGACGCACGTACACATGCACACAACGCAGAGGCCAACGACAGCGCCACGCATGGGCTGCACACAAACACCCCGGGCCACAACTACACACCCCACACACCAGCCCCACCCTGAAGGCACATGGCACGTGGCCCACCTGCATCAATCATGACCCCAACAGACAACTCACAGTTGGCAACTGGATGTCACACAAGTGACCCGAACAGGGTAGTAAAGTGACGTCAAAATAGGACACACCCCTTTGTGCAAAACATGGAGAAGCACACAGCGCCTGCCACATAACAGCACAGAAAATGGACATTGTCCGCAAAAGGCACGCCAGTCCCATCTAAAAATACCCATACCATCCTGCACGCAACAACAAGCCATGCAATGTACAAAAGAGAGAAAACCTGCAGCCTGAGAACAGGTGTTCCCAATTACTACGCCCACACACAAGTCTCAATGTACCGAGGAAACGAAGTGTCGCCCCACACACGGGAGAGCAGATAGCAATGAATGGCCTTCCATACCTACACGTAAATCACATTGCAACAAATTTTGCAGGAGAACGGAGCCATTGTACCAACAAGAAGCCACAAATAGCCATGCCGAGCAAACCTTCCACTGGCAGATAACACCTAACATGAAAGAAAGATAACACCACAGAATACAATTATACCACCGCTCCTTGTGGCCCAAATGCAAGTAAACAGGAATGAGTCAGACACCACTGGCCTTGA
Source organism: Calotriton arnoldi (assembly GCA_963921515.1). NCBI lineage: Eukaryota > Metazoa > Chordata > Amphibia > Caudata > Salamandridae > Calotriton > Calotriton arnoldi. The sequence goes on along the minus strand of CAWUFW010004448.1, from coordinate 355,636 downwards.
CCATTCATTGGAGCATGTGGGATGAGGGCCTGTGTCCTCCTCCCAAGCCATACCCAAAGTCCTGCCGCATACCATCCATTCAAGAACTCCCAGCATCGACGGAGGTTGCACTCAGCAGACAGCTCAGGCAGCCGGAGCACGCCATCACATCACCCTGCAGCAAAATGGCTGGTGCACCAGCGCTTCACAGCTACGCCAGACAGATGCAGCTGTACAGTGATAGCTTGCTACAGATAGTGGGCTGTGCAAATCTGGCCATGCTGAATGTAAGTTACCGAGTAACTTACCGCATCGAAATGTTCAGCTGCGTCATCCCCGTGTTCTACTGTCGGACGTGCCCCTACCACAGGCCTGTGGATCTATGTCTCTCCAACCCGGCATGTCCAAATGCAGACTTGGTACACCTGTTTGCACCCCTGGACGCACACGACAGGATCTGTTCAGTGTATGGGGGCATGGCGTTTGTGGCTGCAATCGGACACACACTGCAATGGGACAAGTGTGCCTCCGCACAACGTATGCTGGATTACAGTTTCATCGAATGTCATCCGACATGTCCCATCAGGCTTCTACAAGGGACAACCTACGAGGAACACGTTGCAACCTACCATCCGCTTCATTGGATGTCATCCATGCATACCACCAATGAGAGGGATGCCCTGCTGGAAGGTATTGCATACCTGACAACTTGTCAATTCATCGGTCCCCAAATCAATGCCCACAACTGAACATTCATGTGCAACACCGTACCTAAGCTTGGTCTCCACACGCAGTGGGCAGTTACCTGTGCAACAACTATACCATGCATTCGGCGACAAACACCTTACCATCAGCTCCACTGCCATGACACGTGACATGTACGGGACATGCACCCTGTTCCTCTCCACATCCCGTGTCCCTGCATGAACAGGGGGAGGCAGAGGTATGGGACATGGGTACAGTAACCACATGGCCAATACTGCACGAACACCTATGCTATAATATGTATTCTGCGCACCTGAACACATGCTCCTGTCAGTGCACGCTTATCTGTCTGCTGTAATACGTGAGAACTGTCAGTTCACCGTTGTCTGTACTTCCGTGCCAGGACTATTGCATGGACAACAAATGCAACCCCCTACAACATGGCCCCCATCATTGTGTCACGTTCAGTAGCCACCATATTGCAACAACATGTGAGACGCTGCTGCATGCATGTAGGCTCATGCTCTGATGTCACCTCTGACGCAGGTGTGTCGGAGTCACTATTGTAGTAATCCTGTACCATGGGACTGAGATGTGTTGTGCCTATGATGTCAAACAGTCTGGTAGGCGAAATAAATACTGTCTGTGTCAAAGCCTCGAGCCCTTCAGTAATGGGCAAATGTACTGTAGCATAGCAAGGGCAGGGCATTCGTAACTCTGAAGACTGTAATCCACAATCAACAACTAATCACATCTACTTGTACCCCCTTTTGTATGTGTAATCATGCTAAGTATATCCTCCACATGCATTTCGCTGCCAGTAGTGTCCCCTATACTGCATCACAGAGGAAGTAGGTTCAAATACATGCCTCCAAGCAAAAATGTGACTCCGTAGAATCATTGATCGTTGACAAGTACGAATGAGAGAGGATGAGAGTGCGTGAAGTACACGAGAGCCGTGAGATGACCATGTAGTCAAGTGTCATTGGATGTCAATGCATATGAGTGGCTGCCACAGTGGACCCATTGAAATACTGCTGGTCGTGGGCCTTGGCCCTTTCAGAGTCTGACATGGCCCAACAGATCATCACATCAACACCAACGGCATAGTCACTACAAAGCACAGTCCTACATATGTGTGCAATTACCTACACAGTCTGACATCACACACATCAAGCAAATATAGGAGCCACGCAAGAAGCATGCCACAGCAATGCATGACAGAACACACACACGATATCAGTGTTGGTGGGCAGGGCTGCACAGTCAGTACGAACAGCAGTAGTTCACATACATGCCCAATTAAACAAGGCACAATCTTTACATGCACACACCCTGCAGACCCACAATGGCCAATACATATCAAGTAGGAGTCATCCTGAACTGCAAGGACACACCCACACACTGCGCAACATACAATACACACATGTGCTCACATTCACAGACCTGAACACGGATACAAACAACCACCATGGCCTTGGACAACACATGTGTGTAGTCGACATTGCCAGTGCGCACACACACACACCAACACTACCCCAAAGTCACACCCTTCACACAACACACACCTACACCTCCCAAATGCACACATTGAAAGTAAGCCATGTGCCCAGGCTCAATGTACATCACAAGAGTCACATACACCTACACCGCTGGCCAACCATGAAGTAAGCCCCCACATACCCTCACACCCTGCACATGCCATCCTGTCATCCTGTGGCTAAACTCACACCCTGTGCTGTGCTTGCACGCACACATGACACGTATACATTTGCACCGAAATAACACCAAATACATGCAGACAATCCGCGTCACAGACATACGTCTACATCACACACACAAGTAGTAGAGCCTGAAAGAAGTGAAGTCCCAGCCACAAATGATACACATAGGGATGTGAGACCAGACACTGCAATTGTTGAGGTACCATATACGGCATGTGCCCCACTTAACTATGCACACACAGTAACAACTGCAATCAGCAACTACACAGACACAACCCACTACAGGAACAGCAGCATCCAGTCACAGATTGCATAGACAGGCGGCAACATTGTACAACACCAGGGACAGTGGCCAGTCGGATGTGCAGAGTGGTGATACTAAAAGCTGCATATGCATAGTGTGTTAGTGTACCCTGCCATGGCCAGCAACACTGCCATGGCAGTCACAATAGCCAGCACAGCCACCACTGTGTCACAGGTAGTTGTGTGAGGGTGCCCACCATTCAAACAGGATGCCAGTCCGACTCAGTGCTGTCTGTGTGCTACGGGACAGTTGGAGGTCCGCCCCTGAGAGAGACGCACAACTGTGGAAGACACACATGTGGCATTTGAAGCTGGAGGGCAGCTTGGCCCAGGTGGGTGGGTGGCACGGGTAGGTGCACCCATGCAGTGTTGAAACAGACTGTGTGGGGAAGATCCGGGAGGGGTAGATTTCCACTGTGTTGGCTATTTGGAAAGCCGACATGGCTGGGGATGAATGTGAACCCGTGTGGGCACAACAGGTGGGCACATGACCAATGCTGCATCAGGTGTAGACCTTGGCCCACCCTCTGGGGACATGCTGGATACTGCTGAGCGTCTGCCAGGCCCTTGCCAAGGCACCTACATCCCCTGTCCTCCAGGTATACCCCCTACATTGTCCACCTGCACAGGTGACCAAGGGCACGGGATGGCAGTGGGGCGTGGTGGGTGGGAGGTAATGTTGCCGTGCTCCTGGTCATATCTCGCAGGCAACACATTCTCTGTGTGCAGCAGGGCACAGGTCCCAAATAAGAAGTGGGGGGTCGCTGACGTTGCGACCGGAAGTGACGTCACGAAATGTGACTTGCACCATCAGACTCATTGCCTCCCCTCTCTCACCCCTTAGATGCGCATGCATCAGAGAAGCCAGCGCGTGAGCAGCAGCTCCAATCTCGCCCCAGAGAGGCCATAGAGTGAATGTGTGGCCCCATTCGCTCCAGCAATGGGGCTCACGTAGATATGAGTGGGGGAACGCCGTCCACCCGCGTGGTGTCCCGACTCGAGCCCTGGTGTGCAGGCAAAGTGTCCTATTGGCTTTGCGAGATGTGTGAGTTGCATGACACTCGTTGGCGGGGATGGCTCTGAGGCCCGTCACCCTGAGGCCCATATCACACTCGATGGGTCCCTTGTCAATCGCTGCAGATGTAATGACTAAGCGCTCCGGGGTGTGTCTACCTTTCGTCTGGGATGGTGTCTGCGGCCTTGCCCGCTCGGGCGGCTACAGCTACTGTAAGTTGCATGTGGTGTATCCCGACTCCGTAGACTGCCATGCATTGTCACTGTGTTGTCGGAAGTGCCGCATTCCAGGGGAGTGGAGAGAGGGTCAGGAATGTCAGCCTGAGAGTGGCCCAGTTGCAGGCCCACCTTGACTGGGGGGGACAACCATTGGACAGGCTGGTGTAGCCCACCCACGCGTACATGTTGGACCTCCATGAACTATGTCACCAGCGGCAAGGTGATGTCATGGGCAATGAAGTTAATGGTGGGAGCTGTCTGCCCCACGCAGAGATGCCGCACGAGCTCAACGGACCCAGCACCGAGGGCAGCAGGGGTCACATGTGCAGGTGCAGCTGTGCCTGGTGTGAAGGACACTCTATCCACCATCCTTGTGCCGACACGTGTAGCACCGTTGGAAGTAGATGGGAGAGCGGGCCCTGGCCACCGCGTGGCTGCAAAGGAGCCAGTGTCCATGCACCCTGTGCCAGCACACATGGATGCATGACCTCTGCCCTCAGATGACGCAGCAATTGCCGTCTCTGCCTGTGATTCATCCAGCACACGTCTGGCCCCTCCTAGGCGCATGTCACATATGTCCCACCCAGCTCCTGTGCAGCTGCTTCATCCGATGCCTCACCACTGTTGACCGTCCCCTGTCCCTCAGCACCCACGGGAGATGCTACATGAGGGTGAGCGAGGTGGCCACACTCATTTGGCATCAATTAAACAGACATGTGCAAGGGAGGCGGCACAGAACATCCCCAGATCCACATGTTGCACGATACCTGTGCAACTGTATACAGCCACCACAATCAACACGTAATGGCGGGCCAACAGGATATGAAGGCGCCAATAAGTGGCACATGTGTTGTGCACATAGCACAACACACGGCCTGTGTCACCCTGCGGTCATAGCGACAACTCGCTGTGTGCACACCCACTGTCCTGATGGTGGCAAGGATGACCACTATGTCATTAGGCCAGGGACATACCTGCATGGAGCAGAATGGGACACCACTCACACAGTCTGCAACATGACAGTCCACAATGGTCATGAGCCCATGCCATACACCTGTCTTTCGCACGAGCACAACTACTGTTGCACAGTGTGCCGGATGTGTAGGTATCAGGAATAGGAGGTGAGGCATCGCACACATATGACCGAACGAAAGCAGAGTCGGCACATTGGCTCACACATACATGGGAATTGCCACTGCTGCATACTACAGGCTGTTCCTGAGGCCTACGACTCGGAATGCATTGACAATGCTGAGTACTCGATTTACACCTTGAGCCCCAGGATTTGCATATGCATGTCAGATGCACCCAGCACAGAGTACACTTACAACCCACTGCATCACGCCACAAACATCACATCACCGAGATGATGGGTATGCTGCGGACACATGCTGCCTCTCACAGCAAAAGACACCATCACACAATACTGTACACCTGTTAGCAGCTGATGCCCCTACAAACGTGCGTCCAGCACAGGCTCTGTGACTGTCAAGAAGCAGACCAATAGTGGTGAAATGCAGCACCCTGCTAACCTGACATTACGAGGGGGCATCCCCCGATTCGTCTCCGCCAGGTAGCCGCACATCCTGCAGATGACGTCACACCCTTTGTGGAATTGGCTGCACTGTCGGTCACGCATACACAGTGGCATCGACCTGGATGCAATGGCACATCACAAGGCCTTGTGCTGGAGGACTGCCAACTGCAGGGATGGTACACAGGAGTGTAGAAATATCACTCATACACCTCTCATCATCACCCACATCCACCAATCACAGTGGCATGATGCAGACCCATCCAGAATGCACAGAGATGTGTAACAGAGCCAAAAAGGTATCGGACATGGCATTACAGCATGTGTACTCCACACGTGAATGCATGCTGGTGGGAGTGTGTACACAGTACCTGTCCATCCCATTCACATGCAGGATGCCAGCACTGTGAGCAATGTGTAGTCTGCCCACATCTACTGTCCAGTGTCAGGTAGACCAGCACAGAGTTCACAAGGCAATACATCTTTGTGGGTGGACTCACTGTGTCCAACACTGCGCAGCCCTCAACGTACTCGCCCTGTGAATGGCACACCCCGCAATGGAGGGCACATTCAGCGCCACCATCTCTCACACCCATCACTCTCACAAGGCCTGGGGTGTCCATTCGACAGGGCTGTGTTTGCGCTTTCCCTGACAGTTGTGAACTAATGACACATGTAACCCACTGTACAGTCAGTGTAGATTCCATCTAGGATTGGGCGGACAATGTGCAGCCCAGGTCTGCCAAGACCGAGAAGGCCAGCAGGGACCCAGCCAGCCATTCACACAAGCAATAACTGCCCTGAACCATGCATTGCCAAGTGGCTGCGTCACTGGATGTCTGACATGACAATGCCATGTACCACCACTAGGGAGGGACATGCATGGGAAAGCGCCTGAGAGCCTGCATACCCCTTCCACCTGTAGTAAGCATGGTAAGCAGTGCATGTTGGAACACCAAAGGCTCTGGCTCATAGTGCTGCGGATCATCGACATGTGTGTCCCCCACATGCACTCCCACACACACAGTTGTTGTCTTGCACACACAACTGTTGCAGGAAATAGCCTTGGGCAGCGTGCGTGGAGCTCGGAATCCAGGGACTCCTGCTCCTCGCTGGTGAGTGGACCTGGACATATCATCAGAGTCGTCGACATGAAGGTGGACAGGTGGCAGCAGCAGCAGGTGTTGTTGAGGGATGCCAGTCAGCAGTCCCTGGAAGCTGTGGTGATGCCTGTCACCCTCCCACACTCATATAGCCCCCTGGGGCTGTGTCAGCGTGTCCAAGCTGCTGCGATTGGTGTACCGCTCAGCCTGTGTAAATTGTGTTCTTGGTGTGTGCCATACTCACCCAGCCTCGGAAGCGGTGTCAGGCACAGCAGCTAGGTATGTTGCCGTTGTGTTGCTGCTTCCCACATATGCAGTCTGATATGTTCATCATGGCCTTACAAGCTATTATGGCCGAAATCCCCATGTGCATGCTCATAGTTATGGTTGGTGTCAGTGGTCATTGCTATTGGTAAGGGGACCTGTGTAAGAGTATTGTAGCTGTGCTTTCCCTACTTGTCAGCTGTTCTGTGATTCTATTGCTTCGTCAGTGATCTTTGTTTTGTGTATGTGAAGATGCCATGTGGTGTGTTGCATTGACATGTGTCCACTTCCATCTGTCCTAGGAGGAGACCAAACATACATCGCCCATACCAGTTGCTGGCAGACATGGAGGATGTGGAGGTTATCCGGAAGTTCCGTCTGGACCGACCCACCCTGCATCGCCTATGTGCCATGTTGGAACCCCACCTTCGTCCTCGCAGGGTGTATCCAGCAGCATTCACCCCCACGGCTAAGGTGATGGTTGCACTGCATTTTTTCGCTACCGAATCCTTTCCACACGGTGGGCAGTGGAGGTGGGATGTCCCAGCCCATGTTCAGCAAGGTGCTACGGGATGTCCTGTCAGCTATGATGCTCTACAGGAACCGGTACATCAGATTCCCCAGGGCTCGTGAATTGGCGGCAGTGAAGGGTGCTTTCTATGCCCTTGGACGCATCCCCCAGGTTGTTGGTGCAATTGATTGCACCCATGTTGGCCTTGTTGCACCACAGGCCATGGAGCACATCTACAGGAACCGGAAGCATTTCCACTCCCTGAATGTGCAAGTGGTGTGCCTGGCGGACATGATCATCACACACGTGTGTGCCAGGTTTCCCGGATCCACCCATGACTCGCACATCATGCGCCACAGCACCCTCCCACATATGATGACCAATCTGCAACAGGAGCGTGCATGGATAGTTGGTGAGTATGCACACTTGTGTAGCGTGCTGGGTGTGACATGCTGTCTTGTGTCCTGTTGGAAAAGCAAGGTTTCTCTGTGTCTCTCACACCCAGGTGACTCTGCATATCCTAATGGTCCTTGGCTGCTGAGCCCACTACGCAATCCTCGGACGCCAGCAGATGTCAAATACAATGAGGCACATGGGAGGACCAGACGTGTGGTGGAGCGGGCTTTTGGGCTCCTGAAGTCCAGATTCAGATGCCTGGACCACACCGGGGGTGCACTGGCATACTCCCCACAGAAGGTGTGCCAGATAGGTGTGGTGCTGCATGCTGCACAATCTTGCGATTCGCAGGCAGATCCCCCTGATAGTGGATGACGGTGATCAGCCAAGGCCCCCGCCTGCAGGCCAAGCCGTGTCCAGTGACGAGGACAGTGGAGAGGAGGAAGCAGTGAATGTGCGTCAGCAGCTCATCGCCTGCTACTTCACTTGACGGTGAGTGACCATGTACGACGGCTGATGTCGCTGTAGTCGTGTAGGTGTATGTGTGCATTGTCACGGCGGCCTATTGTTCACTGAGTGCTGTGTGGGAATGGTCCATGTCCAGGGTAGTATGCCACTGACAGTGGCTGTAGCATTGTGCCCTGTTGCTCTGTGAGATGTGTGTACATTGCTTGAACATGATGACAAGTACTGTGTGATGGGTGTGTGACACACACATTCAATGGACTCTTGTTCTGTTTTTCACCCCTAGGTCCCTACTGCCTCTCCCGGCCTATCGACATACCACACTACAGATGCATTTCTGATCATGCTGACGGTTGTGCATCCTTGGAAATAAACAGAGCAGATAACATATAATGTGACACAGGTGTATTTATTTTGAAGGTGACATGTGTTCGTGGGTAAGGTGATCAAGGAAGTGGTGCATGCTGTACAATGAGTTGACGGTCATGTCCGCGTGATGGTCAAGGTGTACCCATGTTGTCCTGGGTCCGCAGTCCAACAGACATATGCCACTAAACTGGCGGTGTGGGGTAGGATGGTAGTCCAAGTGAATGCAGGGGATGGCCACCGTGGCTGGCTGACTCACTGGCGTTTGGAGCGTGCAAAGTCCTCCCTGGACATCTGTGTCCTCTTCGGACGGCCTCTTCCATGTTTGGGAGGGGGGGGTTGTGTGTGTGGGCTGCTGGTGGTGGGTGAGGATTGCCCACTCGCTGTGGATGCAGGGGAACTGGATGTTGCACGTCCCTGCGCCCCAGCTGGTGGTGGCGGAGGTGGTGTGCTTCGCCTTGAGCGGGCCCTCACCTCCACCACTAGCTGGCCCATGAGGTCCACAAGTTGGCCCATGTGTGCGTCCATGGACCTCAACACCCCAAGGACTTCCCTTGTGTCGGATGCTGACCTGGCCCATTGTCCCTGGGCCTCTTCATAGGCCCCAAGGACTCTTGCTATTTGCGGCAGGGCTTGGCTCCCAGGCTCTGTTGGGGTTGGCCTGACCCTGCGCCTCCCACCTGGACTCCTGCCACCGACCTGCCCACTCGCCACATTGGTCACCCGGGGCCTCCTTCTGGCTCCCAGGGTAGATGTGGAGGTGCGTGCCACCTCTTGCGCAGGGTTGGTGGTCAGGGAGGCCCTGGTGGTGGTGATGGTGGTTGCGGCGGTGGTGGTGGCCGCACTGACCGTGGCAGCAGGGGCCTGGGACTGGTCACCAGCCCTGGGAGATGGGTTGGTGGGTAGGATGGATCCTTGGGAGCTGTTGCGCCCTGCCACACCAGTTGTGCCTGGTAGGGAGTCCACGTCCGAAGAGGTGTCCAGGTCTTCCACATCCGTGAGTCCGGGTGGAGGGCTTGTGGACTGGCTGTGATGGCTGCTGTCTCCCTCTCCAGCATCATGCTGTTCGTCACCTGTGGGGTGGAGACGAAAGGTTATTGTGTTGCACCTTGCAGTGTTTGTGTTAGATGTCTGACATGCACAGTATGTGCTCAGTTGTGCACTGACTTCCCAGATGCGTGTGTATGGCTCTACGATGTGTGTGCGTGATCAAGGCAATGGAATAGTGTGATGGGTGCATATGGCATGGGAAGGATTTGAAATGCCAAATGGTGTGTGTTGCAGTACCCCTACGTTTTGCGGCATCGGGGGGAACGGGGTACAGCCGCATGAACGCTTTTGAGATGATATGTGTTCTTGGGGTTCAAATGCAACGCTTAGAAACGCGGATGGCAAAAGGGGTACAGCCCCATGGACGCTTTGGAGCTGACATATGGTACAGTGGTAAATACTGTGACATATGGGTGCAGAAGGGAACATGTGATTTGTCAACACAACACTGCAGAGAGAAAGGTGTGTGTATGTCTGACATACCCAGCATATCAGCTCACTGTTGTCATATAGGGACATTACACTGCAGGCATTGTAGTGAGTGAGTAATGGTTGTGTGCCACACAACGTGTTGCAGATGGGACAATTCCCTGGTGTGCGTGCTGTCCTCAGCCATGTGCAGCAATGCTGTGCTCTTGGGGTGTTGACTATATTTTGTATGTTGTAACTCACAGTGTGACGTGCGCATCAGACACGGCAGACACATTATTGGTCATGGGCAGGAATCTTTGCTGCACTACTGTATATGGGACAACTGCTTAGATGATATACCTCTCATGACACTGGGGCTGAAAGATGTGATGAATGTGAATATGAATGTGCATTGTGTAGCTGTGTGGTTCATGGGTCCAGTGGTGTATGTGACATTAGTGGGGTTCCACTGTGTTACATTGAGACAGGATAGACATACATGGGTGATGTTGTACAATGTCAACGGAACAAGCTGGAACGACTACATGGACAAGACTTGGATGGTGTTGCTGCTGTGTTTGATGACTGGCACAGTGCACGCCATGTGGCTCAGTACTCCAGTGAGACTTGTGCATGCAGACGTGACTCCTTATGTGTTACTGTATTTGAGATGGCTCATGTGGGCTATGACTCTGTAATTCATGTCCGTGTGCACATCAGTCACATGTTTCTGTCAGGGAGCAGTGCTACCTGTTCCTCTGCTACGTGACATGTCCCAGATGTTAGTCGTAGTACAGTCCTCATGCCTACGGACACCCCGCCCTGTACAGTAGTCTGCCTAGTTGTTGGTTTGGAGGGAGCTATGCAATGGCTAGCACATGGTTATGTGTGGGAGGGGTGCTCCATCTTGCTGCGCTTTGGGATTGGGGGCCTGGTGGGGGTTGTACTTCTGCAGTCCCACCTCCCATACACGGACCTTGTTGTTCGGCTACTTACCTGTTACTTGTTGGTTTGTGCAGCTATGGCTGACACATGGGTGTGGGTGTGGGCAGTGCTCCTTCCGGCGCATCTGGGCTACAGGGGGAGCTGGTGGGAGTTGTGGTGCTGGCTGACTGTACACATGCCCCCATGGTTTTGTTTGTTGGTACCTTTGGGCTGAGTGTGTGTATGTGTCTGTTGCATGTGTGAGAGATGTCTTGTGGATTGTGTATTGGAGATGGGGGTGTTTGTCCCTCGGAGCTATGGCATTCTGGTGGTGCATGACAGTACATAGCAGTGTGCTGGTATACATTTGTTTGTACTTACCAGCCTCCACTCCCCCTGGTATTCCGGTGAGACTCTCCGGATGTAGAATGCCTCGCACCTTCTCCTCCCACGCCTTGAAGGTCTTGAATAGCGCGGGATTTCCGGAGCCAGTCCTGTCAGCCAGCTCACGGTTCTTGGCCTCCTTCTTCCTGACCACGCTTTTCAGGTCCTGCCACCTCTTGGTGATTTCCCCCCGGTTGCGTGGCACGTTCCCGACTGCATTCACCTGGTCTACGATCCTGCTCCACATCCTGTTTCTGGTGGCTACTGGTGTCTGTTGGACCTGGTTCCCTTAGATTTGTGGGTGCACCTTGATGACCTCGTCGACCATGACCGTCAACTGTGTGGCAGTGAACTTAGGCATTCGTTGTGTTGCCATGGTGCGTGGTTTGGTATTTGTGGTGCTGGTGTGGTGGTGTGTGGTGTGTGATATGCAAGGGGTTGGTGGTGCCGGTGTTTCGGTGGTGATGGTGGTGGTGTTGTTGGTGATGCGTGTGATGTGTGCGTGCATGTGGTATGCTGCTTTCCTTTGTGGCTCTCTGTGTTCTCTGCTGTGGTTTTGGCTTTGTAGTGGTGCAAGGGATTGTGGTCTGTGAAGGGGCTTCTTTTGTACTCACCTATGTGGGTGTGTCATGATGGGCTGTCGTTTTCAGGTGTGTTGTGCGTGGTGTCCTGGGATATGTGGTTTTTTGTTTTGGCCAGGGGGATGTGTCTTTGGGATGGGTTCTGTGTCTGGCTATTTAGGATTAGTTTGCTGTGTGGACTTGTTGGCGGGGGTGTGTGTATTTCTTTGGGCCGCATATGTTTCCGTGCACGGACGTGGGCGCCAGGCCTTCCGCGATGTCGGTTATTCATCTCTGTTGTTCACCGTTGCGGGCGGGAAATATGTTGTTTTGCTGCGGTCATGTCGGGGGGATCCTAATTTGACGGCCGGTGTCTGGTTCGTCAGCGCGGTCGTATTTTGGGTTTTCGGGCGGTATTGCGTCTGTGGCGGACGGATTATCTTCTACTCTGACATGGACGGGCGGTATTCTGTCTGTTCTTTCCGCAGCGGGCGGTTGTTGCTTCGCGAATCATAATTGCTAAGTCGGTGTTCCCGTGGTGCAGGCGGGCGGTTTTTTCAGGCTGTGGTAGATGGCGGTTTTTTTACCGCCGGTTATCGTAATGGGCCCCTTAATTTTTTATTTTTAGAATGTAATCAGTCATTTTTCTGATTTGTAATTGTTCTCAGAGTTTGTAAAGCTTGTTAACTTGTTCATGCAGATCGAAGGGAATACCGACCTGCACCACATGTCAGCTTGATGGGTTCCATCATAACAAGGAGACTCGATATTTGGTCTACAATGGAAAATTGTCCTCCAAAGCATTCTTGACTCTGGAAATCCCTTAGTCAGTCACTGCTTAATTCAATTAACTAGCACATGTTGAAAAATACATCTAGGTAGTCCGGTGACATCCACTTTAAACATTGGGCAACCACGTTTCACACAACATGTAAGGGTCCTAATCACTGACAAATAGTAAATAGTACGCTGCTTGTAAACTAAGAGATCAGAGAGGATCAGGATCCCACTGTCAAATTTACAACAACTTTTCAAACCCTGGTCAGTGTTCATCATCCCATCACAACCTTCAGAATGTTTATTCTAAAACATGATTTGATTGGTGCAGGAAGGAAAGCTGGACTGTAGCTCAGTAGAATTAAGTATCTAAGGTTAGTATTCAAAGTTATGCAAATAGGAAGATATTCTTATCTCCTGGTCTCGTGACCTTGTGTCCTGTAGCGACTCTGGATAAACGGCTCCCCATTTGCGGGTGATATTGATATTGTTGGGGGACAGTTTTCTGACTAAACAAGCAGTGGCAATTGGTGTGTGAGCACACATAAAAAAGAGCACACACTGACCTCTCTGGCCCTCTTTCAGCAATCTGAATACAGCTATGAAGTACAGCAATGCATGTTTAGAGGCCTTCTGAATTTAACTCATGTACACATATTCAGCATTTAGCCACATTTAAGCTGGTGAAGGATCCATACTCACACCAAGCCAGGTGGAGGATACTGGGTCCCTGAAAAGGACGGGATGGAGAGATCCAACAAAGAAGAAGAAAGGTGCAAATACAAACATTGACACAGCTGAGGTAGTGTGTGCACCAGGCAGAGTCACCTCTTAGATCCTCAACATTAATTAAAATAAATAAACACCAAGTGACCATGTTTGTCTCAGGTAACTGGACCTACTTTACATAGTGAGGCCAAAAGGTATCAGCAGTTGTTGCAGATGCTGCGCTACAAATCCTACACATTGCTGACACTAACCGGGAAGTGACCAAAGTGGGATGGGATGAAGCTATTTCTTTGAGACTATGCAATTGGGAGACCAATTGTAGGGCTCCTCAATTGAATCACTGACTAGCTATCGAAGGTCACAATATCGACCTACAAAAATATCGCAGCAAAAATATCGAAGACAAGAACATCGACATCCTATCTACATTAAGGTAAGTACAAAAATATCGAGAAAAAAAAATTCGATGTCAAAAATATCGTTGTTAAAAATATCGTTTTTAATTTAAGTTAAAAAATATTGTAAAATAAAGTAAATAATACATATAATTAAAAGAAACATAGTTAAAAATATTTTAAAATGCTTAAAAATTATAAGTAATATATATAATTTAAAAATACATTAAACATATACATATAATATATAATATACATATACTTACTTATTAATATGTTTTAATATTTATTTTAATAACTTATAATTTGTTTAATTTATTTTTTATAAATTATAAATACATCTATACACATAAAACAATAATATAAATAAAAATTTAAATACATATATGTAACAAATTAAAAAATTAAATTTATTTTAATTTTTTTAAAAATAATTATACAGTACATTAGCTAAAAAAATACAAAATATTAGATAGCGGAGGAAATAAAATTACTATTCCAACTGCAGTAACTGCAACAGTACGAAAAGTGTTGGATAGCGGAGGAGTAAAAATTACTATTCCCACTCCAGTGAGTGCAACAGTAGGGAAAGTGTTGGATAGCGTAGGGGTTAAAATTACTATTCCCACTCCAGTGAGTGCAACAGTAGGGAAAGTGTTGGATAGCGTAGGGGTAAAAATTACTATTCCCACTCCAGTGAGTGCAACAGTAGGGAAAGTGTTGGATAGCGTAGGGGTTAAAATTACTATTCCCACTCCAGTGAGTGCAACAGTAGGGAAAGTGTTGGATAGCGGAGGGGTAAAATTACTAATCCCACTCCAGTGAGTGCAACAGTAGGGAAAGTGTTGGATAGCGGAGGGGTAAAAATTACTATTCCCACTCCAGTGAGTGCAACAGTAGGGAAAGTGTTGGATAGCGTAGGGGTAAAAATTACTATTCCCACTCCAGTGAGTGCAACAGTAGGGAAAGTGTTGGATAGCGGAGGGGTAAAATTACTATTCCCACTCCAGTGAGTGCAACAGTAGGGAAAGTGTTGGATAGCGGAGGGGTAAAAATTACTATTCCCACTCCAGTGAGTGCAACAGTAGGGAAATGTAGGATCGCGTAGGGGTTAAATTAACATACTTATAAATTATTTTTTTTAACATTAAATAACATATTAATAATTATTTAACAAAATAATTATTAATAAATACCTATTAAATTAAATTAATATTTACTTAAATAACATTAAATTACTTCCCACCCTATTCCCCTCTAAACACACAACGCGCTACACATAAAAAATAACACAATTAATTTAATTATCAATTAATCTATTAATCAAAATTAATTACCAATTAATAATTAATTAACAATAAATTAATTAACAATAACAATAAATAAAAAATAAAAAATTATTATCATTAATATAATTTTTAATTAACCAATTAATGAAAATTAATTACCAATTAATAATTAATTAACAATAAATTAATAATCAATAACAATAAATATACACATATTAACTAATTAATTATATTTAAATTACTTTCCACCCTATTCCCTATAAACCCACAACCCGCTACACATTAAAACTAACATAATTAATTTAATTACCAATTAATCAATGAATTAAAATTAATTACCAATTAATATTTAATTAACAATAAATTAATTAACAATAACAATAAATACAAATTAATAATACATTAATTATAATTAATATAATTATAAATTACCCAATTAATATAAATTAATTACCAATTAATATTTAATTAACAATAAATTAACAATCAATAACAATAAATAAAAACATATTAATTAATTAATTATAATTAAATTACTTCCCACCCTATTCCCCTATAAACCCACAACCCGCTCTGATACTAAAACGCAAAATTTCCTTTAAAAAAAATTACTATTTTCTAAACATTTAATAGATATATTTAAAAATAATGAAAAAACTTTTTAAAAAATGTTAAACATACATATAAAATACATAACACTAAAAAAAAAATCGATATTATTTACAACTATATTTTTGCTAACGATATTAATTACTTCGATATTACTTACTTCGATATTAAAAAATCGATATTACTTACCTTAAAGTCGATATTCTGGTCAACGATATTCTTGACTTCGATATTCTGTCCCTACGATATTAAAAACTCGATATTAGTGTAGGTCGATATTTAAAATTCGATATTTAGACTGCGCACCTTCTCAATTATGGGTATTTCAATGGTGTCCCTATTGATCACTGGAACTGCAGTTTGGATGGTACCTTGAGACTAGGAGCCACTCGAGCTATACGCAAAAGGCGAGCATGCAAGGGAACTTCCAGGATTCAACCAAATGGTAGGGATGAACCAGATCCACAAATAGGTGGAGACTTTTGCCCTAATAGTGAAGCTTAAAGGTTATTGCTTACAGTCCGTGATGCATCATTGAACAACTCTCTACAGTAAGCTGCAGAAATAAAAGAGCAGTATTGCTACTGTGGCACTAAGGTAAATCTCGCCTGTCACAATTAATGGTTTGTGCTGTAAGAAGCACAAGTCCAAAAGACAGTGCGTCTGCACAACCATACATTGCTGCTAGGAAAAAAGATCACAGGCCACATGTACAGAGTTACTAGTTAAAAAATGTGGTCGCAATTTTGAACTCTATTTTATGATCAATATCTCATTTTGCACATTGACCTATGTGCTTGGGGTGTTCTAGCTTGTCTATTTATTGTTTTATGGTTTTATTGTCAGCAATGATACATCATGACTTTAGAATGTTGTAGAAAATTGAATTAGTCCTTGCTCAATCCTTGGTAGCTTAGCAAACAAGCAGTCAGACTTAACTTAGGAGACAGGTATGTGTAAAGCATTTAATATCACCAAAACAGTACATAAGTAAAAGACACAACACAATAAAAATCCAACACCAAATTATAAAAATAGAGAATATTTCTACCTTTAAAATAACACACCAATTACAAAAATCCAATGTAGGGAACCGGAGATATGAATTAAAAAAATTAAATAAAAAATTGTGCATTCTAGCGCCAAAAAGCTCAAAGCTCCACTCACAGCTATTTGGTTGCCGGGATCGGGACAAAGTCAACGTTTTAGACTAACCGCGATAGAGCGCTTGTCGGATAGGCTAAGTGCTAGGTTCCGGTTAAAATTTCACCTTCAAATGCAATCTTTTTCTTGGAGCTTTTCTCCCGTCAATGGGCTTGTTGGCGGGACGTTAGGCTCAAAGATCCGGAGTTCAAGTTGACGGCGGCGGCCAGCTGCACCTCAGCATCTAGGTGAAAAGATGGGCATCAGATCCTTAGGCGTCGACGGTAAGAAGGGTCTCAAAGCGGTTATCAACAGCTTCCCTCTCGGTGTCGGGTTGGGCTCTGCTCTGGAGTTTTTCAGCTGGATGGACCAGCAAGGTCGACCCAATCTGCGAGTTGACGTCATTTTGCTTGACTCTCGATGTTGAGCCGGTCTCCACTTGGAGCTTTTCTGCAAAACCTTGCAGAAAGTTTCCAAACTTTGAGATCTGGTTGTTTCTAAGTTACTTTGGGGAAAATAAGGGTCCAGTAGCTCCAGTCAATGGTTCAGAGACTGTGGATTGGCTCTTGGTGGCTAGGACTCAATTACGCACAATGTACCTGCACAATTCAGGAAAAATCCAGTTGCTAATGGTCAGTTGGGGTGAGATCCTCTCTTTGACATTTTAGATAACTTCTTCCAGTGCTGCTGTACCTGTTGCTCATCAGGGAGTCCACTCCTTTTCCTTTAAGGCAGGCTCAGTGCTTTCTTTGTGGAGCCTTGTGAGTGTAGCAGGTGCAGTCCTTTTGAGTGTAGGCTTCTGTGGTGCAGCCCAAGGGTCCAGCAGGGCAGTCCTTCTTCTGTTGTTCCAGGCAATGTTTTGGGGAGCTCCTGCAGCTCTCCCATGTTTATCCTCTATTCTGGGCTGGCAAGAGGGGAGGACACCCCAATTAATTGGGGTAAAGTTGACATGTAGTGCCTTGTCTTTGTTTCATCGCTCACCCTGATACATGTATCCAACCAGGGAGACTATGGTCTTGATTACGAGTGACTCAGCAAATTCCAATCTGTGCAATAACACCTGTTTCCATACATATCAGAATTATGAGAGTATTGCACCTGGTAACTTCTGCATGTGATAAAAATCCACATCTCTGGTAAACTTTGGTAGGACAAATCTGACTACATTTACTAGAGGAAAAATGCATGGTAAATACTCAGACATGCAGATATTGGTATGGTAAGGCAGCATCATTTTGAAGGTTACATTGTGCTCTTTAGCAGAATGCTGCCTCATTGATGGTGTAATACTGTCCCTTGTACACCTAAAATGCAGAACACCGTAGAAAAGTTTGATGGACTTCCCTCTCTGGTACATGGAGTCTCCATCTTGAATTAAAATTTATTTTACATTTTTCTTGCAGTAGCCGATGGAAGAACAGGAAGTTACAGAGGTGCCTACTGTCTGGTGATGAGGATACACTCTTTTGGCCAGTGCTCAGTATGTCTGAGAGAAGGTAAGCCTAATTTAAATTTTATTGGCGCTTCATCAAACTTTGATGATTTTGCATCAGGCATCTGGGCTAGAACTGTTGTAAACCACAGAATATTATTAAAAGAGGAAACAGACATTTCTTATATTTCCTTCTACCTGAAAATGTTGCTCT
Organism: Calotriton arnoldi; assembly: GCA_963921515.1. Taxonomy (NCBI): domain Eukaryota; kingdom Metazoa; phylum Chordata; class Amphibia; order Caudata; family Salamandridae; genus Calotriton; species Calotriton arnoldi. The sequence goes on along the minus strand of CAWUFW010004448.1, from coordinate 337,136 downwards.
TCTGAAGCTGCAGATATATGCACCAACTTGAGAAGACCAGATTAATTGATATTCCTTTCCATATAAATGTTATTGTGTAATTTTAAATATTTACAATCTTCCATCAGTATAGGACATACACAGCTATCACTTTAATGCTGTCTTAGAGCTCAATTCACAAACTTTTGTGAGTACTCTTAGGTGTGAAGAAAGTGTCATGTGCACCTGTAAATGGCAGATACTGATTCACAGAATCAGAATCTGTGTTTAGTAACAGGTGTAGATAAGCTGTAAGAGGGCCACAACCATCTAAATGGCGAGAAGAACTGGTTACATGGGCAGGACTCGAGAGTGCTGTATTGTTTTGGGAATTGAAGAGAGTGCAGGGAACAATTGATAGGGCTAAAGCATGGGCACACCTAGTAGATAGTCTTTTGGCCCTAAACTTTGACACAGATTCACCTAATAGCTACTTTTTTTCAGCAGACGATTTAGATGGTAGAAATAACTGACCTTGTATGGGGTGCATTGGGCGGGATTTGAAACTACAGGGGAGTACTCAAGATCTTACTGGCCATTTTGGAACTCTACATACGATATCTTGCAAGGGGTAACTGAAGATGGGGGATTTGGGTGATGAAGTTTGTTAGTTGCTAGCTGAAGTGGACAAATGTCATATTATAATGTATTTTGCACTCGGATTGTACATGGTAGAATGACACCATTAACGTGTTTACATTATACTACCACAGTGTATGGGCTATTATCTGCTTCTGAAGTACTTTTTCCTGGCAGCTATTGTGTTATGTTATGTGAAAACAATTACAAATAGTAATAGGTGTAGATGACACTATTACAGGTCAATACATTTTCAGCAGTCATAAATGTGGGTGGGGCATTGGATAATGGGTGTTTTACACTGGCGTATCATGGAACTGCCCATTGCACTGGTAGTGATAACCTTGAAATCTGGAACGTGATAAGTATTTGGGAGCAATTACATATGCTCTAGGTTTTTTCCAGTTTTTTTTCAATCCAAATCTCAGTATTTTATTTCTTTGCCATTACTAAATGGTCACCAGTCTAAGCCTTAGCCACTTCTGTTCTGCTATATTGTATCCTTCCCTCTCAGTTCAGCTCCTCTAACAGCAGGACTCATCTGACTTTGCTTAAGCTCACCTGGTTGACTCTGAGGGGTGCCCAGTCTTAATAACTGGCAAATTATACACAAATTGTTTTAGGTCAGATTACCACAGACCAGTTAGATAAGCTTTGGGTACATAGTTGTGCAATGGGACATTGTTCCCACCACATCCAAATTTGTGGTATGTGGTCCATTTTAATCACACAAAGAGCCAACAATCTGGCATCTCAGCCTGATTTCTTCCAAATTAATAATTTGGCCTTTTGGTACTGGTACTGGCTGGTGACATTCACTGATATGCTATTTATAGAAATGAATGTAACCTGGCCGGGAATACGTGAAGATGAAATTAAGTTATCTTTTTTGCTTTTAAGCTTTGGAGAGGGACTTAAATATGCTTTTTTATGACCTGGGTGAGTTACACTTTCTGGGTTTTAGAGGGAAGCTATCAAACTCATTCAAATATCCCTGATCTGTTGTTTGTTTTAGTTCAAAAGATTCTGCCATTATAGATCAGAGATCAATGGAAGTTTTCGGAGGATGAGTCCAGCATCTCATGGAAGTATGAATACTCCATACAATGTAGGCCCTGGTTTTGAGTTGGATGCTATCTGAAAATGTTAGTTTCTGATGGAAACTGTAAATTTAGAGGAGAATCCAATTGTCAAATGTCTTCCATGATACAATCCCTAATGTGGAGAAAATTGCTTCTGTCGATTTCACTCCAGAGCAGGGCTGGGCTGGCTGTAGCGGGCATCAGGCATTTTCCCGGGAGGCTGGAAGGGTGGTGGCTGGTTTTGCAGCAGTGGGGACCGGTTTTATGTTACTGGGGGCTGGTTTTGCAGCTGTGCTGTAATATCGTCCCCCCGTACCAAAAGCAGCAGTGCTTCACACTCACACTGACCCCCCCTCCCCACCCCCGCCCGCCGGTTTTAAAAAAATGCCAGGGCTGCTTTAGGTTCCCAGTCTCGCCCTGCTCCAGAGTTCACACTCTCTCCAGAAATCTGTGGATTTTCCTATGCCATCTAATCCATCCTTTAGTCTTTTCACCTTGTGGATGTCTGCCAGATTCACTGACTCTTCTCCACGTGCAAAGCACTTCTTGTGATGTAAAATGAGTTTCTTGAGGGGGACTAGACTGAGATGGATGTGAGCAGGAGAGAGAACTTCCTGGCTAAGAAAGCCCTCTGTCATGTTGGATATTTAACTGCTTAATACTCTGAGAGATTCCACCAGCCACAATGCACTTTCTCAGACTGAGAAATTGTTGCAGCCGGCACTGTCTGGTTGGCTAAAGGGATGCCCCCAGCCAGGCAGAACTAGCGCTCCCATCAAGGGCAGTTGATTACACTCACTGTATAATCCGTGCTCACACTTGGGTAGCTTGGTTCTGAAAAGTCATGCTTACTACACAGGCAATGTGTAACGAAAAGGCACAGCAGCCACATGCAATAAATACACTGAGCTTCACAAAAGAGACTTAACACAGATTGTATGTAAAAACGTTTATATTCAACTCACATATTCAATCACAATAACATGAACATTATATACTTTTGGGCATAACACACATTCGGAAATATTACTAACAGTACTAGGCCCACTCGTATTGTTATGATATTAATTTAATGCACACTGTGGACAATTCCTAATCTAACCCCCCCACAGTTGAGAGAGAGCTTCCTTATGCAGTGCACAATATAAAAATTATGTACATACATGAAAATAGAACACTTTATAACAGCACCACGGGCTGGATCTACGCGGGAAAACCCAATGTTAAATGTATTGTGCTTTTGGCAAACAATCAATGTATAAAGTGGCACCACCAGCCAGTGTCGTGAATCACAGGCGGGATGAACACGATCACTCACACTCACTCCGCACCGCTACGCGGGGCGACAGATATCAACCAGTCTGTACGGCATGCTCTTACACACACACATATGCGCTCAGCACCCTAATGCGTTGCCACTGGTACCCAACAGGTCAATGATTCACCCTCTGCAGACTCTGTGGCCCAAGCCTCTCTCCATCCTCTGGTTCACCCCGATTGTCCTATACCTCCAGATGGAAGATAACGAACCCTGCCCCCCCGGGCACTGGCCTGCACGTGGCCAATGTCACAATTAGTCTGGGTCCTCAGGAAGCTGGTGGGAACATGCAGCAGTTTTTATTAGGATGTTGACGTAAACAAGGGAGAGTTTAGTAGCCACTCGGAAAGTTCAACTACAGGTCTCAAAACACAAAGGAGTCATGCAGTCTCTTGACCCACTTCCGAACTGTCTCGAAAGTGTTCCTTCAACCCAGACCATCTCTCTCGCTACTACCTGGTGCCAAGATGTCTTCGGGAAGGGCCAGGTGTGATGAGGGCAGTTGGTCTGCTGCAATGAGGGTCAATTAGGGAACAACCAATAAGCAGTGAGTAACACAGGGGAGCCTCTCGATAGGATGAGGTGCCCCGGTCAGTACACGATGATCCAGGTCATGTCCATGCAATCTGGGCACCGCACCTGGCGCGAGTTGGTGTGAGTTACACCAGGCACTTTGGATTTTGAACACAATGAGTTGCAAATTCTGCAGTTCCCTGGAAAGGAAGCACAAGGACCAGTGCACGTTGAGATGGGTTGCACCGGGCAATTCCGGTCACACACAGTAAAAAGATACAATTCCGTACCTCCCTGGAAACGAGGCACAGCGTCCAGCGCACAATGATACAGGTTGCACCAGACCAGTCCGGTCACACACACATAGGCACCATTTCAGCAGAGCCACATGAGATAGAACAAGCACTACAATGGGCACATCCCCACCTCTGAGGGTCGCACCCTGTGAATCGAACACCGCATGCAATGAGCATGCGGGGCGATTGACAAAACGGGCCACGCAGGGTCCCATAACCAGTGAATCTGCTCACTCCAACTACACGCTTATGAGTGTCGGGGTCCCTGCAGAACAGAAACCACAAATTTTAGATACAGGCAAGATTTCTGGGGCTCTGTACTAGACAATCTAGTCTTCATACACAAGTCTTAAGTCCACGCTCACACCATGCTACCCATTGGGATTCAGTAGCCGAGGTGCGCACTTGAGAGGGCATCGCTCACCAGAAGTCATTGGTAGATAGTGTAGGTCCCTCGCAGGAGTCCTTTGATGTCTCTTGGAGAACAGGAGGCCCGCGGTCGGGCCCTTGGAGTCACACTTCAGGGTGCCACACTTAAGCAAGTCCTTGGCCCAGGCCAGCCACTATTTGGACAGTTATCCTCCATGTGCACAACAGAGTCCTCTGACAATGTGCACCACATAGTCCGGGTTGCCCTGTCCCACGTCCCCACAAGCATATCTCACCCTTTGCTGAAGAATGGCACCCATAGTTATACCGTTGTGTGTCTGAAGTTCTGGATGGTTTAGAGGGTTTTCCCTTTGAACCACAGATGTATCCCCTAAATTGTAGGCCTCTCTGCCATGGGGCCATGGAATGCAGGTCTGCCATTCCCATGGGATGTCCATGGTTTATGGCTGTCACTTGGGTAATGCACAGATGTGCTCCCCCTGACCCCTGGTGTCCAGTGGAGCCTGACACCACAGTCCCGAGACTCTTGGAGCATAGAAATGTCCAAACTCTATAAGTGGCATTTCTAAGTGAGTAATGCCAAAACCATCCTTTACCAATGGAAAGGGTTTGGCACTGCGAATCCATTGATATGTAACATCATGAGGCTCCTCCATTGAAATCCACTATTACAGTCTGAAGTAATGTCAACCACTTCCCCATGTTAATCTATGGGAAGAGCAGGTCTCATAGGTAGTGAAACCACACATAGGTATTACTCACTACCTGGGTGCCCGTGTGGTGGTGCGCACACCAACTTGCGATGGCAGGTGAGACACATAGTTCCCAGCACCAGGGGTGCAAGTGCGCATGCATGAGTCTGGTCTGAAAAGCTGACTGGACACGGGTTTAACTAATACATGTGTCTGTGTGCAATCACAAGCCTGTGCTGGCAGGCAGCACACACAATCACGGGCACCTGAGGTGCAGGTGCGCACACACAGCAGCCTACAATGGCAAGCTGCTCATGAGTTTACTCAAGATAGATGCCAGTGCCCACCCACGGGCCTGCAATGACAGATAGGCCCATGTTTCAGAACATTGAATCAGCGCCACTTCCCAACACATATTGGAAGGTCGCCCGCACTTCACACTGTATTTACGGTGGAAAAAGTGCAGAGAGCCCAGAGTCCACATAAGAGAATCAGCAAAACCCAGGCGGAAAAAGAAAAAAATTCAGTGAAACGCTACCTGAAGAGTATCAAATCCAACAGGAATACATCTCATACTATTGGTAAAGTGGAAGTAGGAACTTTGGGAACTTCTTAGGAATATGCTTAGAGGTGCCTACTAATGTCATTCTGGTGGTAAACATGGAGAACCAACCACTAGAATTTCAGAACAAATTTCCATACTTGCTTCTGAGAACAAATTATGCTTTCTTGCTCAAGCAAATCTGTGATTCTTGTTCCAACCTCTATCTGGGATCAAAGGACTTGCAACAAGAATGGTTGGAGAACCTCCAGGGCAGAGCCTTCCCCCATAGTCTGAAAAACTGGTAAATTAAGGTTGCCCAGATAAAGTGGAAGATGCTGATTGGTTGGATACATGTAAAATCAACTGTTGAGCTATTTGAAAGTCTTTAGACAACTTTATTGGGTGGTGGGAGATCCCCACAACGTCTTGGAAGATGGATGAGGTCACAAGGGCAGTTTCAAAACACCAGCAGCAATAAAAATTCTGGATGACTTGTTGCCTGAATTCACTACCATGACTGAGTTCACCCAGCTGAAAAACCTTAACATTTGCAGACTTCCATCCGGAGGACTGAGCAGGGTAGGGCAACTACTTGAAAAAGAAGCAACATTAATGATTAAAGAAAGTACTTGTCCCATTAACAGTTTTTCTGAAGTCCTTAAAACCGCCCAATAGGATTTCCGAAAACTCCAGGCTGTGTTCGAGAAGCCATGATTTGATATAAACAGTAGATTTGAATGCCAGACACACCGTTTTCTACATTTTTTTAATTTTTTTTTTATTACATTAAATTATGTTTACTTAAACTTAGTTTATACAATTAGTTTATTTCTTTAACTATTAATAGTATTTACTTGTTTGTACAGACACATGCCATATAACTCATTTTAAGGGCTGACTTGCTTTCTCAGATCAATCCTCTAAAGATGAGACAGGGTGAGGTGGTCTTTAGTCTCTCATTACAAATGGCCTCTTAATTCCTATGGGGCCAGTAACAGCAGTCCATCAAAATTATTAGGTCTGTAGGAATACCACGGGTTTGTTCACTTTCAACCTGAGATTTAGGCTGCTAAAAGCTAAAACCAGCCAAAATCTCTGTATGAATGTTCATTCCAAATTGAGGAATTACCAGGGGAATCAGATCCGGAATTACTGATGCACCAGGTAATTCCTCATTTATCAGTGGAAACTCAGGTCCTACTCTTAATGGGCTGGGTTTTCCCATCGACAATGTTACCAATAACCCAGATAGTGGTAAATCTGGTGGTGGGAAAAATCTGGCCCATATACAAGGCCACTCATAATGAGGGCCTTAGATAAGGTTTGCCTTTTTTGGTCTAGGTGCTTAGTTTCATCTTTTGACAAGACTCTGACCCATTGCGCCTCTAGATTACCAGTTGGATTCCCTAAGTTATTTACAAACATGTTGTATGCATGTCCTAGCTTAACTGCATAAGCAAAGTAACATAAATGTGCATTTGCACAATGATGCATCCCTAAAACTGCATAGTTTGTGTTCTGGTGGAATCCAGAGTTAGATGTTTAAGTCGCATATGCATGCACCTGGGAAAGTATAAAAGTGATAGACTCAGCAAGTCTGTACTTCTCAATTTTCAGAATGTAAAAGAATAAATAATGATCTGCAAATGTAAACTGTAATCTTAAAGTGCCATGAAATTCCCAAACTCAAATTTATTGGGGGCAATTTTCCAAGCCTTTTACAAGTATGTGCAGTAGTACTCTGTGATACACTTTTATGAACTCATAACTACAATGCATATAGGTATGGGTGTAGAATTTCCTCTTGACTGGTCCTTTTATGCCCAGGCAGAGTGAGTAGAAAACAACACAGCTGGTCCTTCATTTTAGGTGTAAATCTTGGGGTTGCTGTGGAAGTGACTAGAAAATGTGGAATGTCTACTACATAGTAGTAAGTCGGTAGGGGATATTAAGATGAGGCACAGAGAAGGACATACAAATACAAAAACATATGTACAAAATGGTACATCAGCTGCAATTACAAAGGTTACACACCCAAACACACATCTACTCTAGTCAAGTTTTGGAGGAGTCAGTACCTTGCATTAAACTAAATATTCGATTCCGCAGGCCTGTATTTCTCAATATTATCAGTCGATTAGGCCCCCTCAGTTGGCAAATTATCAGACAGAAAAAATGACCTCTAACATATCACCATCAGAGGTCCAGGAAACTCTTGCCACAATGCCTAATGGGAAGACATGGGGCAATGATGGGTTCCCAGCTGAGTTTTTTCGAACATTTGCAAGAAAACGTATACTCTTTTTGACTGATTTGTTTCACTTTGTTAAAGAGGGTGGGGAGGTTCCCTCATCCTTCAAGGAATCCACTATTGTTCATTTTTTAAAGAAAGATAAGAATCCAAGTGATGGCAACTCATATCGACCTATGAGTTTACTGAATGCTGATGATAAGCACTTAATGAATATATGGGCTAAACATATTACTCCAGTAGCCCAGGCATTAATACATTTAGATCGACGGGGTTTGTGGCAAGTTGTGTGATGTCTGAGAATACAGGTTTCTTAATACACGTGTTGGACTATTTTTCACTTCACCAGACTCGAGCAGCTGTAATAATGGTTGATGTAGAGAAAACGTTCGACCTGGTTAACTGGGATGCGCTCTTTCATGGTCTTGAGAAGTTTGGTTTTCCTGTTCAATTTATTTTAATGCTGCAGAATTTACATCAAGGGGCACAAGCAAAGATTTTTGTGAATTCCAACCTTGTGGGGAGAGTAGATATTAATAGGGGAATGGGTCAGGGGTGTCCTCTGTCCCCAATTTTATTTACTTTTTTCATAGTGCCTTAGGCTGCCAAGATTCGGGGTAACGAGTAGATTGAGGCCCCAGTGTGGGATATGGAAAAATGTAAAATGTTTGCGGATGACATTATTCTATATTTGAAGCCTGAAAAAGAGATTGTCCAAGGGGAGTTGGACGAGTTTAAGTAGTTTAAAAGAATTGGGGATTATACAATGAATCAAAATAAAATGGAGCTGCTACTTTTCAATACTTCAGCTAGTAATCTCCCCATTTCCTTCCAGCAGCAAGCTTGTTCCCGAAGCCTGATACGTTATTTGGGGATCATTGTAACAAATACTACTTCCAGCTCTATCAATTGAACTATGTACTAATGTTGAAGAAAATTCAGGGGTTACTGGATAGATGGGCACTCCTTCCCCTCACATTAGTCGGTAGAGTAGCTCTTATAAAAATGTCTGTTTTACCTTTGCTTCTATTTCTTTTTTCAAATGTTCCAATAAAAGTTAATAAGAGTTATTTTGGGGATCTGGATGTGCTTTTTAGACATTTTGTCTGGAACAGGAAGGCACCGAGGGTAAAACTCTCTGCACTTCAATTAGATATTAGCCAGGGAGGGCTGGCGCTACCCCATGTACAGACTTATTATGAAGCATCCTTTTTAGATGCTTTGACAAGATCATTAGATGGAAAGAGGACAGTTGATCTTTTTTTTTATAGATAACATGATACACGAAGCTGAAACTCAGTTGCCAGTTTTTATAAAGACAGCAAAGCTTCCAAACAAACCTAGATAAAAGGTCCTCCAGGAGTTAGGTGGTCGACTTCAATCACTCTATTTATCTAAACATATTCCATTAGGTTACATGTATTTTACATTACAGGAGTGTTAGTATATCAGCCTGACAATACCATATACTCAGATAAGATTCTGGAATGCTTGTGGTTTTGAGGAGTTGGGGCATTTTTTGTTAAGGGATAAATGCATTAAATGGCAAGAACTGCATGCTCGCTGTGGTGATCGCTGCAAGCTTTTCTTCTTGGGCTTCCAGCAGATCATCCTCATTTTGAGGAAACATTGGCAGGAATCTAGTCAAGAGACTCACCTTGCGATACGTTCGCTTTTAAGGTCCCAGCTTCAGGGAATTGGAAACTGGTATAAGTTATTACGTAATCAGGGGGTTAGGCAACATGTGATAAGCTTTTTAGAAAAAAGTAGCTTGTCGACACAATGTAGTCTCTCTGAGGAGGACTGGCAGACTATTTCAGTAATATGCCATAAGGCATTAAGAGCTGCAAATTTTAAGAGGATGTTGCTCCTATCCAGGTGGATGGCCTATTGTGCTCCAGCAGCACTGCATAGAATGTATCCAGCGGTTGAGGATTGATGCTTCCGATGTCAGCAGCAGGGGATGGGGACCTGGCTTCATATTTGTTTTACTTGCCACGTGTTGGGACAGTTTTGGGAAAAGGTCTTCTCCGCTCTTAGTCTTGGTCTCCAGGTTCAAACAAATTTGGAAGCTTGCTTCTGCAAGCTTGTTTAAACATGAATAGGAGGACATGTCCTGGTTGTATTTTAACATCTTGTAATATGGTACTGATGGAGCTCAGATTTCACCTATAAAATGTATGCATTATTATATGACAAAAAGCTGCAGACAGCATTTCTAAAATGGCACGCAGATTTTGGTACATGCAAATGAAAACATGAAAGAGGCCTGCAAATGAAATCATGTAAAACAATGCTCATTTAATTAATCATGGTTGTTTTAATGTGTAGTTTAGATTTAACCTCATTATAGAAATATATATTTAATTTAGATTAATTTAGAAAAAGTGTCTTGAACTAGCATATTTGTGCTGAATTAACACGCATTCTTGCGGTGTAGAAAACCACGTGATTTCAGTTTGTTTTAGTAGACTCAGTTTACTGTAGTTTTGCCCTTGAAGATTATAATGGAATGTGCTCCTCTTCCCTACCAACTGTCAATGAAAGGGCTTTGTTAATAAATCACGCCCTCCTGTTTCCGTCTCTTCGACCTTCACTATGTTGCATTTTTTTTTTTTTGTAGCCTGGAGTGAAGAGAAAAACTCACAATTAATACTTTTTGTTACAGAAAATGTAATTGTTTTAAAATGTAAAAGGATGTGAAGTCATGTAATGAGGAACACGCCTGATTAATGACGTATCCAGTCAGCCCATGGGGAGACGATGTGTCTTGGAGTTCTGATTGGACCAGCTACAAGGACCAAGCACGTGGGCTTTTGCTTAAAATATGGCTTACAAGTGGGAGGGGTGGCTCTTTTTTTGCTCATTTTTTCCTGAGGGCCAGGCACAGCTTCTGTGCTGGACACAGAGACGGGGAGGAGAGAGAAGGAGGGGCTGCGTCTGTGGGGGCTATTTTGCAGCTCCTGAGACAGAGAGACAGACCAGCACAGCGAGGCAGAGAGGGAGAGCTGAGAGGATCAGAACAGGTTTAGATTTTAGGTGCTAAGCTTTAAATTTCATGCTTTGACTAACTGCTTTTGAAAAGATATATTTGTCCTATGCATTTATTTCTCTTTATGGGAGATTTTTGCCATTATTAATTATTGATTAGCCTTGCAAGACTCACTCTTTTCTTAGAAACTCTTTAAGAGTTTCTGACTGACAATTTTTCGCCACATTTTCTTCCAACATGGAATGCCTCGTAAGCAGACTGTAATATGTTCTCTATTAATGGTATTTTTCCTATTTTTTCAATTCTGTAACCTGATTGATATTTGACTAATGAATAAAGAGTCAGAGAACCTTAACTTTTGACTAGAAAATAAAACCCTTTAAAATACTCACAACTCTCTTTATTGGCTTAAATATTAATTGCATTTTTGATTTTTCATGTTTATATAAAGTCTCCTAATACATGGTGTCAAGGGCCCAACATCTTTACAGCGGTAAATAGAGGTAAATGAGGTTTTGCATTGAGAAATTACCGTGAAATTACCGCTGCATCAGTACTGTATTTCTTCATCTGTTTACTGGGATGTAAGGGGCGCAGAGATGCTTTGGTCTTATTACTGGCATTCGCGATTGAGGTGGTTTGAGAAGCTTAATGTGTTCATTGCTGCTATCACACTTGTATTGTATATTATTGTAGCCATTGAATGAATCAAGTATTTATATAAGTAGAGATTTATTGAGGCATGACAGCACTTTATCTATTGCTATCATGCATTTGATTTTTGTTATCTTTTAATGTATCGACCACCCTAACCACAACTTGTATGATATTCTGTGTACTTTTCTATACTCATTTGGCGTTTGTATATTTGTTTTTGGATAAGCTGCCCTGAAGGGACTCTTTTTTCTGTTTTAATAAGTATTTAGTGTCACCTATATTGTATTAATCACATTTGAGTGTAAACTGATGAGCAATTCTGCTCAACAAAAATAAATAAAAAGTTTTGGCGGGGTCACTCACTGCTTCACAGATATTGCTAGGCAATGGATTAAATTTTAACAAATGGAGGCATGATAAAACAGTACCAACACATACAAAATAAAGACATTATAGGAAAAATGGTCATGTTACTTCAGAAATAGCAGACACCTATACAAATCTCATTGTGTAATGTAAATATAGCAGATGCACATACTTAGAAAACGACAAATGTTTACATTGTTAATGATTTTTAATTTAAAAAAAATGCTTCTCTTGCATCTAACATTACTCCACACACACTCAAAGACACATCATAACATATTACATGTCCAACACACACAGAAACATACACCTATACATATTGACGCACAATACAACTGTAGCTGATGTCTGGCTCCACAAAATCTTGTAGCATAAAAGGATGAGGGCAGAGTCCAGGGTGTCGGATAGATTTGTGTACTTCCACTTGTGATGTATATTATTTTCCTCAGTTGATGCCTCTTTCCCTGTTCATCTCAATTCATAATTCTAAATAACATAAATAGAGATCTCAACCTACAGTGTGTAGAATTACATTTTGCAAACTACGACTGAACTGTGCCTGCAAAGTTACTAATAGTTTTGATTGTACATGTCCCCAATCCTTGATAGGTGGACACATTTGCCTATTACTAGGTATAAATCCCCATTCTGAGTTTCTGAATTGTATCTAGCTGGAGCTTAATTCACTAAATCAGAGGTTTTGTGACTGGTAAAAAGCATTTTTTTTAATGTACTAAAGCCATTTACTAATTCGGAAAAGTTCACTGAAATCACTAAATGAGTTTAGAAATGGTTTCTGAAAAACTGTTTGCAAAGGGTCTGTTTTGGACGCCACTTCCAAATAATGATTCTTTAGCTGAAGTGTCATTGGCTTGCAAATGGAACTCTGGTCGTAAACCATTGCCCAGTTACCATCTCCCAAGTTGGGGTGGTAACTGATTCACAAAGAGGAATGAATCTGCATTGGAACCCTTCTCCTTTGAGAATCATGGTTGCAGCTTCAGGGGGATCAGGTAGTGGTTCAGGGGACCATAGCCTGTCTTCACTGAAGTTTTCTGTTGTAAAGTTGTTCTTACATTGTATGTAAATTTGTTCTTACATTGTATTGCAGTTTTCTTTTTTATGCCTTGCAGAACCTTGCCCCAAGGTTCCATGTTATGCTTTGAACGGTAACGTTCCTTGCTGGGCAGTTGTTGCTGACCAGCTGAGGAAAGGTCCATTTTCTGTCAGCTCTGTGCTCAATAAAGATATCTTCTTACCTGAACGCCGTGGACCCGCCTTTCATTTACAAGAAGATTTGGCGACAATTTCTCCGCAGCTGGCTCAGCAAGGTGTTCCACTATTTCTGTGAAATCAGAGCGACAAAAACGGACAAAGGAGGCTCTTTGTACTAGCCGGCCGGACCCACAGAGGCGCCACCAGCCTGCACTTCCTTCGTTTGGTTTGGTGACCGTGGCGAAGCTCATCAAGATAGCAGGAAACCACGAAACCCTCCAAAAAATATAAGTAAGTCGCCGTGACGTCACCGCTTCCCCTGCGAGCAATCCTCTCCTTCGCTGACGTCAACGGCATACAGCTCGAGTGTGCGCCTGTCATCCCTATTGGAACGCAGCAGCCTAGTTTCAACCTTGTGTGACCTGATGCTTACGAGGTCACGCTTGGCGCCCATCTTGGCTGCCGTACTTCTGTGTCAGCCACAGTAGCGCACTGCAAATTTGAGGGTTAAGTCTGCATCAGGGCAGTTCAGCAAGCTATCGCCCTTCCTGGACAGCCCAGTCATTGGTGAGTTGGGCGTTTTTATTCATAGTATTTGACTTTTGGGGATTTCTTGACTATTGTCACCCTGACTCACACATGTACTCTTTGATCATACATGGCTACTTCACAATTTGGTATCGTGCTTCCACCTACCTTCTTGTCCCAATTCAGTCCTCCTCCCATACCTTGGGAGGATTGGATTTTAATATTCGAGAATTATTTGGATGCCTTGGAAGGTCAGGAATTTAGTGCAAAAAGGAAAAAACAAGGAGTGCTTAAAGTTTGGTTGTATGGGACATTATGCCAGATTCTGTAAGGGTAAAGCTAGAAGTGTGATTTCAGTGGTCTCAGGTGAACAAGCATACAACAATGCTGAGCCTGGGGATAGAATTTTGAGTGTTGGTGACGATTGTGAGGCGTCTAATGAAAGCAAAAGTCTCAACAGACCCAAAGCCATATTTCAAATAGATGGTAAAGTTGTTTCGCTTATGGTAGATACAGGGTCTAAATACACCATAATCCCTAGGAGTCTCTTTGTGAGTTTATGGGGAGACAATAAGATTTTGCTGCCCAAGGACATTTCCCCGAGTGGCTACCAAGGGGAATCCATCGACATAATAGGATACTTTACCTCTAACATTTTATTTTTTAATTGTTCCACGCAGGGTAAAATCTATGTTGATGGACCCCCTATTCTAGGTTGGGTTCACCAATACGACCTCCATATCATTGTGAACCCCAGGGCCCCTACGCAGGTTATGGTGGTCGAAGAAGAAGGTGTAGATAACGTCTTGTGTGATGCCAGTGACGTGTTCAGATCTGACTTGGGACAACTGAAGGGCTGTGTACATAAAATTAAGTTGGTGAGTGGGGCTGTACCAGTGCAGCATAAATTAAGAAGGGTACCACTTATTGTGCGTGATGGGGTTAAAGCGCTCATACATGAAATGTTGAATTCTGGTGTGATTGAACCTGTTGAGGCTTCCAAATGGGTTTCTCCGGTGGTGATCACCAAGAAACCTGAACGAAGCCTCAGGTTCTGTGTGGACTTGAGGTCACTTAATCGCTGTGTTATTGCTGATATGTTTCCCTTGCCCAATGTTGGTGAATTGGTGTTCACACTTAATGGAGCAAAGTTATTTTCTAAACTTGACCTCAAGAGTGCGTATCACTAAACGAGACGAGTCCAAACATCTCAAATCCTTCATCACTACAGAAGGTACATTCCAATTCACGCATTTGCCATTTGGGTTGTCATCTGCGGCAAGCGTCTTTCAACACATGGTATCACACGTTTTCAAGGGGATAGCAAATGCTGTGTACTTCCAAGACGACATCTTAGTCTTTGGGAAATCTGTTGAAGAGCATAATTCTGTGTTGAGGAATGTTTTAAGGAGAATGGTTGAAGTAGGTCTTACCTTAAGAAAGGAAAAGTGTGTGTTCTTGATGGAGCCAGTAGAATACTTAGGGTACTGTATCTCTGCCTCTGGTGTAAGGCCAAAGAAAGGCCTTGTGAGTGCGATTGATTTGGCACCTGCCCCCAAAAACAAGGACCAGTTGCGATCCTTTATAGGTATTGTTGAATACTACTCCAAATTTGTCAAAACATTTTCTGACAAGACAGGGTGCCTGAGAAGCCTACTGAAGAAAGGTGTCAGCTTTGAGTGGGGTGAAGAACCATCTGAATGTTTTAACGCCATTAAGAAGGAAATTTGTGAAGCTAAAGAGTGGCTCCCTTTGATATCAAGTTGAGATCCATCATCACTGTTAATGCCAGCGCCTCAGGGTTGGGCGCTGTCCTTTCCCAGTGTCATCGGAGTGGTGAAAGGACAGTGGCATTTGCTTCCAGGACTCTTACCCAAGCTGAACAGAATTATTTGGTTATTGAGAGGGCGGCTCTGGTGGCTACTTGGGCTGTGGATTATTTCCGTGTGTATGTGTGGGGCACAAAGTTTCTTATCAGAACAGATCACAAGCCCTTAATCAAGATTTTGTCCCCAGGGGGGGCTGGTAAGGGTTCGGCCAGGTTGGCTAGGCTTGCAGTAAGGGTCCAGGAGTATCAGTATGATGTCAGATATATCCAGGGGTGGAGGAATGAACAGGCCGACTGTTTGTCGAGATTGTCGGTGGACTGGAGATTATTAGATGGTCCATCTGTGAGTGAAACTAAGAATGGATGGGTCAGTTGCTTCGATTGACGATGCTGTCATAATGGGGGAGGGAGCCTTTACAGCTCAGGAGTGGTATATTGCTATGCAAGAAGATGCTGTTTTGAATGAAGTAGTACGCTTGATCAAGCAAGTTGGTAGGAGAGAGAGTTTCTTGGCGGTACAAGTACGTCCCTACGTCAAGGTTTTGGATGAGTTGTCTGTGCCTAGCAATGAGATAATCATGAGGGGAGACAGATTTGTCCCTCCGTTTGGCTTAGGAAAGAGGATCTTCTCCATGGCCCATGAGGGTCACCTGGGCCAAACTCTGACCCAACGCCGTATTAGATCTCAATTTTGATGGCCAGGGCTGGACAACCAAATTGCGTCATGGGTCGAGGAGTGTTCAATTTGCAAGGAAGGAGAGAAAAGACTCAAAGTGGGGGGCACAAGTGTCTCTGGGCATATTGAGAACCCGGGAATACCTTGGCATAGCATCTGCCTTGATTTCATGCACGATCTTGCCTCGAGTGACTGTTTTGCCATCATGGTTGTGGATGTCTTCTCAAAATGGTTGCGCATCAAGTTCTTAAAAGAGATCACTACACAAGCTACCATTTAATCCCTGAGCAGTTTGTTTCAAGAAGAGGGCTTTCCTTCAGTCCTCATCACGGACAATGGCACCCAATTAGTTTCTTCTGAGATGCAAGTGTTTTTGAGAGAATGTGGGATTGTACATCACCATACTGCTCTGTACAACCCACAGGGAAATGGCCTTTGTGAGAGAGTGAACAGAATGGTCAAAGGTGTGTTACAGATGGCATGTGCCAATGGTTTAGGTGCGCGCAAGCTTGTGGAGGAGATGATTTGGGCTTACCACACCACTGGCAATTCCCCCAATCTCAAAACCCCTTTTGAACTTATGCAAGGTAGGCCTGCTCGTTCCAAATTAGTCCCGGCGTGGTTGAAGTTGTGGGTTGAGGTGGGTGGGGTGGCAGCTGATGCTTTCACGTGTAAGGATGTTTCTCATTCACAGCACATTTGTGTTGGTGATTTGGTCAAAGTCAAGTCAGGGAGAGTAGGAAGTGGTCTTTTAAAATTCTTGGGACCCTTCAAGTTCAAGAGAATATTCAGTTACGGTGTGGAGTTAGAAAATGGTCAAAGGTGGAATTTTAGACGGGTAACCTTGTACCAGAAAAATGGTGCCCCAGGGGAAGCTGTTGTTTCCAGTAATGTTGAGTGTACCTTCGGAAAGGATGGTTATGTATTGGCTAATGATGTTACTGACGTGGCTGTCACTACCAGAGCGGAGCTTGGTCAAGGGGAGGGTGCTGTACCATGCATCTCCACTTTGTTTTCCTCTACTCAGGTAAGGGTTGGTGTCAGAAGGGGGGACAAAAGCCGCAGAACCCCTGCTTACCTGGAGGACTTTGTATGTTGATTCCTATGTGCCTTTGTTTTTTTTCTCTTCTCTTCTCTTCTCTCTTCTCTTCTTTTATGTTTCTCCCACTTCCATTCTTGTCCTTTTCTCTTCTTTTTTTTGTAGAAAGGGAAAAGATGTGTTGTAAAGTTGTTCTTACATTGTATGTAAATTTGTTCTTACATTGTATTGCAGTTTTCTTTGTCTATGCCTTGCAGAACCTTGCCCCAAGGTTCCATGTTATGCTTTGAATGGTAACGTTCCTTGCTGGGCAGTTGTTGCTGACCAGGTGAGGAAAGGTCCGTTTTCTGTCAGCTCTGTGCTCAATAAAGATATCTTCTTACATGAACGTCGGTGACCCGCCTTTCATTTACAAGATTTTCCAAAACGGAATTTGCTTTAAAGCAGCCCCATTTCCTTTAAGGAACTCAGCTGCTTTAAAAAATGTATTATGTTTTGAAAAGAAGCAGTCACAGGGATGGTGGTCTCCTGTCCCTTACAGGCCACCATTCCTGTGGTAGTAGCCAATCACAGCCCACCACATATTGTGACCTGCCTAATCTGTGTGTGCAGAGATCCCTGCAAGTAGAAATACATTTGTGACTTTTCCCCAAATTCTTTCACTCAATGTAGCTTTTTTCTCATACTCTACTGGAGGATCTGATCAAATTTTTCAAGAGATGCATTTCATTTTCTTCCTCAAACAAACAGGAGTATATCAAGTCAGAGGAGATGGACTCTCTATTCATTACAGAAACGCTGAGTATCAAGCCACTTAAACCCCCACTGAACGTGAACTCTGTCTTTGGGTTTAAGTAGCCATAAATGCAGAAAAATCATGCGGGTAAAGTGGCCTCTTTACTCTATAACAGTAAAATCTTGCTGCCTTTCTGATTCATTATTAACAGTCTGCGACAGGACTTCTGCCTTGACCTTTTTTTCTGCTAGAGCAAATATACCTTTCCTGTAAACAGGAATTTCTGGCAACTCTGTCAAGTATGTTTCAGACAGAAGTGCTATTCGTATGCAAGCCTGAACACATTTTCCATTTTATGATTCCAAAGCCCTCATTAAAATCAGGATTCAAAGATGTTTGGAAATTAACCAACCCAGCACGTTTTTTTCTGGTGAAAATCGTGCACATTCCGTTCTGTTCCTCATACTATGAGAAAACACAGGGTATCATCACATTATCACCAACTTCGTGGTGCAGAACCTGGAATGATGTGGTAAAGCTGCAGCCGGTAAATACCACATCATGTGGTACCACCATTTCCCGGAAGTGACATTACCACACTGTTCAACAAAATAATAGCCTAAGTTTGGTTTGGCTGCTGAGTCTTAAGTACTTTACAGAGTAGGAGGGTCCTTTACCTCAGACTCCAAAGATAAGTGTAGCAGTCAGTAATCAGCTATGTGGTGTCCTATTTGTTGGCTGATGTGTTTTTTTTTAGTTATATTCTTCGAGTTAGTACAAGTTTAAAAGGATGAGAATGGATGTGCATTTTGTCCAATGCTAGCCAACTGCGACGACGGCATGCTGCCCATATGTCACAATATTGTTGTTAGAAATGGAATCTCTAGTTGGCAAGGGCTTGCGCCTTTGTCCAAGTAGGGACCCTTCTTCCTAGTCAGGGTAAGGGTGTTACACTCGTGAAGTAACCCCTGCTCACCCTCGTGGTAGCTTGGCACGAGCAGTCAGGCTTAATTCAGAGGCAGTGTGTAAAGCATTTGCACATAACCAACAGTAATTCAGTGTAAGCACTACAAACAGACACCACACCAGTTTAGAAAAATAACCAATATTTTATATACTCAAGACAAGACCAATTACGACAAAAATCCACAATACTATACTTTAAAAACTAATGCTTGATACGTTAACTTCTTCTTTGCAGGAATAGCACAAAAGCAAAGTTCGTACGAGATCGGTAGCTCCGTCCGAGCCTACCGTGATGCTGAAAACCCCAGAGTCTAACAGTTCCAGCCGACCGCGTCGATACGGGCCAGCAGAGTCATGAACAGACTCGGTTACAGTACCTTTCTCGTGGTGGCTGGTACGGAGTGTACGAGCCGGTCGGCGTTCGTCGCGGTTGCGGTGCAAGACGGAGCGATGCAAGGTGCGGTGTCCCTCGATGCGGTGCAGGCAGCGGCTCGATGAGCGTCGTGCAGACGGAGTCGGTGAGTCCAAGGCGTGCGATGCAGGGTGAGACGATGCTCAATGCGGTGCTGACAGGTTGCGATGCAGGCGACCTAGCCGGAGTGCGGGAGCTGGCGTCGGACAGCGGTGCGAGTCGGAGCGTTGCGTCGCAGACGTGCGAGCGGTGCCCCAAATGCGGTGCGGTCACGACTCTTGAGCCAGATGCAGCGACCGCGTCGGTCGGGTCCGGTTGGTTCAGTGAAGCGATGCGATGCGAACTGCGGTGCCCACAGGTCACGGTGCAAGCAGCGGCTCGATGTTGGCGGCGTCGGACGTCGCCCACGGTGAGACCAGGGTTGCGATGCGAAGCGGGGCGATGCGGTCTGCGGTGCAAACAGGTCACCGGCCAGGGATGGATTCGGTTGACGGAGTCGGTTGCAGTTCCCTTCCTCTGTGGCAACTGAAACATCATTCCAGAAGCGGTACCCAGAGGCTTGTGAAGTCTTTGTAGTCCCTGAGACTTCTTAACAGGAGGCCAGCTCGGTTCCAGGCCCTTGGAGATACTCAGCACAAGTTTGTAGAAAGTTCAGTCCAGTCCTTTCACTGCCCAAGGCAGAAGCAGCAGCTGCAGGCCAACCCAACAAAGCAACAACACAGCAAAGGGGCAGTACTCCTCCTGGCAGCTCTTCCAGCTCTTCGTCTTGGCAGGTTCCTTGATTCCAGCGAGATCTAAATTCATGGGGTCAGGGCCCCAATATTTATATCCCAAATTCCTTTGTTCTCTGAAGGCAGAGAGGCCTTTGCCTAGTCCAAACCAGTTCTGGAGCACTTTGTTGACAAGTCTCCGTCCCTTCTTTCAGTGAGCAGGCCAGGGACATCAGACGCACCACAGGAGGTGGAGCCAGCATTGTGGAGGGAAGGCACTGTCCTATTCAGGGCCCAGGTGCGACCCCTCCCACCCATCTACATGTAGATCTTGCTATTCAGCCCTGTGCTGACTCACCCTGTCTCCTGGCATCCCCCAGCCCCTGTCACTCACATTCCAGACAAGGAATACACAACCTAGCAGAGGCAGGCTTGGATGGTTAGACAAGAAAATACCCACTTTCTAAAAGTGGTATTTTCAAACACAGAATGTTAAAACCAACTTCACTAAAAGCTGCATTTTATCATTCTGAGTCCAGGCATACTAAACTCGAATTTCTACCATGTTCCCGGGGTCAGTTAGGATTATAAGCTGTAATAATCAAAACTGCCCAGTCTGGCCTAGGGGGAACAGGTAGCCTTGCAATAGTGAAAAACGAACTAGGCTGTAATTCACTATCAGGACATGCCGCACACACCCGGGCATGTCCTACCTTTCGCATACAACGCACCCTGCCCACAGGGGTACCTTGGGCCTACCTTAGGGGTGACTAACAGGTAGCAAAGGGAAGGTTTAGGGACTTGCAAGTGTGTGCACTTGCCAAGTCGACATGGCAGCCCCAGGCTGCGCACAGGCTCTGCGGTGGCAGGCCCGAGTTACACTTTACGGGCTGTTTGCGTGGGTGGCACAATCCAGTGCTGCAGCCCACCAACAGCATTTGGTCTATAGGCCCTGGCACTCGCAGTGCACTTTACAAGGGACTGACACATAAACCAAATAGGCCAATCATGGAAACACCAATCCATAACGCATTTTATACAGGAGCACTTGCACTTTCCCACTGGACAGCAGTGAGGAAAGTGCGCAGAATCATTACACCAGCAAAAACAGAGTCAAAACCGGGAGGTCAGAAAGCAAAAGTCAGGGGAAACACGCCAAAAGTTGCCAAGTCTAACACATGTCCCCTCCAGCTGAAAGTAGGGAGAACTACCCAACCCCATTGGAGTTCTCTTCACTAAGGCGGAAGAACCTAGACAGACCATCTGCGTTGGCGTGTTCTGTACCAGGACGGTGTTCCACCGTAAAGTCCATTCCCTGTAGGGAGATGGACCACCTCAGCAGTTTTGGATTCTCACTCCTCATTTGCATCAACCATCTGAGGGGCCTGTGGTCTGTCTGAACCCGGAAGTGAGTCCCAAACAGGTATGGTCTCAACTTCTTCAGTGCCCAGACCACAGCAAAAGCTTCCCTTTCTATGGCACTCCACCTCTGTTCCCTGGGAAGTAGTCTCCTGCTAAGGAAGACTACAGGCTGATCCAGGCCCTCTTCGTTCAGTTGTGAGAGCACCGCTCCCACACCATGCTCTGAAGCGTCAGTCTGCACGACAAATTCTTTGGAGAAGTCAGGTGCCTTGAGCACGGGCGCCGTGCACATGGCTGCCTTCAGGGCATCAAAAGCTTTCTGGCAGGACTCAGTCCAGATCACTTTCCTGGGCTGCCTCTTAGAGGTCAGCTCTGTTAAGGGGGCAACGATGGTGCCATAGCCCTTAACAAATCTCCTATAGTAACCGGTGAGACCTAAGAAGGCTCTCACCTCTGTCTGGGTCTTGGGGGTTCCCAAGCCAGAATGGTGTCAATCTTGGGTTGTAGGGGCGCCACCTGGCCGCTTCCTACCTGGTGTCCCAAGCACACCACAGAACCCTGCCCGATCTGGCACTTACTGGCCTTGATCGTGAGGCCTGCACCTTGCAGAGCCCTCAACACTTTCTCAAGGTGCTGTAAATGTTCTTCCCAGCTGGAACTGAACACAGCAATGTCATCCAGGTAGGCGGCACTGAAATCCTCCAGCCCGGCCAACACCTGATTGACCAACCTCTGAAAGGTGGCAGGGGCATTCTTCAACCCAAAGGGCATCACCCGGAATTGGTAATGACCTTCTGGGGTTGAGAATGCTGATCTCTCCTTGGCCCCATCGGTTAAGGCAATCTGCCAGTACCCAGACGTCAAATCAAACGTGCTGAGGAACCGGGCAGCTCCCAACCGATCAATGAGCTCATCAGCTCTGGGGATGGGGTGCGCGTCAGTCCTGGTGACGGCATTGAGCCCACGGTAGTCCACACAAAACCGGAGTTCTGGAGTGGCACCGGGCGCCGCAGCCTTTGGGACCAAGACCACTGGGCTGGCCCAAGGACTATGGGAGGGCTCAATCACCCCTAACGCCAACATCTTAGAGACCTCCTCCTTGATGCTGGCTCTGACCCGGTCAGTCAACCTGTAAATCTTGTGCTTCACAGGAGGGCTGTCACCAGTGTCCACGTCATGGGTACACCAGTGAGTAACACCGGGGGTCAGAGAGAACAGTGGGGCGAACTGTCCCAACAACTGGCGACAGTCCCCCTGCTGCTCCTGAGTCAGAGTAGGGGAGAGGATCACACCCTCTACTGACCCATCATGCTCCTTGGTACACAGGAGGTCAGGGAGAGGCTCACTCTCCTCTTCCACCCCATCATCTGTCGCCAAGAGCATACTCACTTCGGACCTCTCGAAGTGGGGCTTGAGGCGGTTCACGTGAAGGACCCTCAAAGGGTTCCTTGGAGCCTGCAAATCCACCAGGTAGGTGACGTCACTTTTGCGCTCCTTTACCTCATATGGCCCAGTCCACTTGTCCTGCAAGGCACAAGGTGCCACTGGGGCCATGACCCACACTTTTTGCCCAGGTTGAAATTCGACCAGAGTGGCATTCTGGTCATACCATCTCTTCATTTCTTCCTGGCTTGCTTCTAGGTTCGCCTGAGCGAGTTTCCTGAAGCGGGCAGTTTGGTTTCTAAAGGCCAGCATGTAGCTAAATACATCCTGGGGAGTTTTCCTGGGAGCCGCCTCCCAGCCTTCCTTTACCAAACTCAGAGGTCCTCTGACAGGGTGGCCATACAGGAGCTCAAAGGGGCTGTACCCAAGAGACTTCTGAGGCACCTCCCTGTATGCAAAGAGTAGGCATGGCAAGAGGACGTCCCACTTACGCCTCATGGGTTCTGTTAGACCCTTGATCATGCCTTTCAAGGTCTGGTTGAATCTCTCCACCAGACCGTTTCCTTGTGGGTGGTAAGGAGTGGTGAACTTGTAGGTTACACCACACTCCTTCCACAGGGATGTCATATACTTCGATATGAAATTGGTCCCCCTATCAGAAACCACCTCTCTGGGGAATCCCACACGGGAAAAGATCCCCATTAACGCCCGGCCCACCACTGGTGCCGTCGTTGTCCTGAGAGGGATTGCCTCCGGGTACCGGGTGGCATGGTCCACCAAGACCAGGATGTACCTGTTGCCCATGGCTGTCTTGGGATCCAGTGGCCCCACAATATCCATCCCTACCCTTTCAAAGGGTGTTCCAACAACAGGAAAAGGTTGGAGAGGAGCTTTGACCTTCCTCCCACTCTTACCACTTGCCTGGCAAGTTTGGCAAGACCTACAGTGTGCATCTGACTGCCTTCGCATTTGGGGCTAAAAGAAGTGGGTGACAAGCCTGTCAAAGGTCTTGTCCTGCCCCAAATGTCCTGCCAAAGGCACGTCATGAGCCAGACCCAGTAGGAAGGTCCTGAAGCGCTGGGGTACCACCAGCACACGGGCTGACCCAGGCTCAGCAACCTTAGGCTCACTGTATAGGAGACCGCTCTCCCAGTAGATCAGATGTGACCCGGACTGATTACCAGCTGCCTGGTCTGCAGCCTGCCGCCGCAGACCCTCCAGAGTAGGGCACTCGTTCTGCTCCCTGCAGAAATCCTCCCTGGTGGGACCCCCTTCTTGCTGCCAATGGGTCAGCTCAGAGATGTCTCCCAGTTCGGCTACCTGCTCCCCTGTAGGCACCGGGGCGTCCCCCTCGAGGTCCGCCTCCTCCCGGTCCGTGGGAACTTCGGGGGCCGGTTTCCCGCGCCCCTGCCCTTTCTCTTGGCAGGGACTTGGGCCACTGTTTCAGGCTCCAAGTCCTCTTGATCACCCTTTCTGGCTGCCATTGACCGAGTAGACACGCATGCCCACTCTGGCAACCTAAGCATCTCCAAGTGAGACCTGAGCTCAACCACCTTCCATGAGGACTGCTCCAGGTCGTTTCCTAGCAGACAATCTACAGGCATGGTAGGGCTCACAACCACCCTCAAGGGACCTGAGACCCCCCCATTCAAAGGGAACCTGCGCCACCATACATTGGCGCTCTGAGTTGTCTACAGCAACTACTTGGTGGAATGCCCCGGGGACTACTTGCTTCTCAGACACCAGGTGACACCGGACTGAGGTCACACTGGCTCCAGTGTCTCTGAGAGCCTCTACCCTGTTCCCATTGATGGTCACCCAGGTGCTATATTTCTTTGTGTTAGGGGGCACCTGGTTTCCTGGGACCATCTCACTGTCCCCTAGTGAGACAAGGGTCATTTCTGTGGGATCCCCACCCTCCTGTGGGCTACACTAGCCAACACTTTGGACTGTCCACCGGTGGGTGGTTGTGTCCCCTTTGGGCACTTGGGGTCCCCCTTAAAGTGACCCACCTGGTCACATGCATAACACTTGCGGGGGCCGGTCTCAACAGGCTTCCCTGTAGAGACCCCTTTCTTCTTATCACCGGGGGGCTGGGAACCTTTACCCTGGGTACTAGTTTGGGGCCCTTTAGAGAACTCCTGTGCTTTACCCTTGTCCCCCCACCTTTCTGCTGGGGACCCTGCCCACCTTTGGCTGAGTCTCCCCAAACGCTTTCTTGTGGACCCTGGTACTCACCCAGCGGTCCGCTTCCATAGCAAGCTTCCTGGGGTCAGTTAGCTTACTATCTACTAGGTGCTGGCGCAGATCTGCAAAACATAGACTAGACAAGTGCTTCCATGCAATCAAGTTGTAGAGCCCCTGAAAATCTGTTACACTACTGCCCTTCACCCAACCATCCAGAGACCTGCAGAACACATCCACACATTCCAACCAAGTGTTGGCATCAGACTTCTTACTGGACCTGAACTGATCCCTGTACTTTTCAGGAGTAAGACCATACTTCGTGAGAAGGGCATCCTTCATGTCAGCATAGGTGAGGTGATACCCCTTACCCAAAGCTATCAGAGCATCCCTTGCTTCTTCCGGGAAAAGTGGCCACAATCCTGCTCCCCAATTCTCCTCAGGGACCCCATTCATGTGTATGGCTGCCTCATAACCCTGAAACCACCTTTGTATGTCATCCCCCTTCTTGAACTCCTTGCCTACGTTCTTGGGAATGTGCACAATCCTGTCTGCCTTTCTGGACGAATTGCTGCCACCATCTGAGCCTGACTTACTCCTAAGTTCTAGCTCCTTCAGTTCTCTCTCATGCTCTAAGAGCATCTTCCTCTCCTCTATGGCCAATCTCTTCTCCTCCCGCTCACTCTCCAGCCTGAGCTTCTGCAGCTCAAACTGCCTTGCCTCCCGCCTGTCCTCCAGCTCCTCTGGGGACAGACTGCTGCTGCCTGACCTGGCGGGTTCCCCCCTACCCAAAAGCACATCCACACTGGAAATAGGCTCCTCCGCGTCCTCACTGAGATTACCAGGCTGCCCATTGGCATGTGTGGCTGCTACCCAGGCCCTCAGCGCCTTCTGTAGCTCCTCCTTCCTTGTGAGGCCTTTAATTTGGACTTTCAGGTTTTTACAAATCGCTCGTAGCTCCTTTACGGCGTAGGATTCCAACCTATCCTCCTCAAAGATAACTTCCAGAGATGTAACGGATGATGCAATTGATTCAGGCATGACAAATGTAGTGCATTGAAAACTGGCAAGATCAAAAATAGGCCAACAGAAAAAGAACCAGTATGTGGTACGTAATGGTCTGCGATATGGTAGTAGTGCACACCAATCAATGTAAGTCAAGTGCAAACACAAGTCCTATCCTCACCGCTGACAACCAATGTTAGAAATGGAATCTCTAATTGGCAAGGGCTTGCGCCTTTGTCCAAGTAGGGACCCTTCTTCCTAGTCAGGGTAAGGGTGTTACACTCGTGAAGTAACCCCTGCTCACCCTCGTGGTAGCTTGGCACGAGCAGTCAGGCTTAATTCAGAGGCAGTGTGTAAAGCATTTGCACATAACCAACAGTAATACAGTGTAAGCACTACAAACGGACACCACACCAGTTTAGAAAAATAACCAATATTTTATATACTCAAGACAAGACCAATTACGACAAAAATCCACAATACTATACTTTAAAAACGAATGCTTGATACGTTAACTTCTTCTTTGCAGGAATAGCACAAAAGCAAAGTTCGTACGAGTCGGTAGCTCCGTCCGAGCCTACCGTGATGCTGAAAACCCCAGAGTCTAACAGTTCCAGCCGACCGCGTCGATACGGGCCAGCAGAGTCATGAACAGACTCGGTTACAGTACCTTTCTCGTGGTGGCTGGTACGGAGTGTACGAGCCGGTCGGCGTTCGTCGCGGTTGCGGTGCAAGACGGAGCGATGCAAGGTGCGGTGTCCCTCGATGCGGTGCAGGCAGCGGCTCGATGAGCGTCGTGCAGACGGAGTCGGTGAGTCCAAGGCGTGCGATGCAGGGTGAGACGATGCTCGATGCGGTGCTGACAGGTTGCGATGCAGGCGACCTAGCCGGAGTGCGGGAGCTGGCGTCGGACAGCGGTGCGAGTCGGAGCGGTGCGTCGCAGACGTGCGAGCGGTGCCCCAAATGCGGTGCGGTCACGACTCTTGAGCCAGTTGCAGCGACCGCGTCGGTCGGGTCCGGTTGGTTCAGTGAAGCGATGCGAACTGCGGTGCCCACAGGTCACGGTGCAAGCAGCGGCTCGATGTTGGCGGCGTCGGACGTCGCCCACGGTGAGACCAGGGTTGCGATGCGAAGCGGGGCGATGCGGTCTGCGGTGCAAACAGGTCACCGGCCAGGGATGGATTCGGTTGACGGAGTCGGTTGCAGTTCCCTTCCTCTGTGGCAACTGAAACAGCGTTCCAGAAGCGGTACCCAGAGGCTTGTGAAGTCTTTGTAGTCCCTGAGACTTCTGAACAGGAGGCCAGCTCGGTTCCAGGCCCTTGGAGATACTCAGCACAAGTTTGTAGAAAGTTCAGTCCAGTCCTTTCACTGCCCAAGGCAGAAGCAGCAGCTGCAGGCCAACCCAACAAAGCAACAACACAGCAAAGGGGCAGTACTCCTCCTGGCAGCTCTTCCAGCTCTTCGTCTTGGCAGGTTCCTTGATTCCAGCGAGATCTAAATTCATGGGGTCAGGGCCCCAATATTTATATCCCAAATTCCTTTGTTCTCTGAAGGCAGAGAGGCCTTTGCCTAGTCCAAACCAGTTCTGGAGCACTTTGTTGACAAGTCTCCGTCCCTTCTTTCAGTGAGCAGGCCAGGGACATCAGACGCACCACAGGAGGTGGAGCCAGCATTGTGGAGGGAAGGCACTGTCCTATTCAGGGCCCAGGTGCGACCCCTCCCACCCATCTACATGTAGATCTTGCTATTCAGCCCTGTGCTGACTCACCCTGTCTCCTGGCATCCCCCAGCCCCTGTCACTCACATTCCAGACAAGGAATACACAACCTCGCAGAGGCAGGCTTGGATGGTTAGACAAGAAAATACCCACTTTCTAAAAGTGGTATTTTCAAACACAGAATGTTAAAACCAACTTCACTAAAAGCTGCATTTTATCATTCTGAGTCCAGGCATACTAAACTCGAATTTCTACCATGTTCCCGGGGTCAGTTAGGATTATAAGCTGTAATAATCAAAACTGCCCGTTCTGGCCTAGGGGGAACAGGTAGCCTTGCAATAGTGAAAAACGAACTAGGCTGTAATTCACTATCAGGACATGCCGCACACACCCGGGCATGTCCTACCTTTCGCATACAACGCACCCTGCCCACAGGGGTACCTTGGGCCTACCTTAGGGGTGACGAACAGGTAGCAAAGGGAAGGTTTAGGGACTTGCAAGTGTGTGCACTTGCCAAGTCGACATGGCAGCCCCAGGCTGCGCACAGGCTCTGCGGTGGCAGGCCCGAGTTACACTTTACGGGCTGTTTGCGTGGGTGGCACAATCCAGTGCTGCAGCCCACCAACAGCATTTGGTCTATAGGCCCTGGCACTCGCAGTGCACTTTACAAGGGACTGACACATAAACCAAATAGGCCAATCATGGAAACAACAATCCATAACGCATTTTATACAGGAGCACTTGCACTTTCCCACTGGACAGCAGTGAGGAAAGTGCGCAGAATCATTACACCAGCAAAAACAGAGTCAAAACCGGGAGGTCAGAAAGCAAAAAGTCAGGGGAAACACGCCAAAAGATGCCAAGTCTAACAATTGTTCTCAAACCTAAGAAGGAGAAATGACAAATATACACCATGGGCCTCATTAGAGGTACCGCAGTAACTTTCAAATGGGTGCACGATTTGTAATCACTGGTGTCACAAAAAAATTACTTGCACCTGGCGTTTTTGTCCTTGTTGAATTTTCCCTCGCAAAACAGCGCAGAAATGGGAAAGCCGGGCAGCAAAACCGGCTGCAAAACCCGATCACAAGGATTATTCCCCATTTGCGCGAAACCAGGAACAGTTTTTTCTCCCAGCCAGATTTTGTAGTGTAATGACTTTGGCTCATGATTCCAACAAAAGGTTTGTATGCCTTACCTGGAAGTCTTACAGCCATAGAAATAGCAAAAATACAGAGCCTGATTCAGAGTGGTTTTGCTCCAGGTCGGTGTGACTTACTTCCTCTTGTAATACTCACGACATACTCCTGGATGTCAGGAGTAAGTCTGGCATATGACATGCTCATTCCTGTCATTCATTGGAACGCAAGGAGTAGTCCAATAGTAAGTTTGAGCAAACAATTTACTAATCGGGACATAGTATTTATGCAAAAAAGGAATGACTAGATTAATTCTGTCTCACATGTTGAATTTTCTTTCAACAAACATTGTCTCCAACTTTATCATTTTTTTTCAGCACTAATCCCCCCACTCCTTTTTTGTCTTTAGTCTATTTCGAACCACAAACTGCCTTTTACTATATTTGTCTCCAACACTTGGACAAGAACAATCATGAAAATGGATCAGTGCTTTTCAATTAAAATTATTATGTTAAAAGGATTTCTATTTTCAATTTTGTAAATTTTTGTATCTGAACTACCTGTTTCAGTGGCATGCATCATCTGGGAACTATCCACCAAGTCTGCTAACACAGGATTGATCTATGCTAATGCAAGACTGACGAGGTGGTCCGAGTGACTTGACTCCCCTGGTACTTCTCAGGCATCTGGACTGTAATAAATCTTTTTCCTTATAGCACATTTTAATGGTTAAAATCACCAAAACAACCACAATGATTATGTTAAATTGTCATTGCAACTTTTTCAGTTTATGGTATTGTTAATCACGCCACAGTTAAATAATTGTCAGAAAATTGCTATTTGGGCATTTTTCTTTCACAAATTCTAAGCAGTGCTCCACAGGGAAAATAATAATATGGCATTGGAATGTTGTGAACCATCTTTTGTGTGAGTATTGGAAAAAGGTTGGTCAACCCATAAAAGGCTATCATATAAATCAAAAATACTCTCCGTTATATCACATGGGGTTAATCTCTTGGAGAGGACCATTATTTGCAAATGTAATGTTCTTGATGGGTTGAGCTGGAAAAAAAGTTTTTGTAATTAAGAAAAGAGACTTGAATTTGAAACTGTAAGATCAAATGTAATCATGGGAATGTAATAATCTCTAGGGGCAAGGTGGTCAATCCATAGAAGCGCTCTCCGGAGCTCTGCTCAGCCAGGAACACCATTGGTGTGAATCCCCTGCCCCATGCATTCCACACTCTCACCCTTGATCTCACTGTTGATCTCCCTCCCCACTCCTGCTACAAGAGGGTGTTGAAGTCAAAATGTTTCATGAAAATTGACCTCAGTTAAGTTGAACAAAATGTGCCTGACATTAGAAAATGTGTTTAACTTTGTCTTAACCATAGAAAAAACATAGACCATGCTTCTTAAATGAATGTGATAAATAAATCATGCACCTTTAAACTCTAGGAGAAGATTTTTTTTAACATGTGAAATAGACATGCAGCTTAAATAAATAGTAGGCTCTCATACCTAATGTGCTTCAAGGACTAGGCCTGAACATATTTTCGACTTCTGATTGACATTTAAAATAAAATGCTTTTTTAGAACTGTTGATCTAATTATCTGACTGCAAAATCATTCATCACTTTAAAATGTGCTGCTCTAAGAGAAATGTATTTCTTTGCTTGCTCACACAATATTTTCCTCATTTCACTAAACAATGTATTTTGCTATATTTTATAATGAATAGAGTATTAGTAATATTAATCATTCTGAGGATATTGTTTGCATGGTCTCATAAAGACTTATTGACAGAAATGTTTAATTGCCTTAAACTAGCCCTTTTCCCACACAATGGGACACTGGCAACAGCTAACAGAATAGGCCTGCAAAGGTTCTTGTGAGAATTCCCTCATGTATCTAGTGCAAGACATTTAGAAACATTTAGATAACTGCTAACCGGTGTGAATGTTTGCCGTGGGAAATGGGAGGAGAGACTACAGACCAATTGGATGAAGATGACTTAACCGTGCTGAATGTTGCAAATGTTTTATGTTTTCATATATACGTGTTCCTAGTTAGAGAGAGTCGAGTATTGCATTCCGTCCATTCCGACCCTATGCTTTGATTTCTTTATGCTTTATGCATCATTCTCCTTCAGTCCTTCCCAGATTCTATTTCAGAGCAGTTCTTCCTGTTTTCTCAGGATCTTAATTTTCAGCCTTATACAGACTGGCAGTTGGAAACTGCGACATACACACAAAAGTGTAGGCTGCCCCACCTAGAAGCCCATCAGGCAGACGAGTTGGATGCCCAATTTTTTGCAGATGAGGTGGAGGCGGCCTTGGCAGCACTTCCCTCAGGCAACGTGGCAGGGGAGGACGTTTTTCCATTAGAGATCTAAAAAACGTTTAAGGATATACTTGCTGGGGAATTCTTAACGCTGGCACAGCATATTTTTGACGGAGGAGAAATCCCTGACTCTTGGAAGGTAACTAATAATATGGTCTTTCTGAAAGAAGGTAAGCCAGCAGAGTACATGGGGTCATATCGACCCATCTCCCTGATTAATTCAGATACCAAATGGTTTGCTAAGGTCTTAGCGATGAGACTTGCTTCTTTTGTTCCGATGCTAGTCTCTGAGCAACAGCATGGATTTGTGTCAGGAAGGGATACCACCAGTCACATAAGTACAGCAGTCTCCGCGTTCGATGTTGCAGGGAAAACTGATACTAGGATGGGTATGATCATTTTAGATGCCAAGAAGGCTTTTGATCGTGTTGCATGGAATTTTATTGGGGCTACATTGACCGCCTTTGGGTTGGGGATAAATTTATGCAAATACTACAGACACTGTATAAGATCCCGCGTGCTAGGGTGATACATCGTGGGAGGTACTCAAGTACACTACAGATGCACCGCGGAACTCGTCAGGGATGTCCGCTGTCTCCTCTGTTATTTGTATTATATATTGAACCATATTTGAGATCGTTGTTACTGAACCCTGGCATTTAGTCACTGAAGTTCATTGGCTATGATCTCAAAATCACTGCTTAAGCAGATAATGTGGCCGTATCTGCTTCAGAACCGCTTTATGCCCTGGGACAGGTTGTCAAGGAGGCTGCTGAGTTTGGCAAGCTTTCTGGGTATAAGTTAAATATCTCTAAAACACAGGTCCTTATGAATTTCGAGCTAGATGCCCAATGGCAGGGGTAGTTCCGACTGCTATTTATCTCGGTGTAAAATTGTGCCCAGAGGTGGGTGAAATAATTACGTTGAACTATGATCCTCTTTCAAAATTGGTCAGGGCCAAAATGAATGCATGGAACAAATTACCACTAACTATAATCGGATGATGTAATATCGTCAAAATGAGTATCCTTCCGAAATGTCCTTATCTATTTCGGGCCCGGACTCCTTTTTTAGACGCTTGGAGGGAGCTATTGGAAGTTTTTTTATGGGGCTACATGCGAGCGAGACGAGCAATCTGACTTAGGAAGCTACCATATAAGCGAGGGGGCTACAACTTCCTGATTTTAAGTTGTATTTCTGGGCTGCATTCTCGGGGCCTCTGCGTAGCCTGTTAGTCCCTGCAGACTCAGATCAAACAGATTTCTGCCATCAATTAGCACTAGGTGTAGACTATAGGCTTTTTTAATACCGAATTGGGGACCCAAACTATTACAAAAGGGTCTGCTTTAAGGTCTTGAAGAATGCTATTCGTATCTGGCAGGAAATCTGTAACAAATATTTAGTCACCTTTTTAAATAATTCAACACTATTGTAGGACAATCCTGCCTTCCCGCCAGTGTTTCAAGATCCAAACGGGAAGGCCTGGGCTCGATATGGGGTACAGACCATCGGGCAGATGTTTGATGTGAATGGCTTCTGTTCTTTTTTTGGTTTACAGGCTAGTTGTGGGCTTCCGCATCACTTTTTCTTTAAATATCTACAAATAAGAGATTATTTCTTGACATGATGCAGCTATCTGATGGATTTTGTAGATTCTGACTTAATGGTCTGTCTTTATGCAGTAGACACGAAACCAACGATAAGCTTGGTATATCAGGCTCTTTGTCAGTATCTAACTTTCGATAATATGTTGCTAGCTTCAAAATGGAGTTGGCAACTTGGTACAGATGTGCATGTTTCAGATATACGGAGTGCATTGGAGATTGTTGACAGATCAGTCCATTCTATCAATACGAAGCTGCAACAATCCAAGACTATCTGTCTTTTATATTACACGCCCAAAATAATCTCTAAATGCAGCTCTAAGGCTCTTGAGGATAAAACTAGGTGTCCTAAATGCAGGCTTCAGTCAGCAGCTATGGCTCATATGTTTGTGGTATGCCCTGCTCTTCAGCTGTATTGGTCCGATGTAAATAAGTTAATGTCTCATTGTCTTAGTTTACATATGATCTTGTCCCCTAAAGAGATTTTGATGGGTGTTAAATATGAATGTGATGGCGGCACCAAGGGTTTAGTGTCAATATTTATTGTCTGTACCCGGCTATGTGTGTCCCATGTTTGGATCGCAGAGGCTCCCCCTAAAGCAACTGAATGGTGGCTGCTCTTGAGACAAATATATGAGTCAGAGCGGGCCCTTGCTAAAGCTAGAGGCCCTTCATCACTCAGGAAATTGGATTAAACTTGGGCGGGTCTCAGCTGGGACATGACACATTATATTACTGACTAACTAATACATTTTTGTTAGCATTTAGGAAGCTCCTGCACCTTAGTTAATTATTTTTATTTTTTATTTGTATTGGTTTATGTTGTTGTTTATTATTATGTGACCATAATGACGCTTTCTGTTGTGTATAGTTGCACTCTTGTTTCTTGAGACGTATGTTTTGAACATTCTGACTGGAAAAAATAAAATGAAAAATAAAAAGTTTGTGACAAAAAAAGCTAATGTTTTATGTTTTCATATATACGTGTTCCTAGTTAGAGAAAGTAGATTATTCCATTCTATTCATTGCTACCCTATGCTTCTGTTCCTCGAAGCTTTATGCATCATTCTCCTTCAGTCTTACCCAGATTGTTGTGAGCTACTGCTAACAGTGATTTCCTTTTGCTCTGACCTTTTTGCTGGGAGACTTCTTATGTTGATCAAAATTACTGCCGTGGTTAATTTTTCTTTGATTTATTAACAGTTGCTGCTGCAACTTGTTGGGGAACTTGGCTAAGTTTCTGGAATTGCTCTTTATGGGGAGTTCATTCTTTGACTAACTAGAAGCTCCAGAATCTTGCTCTTTTTCAAGAGAACTCTTTGTGGGTTCTTATTTCGGTTCGCACTCTTAGACTAAGATAGGGACTATTTCCTTTATGGAACACGCTGTCTATTTTATGCTGACTCTAACAAAACCTTTTCTCGATATTTCTGAAATTGGACTAATCTGAATAAAAACGACAAAAACAATACTAATCTCTTATTGAGAAATAAAGCTTTAAAACTATTCCAAACCTCTCATCATTGACTGAACATTAAGATACCGAAAATTGATGATTCTATTTGAAATGTAATTTATTACAGCTCCATTCCATCATGGTGGCAAAGATCCATTTGCCTGAAGACGGAGGAACGTCAAAAAAAGGAGGCTGTTGTTGTAAGTGCTTTGGGTTTGCACTGGTCATCAATTGGCCCACCAAATTTTGGGTGCTAACAAATCTGGTAGCAGAGAAAAGGTTCACGCCCTGAATGGAGCTATAAAAATAAATCCCAAATCTCACTTAAAAGCTCTGATTCCTGATTTGAATATCCAGAAATTGAAGATCCGACAAGGCGGTACTCGAAGGCGATTGCAGTTTAGAAGGTTTGAGTATTAATAGGGCAAATGTTGTGGTTGTGAGTGGGTTGTATTTTGGTTTCGTTGGAGTATGCCAGTGAATGGTAAAAGAGTAGAAAAGAGGTTGAAGAAAAGAGATTGAAGATTTCAGGCTCGTCTTGGCTGAAAGATCCCGGGATAATATAACATTTTAACTTATTTACAGGATTTAGGTGTAGTGTGTGTGAGGTACCATCTCTTACACCACTAATATAGTTGTTAAAGATTTGTTTGTGATTGATTAATACTGATTGATGTGAGTGGGACCTAACTGCGCAAATTGCATTTATTTGGGTGATTTCCCACTGGTTGAGAACTCACTTGCGATTGTGGAAAATTTCTTAAGTGGTTGTAATACTTTAATTCCGTTAACAGAGCAAACAAGAAGTTATTTAAGGGGTTATTTAACAGAGTTGTGTGAATGCGGATGACAATTGTAAAGGAGGGTGAGCTTTGTGAGGAGTGAGATTGTACGTCACCGTCTTTCGCACTGGGATTGCTCAGTTGGTGTGATTTTGCACTGGGATTGGTTGGTAACGTCACAGTGTTGTGCTGGGATTGGATATTTAAAAAGTGAACACTGTCTTTGGATTTGGTAATTAGTTTCATGAGAAATAATAGTTGTAATTGTATTGGGTTGCTGAAAATTGACTTACACAGAACAGAATAATAATGTTTGCTTTAATTAGAATTGCTGAAATCAAATTGTTATCATGAAATGTTTTAAGGAATTCAAGAAATTAGTGAGAGGAGATGTTACTATGTCAGTACGTAATGGAGAGGAGGCACCTCCTGAGGGAACTCCTGCATACATTATGACTACTGAACATGTTTGAACACATGTCTTTGGTTCTGACAGTGGAGTGGAATTACTGAGAATGAAGGTGAATTTATTTTTTCTAGATATGGGACATTTAACACCAGAATCCTGGGTCATTTGAAGAGACAATTGTATGAAATGAAGCCACCACCTCGACCTAATGAATATGAGGCATGTTTGGGAGAAAGATACAAGGGAAAAGGAGAAGGAAAAGTACCAGAGCCCGCCAGTGCAGAATTATGCAAATACTCGAAGGGATGAAGAACGGCGTAGATGGAGGAAAGCTATTATTGAGTAAGCTAGGTTATATCCAGTACTTACTTTAGGAGCTGCTAATAAGGGAAAGAATAAGTCTACCATCAAGAAACAAGGGGATGAGTCAGATACTGATTCAGGGGATGAGATATTGGAACAGATGTTGAATTCCAGACCCCCACCACTACATATTACCCTTGCAGAGCAAGGTGATTTGAGTACCAGTACTAGTCAAACAGTGGCTACTGCCCCTGTGGATCCAAGTTTAATACCAATTGAATGGCCCTTACACATTTTGCAGATTGTACCACCAATTATGGCTTGATCACCAGCTGTAGTTCCCACTAGGACAGCTGCAGTTGCTGTCCCTACCACAGCTCCAGTACCTATTTGTAATGTCCCGATTGCATCTCGAGTAGTTGTGAGTGCTCCTGTCTCAGCAGAAGAAAGGTCAGAAATACAGCCAGCGGCTATAGCCTGATTTGTTCCGACTTCCCAAAATTCACAGTTAGTTTTGTGGAAGCCCCCACAAATGCTGCAAGCTTTGGTGGATGGAGGAGGGATGTTGGTCTTTACAACCCCTATGGCTCCTAGTGATTTAAATGTTACTAGTGAAGGTTAAATACCAGCATGGCTTGAGAAAGCTATAGGAGATAAGAAAGCTGAAGCTGTAGAATCACCAGAGGAACCAAACACAGATAAAGAGAGATCTTTGGAAACACTGAATTTAAAGGTAGAACTGGAAGAGATAATAAAGGGATGTTTGGAATTGGA
This sequence comes from Calotriton arnoldi, assembly GCA_963921515.1. Classification (NCBI taxonomy): domain Eukaryota; kingdom Metazoa; phylum Chordata; class Amphibia; order Caudata; family Salamandridae; genus Calotriton; species Calotriton arnoldi. The sequence goes on along the minus strand of CAWUFW010004448.1, from coordinate 300,867 downwards.
ACATTTAAGAAAATACCAGAGAAAATAATTAATTTACCTATGTAAGGAAGTTACGCGAAGAGCAGCTTTGGTGCATGATTGATTGACGGAAATAGCCTGGAAATACGAGGTGGATCTCACCAATAACATAAATTGACACCAAAGTTATAGGATACTGTAGATGCCCAATAATTCCCATTCGTATTTAGGGTTTATCGAGAACAACCAGCATCGTTTTATCCTGACCAGATTTCGATTGAATTTTATTCTGTTAATGTTGGCCCATCCATACAGTTTATTTTCTACAAGCCACTTACCGCCCTGCCAGTGTAATAATAAGGCTACCCAATCAACCTCACACTTTCTATTCTTCTGCCCATTGTATAAAGCAGAGAGGAAGATTTTTAATATCCCACTTTTAAAGAAATGTTCCTTGCGTAATCCAGTCTTAGCCCTTTCATTATTTTACCAATTAGAAACCCCATTGTTTTGCTTTGCACTTGCTTCCTTTTTTTGGCTGCTTTGAGAACTCGCAAGGATTTTAGGACCACATGCATCAAACTTAGGAATTGCGATTCCTAAATTGCGATTTTTAAGAAATCGCAATTTAGGAATCGCAAATGCTTATGCATGTCGGAATCGCACAAAAATTTGCGATTCCTACACATTCCTTATTTGCGACTCGCAAATTGTGAATCGCAAATAAGGAATGGCTTCCCATTCATTCCTATGTGCCTAGAGGCCCATAGGAATCAATGGGAATTGCATGCGCAATTTGCGAGTACCAAATAGGTACTCGCAAATTGCGCTTGCAATTTCAAGGGTGCAAGGGTGCCAAAAAGACACCCTGATGCACCCCTGAAATTGCAATGGCTTCCCATTCATTCCTATGGGCCTAGAGGCCCATAGGAATCAATGCGAATTGCATGCGCAATTTGTGAGTACCAACTAGGTACTCGCAAATTGCGCATGCAATTTCAAGGGTGCCAATTGCGATTCCCTAAATGCAATATCAATTTAAGTAATTGCAAAATTAGCGATTACTTAAATAGCGATTTTTGCATTTGGGATGATGCATCCCAAATGCAAAAATAGCGGTCGCAAAGGGGCAGATTCTGCGAATCTGCCCCTTTGCGACCGCTATTTTCAATGATGCATGTGCCCCTTAGTATATTATCTATCGAATCTTAAACATTATCGTTTTAATTGATTGTACCTGTTTTTTAATTCATGATCGCTGCTATTTGATCCTGTTTGTAATCTCCATTGTATTTATCTCTCGCTCGGTTTGTCAAATGCAATGAAATGCTTTTATTTTGTGTACTTTTAGGCATCTTTGATGATGATGATGAATTAGATTATCCAGTTATAGCAAACACGAGAATTACATGAATGCGCTTGCATATTGTGGAATTGATCAAATGCATTTGCAGGTTTAAGGATACAGAAAAATTGGAAGTTAGATGGGCAAAGAAGCATGAAAAGAAAAAGAAGGAAGCAGCTTGTGGAGAAGGACAGGATGAACAACATGAGAATGAAGTGACAGTATATCCACTTAGAAAAATGGCAGGAGGAACGTATGTGCATGCTCCTTGGAGCAGAGGTGATTTGGCAGTATTTCCAAACAATTTTCCAAAATTGCGAGACAATCCGGTGCAATGGTATACAAAAATCGATTTATAAAAACTTCTAAAGTATTGTGGACTGATTTGAATATATTCTTTGACATTGTGGTGCCTGATGATTTGTGGGCTGAATGTAAGACAGCGGTGCAATGGCCACAAGAGGAACCATCTAGAGAGAAAGGGACGAATGCACCATCCCCTGTGGTAATGGAGAAATATGAAGCAGTTGTTACCATTTTAAAGGGCAGAGTACCTCCCAAATAAGTGGATTGGCTCAAAATTAAAAGAACCACACAAGAGCCGAAAGAGACAGTTCATGAGAATTATGAGAGATTGTTGTAGGTGTTTCAGCAGCACAGTGGACATGATTATCGTGAGGAAAGGGACATTGGGATTTTTGATCCCAGTTTTAAGATTGAAGCCTGAGATCTGTGCACACATAACACAAAGTGTGATCTGTTGACAAAATAAATCTCTTGATGAGATCATGCAATATGCTACATTTTGTAGTGATGAATTGGACATGAAGTAGAAAAGGATTAAAGAGAAGTTCATATTGGCCCAGACTAAGCTAGCTCAGAAAGGATTTCAAAATGCTCCTTTAGTAGGTAATCAGGAAAACATGCAAGCAGTTGGTGCCCCACTACCTTATTTTCAGGGAAACCAAGGGGGAACAACTGTGTTACAGGGTAGAGGTGTCCCTGTAAGTACAGGAATGGAATCAGACGTGGCTGCTTCGAAAAATATTACTGCTTGTCACATCTGTCATAGAATTGGACATTGGAAGAAAGAATGTCTATGTAATCCTGAAAATGCTGGAGAAAATATGCAAACTCCACGAGGGGTGCAGGTTAAAAAAAAATGCTTATGCGACAGATGAAAATGCCAATGCAGGGTCAGGTCCCAATGACTGCTCCTGTAGCTACACAGATTAATCCTAGATTAATTTTAAACCAAATGCCAAAAATGAATGCAAACCCAATTCAAAATACCATGCCTCGATTTCATAATTCTATACCACAATTTCAGAATGCGGCATAGCAATTTCAAAATTCAAGTCAGAACTAATTGCAACAATTCTCTTTATTTGAAACTGATGGCTCCAGTTCTGATAATTCTCAATGATGGTGCCTGAGAGGGGAGGAAGATTACGTACTTGGTGCAGTATTAGAGGTAGACCAAAGTAGCCCATATGTAGATGCTGAGGTTTATGGCCACCCTATATCATTTCTCATCGATACAGGAGCTACCCTTTCTACTTTGAGAGCAGTGAAAGTCCCAGACCTAATGCTCTAGGGGAAACTATTCAAGTAGTGGGAGTTACAAATAAACAGATACTGAATCCAATATCAGAGAATGCCCCAGTCAAAATAGGTAAGTTTAGAGAAAAGCACCAATTTGTTGTGTGCAACACAAGTCCTGTGAATCTGATAGGGAGAGATCTCCTGTGCAAGTTAAATTGCACCACTTATTCTACACCGGATGGTGTTGTGTTTTAAACACATGATGAGGATGTCGATTTCAAATAAATCAAACAGCAAGCTGAAGTAGGGATGTTCCCTTTATTGACGATTGATGCATTACCTGAAGAGTTGAGAGGAACCGTGAATACAGAAGTATGATATTTCACAGAAAAATATATCGGACTCATCAAAGATGTAGAACCGGTCCGAGTAAATGTGAAGCCAAATGCTGTTTACCCCAGAACACCACCATATCATTTGACTCCAGAAACCATTGGAGGAATAAAACTAGTAATAAAGGATGAGTTGCAGAAAGGGATGTTGAGGGAAATAATTGGGAGTCCATGTAATTCCCAAATTATGGGCTTACAGAAGCCCAATGGCAAATATAGGATAGTTCAAGATTTGAGGAAAGTGAATGAGATAGTGGTGCCCTGTTGTACCGTGGTACCGAATCCAGCCACTGTATTATTTGAAATACAGTGTACTGCAGAATGGTTTACTGTCATTGATTTATGCCAAGCTTTCTTCTCAGTGCCATTGCACTAAGAAAGCCATTATATTTTCTCTTTGTGTTCCAGCAGAAGTGGACACATGATGTCGTGTCCCACAATGGTATACATAGAGTCCATCTATTTTAGCCAGATTCTGAAAAGAAATTTAGAAACACTGCAGATACCCTGTAAGTCTACCCTTGTTCAGTACATAGATGACCTGCTTGTGGCATCAGAAAAGCATGATGCATGTAAACATGACACCATTTCACTTTTGAATCACCTGGCTGAGAATGGGCACAAAGTGTCTCCAGGTAAACTGCATTACTGTGAAAAAGAAGTTCAATATCTGGGACACATCATTGTAAAGGGAGCTAAAAAGGTGTCTCCAGAAAGGGTGGGAGCCATCTTGCAGATGAATCCGCCCCAAACTCAAAAGGAAGTCAGAATGTTTTTGGGAATGGCTGGCTACTGTAGGCAGTGGATACCAAATGTTTCCCTAATGGCAAAGCCTCTACTGAGGTTGACACAAAGAGATGTTTCAGGTCCGATTCCATGGGACAACGAATGTACAAAAGCATTCCTGGAACTGAGAGAGGAATGCCTGATTATATGAAATAATTCACTTTATTTTGCAGCGAGAGAGATTAGTGCGCTCTCTCAGTATTAACGCAAATGCACGGAGCAGCTCGAAAGCCTATAGCCTATTTTTCCACTACACTTGATCCTGTAGCGGCAGGTCTTCCTGGGTGCCTAAAAGCAGTAGCTGCTATAAGTACTAGTCTGGAAAAGAGTGAGAACATAGTGATGGGTCATTCTTTAACTGTTATGGTCCCACACTCTGTGGGGCTATTGATGACAAGATCTAAAACGCAATACATGACTCACAACTGAGTGACCCGTTGTGAGCAGAGTTTTTTGTCTGCAGACAATATCACATTAAAACATTCAACGTTACTGCCTGTAAACGAAACTGATGATAAATGTAATGAATATGACCATGATTGCCTAGATGTCACGAAAGTAAGCACAAAACCCCGTCCAGATATTAAGGATGAACCACTAATTAAACCTGACCATGTGTTGTTTGTGAATGGTTCATGCCTAAGAGGAAACAATGGTACACTGAGATCAGCATATGCCGTGTGCACTATAAATGATATTTTAGAAGCATCATGGCTTCAAAAAGTGTTCTCCGCACAAGTTGCCGAGTTAATTGCCCTTAAGTGAGCCTGCAGTTTAACTGTGAAAATAAAAGTGCCCATATTCACTGACAGCCAATAAGGGTTTGGTGTAGTCCATGATTTTCAGCAGCTATGGTCTCAGCATGGTTTTCTTACTTCCACAGGAACGCCAATATGGAATGGAATCCATGTCAAGAATTTGTTGGAGGCATTTCAATTGCAAGAAGAAATTGCTGTCGTTAAATGTCCACGTCGCCAAAATGGAAGTGGATACATTGCAATTGGCAACCGAAACGCTGACTCAGTAGCAAAGTATTGCGCACTGTTGGCTTGTTCTTTTAATTAGGCGTGGGCAGTATACTCTGCTGGCGGAGCTTGCAGAGTTTTGCCACTCCGGCGCTCCGCTTGGAGAGCACAGTTCAGCCAACTCCACCTATCGCCAGTGGAGCGGAGTTTTACCGGCATGCACCGCACTTGACCCTTTTTTCTTTTTAAGTAGCACTGGGCAGAAGTGAGGAGATCATCGGGCACCGGAAATGGAGCAAGAAGCAGTGCGCTTCACGTCCTCCTGTGCAGAGTGGGATGGAAAACAGAACGGACTTGCCCGGAGCCCTCAGGTGCCAACAATGGGAGCCAAATGGCCCAAGATCACGAGAGTTGCAGTTGCCATTCCAGGAAACAACACAGAAGTCTGCGAGGTGAGTGTAGTATCAACAAGCCCCACCCAATCCCAGGCAGAGTTAGGGCCCGAGTCTGTGTGTCATGGATCACTCGCACTATGTAAACACTGCATAAGATAACATACCGTGACACGTCATAGAATCATGAATATTTTATTCAGGGCGCGCACATTTAAATGGCTGCTCTGACCCAAGCTGAAACCTCGTGTCGGTTTCTGGACAATCCTGCCATGCAATCTGGCATCCCGCACCCTTCCGAGCGAGGGGCCATTAATATTTGCAGCATGTTTCAGGGTGAGTGATCAGCAACAAACAGTTTAGAACAAATGATATTTTGCTTTGTGACGAGGGAGCAGCAGCATTGAGCAAATAACTGCTTTTTCTGGAGCGTGATGGACCTGATGCAAGGCTGCATTAATTCAGTCAAGGAGACATGGCTGGGTGACGGCAATAGAAAAGTGGCCATGCAGCTGCAATGTGCCACAGGGTGATGTTGAATCAATAAATGTTTCGAGTTCCATTAGCTTAGCTGTCCTAGTATTTGCCAGATAAGGTGTATTTCAAGAAGTACAAAATGTACCATTGTTTAGGGTTAACTCCCTAATAATATTGCATCATCGAGGCGCTACATGACCACAGAGGTAGAAAGGTGAAGTCACTGTCTCTAGAAAGGTGTGTGGTATGCAGCATGCAAAAATATTAGCATTACTGGTGTATTTGTTACGAGTACACTAGTAATGCGGTCCAGGTAGGGTGGAGCGGAACTCAGCGGAATTCCACAGAGTTTTTATGCAACTCAGCAGAATTCCGCGTAGTGCAACTCTGTGAACTCCACCCACGCATACATTTAATGGAGCATTCACATGTGAATCTGAGGCAGTAAGTTCTTTTTCCATGTTAATGAAAGTCACTGACACATGAGATGAAATGAAAGAAGTACAGGAAAATATGTCAGAGGCAGAACATAATGGATGGGTAAGAGGAGGATGTAAGAAAGATGCAAATGACATTTAGATGTCAGCTGATGGGAGGCCAGTGTTGCACGATAGCTAGTTGTTTCCAATTACATGATATTAGCACAGGTTCATGCATTTGAAAAGAGATGTAATGCTGAGGCTATTCAGACAGAGTTGGTACAACCCCAGGCTCAAAATGTTTGCAGAAGAGATCTGTCACAGGTGTGTAATATGTCAGAAACTAAATGCAGGAAAAAGAATACATGCCACTTTGACTCTCATAGGGAGATCAGGTGGTCCTTTTAAAAGGATGCAGATGGATTTTTATCAAGATGCCTGTACATAATGGGTTGAGATATATCCTGGTGATTGTCTGTATTTTCTCTAGATCATGGAAGCCTACCTGAGGAGAAGAAACAACAGTCTGACTGTAGCCAAGTTGTTGTTGCGGGAACTGTTACCTAGGTACAGCATACCAGTTTCTCTTGAGTCAGATAGAGGAACACACTTCAACAATGAAATGATGTGGATGATTTGTACAACACTACAGATTGAGCAAAGGTTACATTGCAGTTACACACCAGAAGCATCAGGCATCGTGGAACGAATGAATGGTATCATCAAGCCCAAATTGGCAAAACAGTGTGCTTCGACTTCCCAAAAATGGCCAGATGCCTTACCCTTGGTGTTAATGAGCATTTAAAGTACCCCAGACAGGAAAACAAGACTATCCCCACATTAAATCAAAATAGGCAGGGCAATGAGACTACCTGCTGTGCCTGCAAATGCCCTTGTGACTATTACAGACAACATAATCTTGGAGTGCTGCCAAGAATTGGCTGATGTGGTTCATTCTGTCTCTCATCAGGTATCAGCGGCCACACCAGACTTCCTCCAAGAAATGTGCCACGATCTCAGTCGCGGAGATTGGGTTATAATAAAGAAGCGCGTCCAAATGACTTGTCATGAACCCAGATGGAAAGGCCCCTTCCAAGTGATCTTGACCACAAACACTGCTGCCAAGTGTGTGGGGGTTGCAAATTGGATTCATGGCTCACCTACCAAAAGAGTGATGAATCCAGAAGAAGTTCCCTTGGCCTTCGATCCTGAAAGAAGAAGGTTTGGTGGTTGCACTAACAGAAGAGAGACCACCCAGACAAGTAGCACCATTGCCAGTTCAGCCACATGAAAAAGAAAGGGGTGAAGATTAGCAAATAAAGAGACAAGTGCAAGTGCCTGAAGTGACACAAAGCAGAGATTGAAACCCAAATTGAGAGTGATCAAGGAGTGGTTCAAGGAGATGAAAACGACCCAGGTGAAGGAACAAGTACTGGGGTAAGGAGAACAAATCGACAAGCAGAGTGGCCAAAAAGTTACGAACACAAGAACCCAAGGAGGAGTATCTCAATACCTCGGATTTCAGAGATCATACCTGAAGAAGACAAAACAGACAATGAAAGTGGTATGAATCCAAATCTGCAAATAATACGGAAATCCAAAAGAGCACGAGTACCTTGTCGCACATACTCTGCACCTGAATGGTCCTATTACGTGAACACTGCACTGAATGTTACACTTGAAGACTTGTGCAATGTGAATCCTCAACAGTCAGAGCCCCCTGAAAGCCGAAAGATATCGCAAATGAATTTGAACAAGTTTTGAAAGCAAAGGAAGTTGGAAAGACAGTGAGAAAAGACTCTGAATTACAATTGACAGGTTTATTATTTTAGTTAATTGTTTTACAGAAGACTAACCTAGGCCTGAGACAAAGCTACAGAAGAATTAGGGATAACAATTTAGAAGAACAGGGAGTAGGTTTAAGGATTGTCTATTTAAAAATCTGAACAGCTACAATAAAAAAAGAGAGACCACTAACTGTATCAAAGAAGTTATTCACTAAAACTACTGCATTAAGCATTTCTTTGACTCATAGAGAAGGTGCTGCATTACAAATAAGTGTAAATATATCATGGGATCGATTTTTGTAATAACAGTAATAATGATAATTATAGTACTAATAGGGTTTTATTTGACACACAAGTCAGAACCTATAGCAAAGAATCTTACTAATACACCACACCTGACCTTAGAGGAAATTCTCTTAGGTATGCCTTTGTAAGCTTGGACGAATTAACGTTTATTCTAGATTCGTTCAAGAATACGCTAATGCTATGGATGAAAAGAATTGCTATGTTTGTGCTCATTTACCCACTTCTGTTTTGGAGGAGGTTATGTACTATCACATACCTTTGTCTTATGCTGTTTCTTGTATTATTTTACTATCATTCTTTAATACTTTCCCTTGATAGAAAGCATGAATTTGCGCCCGCAAGAAAAGGAGATGGACACTGCCTGGTATTATTTCTTTCCACACGCCCCTAGAGATAGTGTAAAAGCATATATAAAAACAATTTAACCTGTCTGATGCAACCAGTAGAAAAGGCATACATAATGGCCTTGAAGAGAGGTACATTAACATGACAAAAAACTACAGACAAAAAAGGTGACGTCTTAGAGAATGCATGGAAGAAAGAAGAAAATACGTTTAGGAAGAAGATGGTTTACTGTAAACTCAGACTAGACAGCTGACACAAAGGAAAGATTTGCATTTATAAAAAGAGAACATCAAAAAGGACAAGACATGTAGGGATTAGTAGTTATGAACACACATTCGAATTGACAGAGGGATCTTGGCAGATATTATAGGGAGACGAAAATGCAATCTCAGGGGTTTACTACATTTGTGGACAAAATGCTTATTTCCTGTTGCCAGCTGATTGGGAAGGAACTTTCTATTTAGGCATATGAATCCCGAAGATGTATCATGTTCCCAGCTTACATGCACAAACTTAAACACCAGCAAATAGACAGAAATATAGTGGAGAAACTAGAACTAGTTTAGTAGGAGATATATTTGGAGCAATAATTCCACCTGTAGGTGTCATTGTAAATGATGAAAAGATTAGGAAATTAGCAACAGTTGTCGACAATTTTAATTAAATTCACTCTCCCATATATGGTCAGGGGCAGGTTCTTCCATCTAGCTAGTGATGTATCAACCTCCTTTACTATCTTCTTCACATTGTACTGAGGAATTTCCTCAACTGGATTTATTATATTTATTCCTAAATATCTAAGCTCATTCTGTACTTCTCCCCTCCAGTTCGGAACATTCCAACACATTATCCCGGACTTCGGATTATTTACCAAACACCCAGATAATGCCCCAAATTCTTTCACCAGAACTTCCACCCTGGAGATATTGAGAAGCGGGCCTGAGGTATAAATTGCAAAGTCATCCGCATACAATGCAACTTTGTTTATGTAAGCGCCTGAACTGAAAGGAATAACCTGGGCATCTTGTCGCAATAACTGAGCAAATGGTTTGATATAAATATCGAACAACAATGGGGAGATAGGACAGCCCTACCGTGTGCCCCTAGAAATCGGAAAACTTCTTGTTAGGAAGCCATTAAGAAGAATCCTATCTATTGATTGTTCATACGAAGCTTTTAACGTTGTAATGAAACAGGGGCCAAAACCCATTATCGCCAAAAATTCCCATAGATAAGCCCAGCAGACATGATAGAAAGCCTTAGCAGCGTCCAATATAACTACAGTCAAGGGGATCAAACGAGCTGTAGCAAGGTCTATACTGCCAATTAATTGCTGAGTCAGTTCACGATACGGCCTCCCTGGAACAAATCCTTTCTGATCAGGGTGTATAAGCTGAGGTGCCAGTTTGGCCAATCTCCCTGCCAAAATACTTACAAAAATCTTATAATCTGCATTAAGCAGGGATATCGGATGATACGAATCCACCTTCTTAGGGTCTTTAGCTGGTTTTAAGATCAAGACTATAGTAGCCTCCTTCAATGACCCAGGTACCCCTGTCCTTCCCTCATACACCAGATTAAACAAGGTCTCCCAGACTGGAACTACTTCCTCTATTAGAAGTTTATAAACCTCCGAAGGGATAGCATCCAAACCAGCAGCGTTCCCGCTCTTGGCTATAGTCATGGCCCTTCTTATCTCCTCCCGAGTAATCGGGGCTTCCATACACTCCTTTCCTTCTCTAGTCAATAGAGGAAGATCAATCTCCCCCAACCAATCTGTAAGCCTTTGGGGTTCTGGGAAGATATCTTCCTTATATAACAAGGCAAAAATGGAAACCACATGATTCTGCATATCTTCCCAGTTATCTAACACCTCGCCCTGAGGGCCCACCAATTCTTTATTCGTATTCCTGGTTCTTTCTACCCTGCCTTTCCAAGCCAGTAATGCCCCGGCTTTCTCTCCATACTCGAACTGTCTCATTCTACCAGCCTGCCACCTTGCCTTACACTTGGAATCCAATTTGATTTTATAATTTAACTGCGCCTCTTCGAGTCTTTTTAACAGCATCTCCGTATCTTTCCCACTGCTTGATGCTTGTACAGAGGCCTCAAGAATACCAACTTCTTTTTCTATTCCTGCAAGTTTGGCCCTCTCTTCTCTTCCCTTGGAACAACCAAGACTTTTTAATACCCCCGGATACATGCTTTAAAAGCATCCTACTCTACTCCTGTGGAGGCTGTTCCTGTATTAATCAAAAAGTACTCAGATGTGGCCTTTTTAAGAGCAGACCCCACCTCCTCATCTAAGAGGAGAGCACGCTTTAACGTCCACCTTATATTGGGCTTTATTCCTGGGACCTGTAATGTCATAGTGACGGCTGAGTGGTCTGAGATATGTACTGGATGGTGTATGATCTCTTTATATTTGCCGCTAGGCCTCTTTCTACCAGAAAATATTCTAATCTGGAGTAATGTCCATATTTTCTACTGTGGTAAGTATACCCTCTCGACTGTCCTCTTAGATGTCTCCATACATCTGCTAGCCCTAGATCTTGCATTACATTTTTAAGAGCTTGTCACATTTTAGGCGCCGGAGTGCCATTCCTCCGTGTGGAGCAAACCAAAATGGGATCCAGCAAAATATTAAAATCCCCACCCAAAATCAACGGAACCGTAGCTTCCACTAGCTTTAGCTCCAAATCCACTATATACTGTGGATCATCCTCATTTGGACCATAATACCCAACACAGATGAATTCAAAGTCTACACATTTCATTCCAGCTAAAACCCATCTACTGGAACTATCCGTTCTAGAATACTTAACCTCAACTCCAGAGCCCCTTCTGAATCGCTACCCCCTTACAGCATTGCTCTTGATCAGAAACTAAAAAATTCTGGACCCATCCATACCTATGAAATAATTCCTTACTCTCACTTGCCACCAGATGCATCTCCTGCAAGACCATAAAATGGGTCTGGCTCTCTTCAAGATACCTCAGCACCACCCTCTGCCTGGCACAAGACCTGAAACCATTCAGATTCCAAGTAAGGATATCTATATCGGTACCTAGTTTAGCCATCATCCCCCCGCTCTAGTTCCCACCTCCTGTTCCTGATTCAACTCACATAAACATTCCTAACTAAATGATATTGAGGACTTTTTTTGAATTTTTACCCCTCTGCTCCCCACCCATGCACTATCACCACCCCCACCACCCCTCCCCTCCCCACTAACCCAACCCTGGGGAACCCTCCCTATCTTAGTAAGCATAAAAATGCCTATGGGCTGACTATTGGGGGAGTATTAAGCAAGCAAAGATTCAATAAACAAATTTGCCGCGTTTCAGCACAACCAAGTTCCTTCATCCAGTCTCTTGACTCGACCGATCCATAGTCATCTGCTTATTATTTAGTAAGTTCCTTTTTCTTGTTTATTAAATCTATTAATGCATCGACATCCTCGACAGCGCGGTAATTATACATTTGGCTGTCCCACATTATGCGAAGCATCGCAGGGAATTTTAATTGCTTCTTGGCCCCCAGCTTCCGCAGTTCCTCCATCCTGTTACCTAGCTCCCATTGCCTCTGTTCTGTAGTTTTACAGATGTCTGATCTTATTGTAACAGAGAACCCCTTAACTGTATACGGCCCATCTCTTAGAGCCCGCTGAGAATTGCCTCCTTAACAGTATACGAAAGGAAATTCACCAAGATCTTCCTAGGTTTAATCCTTTGGGGGTTACGCCGAAAAGCCTCCCTGTGTCCCCCTTGGATCTCTTGCTCAAGATTAATATCCTTATCATACTTTAGGACCATGTTTCTGAGTATATTGATATTAAAGGCCTTCATATCCGTGCCTTCCTTTGCTTCTGGGATATTCAAGCATCTTAAATTATTCCTTCGGGAGTGATTCTCCAATCTCTCGAAGTCATCCCTTAACGTTTGGTTTTGTTTAACCAGCTTGAGGATCTCAGTGGCATTTTTTATCACATCTTGTTTTATTGATCCTACTTCATCTTCCAAGGCCTTGGTGCGGGAGGCAACCTCGTCCAATTTTTGTGCTAGCTCGGAGAATGAGGCTTGTATGCCAACCTGATTGGCCTCCAAAACTTCGAAACAACTCTTGATTTAATTCTTTAGCCCCAATAAAATACCCGTCAGTGAATCTTCTGCATTTCCCAGGGACCCCCCTCCTCTTTCACCATTTTTATCCCTCCTTATATGAAGATCTTCTGTCTCCTCCGGTGGTTCAGTTACTGCCAAAGCTTCATACCTGTTGCTAATGGGGACTGTAACTGTGTTCATTTGAGCTCTTCCAGAGTTAATTTCATCCTCATTCGTCAATATTTGAGGGGAGGCTCGCTCATGCTGCTCTCGATAGCATTCAAATCCACATTAGATACCGCCATTCCAACACTCTTAGCAGAGATTACTTCTTCAGGGCTTCCCCTTCTCTGCAAGCTAGGTAAAACACGGAAAAATGATTTGAGCGAAGGTGTTATTTTAATTGGTTGGGTTATTGACTTTTTACCTCTCTCCCGGTGTTTTTTAATGGGGATTTACTGGTTTTCCTGTTATGCAAGACACTGGTCGCCCCCCCTGGACCCCCACCGTGGTGACCCCGCCTTCCTTCGCTCACGTCCTTTACTTCCTGCGCTGTACCCAGAGGAGTCGCTGAGGGGAAGACAGGTACCTGTCCGTCCTTACTGTCCCCCATGTTTCTAGTTCGCAAAGTATACCTTGAGGGCCTATCACCGGCCTTACCTTCCACTGACGCACCTTTCTCCATAGGCAGGAACTGCCAACTTCTTACCCGCTCTTTCTTATTGTCGTTTTTCCTCTCTACCCACTCTCCCCACCTCAGGTCCTCTAGGGAGGAAGACCGGTTGCTGCTCTCTGCCTCCAAAGGCTACGGGGAACTTCGTGCTACAGCCCGACTTGTGCTGCCTCTGCCACCAGACCTCACGTCAGCCGATCTGCAGCGTTGCAGCTCCCTGGCCGCCTTTTTCCACCGTGGCCCCAGAGCCTCGCGATTCACCGTCCCAGAGCCAGGCGACTCCGCATCTCGGGATTTAGCCGGACCCAGAGAGTAATTCATCCCGGTAGTCAGCCTCACACCCCCGGTAAGCTATTAAGCTTAGCTATGCGGACAGGAGCATTACAGTGCCCCTGGCTCCATTTCCTCCGCTAGCGCCCGTGGCTTCTTCAACACGCACCCGCCATGTTCCCCAAGTTTGTGATCAACAAGATACTGGGGAAATTAGTCAGTTTTGTCTGGTCATCAAAGGGAGCCCGGCTTGCCTGGAAGAAATTGAGGCGTAAGCTTGAGAAAGGTGGACTGGCTCTCCCAGATTTAAAGTTATGTTGTATGGCTTTTCAGTTTAAAAAATGTAGAATCCTTCTAGGCAAACCGGGGTCTTTAATATGGGGAGGTTTGCTGGAAGAAATGGTAAGGGAGTGGGGCTCTAAAGGTTTTTTGTATAAGTTTGGGGCAAGGAAGTTCTTCAAAAAAGTTAGGTTCAAGATCTTAACGGCAACACTTACTCTGTGGCTGGGAGTAAGAAAGATGCTTGGAATGGGCTACTTCTCGGATTTCTCCCCAATTTAGGACTCACCAGGTATGCCGGAGTGCCTCCTAGACCGGTTGAGTCTTCCATTGAGGAGGGTGGGAATTGAAGTCTGGGGGGATCTTCTGACAGTGCAGAGTATGTTGCCTTGGGAAGCGCTAGGGGCAAAAACAGGTGATTCCCTTTCAAGATTCAAGTACCTGCAGTTGTCATCTTGGGTGGTAGCCAATGCACAGCAGATTGGCGGGATGTGGGAATTTGATTCAAAACTACAGGATGAGGCCCCCAGGAAAAAGGAAGTTGCCACTGGTATTGGACTTTGCTAGAAGCCGAAGATAGGAAGCTGAAGGCACCATACTTGATATGGGAAGGAGTTATCCAGATGACGGAGCCACAAACAATTTGGCAACTTTCCTTAAAATTACTCTACAAGGTGGTCAAACCCACCAATCTGAAACGGAATCATTTTTTCACTATCAACAGGCTGTACTGGTCACCCCAGAAGTTAGCTAAGCTTATACTAGAACCAATTCCAAGACGCTGCAAATGTGGCATGTTAAGAGCCGATGATCTACATATGTTTTTTGAGTGCCCAAAACTACAGGTGTACTGGCAGGATGTCAGGAAAGTCGTCAATGATATCTTTGGGTTGAATATAACATTGAGCTCAACATTGGTACTGATGGGGTTGGAGGACTGCCACAGTCAGTCCTATTGGCAATCAGGAGGGCCCTCCTGTTTTATTTGATGCTTTTAGCCAGGAGAGAGATTTGTAAGCGATGGACAAATCCCCTCCTCCCCAAGGGTCTTGATTGGCTTTAGACAGTTAGAACTATATGCAAAATGGACACTGTCTCTGGGGGGGGGGGCTCTCGCAGCGGGATATGGGACGATTTCCAAAGATGGTGTGGAACAGCAATGTCTCAAGGAGGTGTCCTATGATTACACCTGCGTAAAACCAGTAACCAGGAAACTGGTAGGACTGGATCAGCAGGGCCAGAGTTTTAATTGCATTAGCCCTGAGGTCGGAATAGGTCATACATTAAGGCCTGTTTTTGCAGACACTGGTGATATGAGGACAAAAAAAAAAAACGGTTGTCGACAAAATGACAACAAGCACATCTGGAGCCTCGCTTGTAATTAGCACAAAATTAGTTGCTATAAAGTCCATAGTTTTGCAGGACCGTCTTGCTTTAGACATACTATTTGCAGAGAAAGGAGGAGTTTGCAGGATGCATACGTTAACTGCTGTTCATACATACCTGATGAAAGGAAAGAAGTAGAGAATTATGCAAAGAACATTTCAGGTTTGGAACCCGAAGTACATGAATTGGAAACACAAGTCTGTATGAACATTTTGGGAAAGGATTAAGCACCATTGGGAACTGGTTTTCAACAGCAGGGAAAGGTATATTGAAAGCCATATTAATGCCAAACGTAATAGTGGAATTTTGTCTAATATTTATTTACTTATGCTCTATTACTGAGTTGTAAATAATATCTAATGCAAAAGACAGAAAAATCTCCATGAAAGAGATATGGGAAGGCATGATGTTAGGAATGATGACTACATGAAATCTCTAAAATTTAGGGGTACAAAATGAAAATGACAGAATTCAATTGATGCTGAAAGTGCATTCTGAAACATACTGGCATGTGAAACTTTATTGAATGATGATTTAAAAGTCATCAGAAGGGAGGGACTGTTAAACTCTAATTTTTTTCATGAAAATTTACCTTAGTTAACGTTGAAGAAAATGTGCCTGACATTAGAAAATGTGTTTAACTGTGTCTTAACCATAGAAAAAACATAGAACATGCTTCTTAAAAGAATGTGATAAATGAGTTATGCAGCTTTAAACTGTAGGAGATGTTTTTTTTAACATGTGAAATAAATGTGCAGGTTAAATAAGTAGTAAGTCTCATACCTAATACACTTCTACTACTAGGTCTGAAAATGTATTTCTGCTTGAAATTTAAAATAAAATGCTTTCTTAGAATCTTGACCTAATCATCTGACTGCAAAATCATTCATCACTTTAAAATGAGCTGCTCTAAGAGAAATGTATTTCTTTGCTTGCTCACGCCATATTATTTCCTCATTTCACTAGACAATGTATTTTGCTATATTTTATAATGAATAGAGTATTAGTAATATTAATCATTCTGAGGATATTGTTTGCATGGTCTCATTGTCTCAGACTAGCCCTTTATCCACACAATGGGATACTGACAACAGCTAACAGAATAGGCCTGCAAAGGTTCTCTTGAGAACCTTCCGTCATGTATCTAGTGCAAGACATTTAGAAACATTTAGATAACTGCTCACCGGCATGAATGTTCACCATAGAAAATGGGAGGAGAGACGACAGATCGCTGGAAGACCCGTTTCCATTGGATGAAGATGACTTAATCGTGCTGAATGCTGCAAATGTTTTATGTTTTCATATATACGTGTTCCTAGTTAGAGAGAGTAGAGTATTCCATTGTGTCCATTGCGACCCTATGCTTTGATTCTTTTATGCTTTATGCATCATTCTCCTTCAGTCCTCCTTGATTGCTGTGAGCTACTGCTAACAGTGATTTCCTTTTGCTCTGACCATTTTGCAGGGAGACTTTCTTCTTATGTTTATCATAGCTACTGCTGTGGTTAATTTTCCTTTGATTCATTAACAGTTAGTACTGCAACTTGTTGGGGAACTCAGCTGAGTTTCCGAACTACTCTTTATTTGACTAACCAGAAGCTCCAGAATCTTGTTCTTTTCCAGGAGAACTCTTTATGGGTTTTTTTTTAGGTTAGGACTCCTAGACTAAGATAGGGACTATTTCCTTTATGGAACACACTGTCTGTTTTATGCTGACTCTAACAAAGCCTTTTCTCGATATTTCTGTAATTTGACTAATCTGAATAAAAACAACAAAAACAATACTAACCTCTTAATGAGGAATAAAGCTTTAAAACTATTTCAAACCTCTTATCGTTGACTGATCATTAAGATACCGAAAGTTGATGATTCTACTTGAAATGTAATTTATTACAGCTTCATTTAAGAGCGGAGGGCTGTATTCTTTACACGAAAGAGAGCATAAAAGAGAAAGATAGGACTTTCTACACACAACTGTAAAAAGTGAATAAGGACTCTGGAATGTCAAACAAATAGACTTCCATTATCGTCATAGAAAAAGGACTTGCTTCATCCCTCCAGATATCTTCCCCCCAGCAATCTTAGAAAAGGACACCAAAATCTTATTATTGATATGGAAAACAGGACTTTCTCCAACCCTGCAGAGACTTGTATCTTATCCTACTAATCCTACACTTTCAGCAACATACAAAGACTAAATCCTCTTTACTCATTTTTCCACCTCTGTCAGATACCTTTCTGGTGGATACTCTTATTTAACTACAGAGTCCTCACCTTTATGACCACCCATGGAGGATACTCTATCTAACTGCATATTCCTCACCATATTACCACCCCCAGTCACCTCAGAAATTCAACTCTAACCAGCTGTTATCCTTCAAACTATAGCATACAGTTCAAACAATCGTGGGATTCTGTACCTTTCTGGTGGATACTCTATCTTACAACAGATTCCTCACCTTCTCATCCCACAATGATACTGCACCCAATTCAAACATCTGTGGGTAACTGCAGATTCCTCACCTTGTGACCACCCTGAGTCGCCTCAGCAATTCTCCCAAGCTACTGCTTCCATTTCAAACATCCAAGAAAATCTAAGCAGGGCACATTAACTTTCAGCTCCAAATGCCCAATCATGGCACTACCCACCATCTCCAAAGCTGGTCCCATCTCGTTAAGAATAATATTTTCCCTAACCTCTCTAAATGTTCTACCAAGCACTTCAAACACAAACTCATTAGAGTATTCCCGGAATCACTATTCATGGACCATTATTACCCCGGATGTAAAGGAAGCCTAAAGACAGATCTTCTTTTCTTTACCTCCCTCCCCACAATCTGGGAAGATGTCCTCTTCAAAGAATTGCCAGTAACTGAGGTCAAAAAAATTCCTCATGGGAAAAAACATGTCACTCTTTCCCCCTTCTCCTCCACCTGGAAAACTATATCTCTCTCTCGATCTAACATAATGACAGGATAATGATCCAGTCTACAGACAAACTCTTGGAATTCTTCAATTAAACGTTCAACCCTCTCCCTCAAACCTTCACCTCTCTATCCACTTCATCTCCCTCGCTAATAACTCTCTCTCTCCCACCTCTCATTCCCCCATATGCATCCATAACACCCTTAAACTCCTCCCCCTCACGGGGCCCTTCGGAGCCCCGCTCCCTTCTCTGAAAACCCTTCCTCCCAACGCATGCCCGCCTTCTCTCCAATTACACTCACCACCCTTCTCTCTCCTACAGCAGAACCCCCTCCCAATCTACCCTTTCAACAAAACTACCTCACATCTTAAAAGACGCTTCTCCCAAATCCTCGACTCACACTAAATCTCACACAGACCTAACCTCCTTCACTCCTCCCACTGAAGAACACCAACCTGCCTTTAAGTCAATCCCTCCCTTAACCCCATTACCCACCTCTCAGTACACTCATCCCTCCACCTCTCTGATTCCCCCCTACAAGGCAACACAAACCAAACCACTAGAACTATCTTCAACAAAAAAAACACACACAAATACCTCTAACCCACTATGCACACCCTCCCCTACCTTTGATCAGAACTTCCTCATTGTTAAACTAGACTCCTTCACCTCAGAGATTAAATCTTCAATCGGACTCCATTATTCTTCTACACAACACTCTGAAATGCCTAGAAAACTCTCTAAGATCACATCCCCCCCTCATAAATCCCCATAGTTCCCCGTAGATTTCCCTGATGACCTCCCTAAGACCAACAAAACCAACCTAACCCTAACCCCCTTGTCAGTTGACATCTTTCACTCTAAGTCAGAACCAGAAAATTCCAACCCCACTAAGACTCATTCCACTGCCACAGAGAAAGCAACCTCACTTTTGCCAGCACCTTCCCCTTCTCTCTAGATTAGAACTACCTCCCAGCTGTACCCCAAACACCACATATCCTTCTCCTGACTGCCACTGCTTCCTCCATTCCCACTCTAAAACGTGACAGGCTCACCACTACATACCCTAAAACTCTCCACTGGAACCCGCGGGATCTTGTTTGATTGCCCATCTCATTCTCTCTTATTAACAATTCTCTTTCTTCTTCCTACAAATGCCTGCTATACAACTGCAGATCAGCATCCAACCACTGCACTGAAATTGCCAACCTTATCTTTCCCACAACCTCATCCTTTTATTTTTACCGAAACTTGCCTTTTGGAAACCTCCCAACTCTTACTGGACCTTCTGACCCCCCCCCGCTTCAACATCGTCTCCTAAGACTGATCTGGCAAAATTGGAAGAGGTGAAGCTCTTATCCATAGATCCTCCCTCAAATGTGCAAACCTAAACCAAACCCAGTTTCTGGGTTTCAAGTGCATATCAGTTGAACTGAAGACATCCCAACAGATGCCCATGATCTTCTACACGATTTACACCTCTCCCCCCAGGAACAACTTCTTGTTTGTCGAACACCTAATAAAATTAATTGCTATAAGACTGACCAACAACTCTGATAACATCTTCTTTGGAGATCTCAAATTACACTGGGGTGATCCAGTGGACTCAGCAGTTTTCCAACTATCTCTTTTTCTGAACAATGCTGATCTCATACATTTTTGCTTTTTCTCTACTCACATAAATCAGTCCATCCTAGACCTCATCATAAGCAGTAGATGTCTTATTAAATGCCTTCTTCCTATACCTGTGAACTGGTCTGACCACTTCTTGATCCCCTTTTCTCTCCTCTGCACTAAAACCTCCTCCTGTGGCCAAGCCAAGAAACCTAAAACTGGGATCGGAGACTTTAACAACGCAAACAAATTCATGTTATGCTCCAAAATTATCTCAAAACTCTTGCAAACACAAACCAACAGGGGCACAGCAAATCTAGTGGAGAACTACAACACAATCATGACTGAAGAAGTTAACTAGCTTGCCCACCCTAACTCCAAAAACTTCTTAATTCCTTCTCAGCACATTTGTTCTCCAAACAACTCTTAGAGGAGCAAATGATGCTCAGATCCTTTGAACGCCTCTTGGCACAAAACCCCTCAAAGGAATCCCTTGAAATGCTTAGAAGTAAGCTCAGTGAGTACAAATAACATATCCTGAAAGCCAACGAGGATCTTTTCAGGAGAGAAATCATGTATGCCAAAAAAAACAAACTCTTTGACATTGTCAGAGAGTCTAGCTCCCCATGAACTCTACTCAATCTCCCTAATAACAAATAAACCTGTGACAATCTCTCCACATTCATCTCCAGCAAGATTGACAATATTAAACTATCCATTCCAAAAACTCCGCCCCACTCTCCTCCAATAGCACTCACATGTCAATCCGAAGATACTTGTCCCCACTTCAAAAGGGTACCCAAACTTGCATTAGCAATCACAATATCAGCCATCTAACCCTTTTCTCACTTTGTGGATATCATCCAGGCAAAAACCATAAAAAACCTAGCCTCTTCCCTAATCCCTTTCCCTACCCGAATAATCAACTCCTCCCTAAGCGAAGGTGTAGCGATCGACTCCCTCAAAGCAGGCCAGATCACTCCCCTTCTGAAGAAACCTGATGCAGACCCCTTCAACTTCAACAACCTCCTCCCTATCTCCAATCTCCCTTTCTTAGCTAAACTACTGTAAAGCTGTGTGGCCCACCAAGTTAACAACCACATCAAGAAAAACAAGCTCCTTGAGACCACCAATCAGGCTTCAGAACCAGCTACTGCATAGAGACTGCTATGCTAAACATAATCGATAATGCTCTCTGTATTCAACTTATCCTCACCCTCTGACACAGTTAATAGCTCATCCCTTGTAGGAATCCTTGAAAATCGAAGGGCACCATTCCAAACTGCTTTGAATCTTACCTAGCCAATCGCTCACACGACAAAATTGCGAACTCTCTCTCAAACTCTCGAACCCTGCGCCACCGAGTACAACAAGGATCAATTATATCTCCTACACTATTCACTCTTTATATGGAACCCCTGTGCTCCCTCCTGGAAAATACAACTAGCTCTTCTCATATCTATGCACATGCCGCCCAACTCTATCTAAGAATCCGCACTCCAACCAATCTTTCATCCCTGTCAAAACTCTCATGCATCTCCAATCATGGATGTCACTCCACCACCTGAAACCCCACTCCACGAAGACAGAATTCCTCCTGTTTTTTCCTCCACATTTCAACCCAACAACTAAGTCCTGAATAACCTCCTCAAACCTTCTTGGCTCCAACCTATACTTACAGATAAGGCTAAATCTCTGGGCTTTACACTTGACACCAGTCTAAATGTAGACGCTCATATCAATACTATAGCACAGAGAGCCAAATTCCAACTCAAGCTTCTCAAAAGGATCAAACCACTAATCCCCACTGATGACTTTAAAATGGTAGATCAATCAATGGTCCTCTCTAAACTGGACTACTGTAACTCTATACTTACGGGAATTCCTAAAATTCACCTTGCTTCCTTGAAGGCAGCTATCAACCCTGCTGCTCACTTGGTTTCGGGCACAAGACGTCCAGTTCACATCACCTATATCCTCACAACACTCAAGTTGCTTCCCATTAAAGCAAGAACTACCTTCAAATTGGCCTGCATTGTTCACAAAACCCTACATGAAAGGTGAACAAACTGTCTCAGAACTAAGCTTACCATTTCAGGTGGCTCCCGTTCCCTCAGAAGATTCAACCCAATGCATCTGGCTTCCCCAGCCTTTAAAAGCAGACAACTCTAAAGAACTCCTTCACTGGTGCTGCCCCTAAAATCTGGGTTGCCATCCCACCTACCATCAGGACAATCCCCTTGCATATCATATTCAAAAAGAGACTAAAAACCTAACTCCTAATACAATACTGCATTACCTAACTGCCTGTTTATGAACCTTCTTACTGATAATGCTAGCCTCACAATCAATTTTGACTGTAATTATGTTCTGTAAGCTAATATTCTATTGTATCTTTGTTAATGTACTGATCTTTTAAGCTGTGTAAAGCGCTCTGATACCCATTGGGGTCTAGTTTATGCTATATAAGACTGCAAATAAATACATAAATAAAATAAATAAATCAAGGTTCCTGCTGCGCTAATTCCAAGATGGTAAATATACAGTAAGCTCCTTGAATTACTATGGCTGGTATAACAGATAAAAAGACATTTTGATCTTTCTATAGTATATAGGCTTAAGGAAAAATTAGTCTATGGTTGTGAGTCTCGTTAAATCAACAATTACTTTGTTGATAATGTACATCACAATAACATACAAAATCAACAACTTATGACCTCTGTAAAAGTTCATAGTTGTACCCCAGGTTGTAATCATTGCTTAACTATTCAATATATGCGTACAGAGTTGAGAATGTAGAAAATGATGTCTTGAGTCTGCAGCTCTGGAAAATAATTTTTGGCCCCTAGTAGTAGATTCTCTGTAGGTTGTGTCAGAAGCA
Organism: Calotriton arnoldi; assembly: GCA_963921515.1. NCBI lineage: Eukaryota > Metazoa > Chordata > Amphibia > Caudata > Salamandridae > Calotriton > Calotriton arnoldi. The sequence goes on along the minus strand of CAWUFW010004448.1, from coordinate 278,017 downwards.
TTCAAGACATTGTTCATGCTGTTCTGGTGTAGCCCTTACTAAACACAGCTGCTTTTAAAAATGTTTATTACAGTTAATATCTGTGCAACAGGTTTTGCTTTGTCCCTCACAGCTCGGGGCACCCTATATCAGAGGTTCCTCTATCCATGCCAGTAGTGTGTTACTCTTCCATCCGGATTTCCCTTCTTTACCAGTCTGGCACTGTAATAACTAACAATAGGAAAAGGGTTCTTCCACTCTCTTGGGCCGAGCTCTTTTAACAGCTTTCCTTGGGGACCGATGCATCTAAAACCACGGGTTCACCAGGCTGATAAATTCAACAAGGAAAAATTATTTGGTATACCTCAAGAATTTCTTTCCAATGACCCCAGCCTGTTCCATAACTGAGCAGTGAAAAACATGTTTGAGTTTCTTGCTTTCAATTGCACCCCTAAGGCAGCAGAGGGTTTTGAGGACACTGGGAAGGCATCTTTACTAATCTAACTCCAGTCCTAGAATTTCTGGATAAAGTGCAACTTTCCCCAAGCTGTTCAGGGGCCATATTCCAGATAGGGCTCACTTTTCCTGTTTGAGCCATGGCACACCTTTAAATAGGTGTGCTTTGCTCAAACAGGGAAAGTGTGCCCTGTTATTATTACAAACTCATGTTGCCCTGGGTGCAGCGCATTTAAGTGAAATACGGAGCAGCTGCTTCAAAGCCACTCCATGTTTCACTGTGCAAGTGGCAACCTGTCTGCACTTTTAAGAGGGATTAGAGATCCATTTGCTGGCAGGTGCAGTGAGTGACTGCACACACTGGCAAGGGGATGTCTGGGCATGTCCAAAGGACCACCTTTTCTCCCCTCCAGAGAGCTGCCATTAGGGGGGTGCACTGACAGTGCACAACCTTTTTGTGGTGTCATTTTAGTGCACCTCGTGACAGTTTCTTTGCCTTTGCACCCACATCCATAATATGGTGCTGGAGCAGAGGTAAAGAGATTCCCTCAGTTGCATTGGGCCACGCCCCCAAGCAAATGAGGGAACGCCCTCTTGAGATAGTGCTGGTGCTACATGTGCGCCTGGGCTATCTGTATTACAGAAGGGGCCGCACAAGTGATTTAAATAATGATTTAAAATTTAAATCACACTCCCACATTAAAATTAGTATTTAATTTATAATGAAATTGCTTAAAAGTAATGTTTTCAATAATTTTCAACATTTTAGAATTTTTCTAAAGAAGTAAAAAATGTGTTCATTTTTAATTTAAGTGCATGATTAAAATAAATCAATATTTACACTTGACTTTTAAACTGGGGCCTGATGCACAAAGGGCCTCCACACTCTTGACGGAGGCCCCACAGTCAGTGGGGAGTCTCCGCACTTGGGACGAAATCTTTGCAATGTGTGTGTGTGAGTGTGTGTTTAAATTAAATTTTCATTTAGTTTAACTTACTGAAAATTATTTTCTATGCAGTGTTAGTTTAATCCTCTTCCTCCATTGTTTTTGAAGGGAGTGTTTTGTAGTACCAGTGGTTGGCATCTTGTGGTGCTTGAATCACTCCCAGTTTGGAGTGTAGTGCATTTGAGTGTTTCCTTACACATAAAGGCTTATATCGTATGAAATTTAGAAGTGTATTTGAGAATTTGAATAGTCTTACTCTTACATATGTTTTGTATTAGCAGGTCTCTTCCTGAACCCCTCCTTAAATTTCCCTTAATCTCACCCATCACTCATGCCTTTGGAACTATTTTCTGGGACAAATGATCTGTCTCTTTGATCAGCCTAGCTGACTCCTTTAGCTTCTTTATTCCCTTTAACAGTTTACTACGACCACAAATCTGCTATAGTGTGGCAATATCCTCTGTGATTGTAAGAGTTTTTAGGAGCTTTTTATCTAGTCTTAGCTTTCTAGTTCTCCCCTTCCCACAGAGCCTATGGGGATTTGAAAAACAATATTCACTACATAAGACTTCCTACTTTAGAATCACTGTTCATTGTTATAAATATCGGTAGTCCATAAGCATTGCCTTTAGTGTGCAAGTTATGGTTTGAATGTCTGTTTTGTGACATATGGATTGTGCCCCTAAGTGTACCTTACAAATCTCAGTGTTTCTTGCTTTTAATTAATTAATGCACATTTCTTGTGGTTTTTGAGGAGAATGTCTGGGAAATTTTCAAAAATACTTTGATGTGTTACAACCAATAACTTCACCTTAAACTTTTTTCAGTTAATTTTAGTTTTCTTTAATCATATAAATCATAGAAAAGTTTCCCTATAACCCCCCATGGGCAGCCATTCTCAGTTATGCACTGCCTTTTGCTGTGTGCACCGAGGGATTGGGTGCAGGGTCTGGCCATGTAACATTCCAAATGGGCTGCTTGAGCCAAATAATCTGCTCCAAACTGCTAAAAAGGAAAACAAACCCAATCATAATAGTGTCCCGACTGCATATATCTCCAGCTTTCTGCTGCCATCCAGTCCAGTTATCTGTAAATTCCATCATTAAACTGCAGAACAAAACTACAAAATATATTTATGGCACAATTGGAAATGTCACATTTAATGCCTTTGGATCCAGTGTTTTTTCTGGATTGCTAAACTTCATATTGGAGTTAAAATGTAGGCAGTGATTGTTATGCCCACATATAACTTTGCCCACCCTTGACCGATTTCAAAGCTATAAAAAAGCTTTACAAAAATTATTTCCAATTTTTTGTGCAGTTGCTAGCAAAAAAAACCCTGTGCATTTGTTTTTGACTAACTGATTAACCATAACCACTAATTTTCTTTTGCTGCCTCTTGGGTTGAAATAATTGTTGGTAATTGCATATGCACACTTCTATTTATTGCATGCAGTTGTACAATTTGTAAATACACATCTTTAGCTTGCTTTTAATTATGTTGTTTATTTGTTTATGCTGTTGCTAGATGAGGTTCCACGTTTACTACAGAGATTGAATATATTCTGCTGTCATTATTGTTAAAACATTAGTACTCTGGCTCACCAATCACTGGTTGCTTAGTAAACAATGTGGATGATATACTGGCCCTAATGAAGGCTGAGACTCTCCATCGCAAGGGGTAATTAATGTATTAATTACAGGCTTTGCCATGGTACATTATGTCATTGTATCAACTGCTACTGTGGGTTGAGTTAATCACATTGGTTGACTAACTTGTTTTACTTGTTTTTTTCCACTATAAAAGCCATTTATTTGTCATCAGACAAACATGAAGGGACATGAGTAAGTCAAGAGTGAAGCTCTTTATATTGTCTTTACTGAGCAACTTCAAAATGAAGAAATACTTTTTTAAAGAAGTTCCCCCGCACACAGTGTTGTGAACTTGCTAAGCAGACTAAAAGAACTACAGCTATCCCCTCTACCATGCACAGCATTTGAATAAATGATGTCATTTGAGATATTATAAGTCTTTTTATGAATGCTATAATTTAACAGGCTATAAGTGATGTAATATTCAATGGTATAAGCAGTGTAGGCGGAAGGCGTGAGTTATAGTTCATTTAATCTGTGTAGCAAGTTCACAACACTGTGTGTGGAGGTGTGTGAGTTATATTCAGTTTTGGGCGGTGTGCAAATTATAACTTTATTTTAGAACTATAACTTTAGTATTTACAATTTTTGTGTAGTTTTAGTTTGTTCTGTATAGAAATGAATACTTACGTTTTCCTCACTGTAACCTAAACTCAACCTTGTTTTTTTCATTGAATTTGTATGTTTTTTTTATTTAAAAAAAAAAAAAAACAGTTTCTAATCATATAATGTTGTTTATTATGGTATTCATTCTTTTTAATTGTTTTTTGGTACTGCAGTACTTTTGAGGTAGGTCATAGTTCATTAGGAATGTCAGCGTTGTCTGCGTGATCATTTTGCATTCAGTAGCAGTACATCAATAGTACCGGAGTACCTATGTAAAACTTAAAACTGATATTTACACCCTATTATTATTTTTTTATTAAAACTATGGATGCAGAGTTTGATGGCTAGTTTTGTTTAGTAATGGTATATGTATTAGTAATATAACTGCAGGTTGTGTTTGTGAGCTATGCAGGTACCGCAATAGTATCAAGATACTACAGCTATACTTTAACTTTTTAAAAACAGTATTTCATTGGCTTAGAAGCCTGTCAATTGTAGAAAACAGGAAGTGGATACCCCTTATCCCAATTCAATGTGATTTCTTCCAAGGAGAAGGTTGCAGTGCTTGGAAGAGTATATGTATCTTATTTTCAAAATTCCAACCTGGTGGGTGGTCTCCCCCAGACTCAAGCCTCTACAGCTCTACGAACTCTCTATTTCAAGAAATCCACCAATCCGAAACCAAATTTTAAACAATTTAATCCATGTAATTCAGTTTACTCCAACAGTTCCTCGATGTTATAACAGTGATAGTGTCATTCCAAACTTTAAATGCTATTGGAATGCCCATCCAGGCCTTATTCCGTAGCACGTTAGAACCCACTGGTGGATTTCTTGAAATAGAACGTTCGTAGAGCTGTAGCGGCTTGAGTCTGGATGGAGACCACCCACCAGGTTGGAAAGTTGAATTTCGTTCGTGCTACCAGGACAGAGCACGGTTCAAGCCAGCACGCTAAATTATGGCCATTGAGCAGCTATTAAAAAAGGAGATTATAAAAGGAGTAAAAAATGGTGTGCATCCTCCTATTCAGCGATATCTTATTTTCAAAAGCCACCTTGCAACTCTTCAACACCTGCAATGGCTGAAGAACAAGATCCTGGGGTTTTGCAGCAGGAGGAAGAAGAGGTGCTGTTGCAGCAGGAGGAAGCAGAGGTTTAGCGGAGGTAGAAGCTGAAGGGGTCGTTTGTGGGAGAATTTTTCTCACTGCCTCTTGGTGGACAAAAAGTGAACGCTAAACTGCTAACCTGCAACCTCTGCAAAAAAGTGATTTCCTGTGGAAAAGTGAAACAGTACGCATTTGGTACAATGGAAATGAAGGCAAGGCATTCAACAAGGTTGACACATGCCGAAAGAAGGCGTCAGAAGGAGAAAGAAGAGGTCGAAGCAGAAATATCAGCTGCAGGCAATTCTTCGGCTACTGCAACACTGCCAACTTCTTCTGTGTCAACAGCAGATCCACCACTACCCGCTGCATCTATCCCTCCAGTAGCACCTTTGACTTCTTCTGCTACATCTGCCCCTCCAACACCAGCCGGTGGTGTTTGGACGAAATATTTGAAAATATTATGATTAAAAAATATTGTGTTAAGAATATTGGGATTTCCAAAATATTGTTAACAAAAATACTGAAGGTAAACATATTGTATTCAGTGTTGTTTTTAATATTGATTTAGTCAATATCATTTTTTGTAATACCATTTGTAAGTGTTAATTAGTATGTTATTTGTTGTAGTGTATTTGATTGTATATGTTTATTATTTATTACTTGTGTTTTTAGTAAGATAATTTATTAGGTATAAAATTGTTGAAATTTGCATTTTTAGTTGTACTTATGTATGTAAATAGTTGTTTTATATTTTTTTGTATTAGTGGGATATTAGGTTTTTAGGGGATAAAACTGGGAAGATTTTTAAAATTTTTATATTTTAAATTAGATTTTATGTTAATACTTTTAATGGTATGCAAATTAATAATTTAGAATTTTAAAATGTATTTGGCAACATTAATATTGTTAATAATGTTGAATTTAATATAAAAAATTATACATTCATGGTATTAAATATCCCAAAAACTCCCACTCTTCACTCCTCTTTGAAAAGACAACGGAGCACGGACCTCAGGTAAGTGCAGATTTTCAATTTATTGAGCTCCACATCAGCACTAGCAGCATATGGTATTAAATATATATATATATTTTTAAATAATAATATTTTACAATTTAAAAAGTTATGGCAAATGTTTCTAATAAAGTAAAATATTTAGAAATATTTTTATATCAAATTTTAAAATTGTAGAAATACTTTTAAATTTTTCGCTTTAAGATTGTAATTTTATGTTAAAAAGATATGTTTTATTTTTTTCAATATAAAATATATTTAAATAATTTTTTACGTTAAAGTTGTTAATTTTGGATTATGATTTACATTTTTAATTTATGGTTTAACCCTTACGCTGCTAGGCCTTTCCTCCCGCCCCTGCTAAGCCTTTTTTTGGCTATTTGGGGTAGTTCACTCTTAGGCCCCCATAAAGTTTTGTCCATATAAGGCACGGGTACTCATAGTACGGCCCGCGGGCCGCCAGTGGCCCGGCAAGCCTTCCTTGGCGGCCCGCGGACCTTGCAGACATCGTACCTGTTGTTTTTTTTTTTTTTTTAAAGTGTCAGCAAACACCGCAGCGCGGACTCTGAGAGACTTTGCTCTATGGGGCCCGGGCGATTCTTTAAAAGACCATTCACGTGTTAATGAGGCTTTGTTGTATTTTACCTCTTCTTGGCGCCCCTGCATCTGAGTGGAGATGCAGGGGCGCTAAGAAGAGGTAAAATACAACAAAGCCTCATTAACAAGTGAATGGTCTTTTAAAGACCTGTGAAGTACTCGGGTGCGGCTGTGTGTGTTCCCGGGAAGCTGTCTCAGCACCGGCTGACACACACGCGGGGTGAGGTGAGAGAGGGTGACAGAGGGAGGGTGACAGAGGGAGGGTGACAGAGGGAGACAGAGCAGAGGGAGGGAGACAGAGCAGAGGGAGGGAGACAGAGAGGGACAGAGAGGCAGAGGGAGGCAGAGGGAGGGTGTCGGGGGGAGACAGACGGAGGGAGACAGACGGAGGGAGAGAGACAATGGCAGAGAGACAGAGGGAGAGGGAGACAGAGGGAGAGGGAGACAGAGGGAGAGGGAGACAGAGGGAGAGGGAGACAGAGGGAGAGAGATAGAGAGAGAGAGGGAGACAGAGGGAGAGAGAGAGAGAGGGAGACAGAGGGAGAGAGAGACAGAGAGAGAGAGGGAGACAGAGAGAGAGACAGAGAGAGAGACAGAGAGAGAGGGAGACAGAGAGAGGGAGACAGAGGGAGACAGAGAGAGGGAGACAGAGAGAGAGGGAGAGAGAGAAGGAGACAGAGAGAGAGGGAGACAGAGAGAGAGGGAGACAGGGAGAGAGGGAGACAGAGAGAGAGAGAGAGAGAGAGGGAGACAGAGGGAGAGGGAGGGAGAGGGAGAGAGAGGGAGACAGAGAGGGAGACAGAGAGGGAGACAGAGAGGGAGACAGAGGGAGGGAGACAGAGAGGGAGGGAGACAGAGAGGGAGGGAGACAGAGAGGGAGGGAGACAGAGAGGGAGGGATACAGAGAGGGAGGGAGACAGAGAGGGAGACAGACAGAGGGAGACAGACAGAGGGAGACAGACAGAGGGATAGGGAGACAGACAGAGGGAGACAGAGAGAGGGAGACAGAAAGAGGGAGACAGACAGAGGGATAGGGAGGGAGACAGACAGAGGGAGACAGACAGAGGGAGACAGACAGAGGGAGGGAGGGAGACAGAGGGAGGGAGACAGAGGGAGGGGGACAGACGGAGGGAGACGGAGGGAGGGAGACAGAGGGAGGGAGACAGAAGGAGGGAAAGGGAGGGAGAGAGAGAGGGAGACAGAGAGGGAGGGAGACAGAGAGAGAGAGGGAGGGAGACAGAGAGAGAGAGGGAGGGAGACAGAGTGAGAGAGAGGAGGGGGAGAGAGAGAGGGAGGGAGACAGAGAGAGAGAGGGAGGGAGAGATAGAGAGAGGGAGGGAGACAGAATGAGAGAGAGAGATAGATAGAGAGAGAGAGAGAGTGAGAGAGAGAGAGAGAGAGAGAGAGAGAGAGAGAGAGAGATGTGTGTATGTCGGGTCTGGTGGCTCAGTGGACGAAGGCGTCCGCTGCAGGAACCTGTGTTCAACCTCATGGTCATAGTTTTTTTTTTGCTCTAGCTCCGCCCGCCTCCCCCACTGACCCCGCCCCCACCGGTGCGGCCCTCGTCCACAAACCACACTGTAAATTTGGCCCCCGAGAGAAAGTTTGTGAGTACCCATGATATAAGGTATCCACGCCAAATTTCCGCCATTTGCTTCTATCACACTGAGGGTTCTACAGGTACCCAGGGTTTGTAGATTCTCCTGAAGGAGACTGAGAAATTAGCCAAAATACAGGTACATTTTGGGTTTTTGGGGAAAAAAGTGGAAAAAAGTGATGTAGACGAAAGCATCTGCTTTTTTTCCTACAGATGGTATCAACAAACGGTTTGCAATGCTAAAATCATCATCTTCCCAGGTTTCAGGAACAGTGAGACTTTTGTCAGAAAACCAAATTTTTCTACATAGTTTCACATTTTACTGGGACATAGCCTATTTTTCCTATTTTTTGTGCTTTCAACCTCTATCCTGTTAATAGTAGAAATGGGTACGAAAACAATAATGGATCCCGGGAAGCTATACATTTCTGAAAAGCAGAAAAATTGCTTCATTCAGCAAGGGGTCATTTGAGTACATCCTTCAAGGTTTTCTTTTAGAAAGTAACAGTTGAAATAAAATATATTGAAATTTAGTTGAAAAAACAGCCATTTGTACCTACATTTTCATCTGTAGCTTCTTCTAACTATACAGATTTTCAAAAGCAACATACTGTTAAGTTCACTGGACCCTTCTGATTGCGGGGATATATAGGACTTGTAGGTTCACCAAGAACCCGAGGCACCCAGAGTCAATAACTCAGCTGCGCCTTACAATGTTTTTTCATTGTGTTTAGGGTATACAAAAAATCATTTGGTAAAATATAAAGAGAAAAAAATAGGTATCAAGGAAGCGTATGCATTTACAAAATGGCAACGAGATGTGGAGTTTAGAAGCAGTGGTTATTTGCACATCTCTGAATGTGTGGGTACTCATACTAGCATGTGAATTAGAGGGCATTTTTCAAAATGACTTCTTTTTTACACACTGTCTTCCATTTGGAAGGCAGAAATGCATAGAAAGGCAACTGGTAATAACACTTGTTCTACTATTATATGTTTCCCTATGACTCCCAATAAAAATGGTACCTTACTTGTGTGGGTAGGCCTAGTGCCCATGACAGGAAACGGCCCAAAATGCAACATGGACACATCAAATTTTACCACTGAAAAAGGACCCTTTTTTTGCAACATGCCTAGTTGTGCCCTAGCTCAGCTGGCACCCAGGGAAGCCTAGCAAACCTGTACATTTTTGAAAACTAGACACTGAGGGAGATCCTGGATGTGGTCACTTATGTGGCTCTCACCAGGTTCTGTTTCCAAGAATCCCTTGCAAACCTCCATTTTTGTAAAAAAAAAACAACATTTTCTCCACATTTCTTTGATGGAAAGTTCTGGAATCTGCAGCGAGTCACAAACTTCCACCCACCCAGCATTCTCCCAAGTCTCCCGATAAATATGGCGCCTCACTTGTGTGGGTAGGCCTAGTGCCCGTTACAGGGAAGGGCCCAAAATGTACTGTGGATATATCAACTAATCTATTACAAAATGATCTGGTTTTGCAAGGGAGTCACCTGCATTTTTTGGTCCCAGGCTCTGTGGTCATCTAGGGAAACTTACCAAACCCAGACGTTTCTGAAAACCAGTTACCCAGGGGAGTCCAGGGATGCGTGGCTTGCATGGATTAACCAGCTTTCTTACCCAGAAACCCTGCAAACCTTAAATTTAGCTAACAAATCATATTTTCCATTGGAGTGGGAATAGTAAATGTTGCCCCTCTAGTGTCCAACACCTTCCCCAAATTGGTTTAGATTGGAGTGGGAATAGTACATGTCACTCCTTTAGTATCCAACACCTTCCCCCAGAATGGTTAGATTGGAGTGGGAATAGTAAATGTCACCCCTTTAGTGTTGAACATCTTCCTCCAATTGGTTTAGATTGGAGGGAGAATAATTAATGTCACACCTTTAGTGTCCAACACCGTTCCCCAATATGGTTATATTGGAGTGGGATAGTAACTGCTACCCCTTATGTATCCAACACCTTCGCCGAATTGGTTTAGACTGGAGTGGAAATAGTAATTCACACCCTTTTAGTGTCCAACACCTTCCCCAAATTGGTTTAGATTGCAGTGGGAATAGTAAATATCAACCTTTTAGGGGTCGATTCCGATTCGGGCCGGAAAAAGCACCGACCGACTCGGATCCGGAAAAAATACCGACCGACACGTACCAGTGGCGCCCGACACGCCAAGTACGATGCAAGCCGCGATAAATCCGACCGACACGTCAGGAAACCAAGCCGACCGACCGAACCGCTCGGAAAATAGCAATCCGGCCGGAAAAACACGCGAATCCAACCGACCGACACGCACCCGGAACAAATCCGACCGAATCGTACCCGCCAACTCCAACCCACAAAGTACGATGCAAGGCGCGAAAAACACGACCGAGTCGGACGGAGGACAAGCCGTACGACCGACACGCATACAAAACCGAGCCGAAGCAATACAATACACCGCGACCGACGCGTACGCAGCATACAAAACTGCACAAACACAGCGTGAACGAAACGGAAAACACCGTACGAGACCAATGCAGGGTCCGACTCGGTCACAAGAACGTTTCCAACATACACAAACAGCACAAAGGAAAAATCAACCAAAAAAGGCCAAACAAGCAATTACCAAGCCAATAAATACTGGGGGGTGGGGACAGAGAACAAAGACACACCCACAACTCCACCTATATAAAGGACACAAATCACTACCATGAGCCTTTGCAAATGCCATTCCACTGCCAGCACCCAAGAGAAAGCAACCACACACCCACAGCTCATCCCTCACACAAGCCACACACCAGCAGCACACCAACAAATACCTACCTCACATACACCCAGCACAACACACACCCACACACCCTCACCTGCACACCAACACACACATCACCCACCATCACCACCCATCACCATGCCCCCAAGAAGAATCACAAGTTCCTAGATTGTGAATTGGAAGTCCTGGTAGACGAGATCCTCAGGGTAGAGCCACAGCTGTTTGGCACATTGGTCCAACAGACCCCCATGTCGCAGAAAACCAAGATGTGGGAGAGGATCATCAACAGGGTGAACGCACAATCACCATGTCGGCGCACAAAGACCGACATCCAGAACAGGTGGTATGACGTGCGCAGGAGGGTACGGAAACTGCTGAAGCAAGATTACATCAACAGCCAACACACCGGCAGTGGCCCTCCTGCCAAGCCAATATACCTCAGGCCCTGGGAGGAGAAGGTGCGGGCCATCCTACCGCCAGTGAGCATATATGGACTAGAGGACATCCCAGAGCCTGGTGAGTACACAACAAATGTACACAATATACTGCCACAAAACACACACACATCACTGTCAAGGGGAGAGTCAAACCATGCACTCATAGCAATTACACAGCAACTAGAACAGAATCATCCCAAAATGTGTATGTCAGTCAGATAAACCCAACACATGCCATCAAAAAAGTCACATCCAACTGTGCCAACACATGTACAAACACAACCACAACTACAGCTAGGCAGTGGCACAAATAGAACTAACACACACATCCACACATGTAGCCACCACAACAACACCAACACACAGTGAAGACCACTCAAAGGAAGGAATTCTGTGTATGCTGGCCAAGTCAGTGTAGCCAATAGCATCATGGGAGTCGCAGTCACACATATTGCCCCCTCACAACTGTCCCATCAACACCACCCTGAACCATGCGCACATCACAGGGAGTGGAGAAGGACTCACAAGATGGCTGACACTGGCTACTGCTGTGGGGAGCACAAGGCCCTGCTGCCAACTGTGCACCAACAAACAGCAGGACACCACTGACTGACATCCTGAGAGACAACTTACACTCCCTGCAATGCAAGCACGTTCCATGGTGGGATATCTGGCTGGCTGGGTGGGAAGGGGGACTTGCAGCACTGACCATAGTCACCAGCACCTCCCCTCACACCCCCCCCAACACAAACTCCACAGTACCCACCTGGTAGAATGCAATGCCCTCCATCCTAACACAAGATCCCACAAAGCACCACCACCCTGGCTTATGTTGTGTGAAGCACAGGGACACTCTTGGGACTCTTAGCCAAACAACTGCCAGGACAACACTCCCAGCCATCCTGTCAGCACAGCCAGCCCACCCCACAGGGAAGCAGAGTCAAAAGGAAGGAAGCATGGGCATGCTGGGAAGGGGGTGGAGGCAATAGCATGATGGGAGTCGTAGTCACAGACATTGCTCAGCCTCACAACTGGCCCATCAACACCACCCTGAACCATGCTCACATCACAGGGAGTGGAGAAGGACTCACAAGATGGCTGACACTGGCTACTGCTGTGGGGAGCACAAGGCCCTGCTGCCAACTGTGCACCAACAAACAGCAGGACACCACTGACTGACATCCTGAGAGACAACTTACACTCCCTGCAATGCAAGCACGTTCCATGGTGGGATAACTGACTGGGTGGGTGGGTGGGTGGGTGGGAAGGAGGTCTGGCTGTCAACCAAACACAATCAATGCAGACCATGTTCACACCCCAGAGAATACATAGAAATGCCCAAATAATGCAGGACAATGTGCCACACCAATATCAACCCCTGACTGTGACGACTTAGGACAATACAATGTACAGGCCCGCACCCCGAGGCACAGTCACAACTGTCAGGTGTGTCAACCACTGATGCCTGCAGAAACATGACATACATTGTTTGTGTCTCCCAAAAACAGGTGATGATAGGGACACAGCAGCAGACGCTGAGGAGTCCCAGTCCCAGGCTCAAGAGGATGCCGAGCTCACTGGCGTCGTACAGCCTCTGTCCTCCTCGGACGATGAACAACCTGGCACATCCGGTGCAAGTCAACATGCTGCACCAGCAGGACCACCAGCTGCAGCACCAGCAGGTCCAACAGCTGCACCCCCTGCACCCACCCCTCCAACGACTGTCACCACGAATACCATCCCTGCCGACATGGACAGAATAAGGAACAACACCAGCGCAGTGACCCTGGACCAACCTGGGGCCATGGACACCACCACCACCACCAACCCCCAAGGTGGACCAGGGTTATCTGTGCGTGCAACTGCACACACTGCACATGTCAGCAGGGGTGGTGGGAGGGGTGGGAGACAGAGGTCGCTGCTTGCAGACGTTGCTGGTGTGCATGAAGACCCACAACTGGTACGCATAGCTGATGCGTACCAGTCCAGCACCGGAGAGCTCAGCCAGGTAGTGGGGCTCCTCAGAGACATCAAACAGCAGCAGGCTGCCCATCATGCCCGCTTGGACTCCCACATGTCCCAAGTGGAGTCACACATGTCACGTGTGGACTCCCACATGTCACGTGTGGACTCCCACATGACCCGCGTGGAGTCCAAGTGGGATGTACTACATGAGATGACGGCGGTGCACAGGGACATTTTACAATGCCTCCGCCAGATGAACAGCAACCAGTCCACACCTCCCTGTGTGCCAACAACATCTGGTACCGAACAAACTGCAACTGCCACAGGGAGGGAGGAGGACTCTGGCGGAGAGTCCCCTGCACCGCAGCAGCCTGCACTTGAGGGCCCCCCCCAAGAAGAGGGGTCGTCCGAGGAGGGGAAAGTGAGAGGCTGATGGCCAAGCGCAACTCCCAGGAAGCCTGAACCTGTTCTGGATTTTCGCCTTTGTGCACAGACTGTTCACCCTGTTGATGGCAACACTACTCCCACACATTGCATGGGGAGTATAAGTTGGAACAATGTGTCAGACAACAGTGGCCCCGATACTGGGGATCCTGTCTACCTGGACTTTCTATTCATCTAGGAACTTGGGATTGCAAGATTCATGTACAGCACAATCCATCCTATGCACTATTATCACAATAAACACACTAATACACCATACTTGCCTCTGTCGTGATTCCAACGTGGGTGCTGTTATGGGGATGATGAACTGCAAAATTACACAGTGTATGCGAACTGCAACAGCAAGGACAACACAGGCATGTGAGTACAGGCAACGTGACACATATGAGGGAGACACACCACCAGGGCTACACAACACATACACACCTAGGCCATCTGACTCATTGCCTACACTGATGTTGCCAGGGAAGACGGTGCAATGCACAGACACCACACCCATTCCCAGTTGTAGTCAAGTAGCCCACAGGTGCAGTAAGCAAATGGCACTCAAATGTGTGACCACAGACAACGCACATCACTAAGTGAAGCACAGGTTTATTACACAGTAGCAACATGCCGTAACCACTACAGATGCAAGGTAACCCCACCTGGTAGCGGGCACACAGTCAACAACTGTAGACAGAAGGAAGTCCATGGGTGTGGCGCACATCACCTGTAGGGACACAACAGCTACCAGCCTGGATGTGCAATCACGTCGTCGGTGGACACAGTTGACCAAACGAATCTGAAAGTACCCTGTGAAGGACAGAAATGACACACAGTCAAAAGCAATGCAGTACAGGACAGAACAGCAAAACTCATGCACAATACATGTTACAAGATACCCACCCAGAACCAAGTTAGCATGTCAACACTGTTGGGGAGTACAGCCCACCTGTCACCACACATCGCAACACACATCCTGTCAAGTAGCCCATGGACACACTCCAACAGCACCAGAGCACCACCCACACATCATGCCAACTCACATCATTCACATGACACCTCAGGATACTCACATTCAGCTAAAGAAGTTGGTGATGAGCTGTGTGCGGACATCACCATCACCATCATCATCATCATCGTCACTGGCATCGTGGTCCAGGCCAGGATCCTCCACAGGTGGCGGATGTTGGTCATCGTCATCCTGGATGAGAGGCAACTCCTTCCGCACTGCCAGGTTGTGGAGCATGCAGCAGACGATGATAATCTTGCACACTTTCGCAGGGGCATATGGGAGGGACCCTCCGGTCTTGTCCAGGCAGCGGAAGCGGCTCTTCAGGAGACCAAAGGTCCGCTCAATCACTCTCCTGGTCCGACCATGTGCCTCATTGTAGCGCATCTGGGCAGGTGTCACAGGGTTCCTGAGGGGTGTCAGCAACCACGGCATGTTGGGGTATCCCGAGTCACCTACGGACAGACAAGTGCACATCAGCTGACTTGGAAAAGTGGGCGGAATACTACAGATCAGATCACACACAATGGCACAAAGTCAGTACACACCGACAAGCCAGGCACGCTGGTTCTGCATCTGTGCCATCAACCTGGGGATGCGACTACTCCTCATCACAAAGGCATCGTGTGCTGAACCAGGGAAACGGGCACACACGTGTGTGATGGTCATGTCTGCAAGACACACCACCAGTGCATTGACCGAGTGGTAGTGCTTGCGGTTCCTGTAGGCCTGCTCCTGGGCCTGTGGTGGTACCAAAGCCACATGTGTCCCATCAATGGAGCCAATGACATGCGGCATCCTCCCCAGGGCATAAAAGTCACTCTTCACGTCAGTGAGTCGTCGCAGTCTAGGGAAATAGATGTACCGGTTCAGGAAGAGCAACATTGCCGCCAAAACATCGCGGAGCACACGGCTGAACATGGTCTGTGACATCCCACCAGCAGACGCCACAGTATGTTGGAAGGTACCGGTGGCAAAGAAGTGTAGGGCTGCCATCACCTTCACCTTGGGGGTCAGCGCTGTAGGATACGGCCGGCCAGGCTGCAAATGTGGGGACAACTGCACTGCCAAATCCTCAATCAGCTGCCTGGTGAAGCGGTACCGTCGGATGCTGTCCCGTTCCACCATCGTTGCCAGGTCTGGGAATGGCCGATGGACAGCAGGAGCCCTGCAGTGCAGAGGAGAAGTAAGCAAGATCGTCAGTCACCCCACATATGTGGCATTGAACACACTCAAGATCCCAACATACATCATCATGAGGCACAACTACATGAAGTGTGCAGTACCGGAACGACATGTATGGTACATACATGGCCAACATCTGTCAACACGGTCCTACAGGTGGCATCAATTTGTCCCAGGTTGGCCCATTGGATATCATGATGCTGTGTCACAGTCACCCCCCAGTGACATGTGAGGACAGATGTGCCCCAGGCACCACAGCTCAACGACAGGCACATTCCCAGGGACCCTGTAATGCCACATGGACACTGGCATCACCTGGAGTATCATGTGTACACCACAACAAAACAAACATGACCCCCACAGGTAGTGGCCACACTTGCCATGGCAGGAGAGCCATGGACGTCTGTGACACACACGCACAACATCAGAGTCCATGCACACACAACGTGGATGTGGAGACTGTCTCCCATTGTGCACATGAAATCAGAGACATTGTAAACACTACATGCACAAAGACTGTGGAGGGCCATCACTATTGTGCCACTGGGACACCCTGGCTCAAACATACCGTCCCACATGGGACTCACGGGGTATGTGACATGACATACACAAACACCACTGTGAAATGTGACCATGGCACATGCACAGATATGAACAGTTGCACATCACAGTGGTCACGTACACGTAACACCCAGGATCCTGTCCCCATTAACACGTGCACAGCCTGGGGGTGGCTGCCCACAGGTGACACCCACAGGACAACATGTACACCAACATACACACAATAGGAAATGCAGCCTTACATGCCTTATGATAAGGTTTGGACAGGCTGTCGTGATGTAGGTGTGCCCCTCACTCCCTGGGAGCTATCTGTGGCTGGCATGTGTCCATCTGAGACAGGCATGCTGACATATGCCAGTCACATGTACAGTGATGCGTTGAACAGCAATGGACCGATCGGTGCCTCCGGCCGGCCCATTGCATTCAATGTGTGCGGGTACGCGTTGTACCCCTGTGCGCGTTGAACAGCAATGGACCGATCGGTGCCTCCGGCCGGCCCATTGCATTCAATGTGTGCGGGTACGCGTTGTACCCCTGTGCGCGTTGAACAGCAATGGACCGATCGGTGCCTCCGGCCGGCCCATTGCATTCAATGTGTGCGGGTACGCGTTGTACCCCTGTGCGCGTTGAACAGCAATGGACCGATCGGTGCCTCCGGCCGGCCCATTGCATTCAATGTGTGCGGGTACGCGTTGTACCCCTGTGCGCGTTGAACAGCAATGGACCGATCGGTGCCTCCGGCCGGCCCATTGCATTCAATGTGTGCGGGTACGCGTTGTACCCCTGTGCGCGTTGTACTGCAATGGACCGATCGGTGCCTCCGGCCGGCCCATTGCATTCAATGTGTGCGGGTACGCGTTGTACCCCTGTGCGCGTTGAACAGCAATGGACCGATCGGTGCGCACCCATTGACAATGGGCTTGCCTGGCAACGGACGCGTTTTTGAATATTCGAACGAGTCGGTTGCTGGAAATTCAGTTGGTCACCCACAACAATGTTGCAAAATAATGTATGTCATGAAGTTGAAGATTTGAAGGATGCTGTGGGCGTGTTTTGGTGCTGCTATTCCATGGATTGGCCAGATTCAGAAGATGCAAACGACTTGGACCTATCACTTTGGACACAAGGGACAGTATCTGCCTCTCCAGCACATATATATTGCTGCATGTTCCCCTGAGAGCCCACTTGCCTGCACTACATGCTCCAGGACGACATCTGCCACTGCACTGCTGCTGTCTCTGCCCCTCTGGACCCTGCAATGGCACGTACTGTGGAGAGAGCCCCAGCCTTCAGCCTTGAAGAGAACCAGGCCCTGCTGGACAGCCTACTTCCACAGTACAGCAAGCTGTATGGGACACCAGGGGAGCAGGTGAGTGTTCTGTGCACTGCCTTTCTGAATGTGCATTTTGTCTGACTAGCAAGGCTGAGAGTCAGCACACCACTGGCTAGCAGGCTCACTGAGTAGTTGTCACCCCCCATAGTGTGTAGTGACTTGCACTGGACAGGTATGGTGCAGTGACAGTGCTTCTGAACAGGGTTTTACTCCCCATGCTATGATACCATGTAGTGACTTCTGGAAAACTGTCCATGGGCAGCCGTGCACTGCCTGGGTACACCATGTGCCCCTGTGATTGCGACATGTATATGCAACTGTGTCATGCACGGATATGTTGCATGTGTAGTAATGTCCTTATCACTTTGTCATCCTGACAGGCTTCTGCCCATCGGAAGCATGAGATCTGGAAGGACATCGTCCGGGCTGTCCGGTCCGTGGGGGTCTACCAGCGCCGGATCCGCAACTGCCAAAAGAGGTGGCAGGACCTTCGGGGCTGGACCCGGAGGATTGCACGGGTCCAGCTGAAGCTGTCGCCTCCTCGCAGGAGGGGCGGAACACGGACCCTGACCCCCACATGCTCAGGATCCTGGCGGTGGTCTTTCCAGACCTGGATGGGCAGCTGAAGGCCAGAGAGCAGCAAGGAGGGGTGAGTCAAAGACTGCACTGTGTACTCTGTCTAACATGTTATGTGCCCTCCTCGGGCCAGGTTGAACTGCCACAGTACAGCAGTCATGTTGTCCAGGAGCCATGTCCCTCTATTGTGCACTGCCCACTCCTCATCTGATACCCAGGTGTGGCCCTTACATGCAGGGAATTCTGTCACTTAGGACTGTGTCCTTGCAGTTTGCTTGACTCAAGGTGGGAGACAGCATCTGTTTCCCTGACTCTGTGGTGGGCATCATGGGTGGGTCCATTGCTTACACAATGCCTGTATTCTGACATGTAGGGTAGTGTCACAGGTCTCCCATATGTCCAATAGGTATGACCTGGACAGATGAGGGTTAAGAGGATGTGTTGTGGGGGGATGTACATGTGCACTTGTGCAGCTCCAGGACTTGCATTCCCCATGACCTACTATTGTGACACAGTGCAGAGTGTTGTTGTCTGGCTGCAAAGTCATACATCACTGAGACAGTGATGTATGACTTTGCAGTCATGCCTCCGCCATGGCATGTGTCTACTGATTGGTGATCCTGCAGGGGAGTGACATGTGCTACATGCACACCATAGTGGCGCTGGCTATCAGGACATGGGTGCATCATGGTGTCTGTCGCTGGTATGCATCACATGCATTTCCTATTTGACTCTGGGCATCCCTTACATCCGTAAACCTGTACTGACTCAGTGGCAAGAGCTGTGATGTGTCCACACCGTGTCCTCTGCACTGTCCAACTACTGTGTACTTGGTGCATGTGTCAACACTGGGGTGTTGCAATCCAACAGACACCAGACAGATGGGTGCAAGGCCATGTGGGATGTGAGTGCCATGCTTGGCATCAGACTGACAATTGACTTCTCCTGTTCAATTAGTGCACTTTTAGCAATGTACAACTAATGATGCCAGGGCTTGCTCTGGGATGTGCTGTGCTCACAGTGGTGTGTGCGTTATGTGCAGGTGACTGATGTCTGTCTGTTTCCCCATTGTTTGCAGATACATCCACGGCCACGGAAGGGGACAGCTCCACGGACCAGGAGGAGCCGGAGAGCCAGACTGGGTCAGCAGCCGAGGAGTGGTCGGAGGGACCCAGTGGCACGGAGGGCGAGGGGAGCCACACCGAGGAGTCCTCAGCAGCATCCACCTCAGCTGAGGACCAGAGCAACTCGGAGGATGACTCCCTTGTGGAGGCGGGTGTCAGCAGCCACCACACCCCAGCTAGTGTTGCTGTCCCCGCCACCACCAGCACCACCACCGCCCTCCCATCGGCTCCCATTCCCCAGGTCCGTGGAGGCTCCCATGTCCGGGAGCGTGTCTCCTTTGGGCCAGGCACCGCACCCCCTGCCCCTGTGTCCCCTGCTGCCCTGAGTGAGGAGTCTGTGTACCTCCTTCGCCAGCTCCATGTAGGGCAGACAGCCATGCTGAGTGTCCTCCATGCGCACACCGCGCTGTTGACTCAGCTGGTGTCGTTCATGGAGGGCATCTCATCGGGCATGTCTGACCTACAGAGGGGCAATAGGTCCATGGACTCCTCCCTGACGGCAGCAGTGTCCCTCCTCAAACGGTCCCTCACCCCTCCTGCCTCTGCTCCATCCACACTCCCCAGCACCTTACCCATCCCAGGCACACACACACTGGCACACACCAGCACACACACATCCAGCACACTGACACACACGCCAATGACAAAACGCACACGCACGCACAGTCAGGGGACTGAAGCCAGACTCACAGGGGATGGGGCCCTGGAACACACACACGCATCCACATGCACTGCGCAGTCCTCAGTTCCCTCTCCCTCCAAAGCACCCTCCCTTGCCTCACCTGCAACCCCAAAGTCACAGCAGCTCTTCCTCTGTGACCTCGGCCTCTTCCCCACCGATGAAGCTGCTCCAGCATCCCGGGGGAAGAGGAAGCCCACCCACACGGAGCAGAGTGCCCCTCGCCCCCGGACACCCTCCCCCAGGCGCAGACGGACTGAGGCCCCCACCCGCAAGTCCCCCGGAGTGCTAAGAGCAAGACCCCGCCACCGCCCTGCAGCTCAGGCACAAGGTCTCCGTCCTCCATCCCTCAGGCCCCCACTGCACAGGTGCCCCCACCACACCCTGCCCCAGGTTCCCCCACCCACAGATATACCATCCCCAAGATGCTCCGGCCTTCTCCCCCTGCCACTTGCTCTCCCAGCACCACACCCCCCGCTGCGCTTGTCTGTGCCACTGATGTGGTGAGGGTGTCCTCCCCCTCTGTCCAACCCACCTTGCCTGTTCCCCATTCTCCTCCCCTGGAGGTAGGCACTGCAGTGGAGTCCACTACCGCCCTGTCTGACTTGGGCACTGCAGTGGCGGACCTGTCCACCCCATCTGCAGGGTCCACTGCAGTTGTGCCGGCACCCACGACATCTGTGTCATGCCCCCCAGTTGTGCCGGCACACACCATGTCAGACACCTCCACTGCAGTTGTCAGTGGCTCTCCAGCACCCACCACCCCTTCCCTGACTCCCCCTGGTGAGCCCTGATCCTGTCCCTGCGGTGCCTGGCCTGCCCCCCGGTTGCCCCTCCTAGTGGATTGTCCCTGGTATTGTGCAGGCATGCGTAGGGTGACATCTGCCAGTGTCACCCTGTTTGAACTTTGACAATGGACTGGCCATTGGCCTTTGCTCTTTTTTCAGGACTTCGTTTGGCCTCAACACATATGCTGAATAAAGCAACTTTCTTTTCTCTAGTGCTCATGCTTCAGATGTACATGTTGTTGGTGCAGCTAACCATGCCCTTGCTGCAGTGATGGTGATATCTGGTCTCATGATTATGAAGTGTTACTGTGCAGGAACCCATGTGGTCCAGGGGGAATGTGTCCTATCATGTGGTGTATCCATGTCATCAATAGCAGCATCTGAGGGTGTCATGTGTTCAGTATTTGGCAATGGGTTTCCTACTTACATTGGCAATTTCACATCTGTGGCTTCCACCCCTACACATCTGTTGTGCCTGCCATCGTTGCTTTTGTCTACTTCCCTGACCGTGTTGCCATCTCCAGTGGACATGCAGGTTTGGGCATCAATGGGGAGGGACTCATCCGTGTAGTCAGTGCAACATTGCTATACAAGTGTGTTGGATCTGTGCTGATGATTCCGTTGGCACATCCATGACCAGGCTGATGTGATGGGAGCCCTCAATTGGTGCTAATTGTTGATTGTGTGACCAAGTGCTCAGCTGACATGATGGGGCCCTACTGAGGCAACATATGGCACAGCTTTCCTCACACAGGAGTGGAGTCCCCTCATGGCAGTGTGTACACGTGTGACATTGCCTGCGCCCAAGGTGTGTGTTGTATGTGCATGTCTGTGTGTTCACTTCCATTCATCTGTGCATGCTGTGATCCCTAGTGTTGTACCTGTTTGTGATGCTTGCTGACTTGAGCTATGTTCCCCAAAGTCTTCTCCCTGTGTTCTCTGTGATGTGGGTGCATGGCACATTACTGGTCATCAGGGTGTCACCCATAGGTGTGTTTGCTGTCAGGGCAGAGTTTGTGTGCTGACGCAGATGGGTCACAGTCAGGTTTCCCTTTGGCACTTGTTGTTTGCCCCTGTCATGTGATTTCCAGTTTGTGTTATCTTTCAGTGATTGTGACACGTTGTGTGTGTGACTGCTGGCACTCCTTAGGGTCCGGGCTGCAATGTTGGTTGTTGTCTATGTGTGTTCTTTGTGGGTGACCTTGGCTTCTTCATTGGTGTGTGACTGTGGCTGGGATCCCATTGGTCGGTGTGGTATTGCCGTCATGTCCATGTACAGCGTAGTGTGCAGTGTGTCAGACATTCAGGAGTCTTGTTGAGTGTCCATGTGTGATGTGTTTCTACACCTTGGTTCCCACCCACCACCCTGGAATAGTAATGGGTGCATGTGCAATGTCACCAGTGCATGTGTACTTCACTGCTGCACATTGTTGGAGGTCGAGGGGTGTGGTCTTGAGTGTGTGCAGATGAGAGTTGTTGCCCGGCTAGTCCCCTGCCTCCATGTTGGCCTTGGCTTACTGGCCATGCTGATTGATTTGTGCTTGTGTAGGTGTGATGGTAGTTAGTTGCTCAGGACACCTGACTGTGGTTCACAGTGTGAACGACATTTAGCTTTGTCATCACAGTGGTATTTTTCTTCAGCCCAGGGTCACCACATTGTGGGGGCCCTGGGGGTGGTGCTGTGGTGTGTCTGTGACTTGCTGTGTCAGTTGTTGTTCCTACGTGCCTGTGTGACATGTGTGTTTTGTGCTCCCTCTCACCTGTCAATGCCTGCTTGCCCACATAGGGGATTTGGATCCATGAGTTACCTTAGTGTGGCAGTGTATGCACATCTGTATGATTGGTATTCAGCTCTCCTCATGTGTTGTGTTGTTGCCTGGGGACACTGGCACCCCCACCCCTCACCTGCTGTGTATGATGACAGTGTTGGTCTGCCTGTTAGTGTTTGTGCATCTGCACCACTGCATTGGCATATCTTGGGTGTGCCATTGGCTGTATGTTGTTTGGTGTGTTTCCCCTGCTGTCCCTGGGACTCCTAGGTCATCGGTCAGCACAGTGATCATGGTTTGTGTGTCCCATTGCTGCCATGGTATGGTATCTGTTCACCTCACATCTGCTGTCTCCACAGGGTATCTGCATTTGTGTGCCCATTGGTGCAAATATGTGGTTCTGCATTCTGATGGTCACTTCTGTCATTGTGTCATTGATGACTGTTGACGGTCTCAGCCACCATGGGTGTTGTTTGTCTGCACATGGCCAAAGGAATGTTTCATTTGCACTGCAGTATTTGGCTCCCCCAATTTATGTTGCAATGGGACACATACACTACTTTGCCACAGATGAGTTTTTGGTTCTGTGACCAGGAATGATCCATGCAGTTTGGCAGTTGCAGCTCTTTCTTTGTCAACAATTACCTTTTGGTCACTGTGATGATGAGGGTGTAGACCCCATTGCCACAATGGTCAAAATGTGCTTCAGCTATGGACCCCACACTTGCCTTTTGGTTACTGTGATGATGGGGGTTTAGACCCCATTGCCACAATGGTCAAAATGTGCTTCAGCTATGGACCCCACACTTACCTTTTGGTCACTGTGATGATGGGGGTTTAGGCCCCATTGCCACAATGGTCAAAATGTGCTTCAGCTATGGACCCCACACTTGCCTTTTGGTCACTGTGATGATGGGGGTTTAGGCCCCATTGCCACAATGGTCAAAATGTGCTTCAGCTATGGACCCCACACTTGCCTTTTGGTTACTGTGATGATGGGGGTTTAGACCCCATTGCCACAATGGTCAAAATGTGCTTCAGCTATGGACCCCACACTTACCTTTTGGTCACTGTGATGATGGGGGTTTAGGCCCCATTGCCACAATGGTCAAAATGTGCTTCAGCTATGGACCCCACACTTGCCTTTTGGTCACTGTGATGATGGGGGTTTAGGCCCCATTGCCACAATGGTCAAAATGTGCTTCAGCTATGGACCCCACACTTGCCTTTTGGTTACTGTGATGATGGGGTTTAGACCCCATTGCCACAATGGTCAAAATGTGCTTCAGCTATGGACCCCACACTTACCTTTTGGTCACTGTGATGATGGGGGTTTAGGCCCCATTGCCACAATGGTCAAAATGTGCTTCAGCTATGGACCCCACACTTGCCTTTTGGTCACTGTGATGATGGGGGTTTAGGCCCCATTGCCACAATGGTCAAAATGTGCTTCAGCTATGGACCCCACACTTGCCTTTTGGTTACTGTGATGATGGGGGTTTAGACCCCATTGCCACAATGGTCAAAATGTGCTTCAGCTATGGACCCCACACTTACCTTTTGGTCACTGTGATGATGGGGGTTTAGGCCCCATTGCCACAATGGTCAAAATGTGCTTCAGCTATGGACCCCACACTTGCCTTTTGGTCACTGTGATGATGGGGGTTTAGGCCCCATTGCCACAATGGTCATGGGCTGCTTGCATTGTGGGTGCCACACACATATATGTGTGGCACATGTGCTAGGGGGTCACATTGTATGTTCAATGTCATGTTCGGTGTTGTAGGCATTTGACACAGCCTGCTCACACGCTTGTCATGGTGGTGGGGGGATGTCTTAATCTTGCATTCCCTAGGTTGTGGTGTGCTTGTTGTGTCATGCATTGTCCATCCTATGAGTGGGGGTGGTAGTAGTGGTAGGCATCCAGCCCCCCTGGCTAAGGGTGGTAGTAGTGGTGGGCATCCTGCCCCCTGGCTAAGGGTGGTGGTAGGCATCCAGCCCCCCTGGCTAAGGGTGGTGGTAGGCATCCAGCCCACCCTGGCTAAGGGTGGTAGTAGTGGTGGGCATCCTGCCCCCCCTGGTTGAGGGTGGTAGTAGTGGTAGGCATCCAGCCCCCCCTGGCTAAGGGTGGTAGTAGTGGTGGGCATCCTGCCCCCCTGGCTAAGGGTGGTGGTAGGCATCCAGCCCCCCCTGGCTAAGGGTGGTGGTAGGCATCCAGCCCACCCTGGCTAAGGGTGGTAGTAGTGGTGGGCATCCTGCCCCCCTGGCTAAGGGTGGTGGTAGGCATCCAGCCCCCCCTGGCTAAGGGTGGTGGTAGGCATCCAGCCCACCCTGGCTAAGGGTGGTAGTAGTGGTGGGCATCCAGCCCCCGTGGCTAAGGGTGGTAGTAGTGGTGGGCATCCTGCCCCCCCTGGTTGAGGGTGGTAGTAGTGGTAGGCATCCAGCCCCCGTGGCTAAGGGTGGTAGTAGTGGTGGGCATCCTGCCCCCCTGGTTGAGGGTGGTAGTAGTGGTAGGCATCCAGCCCCCTGGCTAAGGGTGGTAGTAGTGGTGGGCATCCTGCCCCCCTGGGTGAGGGTGGTAGTAGTGGTAGGCATCCAGCCCCCGTGGCTAAGGGTGGTAGTAGTGGTGGGCATCCTGCCCCCCTGGTTGAGGGTGGTAGTAGTGGTAGGCATCCAGCCCCCTGGCTAAGGGTGGTAGTAGTGGTGGGCATCCTGCCCCCCTGGGTGAGGGTGGTAGTAGTGGTAGGCATCCTGCCCCCTGGGTGGGGGTGGTAGTAGTGGTAGGCATCCAGCCCCCCTGGCTAAGGGTGGTGGTAGGCATCCTGCCCCCTGGTTGAGGGTGGTAGTAGTGGTAGGCATCCTGCCCCCCTGGTTGAGGGTGGTTGTGGTGGTTGGCATCCAGCCCCCCTGGGTTGGGGTGGTGGCGCGCATTCAGGCCCCTGTGTGCATATGTGGCATTGGTGATGGGCATCCCGCCCCTATGGTGCTGCTGTTGCTGGTGTAAGTATATTCAGATTCCCAGTGTATGTGTGTGATGTGTCGTGTCCGTGTTGTATGTGTTTTGTGGTTGGTGTCTGACTTACCTTCTGCGCCGTACGCGTCCGTGCCTGTTCCGGTAGTAGATGTAGAATATTGGTATGATCGGGACGAAGGGATTCATGGTTGGTTCGTGTCGTTCGTCCTTCTCGTTGCTTCGCGTCGTCCTCGTCGCTTGGCTTCGTCCTCGTCGCTTCGCGTCGTCCTCGTCGGTGCTGTGTTCGTCTCGTAGCCGTGGATCGTGTTGTGGCGCGATTCGGAGCTTATGTGCGCCTCTCCCGGATGCTTTGACGTGCCGTGCGTAGCGACGGGTTCGGCGCGTACGGAAAGCGCATCGTACTTGTTCGGCCGGACGGGGCTGCATTTTCCCTTCCGTGCGACTCGATTCGGCGTTTCCGGATTCGCCTCGGTCGGAGAACAGGACCTGGTTTGGGTGAGTACGGCTCGGCCGGGATTTTTGCTGTTGTGCGCATCGTACTTGCTCGTTCGGTGTACTGTACGGATCGGTCGGGAAACTGGCTTTCGCATGGCTTTTTTCCCGACCGAATAGTATTGGGTGCGCCTCCGACCGAGATCGGAATCGGCCCCTTAGTGTCTAATACCTTCCCAAATATGGTTAGCTTGGAGTGGGAATAGTAAATGTCAACCCTATATTGTCCAAGACCTTCCCTCAGTATGGTTATATTGGAGTGGGCATAGTAAACGTCCACTCTTTAGTATCCAACATTTTTTTAAAGTATTTATGTTGGAGTGTGAATATTTAATTGTATAAATTTAGTCTGAAATCTTTTCTTTTAATTGTATTTGTAAATAGTTTGCATTATTTTATTGATATTGTTGGTGGTTAGAAATATAATAAAAAGTTAGTTATATGTTTGTAACCAATAATATAATTAATTACATTTTTTATCGAATAAAGATGTCACAAAATGTTCTAATTTTTATTTATGTTTTCAAAGTTTATTTATTGTATATTTCTACATTTTTCACCCTGTATAATATTATGTGATTGTAACTTGCAATTGTTTTTTTATATGTTGTCATTATTTCATGTGATGGATTGAGGTTGTTTTTTAATTTCTTGGTTGGTGACAGTTCCATTTTAAAAACAATTATTTGTATATCATTTTATTATATCTGATGTAATAAAATATTATATTTATTATTTAAAATAGAAATGATTTATTATGTTGGTTTAGATCTAGTCATAATTTTTTGGGACTTTGGGAAGTTGCCATTTATTTTATCATATGCTTTTGGCTATCATTTCCAAGTAATGCACTCCTTTTTTATTTATGAGGTGTTTTACTATAAATTGTAGCATATCATACTATCTTTTGTTTAGTTTGCTAAGTTTAGTTGAACTTTGGCTAACAGATTGGTCCATTCATTTTTGTTGGTAGCTTTGGGGGTCATTATGATGGCGAAAGGCCGGCCACCGCCGGGCCGGCGGTGGCGGTCCTTCCGCCATCACATGGCGATTTACCCACCGCCAAATTAGGATGGCGGTGGGTACCGCGACAGACGCAAAGTCCGTCCGCCGCTTCACCGCCAAAGGCAATCGCACCGATTGCCTGGTGGACGGAGCAGGGCCACTAATACTGATGTCCGCCCGCCATCGTAATGAGGCCCTAAGTTCTTTTTGCAATTCTTCTATACATTTATAGAGTGTTGGTTGGGTTCTGCTTATTGTGGATTGGAAGGCATTGTGCCGTCCTTCCTTTGCGTTGTTTGTTTTGGCTTCCTGGGCCAAGGTGCTGTCATAGACATTCCGCTATGGTATTTGGAATTTGGGTTGGCATCTGTGGTGAGACAGATGCAGTCTGCCAACCCAAATGCCTTCAAAATAGTCCATTAGGGGGCTTAGTTTGTCTTCATTTTGTTGGCAGAAAGGGCTTTCTATTAGTAAATTGTAGTGGGTGGCTACCTCTGTACAGGGACATAGGCTAGTGTTTTAATTTCAAAGGCAAATTGGTTGTTTGCAGAATATTCTATACTCCATATACTTTGATTACATTGATAGTAAAAGCCTTGTATGGCTCTGTGGGAGGAAATCTTTAGAATGGTTTGAATCATGGCTTGCTCAAAGACTATGATTATTTTTGGGGGGTATTAGTTGTTTGTTTTATGTTTAATATGATGTAAGAGGTTGTAGTAAGTGCTGCTTTGTTTATTTGGTAGTAGGGCATATATAAAAAGGATATTGATGTTTTGATATTCACAATGCACATTTTGAAGGTCCCATCCATTATCCATGTTTGACATTGGCTAAGTTTCAGTAAGTTATCTGCTACAGAGAATATTAGGATTTGTTTCTCATTATTTAGGTTGTCATGTAAAAGGAAAGGTTGCTCTTTATGTGTAATTGTTAAACGTTCAGTTATGTATCTGTCTTGGTATCTTCTAGCAGCTGATGGGGGTATCACTGGTGGCTTTTTTAGTTCATGCAATTAAGCGTTTTACCATGGGTATAGGTAGCAATTGGCTTGTTATGTGTTTGGGGACTTTAGGTAGTACGTCTTAATAGATTTTGGTTGTGGGTTCCTGGGAGCTAGTGCTTGCCTATCTTATATCCTGCAATATGTCCCTAACACTTACTATTTCTGTTACATTTGGCAGGCAGCTGTGCTCTCTTACATGATTTTCAACATTTTCTTTGGTAGTTGCCCTCCCATAGCATGGTTTAGAATAATATTTAGTACATTTCCAGTTTATATTTTCTGTTGATGCACTTTCTTGGCTGTAGGTATAGACCATGTGATTTAGTAACTGCTTTCCTTTCTTTGAAGAATGTACTTTGCAGCATCTGTAATTTTATCTGAAAGTATTATAATAGTTTAAATATATAGGATATTTTAAAGTTTATATGTTATTTGCATGTAAAATATGCAACTATTACCATTTTGTATATTTACATGCAAGTTCTGTTTAGATGTTTCACACGGTTTTGCAGTTTTTACGTTGGGGTTTTTCTAATGTGGAACAGGTGTTTTCTTTTCTTTTGGTTGAAAAAAACATAAGTTTAATTCTAAATCTTAATTTGTTGGTAGTTTGTGGAGGTTGAGGTTGTTAAGTTTATTTTTACTTGCTATTTGGGTTAGTTTATCGTTTCTTTTTCAAATTTATGTATACTTACTTTCTTACATCATTTTGCTGGTTTGTGATAGTTGTGATTTTCGGGTAGTTTATTACTTTTTCAAGATGTAATTTTTTCGTTTAGGAAGTCTGTGTAAAGAGATAGAAGTTGGAGGGCGTTTTATTATTTATCTGCTATTTAACATTTGTAACTTTATTAACAAGTATGTTTTATTTTAGATATAGTTTTACTTACTTCGTTAGGTAGTTGTTGAGATGTACATATTTCTTCTGTAATGGTCTGGTGAGAGAATCCTTTAATGGACTGGTTGGAGAATCTGGCAGTGTTTCCTCGTCTTGCAGCATTTGTTGTTTTTGAAGTATTTTGTTGTTTAAATTTGTGTGCCTTCTATTTTGTTGATTTAATTGTTTGTTTGATTTTATTGCTTAAAGTATTTATAGTTTTATTTTATTGGTTGGTATAGTTTTATCTTTTTATTTTTTATCAGTTGAGTCTTCATATGGTAAATGCTAGTTTCGGTTTTATTTTTGATGTATGATATACAGTTTGATAGTTTTGAATATATATATGTATATATATATATGTGTAAAGAATTCGTCTCAATGAATTGTAGAACAGACGAAAGCAAACCCAAATAATGGTGCAATTGTGGTTTTATTTTCTGCCCAACACCACCGCTGCCATAACGCGTTTCAGCCCACGTGGGGCCTTGATCACATGACACAATTGAGGGAGCGGTTACAACATTTAAAGTGCAAGTGAGTGACCTTTTGCAGTGCAACAGCTTTTTTTCTATTTCATAGACATGGAAAAGTTACATATGTCAATAGACAAAGGGTATAGGGTCATTGGAAGTGCAAAGCTAGAGCAAACATGATACAATATCATGGAATTAGCAGCACATTTGAATAAATAAATAAATAAATAAATAAGTATTCAAAATAAACCTGTCCGGCTCTAAATAAAACTAGACTATTAATGATGAATAACATGATGCTAAAAAAAGTAAAACCAATGTAAAACTTTTTTTTCTTCTCCATAAATAGTAGCATCATTCATAAAGCACATAAGTTTCATAATTGCACATATGATATACCCGAGAATTAAATATGTTAAAAGGATAGTGTATATATATATATATATACGGCAATATTATCCTCAAAACAAAGTCCAATGAAGTACGCTCTCAGGATAGGAAGCTTCCTATCCTGAGAGCGTACTTCATTGGACTTTTGTTTTGAGGATAATATTGCCGGTACGCTCTGCCGGCGTGTACGCCACCCTCCTTGGGTCCCTGCACTCCAGAAGGAGCTACGTGTGTTTTTGTATATATATATATATATATATATATATATATATATATATATATGTATATATATATATATATGTATATATATATATATATATATATATATATATATCTAAGTCTCCTTCTTTCCCACACCAATATACCAAGGAAGAGCACTCACGGGGTGATGTTAGAGTCTGTTTATTCAAGAGCAAAACAGACGCGTTTCGGCAGCTGCCTTTTCGATATTCCGATAGTTTTGCACGCCGTACAAGACCATGTTTTTTTATGCATTCAAAAACCATTAACCACGTGAGATATTCACAAACATAAATGATGGATTTTCCAAAAATTCATTATGGTCGCCATATTGAGCGGTAATAGATATAACATTATACTATCTATCACAAGGTGATATTCACCTTGTAATTGTTAACACATTTTATTGTCTCTATGATAGAGACAGTGTTCTGACAAAATCGGCCCCACTCACTTATCCTAATCTCAAATATAGAGCGCAACAACTTTACACAATTAATAATTACGCCAGTATATCGGCTAATATTTTAGATTGATCAGAGTTTGTTGGATCATCATCCCATCACAGTTAAACATTATTCTGCCAGTGTATCGGCTTGAATACATTAATCATCACGTGCATATTTAAATGTTCCTGTCCTACATAAAATGTCACATCAAATTAAATATAACGTGCCCAAAATTGCATATTCACATTCCTTCTTACAAATTCTACAGCTTAAAGAAATTGATTACTCGCTCAGATTCTCTCATATGTTTAAAATCTTACATGCATGTGTAGTATTGCATGTTAAAAATTTGTTAATAACTTTTTCTTTGTTATTCCTGGGATATCATAGGACAGTGTTCTCTTACTGTTTGCACAGGCTTTACACTTCCCACATGGGAAGAAGCCTTTCATGTCCTTTAGAGTTCCCTTGGTATTAACAATTTGTTGTAAATGACTCTGAACTAAATAATCTCTAACGGATTTAGCTTTTTTAAGCTATTTGGGTGTGACAGGTAAATCTGGACCATACTGCATCCGTTTGAGGATATGCCAGTTTTTCTCATTAACTTCTCAACTGGTTGGCATTATCTGAAAATGTAGTTATCATTCTAAACTTAGTTATCATTTCTTCGCTTAATGATGTCTTGATTTTCTTTTGAGCAGATCTTGTCTAGATATCATGTTCACCTTATTGAGTGTACTTCAAGCAATTCTTCACTATACTCTCGCATCTTAAATCTGTCACAGCTTTCCTTTACTGCTACCCTAAAATCTTCTTCCCTAGAGCTATTCCTTTTAGTCTTAAAATTCTCCATACGGAATGCTGTTAATCAATTGGGGTGGGTGGCTACTAGCTGCGTGTAGGATAGAGTTACCTGCAGTTGGTTTGCGTATAAAGACACACTAAGTTGGTTATTTACTATGCTGATCTTCAAATCCAAGAAATTAACAGTAGTGGAGTTCACTTGGCCAGTGAACTGTAAATTTACATTATTATTGTTCAAATGTGAAATGAATTCATTGGCTAGATCTGTCGGCCCATTCCAGACTATGAATAAATCATCAATGTAGCGATGCCATGCTACTACTCTATCCATCCACTTTTATTCTCTGAGCCAGGTCACCTGCTTCTCACCAGCCAACGAAAGATTCGCATAACTGGGGCAAAGCAGGTACTCATGGTCGTGCCAGAGATCTGCCTGTAGTAATCTTCTACAAATAAAAAAATGTTGTTAGTCAGACAAAATTCCGTTAATTCCAACAACATCTTATTATGTTCAGCAAACTTCAGCGGTCTTTGATAGAAAATATTGCACAGCATGGAGGCCTAATTTATGTTCAATACAGGTATAGAGACTTGTAATGTCAAGGACAATTAGTTTATACTCAGGTTCTCACTGCAATGTCTCCATGTGAACCAAAAATCTTTAGTATCCTGTATGTACTGAAGATAATTCAATCACAAATTTAAACAAAAATGATCAATAAAGTAGACAAATGTTCTGTCAAACTACTCTGTGAAGATACAATCGGTCTATCAGGGGTCGATCCCTATCTTTATGTATCTTGGGAATGTGGTAGAAGGTAGGTATAATTGATTAGAACAACGGAGAAACAGATATTCATCAGTTTCAAGCATAGACTGATCATACAACGACTTAATCAATAAATGATATTGTATTATGCTGTTATGGTAGTCCTCTTAGTTATTCTCTCATAACTATAAGTGTCCAAAGTTGTCTTAGTTTCACCTGGCACTGTTCCCTAGTTTGTATAACGATACTCCCACCTTGTCAGAAGGCTTGCATATTATGGAGTCATTTTGCTCAGTTAATCAATGCCTGGTGTTTCTGGTGATGCTATACTCCATTTTAGTACTTGTTTTTGTTCTTAATTTTAACAGTCCTTTGTCATTGATTCGGCAAATATATCGATAGCATCAGTTGGTAATTGAGGAATTAGGACGTGGGTTTGAAGGTATTTCCTCTTGATCTATACCTCAACCTGATTGCTCGATCCACAGTATCCATATTTCTCGTGTCGTCCTCAGTTTGTCCTGCAATGACTTAGAAGCATTGGAAGTCATGGAAGCACTGCGCATCGAACAAACTGAGGACGACACGAGAAATATGGATACTGTGGATCGAGCAATCAGGTTGGGTATAGATCAAGAAAGGGAAAGTACCCCCTTCAAACCCACGTCACAATTTCTACCTCAATTACCAACTGATGCTATCGATATATTTGCCGAATCAATGACAAAGGACTTGTTAAAATTAAGAACAAAAACAAGTACTAAAATGGAGTATAACATCACCAGGAAACAACACCAGGCATTGATTAACTTGAGCAAAGATGACTCCATAATATGCAAGCCTTCTGACAAAGGTGGGAATATCGTTATACAAACTAGGGAACAGTACCAAGGTGAAGCTTTAAGACAACTTTCGGACACTTATAGTTATGAGAAAATAACTAAAGAGGACTACCATAACAGCATAATACAATATCATTTATTGATTAAGTCATTGTATGATAAATCTATGCTTGAAACTGATGAATATCTGTTTCTCCGTTGTTCTAATCCAATTATACCTACCTTCTACCACATTCCCAAGATACATAAAGATAGGGATCGACCCCCTGGTAGACCGATTGTATCTTCACAGGGTAGTTTGACAGAACATTTGTCTACTTTTATTGATCATTTTTTGTTTAAATTTGTGATTGAATTATCTTCGTACATACAGGATACTAAAGATTTTTTGGTTCACATGGAGACATTGCAGTGGGAACCTGAGTATAAACTAATTGTCCTTGACATTACAAGTCTCTATACCTGTATTGAACATAAATTAGGCCTCCATGCTGTGCAATATTTTCTATCCAAAAGACCGCTGAAGTTTGCTGAACATAATAAGATGTTGTTGGAATTAACGGAATTTTGTCTGACTAACAACATTTTTTTATTTGTAGAAGATTACTACAGGCAGATCTCTGGCACGGCCATGGGTACCTGCTTTGCCCCCAGTTATGCGAATCTTTTCGTTGGCTGGTGGGAGAAGCAGGTGGCCTGGGCACCAGAGAATAAAAAGTGGATGGATAGAGTAGTAGCATGGCATCGCTACATTGATGATTTATTCATAGTCTGGAATGGGCCGACAGATCTAGCCAATGAATTCATTTCACATTTGAACAATAATAATGTAAATTTACAGTTCACTGGCCAAGTGGACTCCACTACTGTTAATTTCTTGGATTTGAAGATCAGCATAGTAAATAACCAACTTAGTGTGTCTTTATACCGCAAACCAACTGCAGGTAACTCTATCCTACACGCAGCTAGTAGCCACCCACCCCAATTGATTAACAGCATTCCGTATGGGGAATTTTTAAGACTAAAAAGGAATAGCTCTAGGGAAGAAGATTTTAGGGTAGCAGTAAAGGAAAGCTGTGACAGATTTAAGATGCGAGGGTTTAGTGAAGAATTACTTGAGAGTACACTCAATAAGGTGAACATGATATCTAGACAAGATCTGCTCAAAAGAAAATCAAGACATCATTAAACGAAGAAATGATAACTAAGTTTAGAATGATAACTACATTTTCAGATAATGCCAACCAGTTGAGGAAGTTAATGAGAAAACTGGCATATCCTCAAAACGGATGCAGTTATTGGTCCAGATTTACCTGTCACACCCCAAATAACTTTAAAAAAGCTAAATCCGTTAGAGATTATTTAGTTCAGAGTCATTTACAACAAATTGTTAATACCAAGGGAACTCTAAAGGACATGAAAGGCTTCTTCCCATGTGGGAAGTGTAAAGCCTGTGCAAACAGTAAGAGAACACTGTCCTATGATATCCCAGGAATAACAAAGAAAAAAGTTATTAACAAATTTTTAACATGCAATACTACACATGCATGTAAGATTTTAAACATATGAGAGAATCTGAACGGAGTAATCAATTTCTTTAAGCTGTAGAATTTGTAAGAAGGGAATGTGAATATGCAATTTTGGGCACGTTATATTTAATTTGATGTGACATTTTATGTAGGACAGGAACATTTAAGTATGCACGTGATGATTAATGTATTCAAGCCGATACACGGCAGAATAATGTTTAACTGTGATGGGATGATGATCCAACAAACTCTGATCAATCTAAAATATTAGCCGATATACGGAGTAATTATTAATTGTGTAAAGTTGTTGCGCTCTATATTTGAGAGTAGGATAAGTGAGTGGGGCCGATTTTGGTCAGAACACTGTCTCTATCATAGAGACAATAAAATGTGTTAACAATTACAAGGTGAATATCACCTTGTGATAGATGTATAATGTTATATCTATTACCGCTCCAATATGGCGACCATAATGAATTTTTGGAAAAGTCCATCATTTATGTTTGTGAATATCTCACGTGGTTAATGGTTTTTGAATGCATAAAAAAACATGGTCTTGTACGGCGTGCAAAAACATCGGAACATCGAGAAAGGCAACTGCTCGAAACGCGTCTGTTTTGCTCTTGAATAAACAGACTCTAACATCACCCCCGTGAGTGCTCTTCCTTGGTATATTGGTGTGGGGAAGAAGGAGCTTGGATATTTTTCGCGGTACACCGCCGCGATCAAAGCACCCGTCCGCGAGTGCACCTGCAACGGTGTATTGGAGCAGACATATATATATATATATATATATATATTGGAAAAGAGGTTACCCTACCGATGAGGTGCACTCGCTGGCGGCATACAGCTGGTAAGCACAAGAGCATCCGGCACAATGACACTTCTCCGTCTTAAAATGCATACGCGTTTCGGGCTTTGAACGCCCTTCTTCATGGGCAAACATCACAAGGAATGGCAAGCATTGAACTTCCAGAACATCCCCTTTATTAATGCGATTAACAACAGGTGAGTATCGTCGCTTTGAATTCTGGGACTGGAAGTCCTTATTATTTGTCCCCAGTGGGTCGCCACCATTCCTCACGAATTAAAACCAAGTTCTTCAGTTGAAGTACAAATATTGTGCTACAGAGCTCTTGCCCATCATGCAGCTTCCGCCTGCTCCGCTACGTTGTCACAGTGAGCAGCCGCGGACCCCATCAGATCCCGGGGTGGTGCGTCCTCGTGACCTGGGCCACCTGACTCACCTGTTGTTAAGTGACACTGCACTCAGCTACGTTCACTGGGGGGCTTGCAACAATAAAAGGAGCCGGAAATGAGGAATGCGAGATTTGAGTGTCATTCAAGCAGCCCAGGAAGAAGAGGGTCACACCTTGAAACGCGTCGGCACAATTATTTAAGTGGAACGTGAAGGCAGTCTGGAGTACAGAGCTGGAGGGCAGGGCACTGTCAAGTGCTTCCCCGATGCTCAGGGCATCTTGTTGATTTATATTTGCGCATGGCAGCCCGGCCGTGGGGGAGGCACCATCGCCTGCTGGGGAGAGAAACGTTATCACCAGCTGGGCGAGGCTGATGTCTCACACTGTTTGGGACTGGTCGGCACAGTGCTCCTCATGGAAATCAGCCTGCTCAACGTGACGCTACCCACTAGAGGTATGAAATACAAGCATTATTTTCGTATGAACACTCAAACTTACTTAAAGAATATTTTATTGCTCGCATCATGGACTTCAAGTCCCACAAATCACCAGAATGACACTGCACTCAGCTACGTTCACTGGGGGGCTTGTAACAATAAAAGGAGCCGGAAATGAGGAATGTGAGATTTGAGTGTCATTCAAGCAGCCCAGGAAGAAGAGGGTCACACCTTGAAACGCGTCAGCACAATTATTTAAGTGGAACGTGAAGGCAGTCTGGAGTACAGAGCCGGAGGGCAGGGCACTGTTGAGTGCTTCCCCGATGCTCAGGGCATCTTGTTGATTTATATTTGTGCACGGCGGCCTGGCCGTGGGGGAGGCACCATCGCCTGCTGGGGAGAGAAACGTTATCACCAGCTGGGCGAGGCTGATGTCTCACACTGTTTGGGACTGATCGGCACAGTGCTCCTCATGGAAATCAGCCTGCTCAACGTGACACTACCCACTAGAGGTATGAAATACAAGCATTATTTTCGAATGAACACTCGAACTTACTTAAAGAATATTTTATTGCTCGCATCATGGACTTCAAGTCCCACAAATCACCAGAATGACACAGCACTCAGCTACGTTCACTGGGGGGCTTGTAACAATAAAAGGAGCCGGAAATGAGGAATGCGAGATTTGAGTGTCATTCAAGCAGCCCAGGAAGAAGAGGGTCACACCTTGAAACGCGTCAGCACAATTATTTAAGTGGAACGGGAAGGCAGTCTGGAGTACAGAGCCGGAGGGCAGGGCACTGTTGAGTGCTTCCCCGATGCTCAGGGCATCTTGTTGATTTATATATATATACTTTTTTTTTTTACTGAAAAAAACACAGGTTACAGGAACGTTATAGTTAGGCAGACATTTCACTTGTGCAAAACCTGTGAAATTCAGCCGCTATAGTTAGCTGAGCTAACTATAACTTGCGCCCCCGCAATGCACTGCTGATGATGTCACATATTACATGACTCATGACATGGTCAGTGACATAACTGATGTCATCTCAAATGACATCACTGATGACATCATCCACATAATCTCTGATGCACCTACTCACACCCCAATATAACCTTTCATACACCCACACCAAATTTCAGACTACCATTCTCGAAACCATAGACACACCAATACCATTTAGTACATACCCACTCACTGATTCATGAGTCTACACACATCCACTCGCTCACCCATACAGACACTGATAAACCCAGTCACTCACCAATACAGGTACTGATATATCCTCTCATACACCCATACAGACACTCACACACCACCACTCTCCCAGAGAGCGACTCACACACGTAGTCACTCACCCAAAGAGTCAATCACGCTGCCACTTACTCACCTATACAGTTATACACACACCACCTCACTTATTCATACAGATACTAACACATACTTACTCTCTTATACAATCAGTGACACAAGCACACACGCCTCCTTACAGCCACTCTCACTCTCACAATCACTCACTAACACATACAGTCACTTATATACTCCAACAATTACATATACTGCCTTTCACATATGCAGTTACTCACCCATAAACCACTGACACATCCATTCACTCACCGACGCAGCCATATGCACACTCAATCACCCATACAGCCCCTTGCAGATGCACTCATGAACTCATGCACCCAGTGAATCACCCACTCACACATCCATGCAGGGAGTCACACACCCCCGCACCCACCCACACAGACACTCAGGCACCCATACAGGTACTCAGACAACCAATCAATAACCCATATAGACACTCATGTCATGTAGCTACTCACCAACCCATGCAGCCACTTACATACCAACTGACAGACTGATACAGACATTCACACAGATTAGTCACTCACCCATACATTCACTGAGACACGTATAATCACTCACTTAAACAG
Source organism: Calotriton arnoldi (assembly GCA_963921515.1). Lineage (NCBI taxonomy): Eukaryota > Metazoa > Chordata > Amphibia > Caudata > Salamandridae > Calotriton > Calotriton arnoldi. Next base: position 240,012 of record CAWUFW010004448.1, on the reverse strand, counting down.
TCAGTCATGCACCCACTGAATCATCCATACAGACACGCATACACCCACTCATTTTTCAATACACCTTGGCATATATATATATATATATATATATATATATATATATATATATATATATCTCCAACACAGTTTCCGCGCAGGAACCCCAGCCGCTTTGGGTGGCGGGCTCAGACGGGGTCGCAAACCCCAATAAATCCAAACAATCGTTAATACCAGCAGAAGAAAAACGATGTCCAAGCCACTTTATCCTTGCCAGCGTGTTTTTTATTTTCACTGCCCAGTCACTCGACGCGTTTCGGAGGAAGACCTCCTTTGTCACGAGTACGAGTGCACGTAAACCACCAGTGTTTATACATAATCACGTGACACCTCAGCACAATAGATAGTGAAAACAGACTCCTTGTGCAATACATCATTACGGAGCTAGAATGCAATCTGTTGAAACTTTGAGTATTAAATGCGGCAACAAAATTCACATAAAATAAACCTTTGCATGACGTAAGCTGTGCAATTGTGAATCCAACAATTTTTTGCAGCCAGTATTTCAGCAAAATATCAATGCATTATGTTATTTTATCATCAATTTAAAGATTTTTAGCCCCAGTGGGCTTAAAACATATTTTCTTGAATAACAAAAATTGCTGCGCCTTCATACTAAATACAAAATAAGAATTGTACACAAATAAATTTAAATGCCCCGCAAATGACAGCGTTGCCGAGCATTCATGCAGCCCCTGTGGGCTAAACAGACAGTTCGTCACTTTCTCTAGGCTCATGCCCCGGCCACAGCAGTATAGCACCCAGAGGGCATACCAATCCAACCCCAGTGGGTATATGTCCGCATTCAAATTAAAGTGTGTGATTAACTCACTCATGACTCTAATCTAGGGGCTAGCCAGTCTTGCATTCCACTCTCCTTTAAAGATTCAACAAGGACCTGTGAATAAAGTGAAATAAAAAAGAGGTGAGAGACTATTCAACTCATTCAAAGTATTTACATACACTACATCCAAATTAAAATGGCGAAGTGGTGCCAACAAGCAATAAAAATATTCCTAATGTCAACATTAATCAGAACAGGATCAGGTAAGTACATTATTGGTATTTACAGATGATGGCCTTAGCTACCCAAATGTATTGATAAGGCCTCATCGCAGTTATGTCCATCGGGTTGCATGGTGCGAAACTTGATTATAAATCGTGATTCTAACCATCTCAGTTCTTGAGTCCTATCACCCCCTCTTTCCCTTATGGGGACATTGTCTAGGACGCAATATGAGATCAGGCTGTTGTTGCTTTTGTGGTGTGTGGCAAAGTGTCTTGCTACTGGGTATTGCCTGTCATTATTCTTTATTGCCCTCAGATGTTCCAATACACGTTTTTTTGCTGGGTGTATAGTGCTTCCTATATAAAACTTATTGCAAGGCCATCTGAGGGCATACACCGCATATTCGGTATAACAGGAAAAATGTTTTTGTATCTTAAATGGTTTACAGTGTGTGGAGAGCTTCACTTCCTTGACGTTACTGCTGTATTTACAGGCTTTACACCTCTCGCATGTATAGAACCCTTGAATTGTATTTCTCTTGGTGTTAACGGGAATTAATGTTTGGCACACCATATCTTTAAGAGATTTGGCCTTACGATAAGTCGTTAGTGGATAATCTTCAATCTCTTGTATCAGATCTTTGTCTGTCTTAAGTACATCCCAAAATTTTCTAAGTGCTTGTTTGATCTCCCAGGACTGTTTATTAAACCCTGTTATAAACCTTACTTTATCAGTACCTTTAGTTTCTTTTGCTAGTTCTGATTTCTCAGTAAGTAACTCTTTCCTGTCTCTTTTATCAATTTCCACCAGGGCACTATCTATACAAGTTTTAGTATATCCTCTCTCTTTGAATCTCTCACACATTATGACCCTTTCATTATTAAAGTCCTCTGGTGTGCTACAGTTCCTTTTTGCTCGTAATAGTTCACCCAAGGGGATACTGTTAATAAGGCTACTAGGGGGACAGCTCTGCGCATGAAGCAGACTGTTTCCCGCCGTCTCTTTTCTGTAAAGGGCTGTAGTTAATATGTTGTTACTGACCTTAATTTTCAAATCTAGAAATTCGATAGCCTCTCTATCAATATGGCTGGTGAATGAGAGGTTAAAAGTATTAGTGTTGAGTGTGCTGACAAATTCTATCGCTTCCTGTTCACTCCCTTCCCATATGCAAAAAATGTCATCAATATAACGTGCCCATGCTTTCACATTACTTTTGAATTGATCACGGGTTCTGACTACTTGCTCCTCCCACCAGCCCAGGTACAGACCTGCAAAACTGGGGGCGAAGCAAGTACCCATCGCGGTTCAAAGGGTTTGACGGTAGGTTACTCCATCAAATAAAAAGAAATTTTGTGTCAGACAGGTTTTAATCATATCCAAAATCATTTCTGTATGAAATAAAAAGGAGACTGATCTAGTTCTCAAGAAGTGTCTACATGCCTTGATTCCCATTTCATGTGGGATACTAGTGTACAGGCTCAAACTTTTTAGAAACACACACAGTCACTGGATGATGTCATCAGTGATGTAATTTGAGATGTCATCAGTGATGTCATCAGTAATGTCACTGACTATGTCATGAGTGATGTAATATGTGACGTCATCAGCAGTGCATTGTGGCGGCGTGAGTTATAGTTAACGGTTGAATTTCACAGGTTTTGTACGAGTGTAATGTCAGCCTAACTATAACGTTCCTGTAACCTGTGGTTTTTTCAGTGAATTTCTAAGGTTTTTTAAATGCTAATTCCTAACTATAACGTCCCTGAAACCTTTGGTTTTTTCAGTGAATTTCTAAGGATTTTTTAACTAGCAATCACGTTTGCAGAGTGGTGGAGAAAAGGGGCTGGGTCTCCAACCAGCTCTCAGGATTTCCGCTGCGTAGGACTTACATGAGCTACCAGGAGGGCTTCTTGGCCCCCAAGGTCCCTCTGGAGCAAAGTGGACTTCATCCCCCAACTAGTAGTGCGCCAGGAGGCTCATTTGCAGAGTGGTGGAGAAAGGGGGCGTGGCCTCTGAAGACCTCTTAGCAATCCCACTGTGTGGGATTTACTGGAGGTAACAAGAGGGTTAGTTGGCCCCAAGGATGTCCTTATGGACCAACTACCACTCCTGTTACCTCCAGTACATCCCACACAGCAGGATTGCTGAGTTCTGATAGGAGGCCAAGCCCCCTTTCTCTACCAGTCTGCAAACGAGCCTCTCGGCACACTCTTGGTTGGGGGATGAAGTCACCTTCGCTGCTGGGGGTCCTTAGGGGCCAACTAGCCTACCTGTTAACTCCAGTAAGCCCACACAGTGGGATTGCAGAGAGATGGTCACAGGCCATGCCCCCTTTCTCCACCGCTCTGCAAACGCGCCTCCGGGCGCGCTCTTGGTTGGGGGATGAAGTCTCATTGCCTCTTGATGAAGTTGTCAGCTTCGTTTATTTTATTTATTTTAGGAAGTGGGGCTTTGTGACCCCCCTTCCCTTGACCCTTTTGGGCCCTGAGGACCCTATCCCCCGGGCCTCACTCATTTTTTTTATTATTAAAATTAAAAGGGAGGGGGGCAGCATGGCCCCCTCCAAAAGCCAATTTCGGCCCCTGGGACCCCATCCCCCAGGGCTAGGTAGTGGTAAAGAGAGTAATGGGTAATTTTAGGGTTTTGGTATTTTGGGGTGAGAATTCACAATGGAAGGTTAGGGGTAAATTTAAAAAATTGACATTTGAGGGGTTTCCCCCCAAAAAGAGAAAAAAATATATATTTATTTTAGGGTTTGGAGGTGTGTAGTGGTAAAGGGAGGTATGGATAATTTTAGGACTGGGTATGTTGTGTTATGCAGATTAGTAGAATAGACTATCACCTGAGCAGGTGTGAGTCTACCCAAACCTAAGATCTAGCGGGACTACTTGAATGGCTAGATCTTTAGCCTCTTGTAAAATTCAAGAATCTAGGAGGAGTCTCTAATTTGCAGCAACACATCGTTCCACGCATTAGGAGTGATATAGGTGAAGGCTCGACCACCGGACCTGGTTTTCCATATGCCTGTGATGTGTAGCAGTAGGAGTCAGGATGAACGAAGGTGTTTTGGTTGGGGGATGAAGTCCCATTGCCTCTTGATGAAGTTGCCGGCTTTGTTTCCTTTTTTTTATTTTAGAAAGTGGGGCTGTGTGCCCCCCCTTTCCTTGACCCTTTTGGGCCCAGGGACCCCATCCCCAGGGCCTCACTCATTTTTTAAAATTATTAAAATAAAAAGGGAGGGGGTGGCGCGGCCCCCCTCCCAAAGCTGATTACGGCCCTAGGGACCCCATCCCCCGAGGTCCAGCCAATTTTGATTATTTATGGTTTTTAAGGGTGGGGGCCAAGCGGCCTCCATCCCCAAAGCCATTTTCGGCCCCGGGGACCCCATCCCCTGGGGCCAGGCTATTTCTTTATTTTAAATTATTTTAAGGGAGTGGGCCACACGGCCCTCCTTCCCAGGCTAAATTCGACCGCAGGGACCCCATCCCCAGGGACCCGGCCATTTTTTAAAAAATAAACAAAAGGGAGGGGGGCCGAATGCCCCCCCTTCCGGGCCATTTTTGGTCCCGGGGACCCCATCACCCGGGGTTTGGCCAAGTCATTGGGGACAGCAGGGGGAGCTTCAAGGCCCCCACGGTCCCTGCCGGCTCTCTACCTCCTGCAAAAGCCGGCATTGCTTTTGTGCAGAGGGAGCTGCAAACATGCAGCTCCCTCTGCAGTTGGCTGAGTGTGGCTGAGTTTGGCCAGAATTCTGCTTTACAATCATAATGTGGAGTGGCCAAAACTCTGTAAACACCGCCGACGGAGCGGAATTTTTCGCTCACCCATAGTCATTTTATGGCTTGCTGTGGGTAGTAGTAAAGGTAGGCAAAGGTCAATTTAGGGTTTAGGGTTGGGTAGTGGCAAAGGGAGGTAAGGGGAAATGTAAGGTTATGGAGCAGGTACCAGCAAAGGGAGGTAACATTTATTTGATAGTTTAGAGGGTGGATAGTGGTTAAGGGAGGTATAGTTAGCCTTAGGGTTTAGGGGTGGGTAGTGGTAAAGTAATGGGTAATTTTAGGGTTTTGGTATTTTGGGGTGAAGATTCACAATGAGAGGTTAGGGGTAAATTTAAAAAATTGAGATTTGAGGGGTTTCCCCCCAAAAAGAGAAAAATATATATATTTATTTTAGGGTTTGGAGTTCTGTAGTGGTAAAGGGAGGTATGGATAACTTTAGGACTGGGTATGTTGTGTTATGCAGATTAGTAGAATGCACTATCACCTGAGCAGGTGTGAGTCTACCCAAACCTAAGATCTAGCAGGGCTACGTGAATAGCTAGATCGTCAGTCTCTTGTAAAATTCAAGAAGCTAGGAGGAGTCTCTAATATGCAGCAGCACATAGTTCCACACATTAGGAGTGATATAGGTGAAGGCTCGACCACCGGACCTGGTTTTCCATATGCCTGTGATGTGTGGCAGTAGGAGTCAGGGTGAGCGAAGGTGCTTTGGAATGTTTGTGAAAGCATATGCGATTATTAAGGTATGCTGGGCCAATGTCATGTACTGCCTTGAAAGTGTGGGTGAGGAGTTTGAATTGCACTCATTTGTGTATGGGGAGCCAGTGGAGCTCCTTCATATGTGGTGTGATGTGAGGCCGGTGTGAGAAGTTGAAAGTGGTTCTGAATGGTCTTCAGCCTTCTGATGACTGTTTTGCTGATCCCTGCATACAGGGTGTTCTTGTCATTGTGTTTGCTTGTTCAATGGCACGTGTGACAGTTTTCCAGGTGCTGTTTGGGAGCCATTTGAAAATCTTCCCCATCATCTTCAAGGTATGGAAACATGAGGCGGTGACGAGGTTGACTTGGGCGGTCATGTCGAGTTTGTTGTCAGTGACGATCCCAAGGTTTTTGGAGTGGGTATTGGGTGTCAGTCCTAGCTCTGTTGGCCACTGGGTGGAGTTGCACAGTGAAGTGCTTTTCCTGTAGATCACGATTTCGGTGTTCAGCTTCAGACTGTTGGTCTTCATCTAGTGGGCAGTGTCAGTCATGCAGACGTTGAACTTGATCTGGTTATTGGGCATCTTGTTTGTGAGGGACATAGTTAGTTGAGTGTCATCAGCATAGGACATTGATGTTGTGAAAGTGGATGATGCTGGTTAGAGGGATCATGTATGCATTAACGATGGTCAGGATCAGGGAGGATTCTTGCATAACTCTGCAGATGAGGTCACAGATAAAAGTGTAAGGTGCCAGGCTGAATAACCGGGTCCTTTCAGTCAGGAAGGAGCAGATCCATTGGAGTGTGAGTCCCTGGATTTCGATGTTGTGTAGGCATTGGATCAGGATGGGATGGGAAGCCATGTCAAACAGTGCAAATGCATTCAGGAAGATGAGAGCTGCCTTCTTTCATCTATATAGAGTCATGCAGACGTAATTAGTAGTGCTGATGTGGGCAGTTTTTGTGCTGTGCTTTGGTCTGAAACCAGACTGAGTCATGTTGACGATTTGGTGGTAGTTGAGATATTCAGTGAAGTGTTTGTTGATGATTTTCCTTGGTGGGAAATGGTAGGAGGGAGATATGGAGCTGGCTAGCATTGAATGGTTGGTGGAGGGTTTCTTCAGCAATTGGAGGGCAGTTGCGTGTTTACAAGTGTCTGGGAAGGTCGCAGAAGAGGTGGAGGTGTTTAGCATGGGTGTGTACATGGTGCTGATAAGTTGCAGTCCTCTCAAGTAGGCGTGGCAGGGGACCGATGGGACCTTTGAGTCGATGAACATCATGGTGGTGGCAGCGGTTACCTCTGAGGTGATGACGGGCCATGTGGTTAGCATTGGTTCTTTGATAGGATTGAGAGGCATTTGGCAAGGTCTATCGGGTCCGATTATGGGTTGAAGTTGTTGTAAGTGGAGTGGTTTTGTTGCTGAAGAATTGAGGGAGATTGTTGAGGGCTCCTGCTAGGGTGTGGTCGAGTTGGAGATGGCCATTGGAGAAGAAAAAGGCTTCACAATGGCAAAAAATGTCTTTGCTTCTGTTAGGGCTGGCATTGATGAGGTCCACCAGAGCGGCGCATTTGGTGGTCTCGATCATTTGGTGTTAACATCTCAGGGCAGATTTGAATGTGCTCCTGTCTGCATAATCCTGGTTCATTCTCCATTTATGCGCTAGTTGTTTGCAGTGGTGTTTCATCAGTCTGAGTTCCTCAGTGTACTAACTGGCCAGAGGTCTATATCTTGTTATATTGTTGTGTTTGGGGGTACAGTGAGTCAGTGCAGGAGGTGATCCAATCGTTGAAATTCTTGGTGGTGTTGGGGAGGTTGTGGCTGTGTTCATTTTGGTGGGTGTTGAGATCGGTGTTCCAGTTCATGTCAGGGATGCTGTTCCAGTTTGGTTGAGCTGTTCTAGCGGCGGTGTGAGTGCATTGGACCAGGACGTAGATACTGAACTTGATGAGCATGTGGTCTGTCCAGGAGACTGGCGTGGGCTTGTCAACTCTGATGTTGTCAACGGTGATGATATGGGGTCTAATATGTGTCCATCGATGGGGGTAGGTCCCGCTACTCTTTGGATGAGTCCCAGGCTTCCAAGGTCTTCTATCAGTGCTTTTGAGTATGGGTGGGGGGAACTCGCAGAGTTTTACTCCATCAAATTCTGCAGAGTTACAGAAAAGCTCCTCAAAATTCTGCAGAATTTCGCCAATGGGCAAAACAATATGCAGCTTGTGCTGCAATTTATCATCGAAAGCACGAGCAGGGCTGAAAATCAGCATGAACAGCACCATGCATTGCGCAAGACGGGTGCTGCCATTTGAGTTTATTTTGCTGCTGCTCGAGTAGAAAATCTACTCGAATGACAGCCCTCTGACCGTTCGCGAATGGTGGCGACTGCTGGCAGCTGCCGGTGACTGCCCACATTAGAAAATCACACTAGGGGACGCCAAATCTTTCTTGTGCTCGCTAGTTCGCATATTTTGGAGCCTCGTGAGAGAAAAATTCTGCCATGCGGCTATTGGCGAAATTTGGAAAACTCTGCTTTAAAAATTAACATGGAGTGGCCAAAATTTCACCAATTCTACCGGCAGAACAGAATATTTCATACACCTCTACTTTTGGGTTGGAGTTGGCGTGGTCTTCCAGGTAGAAGCTCAGGTCTCCGAGTAGGATGTAATTGCTAGCGTCGGGGTGAGTGTTGTAACTAAGTCCATAATGGTGTCAGTAAAGATGGTGCATGGTCCCGGTGGTCTGTAGAAGATAGTGCCACTTAGGGTGAAGTTAGTCATCACTTGGAGCTTGAACAAGTGTTCAATGTTGGAGGATGAAGGGTCCGTGAAGGTAGTGCAGATGATGATGTTCTTGTGGATGAGGGCAACTCCACTTCCAAGCTTGTGAAATCTGACTTGCTTACAATCTTGTAGCTGAGTGGGGTGGCTGTGGCAATGTCAGGTGCTGATGCGGAGTTCAGCCAGGTTTCCACAAGGAAAAGAAGGTCTGGGGCATTGCTGTGCACTAAGTCCTAGATTTCCGTGACATGTTTGGTAAGTGAAGGACACAAAGTTGATGGACGGAATTCAGAGCAAATCAAAACATTCATCCCCAGTCAAGAGATCTGGGTTAAATTCATCATTCTTTTACTTACCATGCCACCCCAGTTTAGACCTGGCCATATGCAAATCAGTCTTGACCCTGTGCCTCATGGGAACATTCCAGCCCTACTGCCAAGCCAGGTCCTCCCTGGACCGGAATCAAGCATCCTAGGACCAGTTTCGGGGTTTCTCCCCTCATCAGCCAGGATAGCTTGAATCCAGTGGCACAGTGAGCCTGAGACCCACGTCTGGGCATACCCGGTGCACTTAGGGCGAGAAAGCAAAAGACACACAGTTGATGGACTTAATGCAGAACAAATCAAAACATTCACCTCCAGTCAAGAGATCTGGCCTGGCTGTTCGGGCTGGACTGTTCCCATTGGGGGCAGGGTCAAGACTGATTTGCATATGGCTGGGTTCAAACTGGAATGGCATGGGGAGCAAAAAAACGATGGATTTAGGCCCAGATCTCTGTACTGGGGTGAATGTATGACATTGTTCTGAATTCTGCCCACCAATTGTTCTTTTTGCATTTGTCACCCCGAGTGGGATGGGTATGCCCAGACGTGGGTCCCGTGCTCTCCATGCCACTGGAGTCAAGCTATCCTGGCTGATGAGGGGTGAAACCCTGAAACTGGTCCTAGGATTCTTGTTTCCAGTCCAGGGAGGACCTGGCCTGGCAGTTCAGGCTGGACTGTTCCCCTTGGGGGCAGGGTCAAGACTGATTTGCATATGGCTGGGTTCAAACTGGAATGGCATTGGGAGCACAAAAACAATGGATTTAGGCCCAGATCTCTGTACTGGGGTGAATGTATGACATTCTTCTGCATTCCATTCTGTCCATCAATTGTTCTATTTGCATGTTTTGTAAGTGAGCGGATGTTGGGAAGCATGTATGCAGGTACAGAGTGTTGTGTGGGTGGGTGCAGGACTGGTTGAGTTTGAAAGAGTGGGGTATTGGGTGCGGTGATTGTTGGGTAGGAGTATGAGCATGAAAACTTGCAGGAAGCGCAGGAGATTGTTCCCTCTGTGTTGTGTGGTGCGGCAAGGTGAGGCAGCAGCATGTGGAGTGGCAGCTGGAATTGAGGGCATGGAGGGTTGCAGTGGGGTAGCAGTAGAGGACCAGGGTTTCTGGTGCTGGGCACGGTCCAGGCATGGGTGGGCACTGACAGACTTGCCTCGGCACGTCTGCTGCAAGAGTTCACTACACGTCCGAGCTGAGGCTGCCATTAAGTAGGTCCTGGGAGTGTAGAGGAATGATGTCACTTCCTGTGCAGATGGATGCAAGAACAAATGGTCCCCTTGTCTGTATAATGATAGATACATGCAAAGATAGCCACTTATTGACTGAAGTTGAGCCTACAACATCCCTGTCTGATACAAGCTTTAAAACAAAATATCAGGCATTTGCTTTTCAGCCACATCATTTATGAATGATGCCCAAGTTCCTTTTATATTAGCCCAGTACTGCAACAACAAGTCTTCTGCATACATGAAAGATTTTCTGCATGCTTTTCCTCTTTGCTATTGATATTCTAGCATCAGTACCAGCACATATTAAGGGCCGGATTCTTAAAGGTAACCTACACTTTTAAGGAAGGTTACACATTTTAGTAAGTTTACTACTTCTCAGTATTCACAAACTGCACTTTTGTAATATCATACACTTTCATTATAGCGTAAACGTTTGTAGTAAATCCAGTACTACACATGGCCAACCAATGGCACTGCAACACCCTCCCATTGCAAATAGTGAAGAAAGGCACTTACTACAAAAGTGTAAGTGACTACAAAAGTGCAGTTTGTGAATACCAAAAAGTAGTAAATTGACTCAAAAGTGTAAGTTACTACAAAAGTGCAGTTTGTGAATGGCACTATGTAGTAGGTTTTGTAGTACTATGATACGTACTACAAACCGCAGTTACTGAATCAGGCCCCACTGAGAGCACAAAATCGTAAACATTCAATACACAGTTTGAAATAATCTTGATTGACATAGCATTGCCAAAAGTAGAGAAGTTGCCCACAAACTTGCACTCTTTGCACTTTTCATTCTGAGACGCTCATCATGCCATGCCAATGTTTTACCTAGTTACGATGATGGCCAGGGTGGTGCTGCCATTTTCAGATGTACTCTACTGCACTTATGCTATCAGAACCTGCGTGATGTCCTGGGGCTTTGGACAGCTCAGACTGTGCTTGTTCAATCATCACATGCTTCTCTGTGTCACTTGGGCGGGACTCAGTATCAGCATGGTGTGTCAGACATCTCCCAGTGTTCACTTATGATGGCGAGGAGGAGGAATGTAGACTGTTGTTATCATTTGATCAGGATCTGGAACAGCATCCTAATCAACATCAGAGCTGCCCCGCCCCTCTACAGTTCAAAAAGAAATGACGGACCCACCCAGAAAGAAGCAGAAGGGACGAACACTACCTCTCCGCCTGATAAGATACACCACTCATGAATATCCTGCTGCATAGTCAACAATCCTGAACTGTAAGTCAGGGCTCCCGCCCCTGTGCAGCACTCCTTGCTCGCAAGCAAGGGAAGCACTCTATAATAACCAATATATACAAACATCATCATAAAAACCTTGCTCCACAGGACTGGGAGATGTGAGTGATGCAGTGTTTGTGCACAGCCACAACACACTCTGCTTCTCTAAAGCTGACATCTCTGAGGACTGTAAGTCTGAGTCCTCAGGCACAACCTCCTGTGTCAGGTGGACTGGTCCTCACTTGGTTTCTATTACTGAAATCTTAGCACTGCAATTTGTCCTCTTGTTTGTCGCATCTTGGAATGTCACAACTAGAAATGTACATTTTACTTCTGCCACAATCTTATCTTATTGCAGATGTGCTCACAGCTCGCAGCAGGGAAGTGTCTAATGTAGTCAGGCCAGTGGTCTTTGAACCCGCTGAAAAAGTCCCAGGCATGAAAGTTTACTGTGCTTTTTGCTGTGAATTAAGAGCTACTTATGTTTAATGGCCACGCTATTTCATGCATGATTTGTGCATTCCCGGCTTCTTAACAATAGAGGGTTGAGAAGTAAATTACTGAGTGAATTTGTCTTCCCAATCTATCTCTCTTTGGCCATTGAGTGCATGTTACTTGGTAACAGGTCTTCCCCACACCCTGACATCCTTGGTCACGCAAGCTTGGCAATGTGGTACTAAAAAGGGAGCTGCCAAACAATTCTGAAGCATGCGTTGTTGTGTAGCACACCAAACAACCTGTCTATCTCCCCTACCACCTCTAGAAAAGTAACACTTTAGCTTTCTATAATGTCCTCAATGGAAGGATGACAGGATGCAGCAGTGAAGACAAGGTAGGTTTATTTCATGAAGAGAGAAGCGGAGCAGCTCCTTCTAACAAGCCTGGGCCAAACCGTCTTCCCGTGGAATCTGGAACATGCATCGTGTTCCAGATTCCAGGTGAGATCAGCAGGACACCACACATCCCCCTTCGTTAACAGAACAACAATAAATGTTTGAAAAGGGATAAGGGAAAACTAAGGAACATGCAAAAAGAAATCAGTATAACAAATTTAAAAGATAAATATAATTGAGAAGAAAACGCAAAGAAATTTTATTTATCCAAATGATAATCCTTACACCAGACAGGACGATGATGTTGTCTTTGCACATGGTATCCATCTGGATCACAAGATTGTTGAGGAACAGATTTCCGCCAATTTGTCCCATTGCGCGGGAGCTTGGGACACAACACAACCGTGGAATCAGCAGTCTTTTCAACGGGCCACAACCATTGAGGAACTTTCACGACCTTGGACAAACTCCAAACATTACCATCAGAAAGTTCCATAACTTGGCGACCAACTCTTTCACCTTTCAAGGGAAGAGAAAACCGGGACTCACCAGATTTCACCATTCTGCCTTTCTTCACACGTACCCAATCATTGATCTTCACGGGGAGAATTACATCACTGACATGACGATCTTGATCAGACACGCATTTGTCGTTCCTTTTACACATCAAATTCCTCATCCATGCCTGACTCATATTACACACACTCTTCCTTCCCCTCATTTTTTCAAAGGGAGATAGATCACCATTACACCTGGGAGTATTTCTGTAACTCCAAAGTATCTCTTTGATGGCTTGATGACAGTTTTTACCATTACTAATGGCCAGCTGTAACCCTTCCTTGAATGGAAACAATGGAAAGAAGGCTTAGAGGCCTATATTGAAGCCATTGGTGGTGATGATTATACGGACAAGAGGAAACCTGCTATCCTGAAACATTGTCTTGGTGCAGAAGGCAGGCGCATTTTAAGTCACTTACCTCCTATTCCTTCAAATCACACGTCAGATGACGACGATAGTGATGTATTTGATGAGGCTATCAAACAACTAGACAAACTGTATGTGAAAAAAGTCAACGAGGTAGTCGCACATCACAAATTTCTCAGCAGAGGCCAGTTAATGAATGAATCTATAGACGTTTTGTCAATGATTTGAGAACCTTGGCTTCCAAATGGAATTACTCTACATTTCATGACCAGATGGTACGTGACCAACTAGTGCACAAGGTTGCAGATGTCAAACTACAAGAACAATTATTATCCGCTGAGGATTTGACGCTAAACAAAGCCATTGAGATAGCTCATCGCTTTGAGGATATGAAACTTGGCTTGAAGGAACTTGGTGAACAGAAGGTTACTGAGGTTCATTTAGTCAAAAAGACTAGTACTGATGAGGGCACTTCTAGCAAATCCAAGAGTTCCGATTTCCGATCCCATCCTCGTTGCCAGTATAATGTCCTCAATGGAAGATTGACAGGATGCAGCAGTGAAGACAAGGTAGGTTTATTTCATGAAGAGAGAAGAGGAGCAGCTCCTTCTAACAAGTCTGGGCCAAACCGTCTTCCCGTGGAATCTGGAACACGCATCGTATTCCAGATTCCAGGTGAGATCAGCAGGACACCACACTTTCCCCAAAGCCATGATAAAATCAAGTTGAGATAAAATATAGAGTGCTTTCACTTATCTGTAAACAGTGAAGCACCTGGAGCAAAATCTTGAAGAAGGCAGTGTCACATGACACACCGAAGCCCTCGAAACTAGTGGTTTTGTGTGATATTTATTGCATCTCCCTGTGGTCAAAGAGTCTTCAAGGTATTGATGTCACCATTTGTGCTGAGTCAGAAACCCTCCGCCAATGATCGAGCTGAGCTCCAGCCAGGGTCAGCTTTACCTCTGGTGGCGCTTTGGTGCAGCAGTCTTTTTTTGGCACCCACGTCCAGTGACCTCCTACTCCACAAATTCCCTCACTACCAACCTCCAACAGTGCCCATCATATACCCTTTCTAACATACATTTCATTTTTTATAGCGCTACTCATGCTAAGTTCTGTGATCTGCATTGTACACTTTCTTTGCAGCAGGTACAGTAACCCTCTGTGCTACTTTATAATGAGTCAAAACTGCCACTAGACAAATCTCCAATCCCATTCCAGCAGTAACATTAATCACCAGAGTTATTTTGATATTTTCATTGCTGACTGAAAACTGCTGGACACACAAGGAACTCTGCAGCATGTGCTTTTAAGCCTGTCAGTTATTTTTAAACACAACGATCCCTCAAATTCACCGCCAGGCGTGGCTGCACCGGTTGCACTGCCCTAAAAACGTCCCTGGCTCCAGCCAAACATATTACTGACATGTTGGATGTAAAGTATGCCTGATGATAAAGCATGCCACAAAATGTGGACGAGGACATTACTTCTCAAAGAACGGGATACTAGAGATGGTCACAATTAATTTTGTCCATTAATCCAAGTGTGTAACATGATATAAATTAGGAGGTCGGATTAAAGCTTTTTTCCGCTCTGCCCTCTATGAGGTGTAGTGTTATTTATTGAACCTGATAAATAAAGATAGCTTTGGGTTATTATTTATCGGGTGCGATAAATAGTGCCTATTACGACTTTATACATAAAAATCAAGAATAAAGTAGATTTTGTTGCTTTTCGCACCACAACAACAAGTCTCTGTAATTACTTGGCATATTTCTCTCTCACTGAATTTCTGTGATTATCCCATGAGGCTTTCTCTTGTTTTATTTGAAATTTTGATATGTGCGATGACTAAAATTACCCACTTTATTTATGTTTTATATAGCTTATTTCTACTAACATGTTGTCAGGGCGCTCTATATTCCAACCAATATCAAAGATAAGTTTTGTCTACAGAGAATATGATGCAAACACAACTTATGAAAAATACCTGTCCATACAAGAGCTTGGTAAAAAAATGTCAACCATTCGCAGTTTCAAAAATGCACATGTTAGAAATAGTAGGAGTGAGAGACGGAGGGGAGGGGACTACAGAAGGCAAGAGAAGCAAAATATGGGAGGAACATCCAGTAGAGCAGAATAAGAAGCAGAATAAAGATGTGAAGGGAGAACTGAGAACCTTTTTGGACTCCATTGTTCGAATTGACAAACTCTGAACAGTATGAAAATTCAGTTATATTGAAGGTTTGTCGAATTAGTTCCCCCAGGCCTAAAACCAAAACTCATGTTGTTTGAATCAACACATGGTTTGGGATTTCTCTGTGTGGCGAGTAATTAAGTTGGACCTGATTTAGATCTTGACAGTCTTACCACTGTCCCTCCGCAATGGCGGTTCCAAGTCCTTCGCCAAGTCGACATGCTTTTGCCTGCCGTATTTAGATGCTGCTGTTTGACTCACTGTTCGCATAGACGGAGTGTTTCCCGCCGCAGTCGCGACTCATCGCCACGGACGTGGTGGACTTCAATGCTGGCGAATAGTACTCCGTTGCCATCAGGGCGACGGGTTCCCATTGAGCAGATGTAGATTTTACAGTTGTGCTGGCGGTATCCTAGGGGCAGCTCCCTGAAGGAAGTAGTCGATCGCGGTACGCGCTCACTATGCACCATCACTGTGACCATTGGATGGATGACAGTAGAGCACACCTGATGTCCATTGGCCACATGGAAACACCTGCATACCACACTATAAAACACATGCTATTTCAGACCATGATCCTTTGACATTCCAGTTCCACCACAACATTAACAACCAAAACTTTTGTCAGTCAAGTGAGGCTTTCTTTGCTTTTCCCTGTTGCGTGTCCCTTTATCTTATTTCATTTATTTCCTTGTTGTTAATTTATTTGAGTTCATTATATTTCTTAGCACAAGGCTAGGCCCCAAAAATCCACATTTTAATGAGGGAGAATTGTCAATCATGGTGGATGAAATCATAAGAGAAGAATCACAATTGTTTGGATCCCTAGTCCAAAATACACCCCTATCACAGAAAAGACAAATATGGGCCATAATAATCGACAGAGTGAATGCTGTAGCTAACAATCTGCACACACAGGGGGACATTAGGAAGAGGAGGCACAACCTGCAGGGGAGGATTTGTTCCCTGGTCTCCAAGCATCACATGGAGGCCCAGAGGACTGGTGGTGGGTCTCAATTCATGCCCTGGGAGGAGAAGGCCTTGCTCATCCTACATCCTGAAGGCTTCACAGGAATACCTGGTGGAGTGGAGTCTGGTAAGTTACACTTTACAAAGTCAAACTAAACCACAATGTCCTGTTTGTTCTCAACTCAGCCGCTTCCAATGTGTCCTGCACATATTTCCCTAACATACAAACCTCAAAGTTTCAGTATCAGATAATTTGGATAGTTTGTGTGGATGTATTGTGTTGCATTTAGGATTACAGGTGTCAATCTCCATTACATGACAGATGATGATATGTTGCCTCTGAGTGTTAGAACAACAAATAAACCATTAGCCATATTTGTGTCAAATTGTAAGTGTCCCATTTCAACTGCATATCTTTCACAGGTATGTTCCACTAACCATTTTGCAAGTGTTCGGAAGTTGTCTTTGAAATGACTACAACTACCACGATGCCCTGTTTCTGTTGTCTCAAAAGAATATTGCTATGTCAAATTGCTCTATCTCTCATGTGTAACATATTTCTACATATGGTAAAGTGTCTAGTACTGATCAATCCCTATTCATTGCTCTCTTCTGAAAATGGTTTGTGTTGTTTTCTGAATGTTGTCCTGTTCTTCTCAACTAGTTGAATTGATGTCTTGACATTAACAAATCAAACTGTGACAAATCAAACTGTGTTGACACAAAAATATTAAGGTATTTACATTACTATGATGAATTAAGTGGTACTTGCAAAAATTGACTCTGCACTGTTCACATGATGACTAATGGCAAAAAATTATCCAAGTTGTGTAAATGTCTGTTTTGAAGTCAGCTAGGCCTTGGATTTGTCAATTACACATTTCAGATCTCCACTGAGTTGGGTTGAATGTTTGGGAGATGTGAGCTAAACTTCCTAATCACTTCATGAACATTTCAGGACATCCTATTACCTGCTTATTTGAAGTTGGACTGTTTGAAATTGAAAAACATTAGGGTAATATGTTCAATAACACTGAAAGCTATAATCATAATAATATCTCCCTTTTTATCTTCTAGGTATCTACATTGTTTGTCTCTAAAGATTTGGATGCACAATACACACTTTTATCAATAAAAATGTTCTCAATTTCTCAACAGGCCCACTGACAGAGTGTGTGGCCAGGAATCTGCCACTGAAGAGACCTCCACTCCAACCCTGAGTCAAGCTGTCAATGAGGACAACACTCCTGGTAATCTGGAGGATGATGAGGAGTCTGGTCCATCTGTTCAGTCTGTGCAGATGGCTCCAGTGACACTCACTGTGCCCACAGTGACACCTCCCACCCCGGCTGTAACACCTCAGCAAACTAAAGGCTCCACTTCCTGTGTTCCTACCCCCTGACACCGATCATGTGCCCCCCAGTCCTGGGTGATGTTGAGACCACAGCACCACCAGTGCCAGCTCACCCAGGAAACAGTTAGATGGGGCACACTGGGCCAAGGGCACAGGGTAGTGGGGTTAGAGGTCATGGGAGGGATAATGTGGGCCAGCTTAGTGAGGCCACTGGGGTCACCGTCACCCAGACTACCATCAACGAAGTCTTGGGAGCCTATCAACAGTCCCAAAACATGATGGACCAGGTACTCACTGAGCTCCGGGAGATGAAGCAGTTGCAGAGGGAGCTCAATTATCAAATGGAGGCTCACAACGCCAATATGGGTTTCCTGACTGGGGTGCTGCAGGACATTTATACCAATATGTGTAGGGCTTTCCCAGCACCACCTACCCCTTCCTGTGGTCTGACAACATCTAACCCATCTACATCTACCACAGGTAGGGATGCCCTACCACAGGAAGAACCACCTGCAGACATCCCAGGCCCTGCAACTGTGGACCCCCCTCACCCTTAGGAGCGGATATCCACTCACATTTCCTGGAGGTAAGGGTGGCAAGACCTCTGACACCACAAGCAAGAAACACCAATCATAATTTCCTCCAGTGTGTCCCTACCATTCACTCTGTGGACTATTTCTGGACACATTTGCCATTCTCTTGCCACTTGTATTTTGGACTTTGGGCTTCAAACAATTTTGGCTCTCCAACTATGGTTTCATCCACTGTGACTGACTTCTTCACTTTTTAGTTTGATACCTCATTTTCACCTTGTTTGATTATTTCACGTTTAGTTAATTAAACTCACTATTAAAAAACTCATAGACAGGTGTGGTATATCTCAACTCTACCAATGCATTTGTTTTATTCCATCATAACTCTACAATGACAAAAATCAAAGGATTGTGTAATCATAGATAATTTGCAAGTACGTAATGTATTTCTCATGTCCCCAACCATGACTTCCAAAAGATGAATACCATTACATCATCTACTACACTGTTATCCCATTTGACCAAGATTTGTCTGTTAATATTTGGACTAACATAACAATCCATACATGTCACTGATACTCAGTGCCAGTTTTCCCATTTCAGGTTCCAGGCCTTTCCTACATGGATGAAGGGGATATATTCAGAACAATCAGATTGAATAGGCAAATGATCATTCAGTCATGTCATCAGCTGGAGCCAGATCGTCTGGCTCACATAAGGAATCCCACATCAATAACAACAATAGACAAAAACATGGTAGTCCTACATTTTGTAGACACATGATCATTCCAATCCACTGTTCCAGTACCTGGTGGAATGTCACAACCACTATTCAGTGGTGTGCCACAAGAAGTATGTCCTACAATGATGACACACATCAACAGCTGCACACACATTACACACAATGAGGATTTTGCCAATATGAAGGGGAGAGTAGCATGATTTGGATCCATTACCACATGTAGTTAGAGCCAATGATGGCACATATATTGCATTATTGCCAACATAGTCTAATGTAATCTTCAAATTGTCCATTCAAGCACAGTGCAACTTCCCTTGGTACAAGATTTGTACACCCAAAATCTATGTCTGTCTTTCCCAGGAGCATCCCATTTTCACTTTGTACTTAAAAACAGCACCTTACACCTGCAAATGTCACAACTCTGAAATGTCCAAATGAAGATGCCATGGTGAAGGAGCCAAAAATAGATCAAAACAAAAAGATTACCCATCAAACATAACATGATAGACACATTACAAAGTCAACTAATGGAGGACTCACTTTCACAAACAAATCAGAGATAAACGTTACTGAGCACAGTAACACCTTTTGCATTATTTTCATGAACTAGCCCTTCCTAAGAAACTACCACCAACTACTTCTGTCATCATCAATTCAATAGTTGGTGTGACGGTGAAAGTGATAAAATATAAAGATATACTTACACTCATGTGAAGAAGTTGTCAATGACATCTTGACACAAGTCAACTCTTTTCTCTTCACCACTATCATCTTCATTTGGTATTTCAGAGCCCTCACCTGTGACTCTTCATAGACTCCATCTTCAGGGCGATGTTGTCCAGCATGCAGCACCCCTTATCGGATGAGTAGAGGAGGGCTCCACCAGTTTTGTCCAGACAATGAATTCTTGCCTTTAGGAGCCCAAAAGCCCTCTCCACTGGCCACCATGTTCTTCGATGTGCCTGACCGAAGTGGACATCCCCTGGTGTTGTTGGATTCCTCAGTGGTGGATGGAAGACAAAGTAAGTGTCAAAATATGTAACACAATTATAGATTAATCAAATAGGAAATACACCAACAATATAATGAAAGATTGTACTGATCAACAAGTCAGGCCCTCTCAGGTCCAAGTTGTGACATTTGCAGGGATATGGAGCTGTTCCGTAGTACAAAGATCATGGGCAGAGTCTGGGAATCGAGCACAGATGCTTGCGATGTACAAATCCAGAAAGCAGAGAACTTGCACGTTGATTGCATGGAAGTGTTTCTGAGTCCGGTAGACCTGTTCTCTGGCATGTGGGGGTACTAAGGCAATATGTTTGCCATCAATTGTTCCAACCACATGTGGTAGGCAACCCGAACCGTAAAAGTCCCCCTTCACATTAGCTAAATCCTGCTTCAAAGAAACTTGATGAAGCTGTTGATTCGTCTCATCATTGAAGAAATAACTTCTTGTAGCACACCACTGAAAATTGGTTGTGACATTCCACCAGATACTGTCCCAGTGTATTGGAAGGATCCTGTGGAAACAAAATGAAGTACTGCCATGAGTTTGACAATTGGTGTAATAGATGTGGGATTTCTGTTGTGAGACTGAAGATGTGGCTCCAGCTGATGACATAAATCCAGTATAGTTTCCCTATTCATCCTGAACTTCTTGATTATATCCATTTCTTCCATGATGGCAAGGTCTGGAAATGGGTGGGACACCTTAGGCTGTTGTCTCCTCACTCTCCCAGTGTTCATATGTCTGCATTGGATTAGCATTTGAACTTTTGTTACATTTTCAGCAGCAACATATTTGATAATTACCAGCAACATCATGTACTCCCACAAAATGTATATGGCTTAACTACATATTTAATCCAACATTTGCTTACTGTCCTTTATTCTCCGCAAATTACATTCATAGCCTACAAAAATTATTGAGAAATTGTAAAAATATGTCAATCATACATATTAAATGTGTTATTTACATATTATTGTTTTTATAATTTGTTCATCAAAAAATACCATCCAAATATCGCTTTTCAGCACACTAACCCACTACAGATAATTTTTTTGTTTGTTTTTATTTAGTTATTTGCTTTTTTATTAAAAAGAACAAGGGACAAAAAGTTTCATGAAATTTAAGTCACAGAAAGGCAACTGATGTATTGGTGGAGAATTGGAGTTTTGAGTGGGGATCTCCTGATTTCTTAGTAGTGTTCTTCATGATACATTGGCCGTGCTTTCAAGGTGAAGGTTCACTGTAACCTCTTGATGAGTCCTGGGGAAAGCCCAAACTGTGAGAGCTATTGTATGGAGAGATGGGCCAGGTGAGGGAAAAACTTGTTTAATTTCTCCCAGCACAGTTCTAAAAGACTGGGCACCACCAGCCAGATTTTAAATAGCGATCCAGTCTGTTTGTTTTCCTGAATGATGATAGCTCCATCATTGATGTACCTGCAGCCAGCTGGTGTAACTGCAGCACAGTGAAAATAAGACGGCTCCTGCATTTTCACAGGCAGCTTCACCCACTGGAAGGTCTGCAGGATCAGATTCCAAAGATCCCCCAGGATCTCATCACTGTTGCAGCAGCCACTGTAAATGAACACATCACTTGTTATTTGTAAACAACTGCGGCATCTTCTGGCTGCAGGGAAACCTATCTTATTGTTGGGTTTTGTAGCAATTTCCTCCCAGGCATTTGTTTCAAGGTTATAAGAATGGATCCTATCCAAGGAATATACCGCCCAAGAAGTACCACCTCCTGGAACATATATTCGGTCACCATATTGCGCTAATTCATGCCTGTATCTCTCAACAGGCAGATCAGTGTTTGGGTTGTTTGGTTTCAGTTGAATCCATTTTCTGATATGGGGGTCTAGCCTGTGCAAATCTGATCTGTACTCCTACCAAATATATATGGTTTAACAACATATTTTAATCCAACATTTGTTTTTTGTCCTTTATTCTTCACAAATTACATTTAAAGCCTACAGTAATTGAGAAATTGTAAAAATGTGTAAATAATGCATTTTAAATGTGTTATTTACATATTATTTATTTATTTATAATTTGTTCATCAAAGAATAACGTCAATGGAGATGTAAACAACACCACGCAAATATCGTTTTTCAACACACTAACACACTACACATAATAATTTTTATTTTAAAAAAATGAGTGTCCTTCAAAGTTTGTATATGTGAACAACCATGCCCCCATGAAAAGTGGGCTGCCTGCAAGACCTCCTCCTCTTTTGCTGCTGTTTTTCATCTCTGGGAGCAATGATGCCAGGATGAGCAGGTGAGAGGGCTCCTGCCTTCTCGTCAGAGGAGCTGGATTTGCTGGCATAGGAGGTCCTCTCCCTGTATGGCCAGCTCTATGGCTCACCTGAGGAACAAGGACATGTCTGAAATGTATACGGGAATATGTCTAACTAGTTTTTTCCATCAACACAGGCTACAATGTCCCTTTGAGTTCAGTGAGGGAAGTGTAGTTAGTGATGTGAACTGTCAGATATATTGTTCCTTATAGAGGACAATGATAGTGGGGATTTCTGAGCACTTTACCGTGTTAAAAAAAAAAAAAACTTTAGTATATGCTGTGTGTTTAAAGTGTGTTTAAAACAGTTGTATGGGAGCTACCAGTAGCTCCCAGATCCCTTCAGAGTATCACACAGCCTTGAGGTCATTTATTAGATAGGTACAAGGTCCTTTTGTATTGAAAAGTTAAGGGAAGCCTGTGTTGATGTCACATCATGATCATCAGGCTGCAGATAACAATGCCTGACAATGAGCAGTGCTCAGTCAGAATAATGGGCCAGGCTGGGGCTAAGTCACAGAGACAAACAACTGAAGGCCTGAGGTACATCCGTCATAAACATATATTTTTGCCAGGTCAAATTTTGAGGTGTGCTTAAAAATATGACCCTGAATGTTTTTAAATGGACGACTGTTGAAAGGGAAAGTTGCCTAACTACTCGAGCTAACACTTCATTTCATTGGACTCTCATTTCAAAGTGTGTCATGTGAGGTCCCTTACTCCCAGTGGCCAGTATTCTCTGTTCCATAAGTATTTATGTTTAGCCTTCAGTAGTTCCCAATCTATTTCAATGATCAGAAGTAGGTCACATCACAGAATATGTAGGTGCCCCCTGGACTAGGTGATGTCACAGGCCTGGATTGTTGAGTGTAAACCATGATATGAGTTGGGGATAGGCAACATGTCCCTACAAAAGTGTGTCTTAAGATATTGGTTTTGGTCAGCATGTGACATTACACATGTTGTATGCTGACTTATGAGTTATGCTAGTGACAGATATAGCAAAATTGTGTTACATCAATACAGACAAACAAAAAGTCACAAAACCATTGTTCTTTATATCATTTCTTGTATACATACAGGTCAAAGCCCATCAGAAGCAGGACATTTGGAAGGCCATCACCAGAAAAGGTGAGAGGACCTATGATGATGGACCCAAAAGTCAGCTTAAGTCCAGCATAGCCAGTCCTCCCAACCTGGGAGGCGCGTGCGCCGCATTCTGACCCTCCCTAATGGCCTGCATTCTTGCAGTGGCCTATCTGGTGCTTGATGAGCAGTTGAGGCTGCAACAGCAGCAACAAGGGGGTAAGTTCTTATCAGAGTTTAACATTTTACATGACTCATTTTTTGTTACATATCACAAAAAAGGCCACGGGTCCAAAGTAAACGGAAGGTCAGACAGGTGACTGGGTGTACTCTTACACACAAAGGGGAATTCCCTTTAAAGGACGGTTCCCCTCACACACCAGAGGTGTCATGCTTCATCATAGGGGTGCCTCCTCGCGTGAGAGACCTAGTCTCCACGCGGGCTACAACCCCCTCGCTGCGAGGGAGGAGCTCAGGGATGTTTTTGTTGGAATAGGGCGGGTGTACTAAAATCCTATGTGAGCCTGGTGTGTTGGACGAGGTGCAGTGCTGTAATGTGAGTGGTTAAAACTGGCTACGGGGTTAGCTATGCTGCAACATTATTCAGCTACTCAGTGTCAGGATTAAAAACTGAAAATAGCTGTTAACGCAGGTGCCGTCATTAGAGGCATCTGTGTTAGTGTCAGACCAACATGTTTCGGCCAAGGGACCTAAACTAGTGTCACGGCCTTCTTCAGGGTCAATCGTTCAGCTACTGCAATAAATAAGTGTACAACGTGAAAAAACATGAAAAAACATGTGCATAAAATATATGAAGCATGACACCTCTGGTGTGTGAGGGGAACCGTCCTTTAAAGGGAATTCCCCTTTGTGTGTAAGAGTACACCCAGTCACCTGTCTGACCTTCCGTTTACTTTGGACCCGTGGCCTTTTTTGTGATATGATTAATGAGCGGGGAGGTGGCCCATGCAGGTCCTTAAATCTCCTCTAGCCCCCTTGTGTGATTCATTTTTTGTTACAGACAGGATTTTTCCCATCAACATTAAGGGTGAGCCATGTCCAACTCTGTTTTTTGACAAACAATTGTTATAGGCATACAATGTTTGGAGGAACACAAACAGGAATGTGGATACATTAGTGACAGAGTAACACATATCCTAAAGCAGTTCTCAATGTGTTTTGGCATGTCCAAATGATGAAGCAATGATGGAGATAAATGGCAAACTTAATGGGGTTTTGCAAGATGGAAAGTTCCTTTACATTTATGTAGTAGTATCCCATCAGAAAAACCCAAATTCAGGCCAAACTCATGACTCATTAGGCAACTGTTGAAATGCATCAAGGTGTAATATGTTGCATATTGTGATTTTTATGTGAGTGTTTGAAGTAAGTATTATATAGGAATTAGTGTATGTAAAAACGACTATGATGTTCTTAAAAAGTTTGCACTACAGTGCAAGGCAGCATATTTAATGAAATAATTTCAGGAATACACAACAAACTTCAAATAACAATGGGTATTTAGGAGTGAAATGTGAAACTATTTCAGCTGTGTACTGAAATGTATTAGAAATGTTTCAAGGGCTATGTATTGACTTACACTGTAGAAGTCATTTGTCAATCCCCCCAAATCTTTGCTTCTGACTGTCTTCAACAGCCTAGGTATCCACATAGTATGTGATACATTGCTAAACTACTACAGTACAAAATTTGTGTATTATTTTTGACAATTGACATATAATTTAGTGACTTGGAGTTAGTGTTGTCATTGTGAAATGCCCAAACAAAGGTAACCTGCTTGCAGTTTATGCTAATATTGGTACAACATTGCAGTATTTATTGACACATTTATTCACATTTAACTTTTTGAGAATGAACAGTATGCAGATTTTAGGGCCTTGTGAACACACTGTACAAGGGTATTTTTTGTTGATATCCTATTTGGTGACATCAATTCACTATTCTAAACTACAAAGGTCAACCATTCAGAGGTATGAAACAGTTCTTGGAGATACATAATGATGGATAAGAGACAAGATCATACATGATCTAGGAGCTATCATGGGCAATGACATAACTGTGACAAATGTTTTCTGATAATGTTGCGTACATGCGCAAGCTTATGCTAATGTTAAAGCAAAGTTTGAGAGCCTTGAAGCAGGTGAAATCTGAAAACTTGGTAACTGTTTTGTGATCAAAGGTCATGATCAGTTCTGTTTACACAGATTCAATAAAACTGTTGCATATGGCATTTCAGCATCATCTGGGGCAGGCGAAGTATAAGGTTCCAACATTGGCAGGGAAGCAGCTGGCCACAGTGGTTCCGGTACCAACAACGAGGGACCCAGTACAACTGCATAACAGTGGTGATGTGTGGACTTATGGGCTTCCATTTGGCTGTACTCTTATTTTGAGAGCTGTATCTCAATTTGCGGCATTAATACTAGGCCTGGGTGGAGTTCGCAGAGTTCCACTATGCGGAACTCCGCAAAGTGACCAAAATACTCCACCGTGCTACGTGGAGTTCTGCAAGCACATTTGGTCATGCCGTTCGCGTTGATTTTCAGCGCTGGTTGTTTGGGCTGTAAAAACAACGCTGCTTATTTTCTTGCCGCTCAAGTAGATTTTCTACCCGAGCGGCAGCTTTCTCAACGCAAACGGAAGGTTTCTCAACACGAGCAGTTGTGCCCATCCATGACCACCGGCGTTGAGAAATCTGACCACCCGTGTTGAGAAATCTCACAGAGAGTTGGATTTTCCTTGCTCACGCCCACCAACTTGACGTTGGCGAGCGCGAGCGAGGAAAAAACTCCACTCCCCTACGCTGTTCTACTTCTGACCCGGATGTAATGTATTGAGATGATTCTTAACCACTTCCAATTATTTCAGAATATCTTTGTAAATCCAATCTGCTGGTCGTCTATCAAGAGGCATTTCCCTAGTACAGTTACTCGATCCTGAGCTGTACGGCTAAGTATTACAGCCAATGCAAGCGAGTATGCTTCTTCTTCGGTGCCAGAGAGTAGAACCGGAGATACAGAAAACACATCTTGGATTTGACAGCCCTGAGGAAGTCGTGGGGTACACCCTCACATGACGAAGCACGTGTTGGCTGGCTAAAAACCAATTAAGTGGCCAGTAGGCTGAAAATAAAAAGAAGATCTAAATCAGGCCCATAGTTTCAAAATCAGAAATAGTTTCAGCGTCTGACCCGAGAATCCTAGCAGGCATTATTGATACCCCGTCTCACTTACCAAAGAAAGATTTTGCATCTTTTTAAAATTTGAATTATGTAACAAATCCACACTCCACTGGCCTCCATAATAACACACAGTTGATCTTCCACAGCAGTACAAACTGTGGTTGAAATTCTGATGTCATGTTATGTTATCAGGAATAGTGTAGAACTCCATGGGTGTGTTGACTTGTGTGGGCATCTAGAAACAGATGTCAATCGTGATGATGAAAGTATAAGGTTGAAGAGTGTCCTGTGTCGGACGAATTGGTTGTGCTGTGTGATGGAGAGACATATTCTTCAATCATGCCACAGCATACTTATCCCTGAAGCTAAACATGCATGTGTCACTGAGATGTGTGTTAGATTCCTATATGGTGCAAGCATTCAGACATACCATTGTTAGACTGTACTTTTGTGAATAGCGCAATCCTAGCAATAGTGGGTACATGTCAGAACATCGAAGAACAAAATATTGTGGACAAAAGAACTGAATCCTAAATTTTGAAAACTTAGGGGTCTATTACGATGGCGGTCAGAAAACCTCCCAGACCGCCATGGTAGCGGGAAAAGACCGCCCGCATGGACCGCGACATCACCACTGGTCGAATTACGATGACCCGCCGCGGCGGTCGGATCGCGGGCCTTAACATTGCGGCGGTTGCTGCTGCCCGCAGCACCGCCGCGATGTCCAAAGGAGCATGTCCTGCATTTCCCTGCACTGCGTGGCAGGCACTGCACTGTGCCTGCCACCTGGTACAGGGAAATGTAGGGGGCCATGGGTACCCCCCCAGTGCACCCACACCCCCCCCAAAACATTGGGGGCCCGCAACGGGCCCCCGGAAGACAATCTCCGCATGCCTTTCAATGGCGGTCTGACCGCTGAGGAAAGGCTGGCTACCGCTGGCATCATTATCCTGCTGGCGGAGCCTGCTCTGCACCGCCACCATTATCCCGGTCCTGCTCCGTCCGCCAGGCAGGAGTGCGGATGGAAACCGGCGGAAAAGCGGCGGTCGGAATTTCCCACCGCCGCGGTCACCACCGCCATCCAAATTTGACAGGCGGATTTCTGGCTTTCGATCGCGGTCGGATGTCCACCGCCGGTCCGGCGGGCACCACCGCCGGCCCGGCGGTGGACATCCGACCGCCATCGTAATAGACCCCAAAAATATCGTGAAGGTAAGTGCACATTGGTAAGTACAAATGTACTATTCTTAACTCCACATCTTCGTTTCTTGAGCATAAATATATTGGTTATATATATATATATATGTAGAGTTAATTCTAGTAAATTTATACTTAACTATTTATACACACCTCACAATATTTTTATTTTTATTATTAAGGCCTTGATATTTTGGCCCAACAATATTTTGCCATTGATACTCTGGTGGAGTACCCAATCGTAACAACATCTTGACATGACTTGAATTTGGTGCTAAGATACTGAGGAGGCTCAGAAATACTTATGCCTCAATGATCCCGGTCAGGTTTAATCATATAATTGATGCCAAGGAGGATGAGAAGTCAGGCCTCAAATACTCCTGTCAAGTTTGCCAATATGTAAGATACTGTTGACAAATTCACATAGATGTTAAATACAGAGGTGACTGGGAATTCCTCAGACTTCAAAAACCCCAGTCCGGCCCTTCAAGATGTCAGATGCATATACACTTGTCATTTTACCGATTCTGTGCTGTGCCTTTGACATGATGGGAGAGTGGTGGCATCACTTTAATTTCGAAAAGACAAAAGAGTTTCTGCCCTTGTCAGCATCTGGCCTGAGCACTGACCTCTGCAGTTGAATACCATGAAAAGTCAAAATAAGAGCAGGAGTGGTAGGGCCACTTAAATCATATCTCTTAATGACTAATTCCTGCACAAGACCATCACTGGTAGTCCCACAGGTAGGCATTACTAGGACATATTAGAAGAGGAAGCATATGAAAACCAGAAATAAATGCTTGTACTTTTTGCAAAAAACGTCTCAAGAGAGATAGCTCACTTTTTGCAGTGTAGAAACAGTAGCTCAGAGTACAAGAGGCAAAGACAAATAAACATAGACATTTAAAACAAAATCATGCAAGCTGCTCAAGGTGGCCTCTGAGAGGATATATGCAAAGCTTTTTTGGTGATTTTCGCATATTGCACCTTAACATTTAAAGCGATGCAAATAGTTTTACTAGTCTTGATTCAATCATAAGCCTAACTCTATATAAAAGGATTGCCAAGTTTACCTATCAGCTTATAAATTCATCGTTGTAATGAAAACAAATGTGGATTTAGATATAAGGTGTGATCTAAGAACAGACATATTAGGAAAAAACAAGTGATTATAATGAATTTAAAGCAAGCAGTAGAATGAATTCAGACACAAACTTCATTCGGGGTAATTTTACCAAGAATACGTTTATTCAGAAATGTATTACTTTTAGACATTAATTACAATCAGAAGTGATTATTTACTACGTTAGTTCACTCTGTGTAGTCTTCATTGTCGTTTCCATCTAAAATGAAACTACATCATTTCACTATGCTAGATTTACAATCCTAATTTGTCGTGATAGTAGCATATAAATTCTCAATTGTATTGCTACTACAGTGTTAATTTGATTGCATTTAAGATATGTATGGAAACTCTGAGTGTCACATTTGGTGTTAGACTGGTAGCACTGTTCAACACAAAATGGGGCCGCTCCCAGAGTAGTGACCTAGGTGCAAATTAAATTGTGAGTGTGGGGATCTCACAAAATGTGAGGGACTGGTCTCACACACCACCAGGTGTCATGCTTCATCTTTGACCAGTCCTCGCCCTCTAGAAACTCGGTTTGGTAGGGGGCGGGCATACACCTGACGACAGGGATGCACTTCTAAACTAAGAGGGGCCCGTTGGGAGTGAGTGAGATTTAAAAACCATTATAGTTACCAAATTAATTTTTAATGTGGCAGGCAGCTATATGGTATTAAAAACAAGTGAACGGTGCTATGGGGAGACTACTGTCCCCTAACCGTTGTAGGTGCGGTCGACATGTTTCTGCCGTTTGGCCCAGTTGGGTCTGTGGCATTCATCAGGACCTAAAAGAAATGAAAGGAGGGCTCCATTCTTACCAGCCTTGTGGTGATAAGATGCCACTAGGTGGAGTGACCTATGTCACAGTCCACCGAAAAGGGGCTCACTTTGAAGCCTGAAAAACAATAAAAATACAAAAGTACAATGAAAAGAACCTGTGTCACTTTGTCAATATTTCATTCAACCACATGCACATTTAATTAATGGTGAGTGGCTATATGTGTGACACGTGACACTCATCTGTGCACACACTGGAAACATTATACGTGAGAGAGTATCTCACTGTCTTACCCTAGGACATGAACCTAAATGCCCCATGGGAGGAGGGCAAAAGGAAGACCCCTGTAGTCAGACTCTAAAGGGGTGAAAAACAGAGAACAAACAGTAACAAGAGTTAAAATTTCTTTGCAGAAAGTTAAGGAACCCAAAAATGCTCCCTTTCCAAACATTCATTTCAAGCATGCCCGCAGTCATCCTCTTACTGCCTCAAGGTGCGTCTCCCGTAAGTGCACCTATATGTGTGCTCCTCTCCTCCCTGACAATAAATGGATGTGGGAAGAGCGTGGTTTTTAAAGTGCTCTTAATTGGGCAGATCAGCATAATTGGCTTTGTGATTGAATAAGTGTCTACCAGGTAATGTGATCCGGTGTCCCAAAAAGCGCCGATACAAGTATGTGGTAAATAGCCTGACCTGCTCTCAGCGTGATAGATAGGCCGTCGCAGGCTTGGAATGCAAGTTTCCGGTGTCTGAGCGAGCATGATTTCAAAGGAGGCAGGCAGGAGCCTGACCGTGGGTGCGTCCCTTGACAGCCAGTCAGGACGTGACCTGTAGCCGGGGCGAAGTCACCCCCACGTGGGTTGCACTAAGCGGAGGAAGATTGGCCACTCTCCCAAAGATCCATAAGGACAGAATGCCCCCTCCTGGGAGGCCGATAGTATCAGGCATTGGGTCCAGCCTGGAACCATTACCGCAATTTTGCGAATGGTTCCTAAGACCCATCGTACAGAAATCACCATCCTACCTCAGGGACACAAAGGACGTCCTATGCCTCCTGCGCGACCTGGAGATCAACGCAGCTGAAGACCTCTTTATTACGATGGATATAGAGGTGCTGTACACCAGCATTCCTCAGAGACGCACACTGGCTGTAGTGGAACAGATTCTACTTGACATGGATTGGGAGTTTACCACCCCTCCACATTTTATCATGGAGTGCGCAGAGGTGGCACTGACAGAGAACGTTTTTGAATTTGAGGATGTGATATATCATCAAATCAAAGGCACGTCCATGGGCAGTACTTTTGCCCCAAGCATGGCGTGCCTTTATGTACAACAGTTCGAAGAGGACCACATCCTTAATCAAAGCAACCCATATGCAGCACACATAAAAACCTGGAAGCGCTATATAGATGATATTTTCATCATATGGCGTGGGAACGAAGCAGAAGCAACAGCATTTGTGCAATGGGTCAACAGTAAGGATGAACACTTAAGGTTCACGCACACCATCAGCAAAGACCATGCCGTTTTCTTGGACCTTGATATTACTATGACAGTGGAAGGAGTCAGCACCAAGGTTCACAATAAAACCACAGACAGAAATAGCCTGCTTCTATATGAAAGCTATCATCCTAGGGCTCTAGGGCAGAATCTTCCCGTGGGTCAATTTCTCCGGGTGCGCAGGAACTGTTCAGATACAGAAACTTACAACGAACAGGCTGAACTGCTTGAGAAAAAGTTACTCGACCGCCACTATCCTAAAAAAATGGTGAGGAAGGCTAAGAAGAGGGCCAAAAATAACAACCGGGAGGCACTTCTGGAAGATGCACCTAGAGAAAAAACCAACAGAATCGTGTGCGTGACCACATATACGCCAACATCCAACGCCGTTCAGAACATTATCCGAAAAAACTGGCACATTCTGAACGGTGCGCAAAAACAGTGGGAACCACCCCTGTTCGCATTCAAAAGAAACACAAGTCTTCGGGACGAGCTGGTACATGCGAAAACACCACCCCAGGAGAGAGAAGAACAACTGACGCTCTTGAACCACCAAAGACCAACAGGACACTACCCATGTGGAAGCTGTGTCTCCTGCCCACTAACTAACACTACCAAGGAGGTGGACATAGGCACTGGAAACCCATGGAAACTCAGGAGTTTCAGTAATTGTAACACCGAGAATGTGGTGTACCTCCTCACCTGTCCTTGCGGTCTCATGTATGTGGGCATGACCACAAGAAAAATTAAGATCCGGATTAATGAACATCGAAGTACCATCCGATGCAAGAAAACAAATACGAAACTCACCCGCCATTTCCTAGAACAAAACCACAATGACACCAACCTGAAATGAGTGATCCTAGAGGTTATGAAGAAACAGAAGACCGACATAACCAAACCCTTACATATCAGGGAACAGAGGTGGGTTTACCGCCTTCATTCATGGGAAACAGGTCTCAATGATGAGATCCCATGGCTACAGATGGCACAATAATACCCTTATTAATACAGTCTTCGGAATATCATCCCACCCATTGGCTGACACAACCCCTGCACCTCTTGTCTAGGTTCTCTGGTGCACTGTTAACAGACTACCAGTATACAGTACTTTTACAGGACGTTACCTTAATAACTTCCTTTTATGCTTTGGGTGACCCCCTTATTTACATACGGCACTATGAGTATCTTTTAGACACAGGTCACTCACTTTTTTGCTTGGCAGACCTATCACGAGCATCTCTTTGCAATTCCGCTATGGGCTTTTCAATCGTTAAACCTCATTTACATCGTTGTTAGCGGTAAAATCATCCTTTCTTTAATCTCTAGTACACGGAGCGAGTTGCGCTCACGTGACTAGACGCGGCCATAGATTATTGGTTGAGCCGCCCGGTCTTACTAATGACGCGGACCTCTGCCTTTCCCGGCCAAGCACAACACACGTGGGTATAACCACGCCATGGCCTCAGATTACGGGCTGCTATCCCTGTATACAGGGAGGACGCTGACCAATCTTCCTCCGCTTAGTGCAACCCACGTGGGGGCGACTTCGCCCCGGCTACAGGTCGCGTCCTGACTGGCTGTCAAGGGACGCACCCACGGTCAGGCTCCTGCCTGCCTCCTTTGAAATCATGCTCGCTCAGACACCGGAAACTTGCATTCCAAGCCTGCGACGGCCTATCCATCACGCTGAGAGCAGGTCAGGCTATTTACCACATACTTGTATTGGCGCTTTTTGGGACACCGGATCACATTACCTGGTAGACACTTATTCAATCACAAAGCCAATTATGCCGATCTGCCCAAATCAGAGCACTTTAAAAACCACGCTCTCCCCACATCCATTTATCGTCGGGGAGGAGAGGAGCACACATATAGGTGCACTTACGGGAGACACACCTTGAGGCAGTAAGAGGATGACTGCGGGCATGCTTGAAATGAATGTTTGGAAAGGGAGCACTTTTGGGTTCCTTAACTTTCTGCAAAGAAATTTTAACTCTTGTTACTGTTTGTTCTCTGTTTTTCACCCCTTTAGAGTCTGACTACAGGGGTCTTCCTTTTGCCCTCCTCCCATGGGGCATTTAGGTTCATGTCCTAGGGTAAGACGGTGAGATACTCTCTCACGTATAATGTTTCCACTGTGTGCACAGATGAGTGTCACGTGTCTCACACATATAGCCACTCACCATTAATTAAATGTGCATGTGGTTGAATGAAATATTGACAAAGTGACCCAGGCTCTTTTCATTGTACTTTTGTATTTTTATTGTTTTTCAGGCTTCAAAGTGAGCCCCTTCTCGGTGGAGTGTGACATAGGTCACCCCACCTAGTGGCATCTTATCACCACAAGGCTGGTAAGAATGGAGCCCTCCTTTCTTTTCTTTTAGGTCCTGATGAATACCACGGACCCAACTGGGCCACACGGCAGAAACATGTCGACCGCACCTACAACGGTGAGGGAACAGTAGTCTCCCCATAGCACCGTTCACTTGTTTTTAATACCATATAGCTGCCTGCCACATTAAAAATTAATTTGGTAATTATAATGGTTTTTAAATCTCACTCACTCCCCACGGGCCCCCACTTAGTTTAGAAGTGCATCCCTGTCGTCAGGTGTATGCCCGCCCTCTACCAAACCGAGTTTCTAGAGGGCGAGGACTGGTCAATGATGAAGCATGACACCTGGTGGTGTGTGAGACCAGTCCTTCACATTTTGTGAGATGCCCACACTCACAATTTAATTTGCACCTAGGTCACTACTCTGGGAGCGGCCCCATTTTGTGTTGAACATTTTATGTTGGAGGCTGGCCTGCTCCTAGAGCCCCGCACCTCTAGTTCCCTCCCCCAGGAGCTCCTGGGGATAGTGTGGTTACAAGACTGGTAGCACTCACAGGGCCTTTCAAACATGGTAAAATGCATAACCTCCACCAAGTCCTAAAATCTGTTGCCACCATGGACATCAGCATTATTAACCTCAAATTGATATTTGAAGTTAGGGTAGTGTTTTTTTTTACTGTAAAGGCAGCCTTTACCTTTTCCTAGTTTTGTGGCTCCATCCAAAATAAAAGTATAAAAGCATCAATAATACAATCTTAAATACTTTGATTTTATGGTGACTGAAAAATTGCAAGGATGTTTCAAGTACTATAACTTTGTTTTATAAAGCTGCCACTTTTTCACGCAGTCTTGTTATTAAATATAAAAATATTCTGTGCAATGTATCTGTCAATTGTGTTTGTGAATTGTGGTTGTGTTGTTGTTGTTCATGTACTGAATATATTTTTGGCTCCTCTAAGAAGACCACTATGCTTTCTAGAAAAGGTGCTTGTGAGAAATTGGGTTGTTGGTTGACTGGGGTGTGAGCCCTGGTCAAACAACAGCCACAATCCCTTGCATGGTAAACCACAAAAAGTCACTAAATTAACCTGTGCTTAACCCTGGGTAGCTTGGCACAAAAAGCAGTCAGGCTTAACTTAGAGGCAATGTGTAAAGTATTTATCCAGCACACAAACAGTAATAAAGTGAAAACACAACACAAGGATAATCCCACCCCAATTTAAAAAATAGAGTAAGTTTCAATAAATTATTTGACATCAAAATCTCCAAAAATGCAATCAGTGGAACCGTAGTTATTATTTTAAAGTTTTTAGTAAAAACAAATGCCTAAAAGATCGAAATGCCAGCCACGGACATCAAGTCGCGCAGGACCAGGTCATAGTAGAAAAATATGGTAGACCGCGTTGGAGTGAGTTTCGGATACACAAAGTATATTGGGCCCGGTCAGTGTTACCTTGGGATTTAAAAACATTTCTGAGAAAAATTTCCTGGGAAGGTAAAGTTCAGTGGAGCGAGGCTGCAGGAAGTGTCCGAAGAGGAAGCATCATCATCAGATGGCCTTAGGTCGAAGCCGCAGTGAAGATTTCTACATTCGTACTTAGTTCTTGAAATAGAAGTCGAAAATCTCCAGTGGGATGAGGCAGAGGGCTGAAGCCGAAGACAGTTTGACGAGGCCGGATAAGCCTTTAGCAAAGGACCACTAAAAAGGATTTGCTGCAGTGGAGAAGAACATAGTGGGAGAAGCCGCAAAGTCAATCAAACCGGTGATGCACCTCAGGCGGATAGGCAAGCAGGTTCGTTCCAGTCTCCTTCTGGTTTTCCGAACAGCTTTTAGCCAAAGATATTCAAAGTTTTTAAGTCCTCACGTTTGGATTTTGGCTATCTGGGCACTGTTAGCACCACTTCCAAGGGTCCAGGAAAGGAGGGGCACCACTTGGAGGGGCGTGACTCCCTCACGTTGGGACCAGATGTGGGTTCAAGATGGAGAAAGCCTTTTGTGTCTCTGTGGCTCTGAACAGGAGGCCAGCAAACAAGCCCTTGTGAGTCACTCAGAAATCCTAGGACAGATGAAGATCCAGTCCTTGAACCCAGGCAGAAGGCAGCAAAGCAGCATGGCAACAGAGCAGCAATTCAGCAGGGCAGTAGTCTTCCAGAGCAGCAGTCCAGCAGAGTGGCAGGCTTTCCAGTAGCACAGCAGTCCTTCACCCTGGCAGAGTATCCACAGGTCCAGAAGTGTACTTAAGAGTTGATGTCTGAGGTCCTATTTTCATACCATGGTGCCCTTCTTCTGGAAGTTGGGAGAAGTTTTTAGACAGTGGCTTTGAAGTGCATGGAATCTCCTGCCTCCCCTGCCCTGGCTCCAAGCTGGTTGGAGTGACAATGGGCAGGATTTTAGGCCCTTTGTGTGAAGGCAGAGCACAGGCTATTCAGTTGCAAGTGGGGATGTGCTCAGCTACACCCCCATCCAACAAGCAGATGGCCCATTCAAGCACACATAATCCCTTCACTGTGTCACTGTCTGGGAGGAATTCACAAAGTCTAACTGCCCGTTGCACCCAGTCATGTGACCCAGGCCAGGCTGCAGGCACAAAAGTTATAAGGCCAGAAAAATGACAACTTTCTAAAAAATTGCATTTCTAAAATTGTAATCAAAAACCCAACTTTACCATTCAATAGGGCTTTTTATTACAATTCCAAAAACACCAAACATGAGATAGCTACCGCTTCCCAATTAGAAATTACAGCTAACTAAATGTATTAAGGAATACCCAATGTTATCCAATGGGAGGAGTAAGACTCACAATAGCAAAAAATATGTTTAGGAGTTTTTCACAACCAGGACATGTACAACTTAAAAGTACACATCCAACCTTTTAATTACACAGACCCTGCCTTATGGGCCGCATAGGGCCTACCTTAGGGGAGACTTATATGTAATAAAAGCAGAGTTTAAAGCTTGTCAAGGGGGTTTTAGTGCCAAGTCAACATGGCAGTTTAAAACTGCACTCAGGCTGCAATGGCAGGCCTTGGACATGTTTTAGGTTGATACTTGAGAGGGTGGCACAATAAGTGCTGAAGGTCCACTGGTAACATTTATTTTACAGGCCATGGGAACATGGTATACCCCTCTACAAGGGACTTCTAAGTAAATTAAATATGCCAATTGGGCATAAGCAAATTCAACAATATTTTAGGGGAGTGAGCTGAAGCACTTTAGCACAGGTTAGCCTTGCTAAAGTGCATAGAGTCCTATGGCCATCCAAAGCAAACTCAGCAAAAAGTTTAGGGTGAAAGGCAAAAAGTTTGGGGGTGACCATGCCGAAAGGGGCAGGTTCAATAGTGCTGCATTTTGTTACGTTTCTAGAGTGGTCCACCTGCTAGACAGCTTCCTCCCTTGTTTGTTGTTCATCTTCCAATAGCTGGCTGTATGGACTGTGATTGGCTTTTGTGTCCGGTTGTTTGGTTATTTGTTTGAGACCATTTTTGCTTTTAACTGAAGGAGGTGCACAGCATGGAAAACTGCTGTCGGCACATTGGAGAAGCTTCATCTAGTAATGACATTCATGGTTGAGTAAGGAAGCACAGTTGAGGGTATTCTCAGAAAGCGACACTCCAAAACCACTCCCGCTGAATGCATCCCATGGAAGGTAATGCTGGGATCTTTGAAGAATGTTGGTATTGTCTAGAGTGAAGCTTCACATCTGTGGAGAATGCACTATGCAACAGCATTCCAGTGATAAACTACTTTTCTCAGCAGGCATTTACCTCTCACATAGTGGTGAAACACTGCAGTTATCCTGGATATCTGAGTATACATTTTTTTTGTGAGCAACAGTGCCTTTGCTGGGGAATTGTGATACAGTGATTCTGCAGCCAGGACCTTGCTATGTGGATAAAGGATTTCCTTTGCGAGAATAGTTACTTCCTTTGGAGTTGCTTGAAGGGCATTGGGAGTACAAAGACATATTCTGAACTTTGCACTGTGGTGAAACGAACTTTCAACTATTTGAACATTTACATAGACATTTCAAAAGATTGTACGATTGCCATATTTCACTTAAGTTTTATCCTTTGAAAGGAGGGTTTTTTAAATCAGGACCATGTTGCTAATTCTTTGTGCATGCACCAATGCGGATGGTCTTAGAGTACTAGTAATGCCTAGAAGAAGAGTTGCTTAGGTAGGTTTTGTGGAATATTAATGTTTGCTAATTATCTTGCGGTAACAGAAGAGTCAAGTAGAAACTATAACTCATCGCACCAAAAGTGCTAAGTAATGAAGTCTGAGGTGGTTAAAATTCTGTAAGTTGGTTACACAGAAATAACACTAATCTATATCCATTTCCACTGCTGACCCTCATATTCATGTGTATGTTGTCACTGGTAGAGGTGGGGAGAGAAATAAGACTGAATCAATCCCATTGCATCCTAAGTACAAGGTAAGTACCCTCTGACATGTGGGTGACCCTCAAATGTGTGCACTTTGCTACATGAACCAAAGGATGAGCAAATTAACTATACAATCATGTTGTAATCCTCTTTTTGAAAAGCTTTTTAACTTTCCATGTTTATACCATAATGGAGGAGGAACATTGATATTGTTCTTCACAATCAACGTAAAATAGTGAAGTTACCACCTGCTAATAAGTTTTTATATATATCAGATTAGAAGATACTTTAAAAACGAACACTTTGAGATGTCTTCAAACATGTGTAAGAGGCACAGTTAATTCCATCATGATGCATGGAAATAAACTATTTCAGGTATATCTCTGCTCTAAAAAAGACAGTTGCTAAATTTGAAAGACAGTTTATCATATCTCATAACTATAGCTATAAATTTACTCTACAGAAATTACAATATTAATATAATAATCTTCTTAGTAAAAGGGTGATTACCCAAGCTTCCAATGATAAAGGTAAGGTTTTTTTTAATGATAATAAATTCAGTAAACCCCAGAACTATGCCGCTGCCTCGAAGAAGCTGCTGCTTTGATGAAACTGACAGATGCTGCTAGGGTTGCAAACAGGGTAAGATTTAATTTTTATGCTCAGAGTGTGGGAGTGGCTGTCATTAGTGTGGGTATTTTGTGTGAATATGTGTGTTTGCAATTGTGCCTATGTGGAGTGAGTATGTCTGTGAATATTTGGTTGAAGTTGAGTGTTTTTGGATTGTGGGTGGTGCAATATGCCTGTGTCTGTATGAGCACTGAATAACTCCATAATGTGTCTGCTTACCCAAAACATAGCACACATAACCCTATTAGTAGAAGTGTGGGATAGCGGGGAACTTTTAGGTAGTGGTTAAAAGCTGGGACTTACTCTCCAGTCTGTTTTGGGGGCACAAAATCCAGTGGTGCACCAGTGGAGTATATTACAACAAATGAGTTTAACTGGCCCACAACCTGGAATGTTGGTCTTCTGCAAAGTTCCTATTTCTAGCCCTGGGAACACTGTTTTTCTACTTTCCACAACTCATATCACTCACTTTTCTTCCACATTTTTGTTTCTTCTCCTCTCACTCAGAGCTCTGAAGTTTCCGAAAGCTGTAAATGAGTAGCATAACCCATTCAGATATTTTCTTTACATTCCTTCACTTGTAGTTCTCAATATCCTTTAATAAACCAAGGAGACCAAATATCAGAATGCAAAGTAGAAACCTTGTCTGGATGAACTACTCAGGCATGACATGGGAAATTTGACAACTCTGGCATCTTCAATGGAGGACTTCCACAGGTCCAGTGCAGCATCAGGTTCAAGACAGCAGCATCTTCAGTAGAAGGAGCTGCATGGTCAATGCTATAGCATATTCAGTGATGGATTGTTGCGGCACAATGCTGCAGCAAACTCAATGGAGAGCTGCTGTATATGGAATGTTGCAGCATCTTCACTTGGGCCTGCTTCAGACCCTCCCTTTACAATAACATCAGTGGAGGACTTCTGCAGACCCAATGCTGATGCATCCACACTGGAAGGCTGCTGGAGGCCCGTTGCAGGAGTATCTTCACTATGGGTTGGCCCAGTGCTGAATTATCCTCCCTGAAGGGCTGGAGCTGGAATCCTCCTGAAACATGAAAAAGACTACACATTTCCTGGCACACAATGAAACCTGGGAACAATAGAATTCAGTTGTTTTCCTATTGTGTATAAGAGGCCATGCAATGGCCTGCATTGGTAAAATGCTGATTCAGCTACAACCCTTATTTATTTATTTATTTTTTAAATTTGTATGGCGCACAGCTACCCCGAGGGGTTTCTCGGCGCCTGCTAGAAAGGAAAGGGACCAAGTAAAAAGATTACTGATTGAACAACCAAGTTTTTAGTCCTCTGCGAAACTGTACATAGAGTGTTTAATTACGTAAAGTCAAGGGAAGAGAGTTCCACAGGGAGGGACCTAGATAGGCAAATGAACGACCACCCATGCGCATTAGTCTAACTCTGGGAACTGAAAATTTCACTTGCGACATAGAGCGGAGAGAATGTGCAGGTACGTAACGATGGACTAAGGATTGAAGGTACAGAGGGGCTGTGCCAGATTTAATCTTGAACATGTAGCTCAGGGCCTTGAATTTAATACGATTCTCTACCCTGAGCCAATGAAGATCACGAAGAGAACCAGAGATGGAGGCCATCCTCGACACCTGGCAGAGCAGTCTAGCGGCTGCATTCTGCACCACCTGCAATTTTTGCACCACGTCTTTATTTACACCCAGATATAAAACGTTACCGTAGTCCAGTCTGGAGGTGACAAGGGCCTGGACTACGGTTCTCTGAGTGGAACCCGGCAGCATCCAAAGGATTTTCTTGAGCCATTTAAGGATGGTGAAGCAGGTTGAGGCTACCTTGACGACCTGCTGTTTCATAGACAGTTGGTCATCAATGATGAAGCCTAGGTTACAAACTTGATGAGACGGCAAGGGTAAAGCGCCAATTTCTGAAGGTCAGTGCTGGGGACCCCAAAGATCTTTGTTCTTCCCAAAAATCAGGACTTCAGTTTTTTCACCGTTCAACTTTAGCAAGTTCATTTGCATCCAAGACGCAATTTTGGACAGACCAGATTGAAGAGAAGAAGAGTCAGAGCCTTGCATAGCGGAGAGCGAAAAGATTATCTGGGTGTCATCAGCGTAAGAAAAAAGAGACAGTCCTGCCTCTTCGGCAATCATCGCCAGAGGTCTAACATAGATGTTGAATAAAAGAGGACTCAGCATAGAGCCCTGAGGTACTCCATGTGGGGAAGGATGGATATTGGAGCTAGCCGTAGAAGAAAAGATCTGGAACGTGCGATTAGCCAAAAAGGAATTAAGCCATTTCAGAGCCAGGCCGCCAATGCCCAAAGATTGTAAATCTTTCAGTAACACGGTATGAGATACCGTGTCAAATGCAGCGCTCAAATCAACCCTTACACATCATGGATAGCCTCGTCCGCGCCATTTAATTTGGAGAATGCCACTTGTCTGTGCCCAATGAAAGTATATGTTGTTAATTGATGTATGTGCTTCCATTCATGCTGTACAGTGCACTGACACCACTAACCTGTGAGGGCCACTTCACAATATTTGCACAGTTTTGTTGGTAGTACTCAAGGTACTTATTTAATGAGAATGTAGCAACTGGCAAATGACAAGAGTGTCAGGTAATTTTAAAGAAGTATTTCACAGCCTGGACTTTAGGGCCTGGAGTGTGCTGGCAACACAGGGGGCAGAGATAGCACTGATGTGAAAAGGTGGTGTGGTTGGCTTCCAGGGCAAACGGGCAAAAGAGTGGTCCATATGTGCAAGTGTGCAGTAAAGCACCTACACCAGGTAGACAGTGAGCAGTGTATCACTGAATAAACACACTCCTAAGCAGGTATCGAGCTTTGAAGGGGGCTGAGACCATTCAGGCAATGCTCTCCTGTGTGTGAAGAATTGCCCAATTGTGTCAACTCACATCAGAGTTTTATGGCAATTCTGTGATGTGTTTGTGAAATGTACTGTCAGGAGATCACCCACTTGAATCTGCTTCTTCAATAAGATTTACATAGGAAAAGAAAACATAGCTAAAAAGTACAATCCTGTTTTTGTTCACATTCATTCTCTTCTACTGTTTGTGTCTGTTCAGGCACACAAAAATATTGTGTCATGGTTTGGCATGTCCCTATCATAAGAATGCACAATCCTGTTTCCGGACTCGAGACACTGTCTTTCGGAGGCATTGGGAAACTGGAAAATGACTCTGTTTCAGCCTTTGGAAAGGTGTGTGCTGAAGCTACCATGGAAGGACTGCAGCACAGAGGATAATCAAAGCAGGTTACAAGGGTTTGCTGTTGTTTATGTGAAAATTGTGTTGTAAAATGCATCATTTTGCCCTGTAGTTTCAAGATTTGCATGGGGGTAGAAGCCCCTAAATTATGCTACAAGTTCGACCTCCTTGCTTCGCTTGCTTACTCATTCCTTCTCAAGGTATGCATTTACATCTCACCACTTTCTAAGTTCACCAGTCATCCCTGCCAGCTCCTGTCTGCTTCTGGAGGTGGCCTGGGCAGTAAAGCTGCAAATGATTGAGAAGAAGTGCATCGACTTTCCCTACCAGCCATAATCTGAAATAAAGTTGATATAAGCATATGCAAGATGTACTGAACTAGAAAATCCGCTCTTGATTACCATTATACCAGACTAATGATGGACAATTAGAGACGTCTTCGGAAACT
Source organism: Calotriton arnoldi (assembly GCA_963921515.1). NCBI lineage: Eukaryota > Metazoa > Chordata > Amphibia > Caudata > Salamandridae > Calotriton > Calotriton arnoldi. Next base: position 198,126 of record CAWUFW010004448.1, on the reverse strand, counting down.
CAAGCCCCAATGTACAAAGAGGTTTTGCGGTACCACACTTTGTGATTTGTAAAATCACAGGCTTTGCAACCACAAGACACAATTAATTAATGGCACTTTGCAATTTGGAAAAGTCTTTGTGACTCTCAAAGGGAATTTTGCTCCTCATTCAAAGAGGAGTAGGAAGAGATTCCCTGCTTCTCAACTTGAGTAACAGTTATATGTATCAAGGTTATGCAATAACATTTCATTTGCAAACTATTGACAGGCTAAAGATGCCCGAAATGGAATGGTAATCGATTCACAAAGTGGAAGTTGTGCCTGTGGGATACCTTCCACCTTGTGGACGGTGGTTCAGGAGATCACTACATCCTTTCCTCAATGCCATTCTCTGAATCCTGAGTTATTTTCTTAAAGCGCCGCCTGTTCCTTTGAAGATACAGGAGCTGCCCCTTAAGTATGACCTAAACAAGTATACATCAGCTGGATGGCACTGGTGAAATTAAATGTTCCAAGGATGTTTTAATTGTAGGGGATTCTGATCAGTAGCATCCATTCGGGATGGGTCAAAACACCATAGAGCACTATGTTCCTATTGACATTCTCTACAATGCCAGTTTTTGCACTTCTTTTCAGTGGTGCATTTTTTTGTTTTCCCAAACGTTTAAAAGCATTGTCAGGCTTCCTTCTTTTCTTTTACTTACACTTGGTGTGGACTTTTAACTTTTTTTTTTATTCCTTTGACTGTATTTTTGGTTGGGTTGTTACAGACAACGTCTCAAACATTGTTTTTGAGGACTGACTTGCTGCTCATGCCAAACTACTCAAGGTGAACCAGTGTTACTGTGACTAAAATCGATTTGCCTTTGTGGAATCCTATTTTGGAGATGTGAGAACTCAGGCACAATTTGCAGTAAGTCGATGGCCTCTCTCTCCCATAGCCTACCAGTGCGATTTCCTGTAGTGCATGAGATAGATACTGTGGTATAGAGACAGAAAAGGGAGGGCACGGGAGAGGGGTAGCACAGACCCTTGCATTATAATGTAAAAAGTCAGGGCTGATGAAAGATGTTTATTAGGGGGACTGAGATGCTGACATTATGAAAGAAAGAGGCTGAGGACAAAGTAATGGGAACAGGAACACTGCCATAAAGGCACCCAAAGAAGAGGGAAACGTACAAAGATGGCTGCTTTGGTGACAGAGACTGCGTTAGCATTCTTAGGTCCTCATTATTAGCTGGCTGAATAATTGAGATGTGTGAGGTAACTCCCATTGCCGCATTTGTTGCAGTTTTGAGTTTTTTGGTAAATATTGACAGTTCAAACCTGCCGAAATTTATCAGCAAAGAATCCTTGGGGGCAGATTTACAAGCTCCCTGCGCCACCAGCACGTCACTTTTTGTGACGTACTGGTGGCGCATGTTACTGCTCCATATTTACAAGGACAGGAAAAGCCACCCTGCGTGGCTTTTCCTGTTCTTGTAAATATGGCCCCTTTACACGCACCACTTTGCGTGAAAGGGGCGTTCCATGGGTGTTGCTGTGGGTGTTCCCACGCAACACCCATGGAGCAAGACACATTTCCAGATTTACGAGGAATCGTAAATCTGGAAATGCGTCTGAATGCGAGGCGCAATGTTTTCATTTCTCCTCGTTTTTTCCTCTTTCAATGCGTGCTGCATTCTACAGCACGCATTGAAAGAGGAAAAGGCCTGTAGTGATTGTTTTTGTGCAGGAAGGTGCCCCTTCCTGCACAAAAACAATCTCCCCATGACGCAGGCATCCTTGCACCATGGTGCAAGGGTGCGTGCGCCGGTGCATGGCAGCAGTTTGTGCGCCAGCGCAGGGGAGAGCACAGGAATGCGACATATTATTGTAAATATGTCGCATTCCTGTGCTTTGGAAGTGCCGCAGCGTGGCGCAGCCAAAGGGCTTGCGTTGCCGCGCTGTGGCACTTCCTTGTAAATCTGCGCCTTGGTATTTACCAGCACATGCGTAACTTAATGTTTGGAAACCAAGATCTGAACATTATTCTCCAAAAACTCATAATTAATAATTGGGTGGTATTTATCACACTGAATAAATTCTGACTCGATGGAGTCGGGTTTTATAATTAGATCAGGGGTAATATCAGTTATGGGTCCACTCTTAATAAGTGCCTTAGATGAACTCATGAGGTTAAGTGCACTTTTTCGTATTGATTTAAAAGATACATAATGCACTGTTTTTCCACAGATTTATTTTCCTGAAAAAGGTTTGAAAACCAACCCCATTCATTTTCACATCTCAAATTGAACACTTTGTTAAATGACTAAAAGTGACTGCTGAAAGCATCTATCCCTTTTTCTAATTATAGAATGAAGTTCAGCTTGTTCTGTTAAGCCCTCCTGGCTGGCTTTCAAGTCTCCATAAATACTGTGTCAAAATAAACCGCAAGAAGTACCAGCTACTTTTGCCGCAACCATTAGTCAGTCAATTAATTACACATAATTACTCGGCTGTATTTAATTCCTTTGGTTTCCATTGCCCCACCTCTAACTTAGAAAGGTTTAACACGCCTACATAAATAAGTATGCAGACGCTGGGCTCCTTCCATCACTGGGCTTCATGCTTCATGCTTCACATCTCAAGATTGGAAATGTACTTACCAGGCTTCCAACAAAGAGCCCAGTAGCCTAGACTAAAGCCTTTTGTTTGGGTCCTCTGATTCAGAACTATACTTGTGTAAGGCAGTACAGTTTGTGTGCTGATTGCCCGGTAGAATCCCATGGTAATGTAGCTACAACACATTTATTAGGACAATTATTCTTAGATAATTCTTATGTCAACATTACTCTTACCTGTAAACCATCAGCCAATTTACAATTGAAAACAAAGTGCACATCGTGGAAGTTATCCGCGGGGGAATCAACAAAACAAAACTGTATGAACTTCAAAGCAATGTCAATATGTTATTTCTGATTTACTGCTGGATTTTTACTCACACCAAATTTCTTCTCTTTTCTTCAAATGTAATTAGTGTAGGCAACGTTTAAAGATGCAGTAGAGAAGAGAGACCCTATTTCATTATTCTTGTCCTTGTGCAGACATATACATTAGAAGTAAAACGTACCTTAGAATTCAGCAACGCAAAATAATACTAAACAATTATGGTAGGGTGGTTGAATTAGTGCATGGACTCTTTATATCAGAGAGCTAAAGAAAAAGACCTTTGTTAGAGAATAGAATGACAATGCAAAATTAGTCAAAATGTGTTTAGAATTGAACAATAGCTGATTACTGATTTCTAAAATTTTAAGTTTATTCCTGAGTGCTTATATGGCTGAGGGGAGCCAAATCTTACCTAAATATAAAGCTTCTGAAATGAGGATTGGTTGGAAAATGTATCCCTTAATTTATGGAGTACCTATTCTTGATATCAGTTGACTAAATTGAAATTGCACCTTCAATTGGCACATGTCCATCAAAAATATTATTTAACATATATTGTACTCAGCTGTACATATGAAAAAGATTAGCTTACGAGATTTAAGTACAGGTAGGGCATGGGTACTCACAAACTTTCTCTCGGGGGCCAAATTTACAGTGCGGTTTGTGGCCAAGGGCCGCACCGGTGTGGGTGGGGTCATTGGGGGAGGGGGCGGGGTTAGAGCAAAACAAAACTGACCATGATGTGGAACACAGGCCCCTGCAGCGGATGCCTTCATCCACTGAGCTACCGGACCCGGCATACACATCTCTCTCTCTCTCTCTCTCTCTCTCTCTCTCTCTCTCTCTCTCTCTCTCTCTCTCTCTGTCTCCCTCCCTCTCTCTATCTCTCCCTCCCTCTCTCTGTCTCTCTCCTTCTCTCTGTCTCCCTCCCTCTCTCTGTCTCCCTCCCTCCCTCTGTCTGTCTCCCTCTGTCTCCCTCTGTCTGTCTCCCTCCCTCTGTCTCCCTCTATCTATCTTCCTCTATCTGTCTCCCTCCCTCTGTCTCCCTCTGTCTGTTGCCCTCCTCCCTCTTCCTGTCGCCCTCCTCCCTCTCTGTCTCCCTCTGTCTCTCTCTGTCTGTTTCCCTCCCTCTGTCTGTCGCCCTCTGTCTCCCTCTCTGTCTCCCTCCGTCTCCCTCCCTCTGTCTCCCTCCCTCTGTCTCTCCCTCTGTCTCCCTGTCTGTCTCCCTCTGTCTGTCTCTCTCTGTCTGTCTCTCTCTGTCTCCCTCTCTCTTTCTCCCTCTGTCTCCCTCTGTCTCCCTCTCTCTCTGTCTCCCTCTCTCTCTGTCTCCCTCTCTCTGTCTCCCTCTGTCTGTCTCCCTTTGTCTCCCTCCCTCTGTCTCCCTCCCTCTCTCTGTCTCCCTCCCTCTCTCTATCTCGCTCTCTCTCTCCCCCTCCCTCTCTCTCTCTCTCTGTCTCCCTCCCTCTCTCTGTCTCCCTCCCTCTCTCTCTCTGTCTCCCTCTCTCTGTCTCCCTCCCTCCCTCTGTCTGTCTCCGTCTATCTCCCTCCCTGTCTCCCTCCCTCTGTCTCCCTCCCTCTGTCTCCCTCCCTCTGTCTCCCTCCTCCCTCCATCTGTCTCCCTCTATCTGTCTCCCTCTATCTGTCTCCCTCTATCTGTCTCCCACCCTCTGTCTCCCTCTGTCTGTCGCCCTCCTCCCTCTGCCTGTCTCCCTCCTCCCTCTGTCTGTCTCCCTCTGTCTCTTTCTGTCTGTCTCACTCCCTCTGTCTCTCTGTCTCCCTCTGTCTCCATCCCTCTGTCTCCGTCCCTCTGTCTCCGTCCCTCTGTCTGACTCCCTCTGTCTGACTCCCTCTGTCTGTCTCCCTCTGTCTGTCTCTCTCTGTCTCCCTCTGTCTCCCTCCCTCTCTGTCTCCCTCCCTCTCTGTCTCCCTCTCTCTCCGTCTCTCTCTGTCTCCCTCCCTCTGTCTCTCCCTCTGTCTCTCTCTCTCTGTCTCTCTCTCTCTGTCTCCCTCTCTCTGTCTCCCTCTCTCTGTCTCCCTCCCTCTGTCTCCCTCTCTCTCTGTCTCCCTCTCTCTCTGTCTCCCTCTCTCTCTGTTTCCCTCTCTCTCTGTCTCCCTCCCAGGCCTGAGCTCCCTGGCCTTGGCTCAACTCTCTGACTACAGGCTGGTGGGAAACATCACATCACAGGCTCTTAACGCACACCTCACCCGGCTCTCACTCCCTGCTGCCCTCTGTCACCCTCTGCCATCTCACCCGGCTCTCACTCCCTGCTGCCCTCCGTCACCTCACCCGGCTCTCACTCCCTGCCCTCTGTCACCCTCTGTCACCTAACCCGGCTCTCACTCCCTGCTGCCCTCCGTCACCTCACCCGGCTCTCACTCCCTGCTGCCCTCTGTCACCACACCCGGCTCTCACTCCCTGCCCTCTGTCACCTCACCCGGCTCTCACTCCCTGCCCTCTGTCACCCTCTGTCACCTTACCCGGTTCTCACTCCCTGCTGCCCTCCGTCACCTCACCCGGCTCTCACTCCCTGCTGCCCTCTGTCACCTCACCCGGCTCTCACTCCCTACTGCCCTCTGTCACCCTCTGTCACCTCACCCGGCTCTCACTCCCTGCAACCCTCTGTCACCTTACCCGGTTCTCACTCCCTGCAACCCTCTGTCACCTCATCCGGCTCTCACTCCCTGCTGCCCTCCGTCACCCTCTGCCATCTCACCCGGCTCTCACTCCCTGCTGCCCTCCGTCACCTCACCCGGCTCTCACTCCCTGCTGCCCTCCGTCACCTCACCTGGCTCTCACTCCCTGCTGCCCTCTGTCACCTCACCCGGCTCTCACTCCCTGCCCTCTGTCACCTCACCCGGCTCTCACTCCCTGCCCTCTGTCACCCTCTGTCACCTTACCCGGTTCTCACTCCCTGCTGCCCTCCGTCACCTCACCCGGCTCTCACTCCCTGCTGCCCTCTGTCACCTCACCCGGCTCTCACTCCCTACTGCCCTCTGTCACCCTCTGTCACCTCACCCGGCTCTCACTCCCTGCAACCCTCTGTCACCTTACCCGGTTCTCACTCCCTGCAACCCTCTGTCACCTCATCCGGCTCTCACTCCCTGCTGCCCTCCGTCACCCTCTGCCATCTCACCCGGCTCTCACTCCCTGCTGCCCTCCGTCACCTCACCCGGCTCTCACTCCCTGCTGCCCTCCGTCACCTCACCCGGCTCTCACTCCCTGCCCTCTGTCACCCTCTGTCACCTTACCCGGCTCTCACTCCCTGCTGCCCTCCGTCACCTCACCCGGCTCTCACTCCCTGCTGCCCTCTGTCACCTCACCCGGCTCTCACTCCCTGCCCTCTGTCACCTCACCCGGCTCTCACTCCCTGCCCTCTGTCACCCTCTGTCACCTTACCCGGTTCTCACTCCCTGCTGCCCTCTGTCACCTCACCCGGCTCTCACTCCCTACTGCCCTCTGTCACCCTCTGTCACCTCACCCAGCTCTCACTCCCTGCAACCCTCTGTCACCTCACCCGGCTCTCACTCCCTGCTGCCCTCTGTCACCTCACCCGGCTCTCACTCCCTGCTGCCCTCTGTCACCCTCTGCCATCTCACCCGGCTCTCACTCCCTGCTGCCCTCTGTCACCCTCTGCCATCTCACCCGGCTCTCACTCCCTGCTGCCCTCTGTCACCTCACCCGGCTCTCACTCCCTGCTGCCCTCCAGTCACCTCACCTGGCTCTCACACCCTGCTGTCCTCTATCATTCTCTGTCACCTCACCCGGCTCTCACACCCTGCTGTCCTCTATCATTCTCTGTCACCTCACCCTGCGTGTGTGGCAGCCCGGGCTGAGACAGCTTCCTGGGCACACACACAGCCGCACCCGAGTACTTCACAGGTCTTTAAAAGACCATTTGCATGATAACGAGGCTTTGTTGTATTTCACCTCTTCTTAGCGCCCCTACAGCTCCACTCGGACTATCGCTGGATTCGCCGGGCCCCCATAGAGCAGAGTCTGTGTTTGCTGACACTCTGTAAAAAAAACAAAAAAACACAGGTACGATGTCTGCAAGGTCCGCGGGCCGCTAAGGAAGGCTTGCCGGGCCGCTGGCGGCCCGCGGGCCATACTATGAGTACCCGTGAGGTAGGGTATGTGGCTGGCCGAGGGCACTTTGGGAAATATTGGGCCTGATGTACAAAGAGGCATGTGGCCACCTGTGGTCGCAATTATTTGCACACTTTTTGCAATCTGTCTCTAATCTTGTGATGCGACCTATGTAATAATAGGTCTTGTTGTAAAATCTCAGGTCACAGCTTGTTCAGAAGAACGACCTGCCTGATGATTATTAATGGGATAGGTCTCTATTTTTGCCCCTTATGATTGCCTATACGTACAGAGATAGTGAAATGCAAGTAAAATCAGACCACCATCACTGCATTTACATTCTGAAATGGGAAACTTTTTTTTGACAGCCTATGTTCCTTGAAGAAACCAGTGCTGCTTTAAAAAAAAAAAAATAGTTTCTTGTTTGGAAATGTTGGAGCAGGCATTGGTCCCCTGGAGGCTGCTTGAAACAGTTCGCAAAGGTAAAACTGTCCAACGGGACAGCTTCCCCTTGGAGAATAGGGTACCATCTCCTTTGAGGAATTGGTAACTTTTCATTAGCTTGCTCTCGCGTGGGAGCAGCATTTTGATCAGATTCGTGCCAGGGATCCCTGCCAGGGAGAGTGTGGGCAGGGTATGCCTGCACTCTCCCAGGCAGGGGACCACAGTGTCCTTGGGGTGGCTCCAGGGACACTGTTAAATATCGGGCCCCAGAAGATAGGGTCCTGAGAGTGATACCAGCTTAGGAAGCGGTGAGCGGCCCCTCTCCCCTTTTAAATAAATTCAGTCCCAGGGGATTGGAATTCAGAGACCTAAACAGGCTTGTGGAGGGCGGCATGAGCTCCCTCCACTTACCAAAAAATACGTCCCCAGGGAATGTGGACCCCAGGGCTTGAAAAGGATAATGCCTCGGGTGGGATGGGGGTCCTCTGGGTCTGAGGAGCACAGCATGCCCCCCTTCCTTTCAAAATGATAAAAAGAGTTGTGCCGCCCTCCAGGCCCCGGCCCACCCTGGGAGGGTATGGGTAATTTTTTAAGTGCTTGGGGACCCGCTCTTTTTTTTAAATGTTGTCGTGGGTTTGTGGATCCCCCGCAAAATCACAACAAAAATGTTTAAAAAAATATGTTTTTGGTCCTAGGGGTCCCCAGAGGGCCCACCAGGCCTAGGGGGGCAAGGTATCCCTAACCTGCCCCTTTATATCTAATTTTATAGTTTTTCTAGGACTCGGACTGAGTACCAAGTCCTGAGATGGCTGCCGCCACATCATTGCTAAAGTGGGTGCAGCCAATCAGATCTCATCTTGTTATCTGTTGGCTCCACAGATCCTCCAGCTTTAATTGCTCAAAAACTACTGAACAGATTTACATCAAATAATAAAATACAATCTTTCTGAAACAAGATCTAGCTTTCTGCCAAATTTGGTGTACTTCAGTTCGGCAGCTTTTGCAGTATCGCTGTTCAATTTTCCTATGGAAAAATAAATGGGAAAAAACACCGCCAAGGTATATGTGGAGTTAGGCATCGAAAATCTAGACTAACTTTCAGGTTGATATTTTATTTTCAATATTTTGGCCTCCATATTGTGTCCCATTGATATTCTGGTGTCAATATTCAGACCCCCAGTTTCAAAGCCAGAGCTTTAGCTATTTAGCCACATTTCCATCTGAAGTTTCTTCAAATGTTATCCTCCTAGAATGTATTTGGACATGCTGACAAGTTTCACCTTTCTACCGTAATATATCCTTGCCTTGAGCACCTGCTACAAAAGAAGTGGTTGAACGATTTAAGGAATCATCATATTGTAAGGTATGAAAGGAAAAGCTTGATTTTATTGTTTTTTGTAACTTAATATCATTAGCTATGTTATTTTAGCATGCCTTAAACTTAATGTTGAAAATATTTTTGGAACGTGATAGGCATTTTAAACAGTAGAACCTTTCTTTACTTTTTTGTATTATTAAGTTTTTATTAATCATACAATAAAAAATACCACTAATCAACAAAATGATAAATGGGTGGGCTATTTCAGTGATAGGAGGAGATGTGATGGTGGCTCATAGCTGCTCTTATTGGGCAAAATAGCATATAACATAGTAGACGAGATTCCTAAATACAATAGCACTGAATACAGTTTGCTCTAGGCTCTAAATATTACTCTAGCACAACTTCCTGGTGCATCATAAAACATGATTTTAGACTATCTGCCTTTTTATGACATCGGCGGTCCATTCACTGGACCGCCGATCCCGGAGTCGCAGAACACCGCAAAGGCTGTGGTGTTCAGACCGCCGTACTCTGAGTGGACTGCCAGGCCAGCGGTCCGTAGTCGGCAGTCCAACTGCAGCTGCATGACTTGGCCATTGAGAAGGGCCGCAGCAGATGACGTTGCAGTGCAGTGCCTTCTGCACGTTAATGCACTGTGTGTCATGCACCATGTCGTGCATGGCACACAGTGCATGCATCACAGTGCATGTAGAGGGGGGCCCAACATGTGCCCCCATGCACTACCCATCTGGGCGAAATCTCCCGGGGGCCAGTTTGGGGCCCCTTCCTTCCCTTTACGCCATCCTGTTCATGGTGGGGTTCCCGCCATGAAATGGTTGTATGAAAGGGAACTTGTAATCCCGACGGTGGTGCCTGCCTCGGCACCACCGCCATTCCCAATTGTAGTGGGCTGGTGGTGGTCCTTCTGCAAAACTTGTAATCTGGCAGTCGGCCCACTTAGGTTAGAGCGGTCGAACTGCAACCCCTGGTGCTCGTAATAAGGCTAGTAATAAAGCCCTATTTCTGGATTCAACCCACAACATCGACCTTCTCGGTAGCACATTATCAAGTCTAACATTGCATGTGTACCATTAATTATGATGGACATTTATAACCGCGCAGAATGAAAATATATGCTACTAAACTTCCGTGTCTTGATCCAGTTTGGAAAACCAGACTGGAAACATGCTTCCTATGACAAGCCACTGTCTGCACATATTAGCATCTTTCCACAGAGAGTGATACTATATCAAGTGAAATGCATGTCCTTGATGATACTTCTGAATCAAGTTTCTGAGTAGGCTAGGGAATTAAATTATGAATGATATAATACTTAAGGGGGAGGGAAAGATGGAAAGGTGTAGATGAAAGAAGAGCTCTATGAGTGGGGAAAAGGGAATCTGACAGTTAATCTAAAAAATTCTCTCGTACTATTTAAAGCACTAATATATTAGTGCTGTGATTCAGCTTCCTTAAAATCTAAAAAATGAATGCCAACAAAGGAAAACTAAAAATTCCTTAAGAGAGTCCTTTTTACTCTAAGGAAGCATGCTCAGCTAAAGGCTTACTTTGTTTGGAGCACACAATGGTGTTAAGAGCAACACATTAAATAAGCAGCAGATGAAAAGGGTCTCTGAGATCAATTCAGATGTGGTGAATGTTAGAAGGTTGTTCTAAGAGTAGCATGTAGTGTTAAATAAAGTAATGTGCTATGACAGCTGATATCAAATCTCTTGTCCACTAAGAAATACAGGGACCGATTCACAACCATAAATTCACATGCTCCTAGATGAACAAGACTCAGTGAAACGAGAAACAGAGCAAAGTGAGCCGAGCAAGATGGTGGAGATCCTCCACACCAGCATCGTCACAAGAATAAAAATAGTCGCTGTCTTACAGGATTATTAGCGTTTCATGTGCACTTTATTTTCTTATTCCACCTGTGAAGGAAAGAACGTCATAAACGCAGGCATCCATTTGCTACAACAACATCCAATGGAATCCATTGGTTGAGCTGCACTACTGATGAATCCCGATCCCTTTGAAGGTAAAGGATTTCACCAGGTAGTCGCTATCTGATATTGATCCTGTAACTGTTTACGTGTACTAATTCAGAATTCCTTTGGGTATTTTCAGTCTTTCCTTTGTGTCTTCTGGCTTCAGAAAGATTCAGTTACTTTGGTAAGTAAGACAAATGATGAGGTAGGGAGGTACGAACTACTTCCGGGATCAGACTCAGTGATACAACTCCTCAGTGTGCAAACCAAAGATTTACAGCTACTGGTGTAAGGTCTCACCAATTTCAGTTGTATGGAGGGATGTGAGGAAAACAGTGATGTACAGTGGGAAAGGCATTGAAGGGATAAGGGCATAGGAGGCGGAAAACAGTAAAATGTAGCTATGATGAGCGGTGGAATAGAGTCTATAGAAAGGTGGGGAGTGTTGCATAGGAAGAGAAACAGAGAAAAAAAATATTCCTCCAAATATGTATGCGATAAATCTGAGGAAAAAATATCACTCAGCAAAGCACAATGGCCATTGCGAGTAAAACTCCAAATACGTTATATGCACCACTCAAAGTGATTGGACTCATTTTTTGATTTTTTGTATTTTGTTTTATATTGCAATTTTTCATTTTTCTAGCCTTTCTGTGCAGTGAGTTCCTATGTACAGGAAACAGACAAATGTGATATTGTTCCTCTTTCTTGAGCTATTTTGTTTAGATTACTTGGGCCAGCAACACCGTGCATTCTATAATGTATATATGTTACCTGCAGTGTTTATAAAGGGGTAAAGAAATCACGCACAACTGGAAATGAGACAAGGTATCTAGCATCAAATGTTCATCCTGTCTTGACTATTGCTTCTCCTTTTGGTTACAATAGCTGCTCTGTTGTTTGCATCTATTTTCGTCTTTTTTCTTCTTGTTTAGTTTGTTACGGTTCACACGAAGGAGGAGGCCACATTTTAGATTCCTTCTGAGGTTGTGGTAAAACAAGAGGGAACCACAGACCCTGACGGTAGTAGAAAAGCAGCATGTTTACTCACGTCTCAGTCTGAGCTGTAGACACAATAAGACACGAGCCCTGGCCTAGTGAGACGTTGATCACGCGCCATGTGGGATGAACCTACTGCATTTGAAATCTTTTATTTTATGAGTGCCATTTTATTTTACGTCGGACTGATAAAACTGCAGTGCGTATGATGAATGCATAAATTACTAATAAAGCTGACCACCACTGAAATACAAACACATTTTTCAATTAAAAAAAATGCAACGAAATCTTTTTACAGTACAAAACTAATCACTGCACAGGCTCACAAGAGAGATGTGCTAGTGGAAACAACGAAGACTTCAGAAAGACATTAGAAAGGCGATATTTGATATGGTCTACTGCATGGGCACCCATTGTAGCGCCAAAAGGGCAAGATGCATGCGAGATTTTCAGAAAAGTCAATTACTTCTCTGTAGATTAGTTGCTTGTAACGTGATTTTATGTGGACAACATTAAAGTCCTTCGTGGATTCGGCCCTCATTGCCCGACAGTGGACACTCCTGCTCTAGCGGCTAAGATGCCGACACTGGCCTCTGGAAACATGTGTTCTTAAGCCTGCATTGGGTCTTGACTGAAAAAATAAGATGATTCTAGTCAAATCCCTTTGGAGGTCTTTTTGACCACCTCCAAGTTCCCTGGGTAGGCATCTAGTTATCAGCCAGATCAGTGAAGGCCATGCCCGCCATTCCCTTGGAAAAGAACTGCCCATCGTATTTTTAGATCCCGATCAACTTGGTGGAGATCTCAAAGCTTACAGTGCACCCATTGGTACTGTGTGGATGCATTGTGGGCAGACCAGTTTGTCAAGCTATTGCCATGTTTTATGACCGCACACGCAAACCTTTTTGTTGTTCAATGACTTACATGCAGAGGGAGTTTTCTACCTGCCTTTGGAGGCCATTGGTTTAGTGACCTGCTCAGAACCGCCATGCACCACACATCAGTCCAAGGAAGATAAATCCAGTAAGGGTTGCCCCATGCCGTGCAGAACTGAGGCACCGCCATTATCACTTGGTGGCCCGGCGCAGATAGCCTATCAAGTCAAGGGTTTCTGACAGGAGAGAGATCGGAGGCTCTGCCATTGAAAAGTCTGTGGTACCGCCACCTCTACTTGGTGTAAGCGAACCGCAAATTTAAAGTGTGAGGCATTTGCCATTATTTGATGGACTATAAGCTGTCTAGTGCTATTCCAATTGCATATTACAACCACCATCTCACCATCTCCCCAATCATCATAGCCTAAATTTCATGCAACACATTCCAGTCAGAGAGGAATTTGAACTTAAATTTAGTGTCAATAACGTCATGTGAAACAATGTAATAAATTTATGGATTCGGTGGAAATTGAGATGAAATTATAATAGCCTCATGATCCATAAAGAAGAAGTTGCAAACTGGGAGTCAGACATTAATGATCACAAAGAAGACATCAAACAAGTACACAATAAGAATATAAAGACACAATTTATTAATTTTTCCTTTTTATTATAGCACTATTTACCAAAGATTTATAGAGCTCACCATTATTGTAGAACAATACATATATATGTTGCAGCATGCACAACGGCAGAAACCATTATTTTTTTACTGGATTTGAAGGAATAAGTCAAGTAAGCCAGCAGGTTTGATATTCCTATTGTTTCTAATGCGTGCACACACACAATACCCACACACACACATAGATTATACATGCATGCAAATATAAAGACAGAGCAGCAAACTTAAAGACATAAATGTGCACACAATTGCAGCCACTCACGCACATAGAACAGCAATCAAATAGACTTCCAAGCACAAAGACCTACAGGCACCTGTACACGTGGACCGTGTGGCATGCGGTAACTCATAATGACCGAAAGTCATGCTTGTGTTGGAAGCATACATGGTGCTTTATGAGGCTCTGAGGCCATCCTAAATCTCAAAGTGTGAGAGGAGAGTGGCAAGAAGAGAACACAAGAGAGGGAATGAGGAAAAAGCCTTGTGAATAAAGCAATCTTCCCCAAAATGTAGAAAAATCATATTATTGGTATAGGAACTTCGTGGTATTTCCTAATCACAACTTTTAGAAAACACTACTTTATGTTGGGATTATTTAGACTCCATGGCTATTATTTCACTGGCCTTTTTGGAATGATCACCTGACAATGACAGTGTAGTACTCAATGAGTGCCCATTCCATCATTTGCTTCTTTATAATCTTACTTAAGTAGCATTGCAATACAGTACATTAGGTTCTTCAATGTTAACAAATGACTCATATAGGTTTGCCTGATCACTCCATCTACCTCAACCCTTATGTATCCAGTCCTGTACCTTTCCCATACAAATTACTTTTAATAAACTCATTGTTTAATGAGGCAAAGAAGAATACAACTCCCAGAATACCCTTATTTATTAAGTGAAAGCACATCATCAGGAAGATTGAGCAAAGCATGCACGAAGCAAGCTAGTTAAAAATGTATTTAACCATTCATTTTATTAGTCCTTGTATCCCTCTGTGCAGCCCTCTTAATCAATCTTGTGAAAGGTTTCCAGAAGCCTCTGCGAACAGATTTAACCAACATTTCCGCCACATTGTTGAGATATGATCATCAGACCTATAGGCCAGGATGCTCAGCCAGGAAATATTCCACCTTATGCCAAAAGCTCTAAAATATATGCTTGGTAAACTTCAGATCTGAAAATAAATCTTCCTAACTTTATGAGGCCTGTCTCAGAGTATATGTGTAGTATGAGGCAGCTTTTAGATGAAAACACAATGACCAATGTTTAAAAACTTAAAGAGGATTGGTGAGCAATGCAAATAACCAGAACTTGGCGTGACTCTTGTGTTAATAATATAAAAAACCCTGCACATACCTTACCTCAAAAAGGTCAAGATAAGGGTACATTAGAGAAGCATATGCCCTCGGCTGTACCAGAATTGACACATCCCATGATATCTCTATTCTGTACCTTATACAGCTTCTTTACTACCCAATGCAGTTGGATGACAAAAAAGTATCTTCCTCAGGGGAACAGGTTTAGTGACTGCGTATTACTCCAATAGATGCTCGCTACACATCTGCGGAATTGATCTAGGTCAAGCATCCTCTACAGACATGTTCTGCTAACGTCATTTTTAATGCCAATAGCACTTGTAAGGTGTTATACCATTTGAACAGTTCTTTCTTCACAGGATGCTTAGGATTTTTTGTCTGCTTCCAAATGCGGTTCAAGTGGATCCCACGCGGATGTTTAAATTGAAGAGAACGAAAAGTCCACCTGGAGGTATTTAAACCTGGACCCTTGCCTAGCTATTACTTTAAAAAGGAATTGTAAAGGGCGAAGAATTTCTCCATCCATTAGATCACCTCCAACCCAAAGCCAAGTACAGTAGAAAAATGCACATATACGTACATAAATACATTGCAGACAAAAAGCTTACACCAGCCTTTCAATGTTATTATACTGTACCGCACTATTTTGTACAATCTGGATAACCCTCCCTGATGTGCTTCTCCTCATGGTGCCTCCCTTTCTCTTCCCATTGTTTATTATTCTTCCTGTTTTGAGCGGAGTGCAGGAGACGAGGAGCGGACCGGGACCGGGAGTGTAGTAGCAGAGGGAACTACACTCCCCAGGGTCCCCTGTGGTGAATCGCGCCGTCACGCACTCACCAGCATCATTGGAGCGCCAGGAGGCGCAGTCAAAAGTACCCAGGGGGCTTCCGCAGCGCTGGACGCCCATTGCAGTTAGCCCATTTCACTCAGCCTTTATTTCCACTGTGTGCCAGAGCGGAGTGCGGGAGACGAGGAGCGGACCGGGACCGGGAGTGTAGTAGCAGAGGGAACTACACTCCCCAGGGTCCCCTGTGGTGAATCGCGCCGTCGCGCACTCACCAGCATCATTGGAGCGCCAGGAGGCGCAGTCAAAGTACCCAGGGGGCTTCCGCAGCGCGGACGCCCATTGCAGTTAGCCCATTTCACTCAGCCTTTATTTCCACTGTGTGCCAGAGCGGAGTGCGGGAGACGAGGAGCGGACCGGGACCGGGAGTGTAGTAGCAGAGGGAACTACACTCCCCAGGGTCCCCTGTGGTGAATCGCGCCATTGCGCACTCACCAGCATCATTGGAGCGCCAGGAGGCGCAGTCAAAAGTACCCAGGGGGCTTCCGCAGCGCGGGACGCGCGCGGGCGAAGCCTGTGCCAAGGGCGGGCCCGTCTGCGCCCGTCAGAGGCCCAAGGAGGCCGGGCAGGGCCACACCATTGATCGAGGTAGCCGGAAATCTATTGCTGGAGCAATAAGGTACTGTTGAAGAGTTGCCCTGATTTACCTGGGGGGGTTACTGTGTTACTATATTGCATTGCATTGCGGGACTCCGACATGAGCAAAAAGTTAATAACTGGGCAGGGGGTTGTGGGGACCCTGGACGCTTTCCTTTTAAGGGCGGAATCTGTTCTAACTCACGAAATCGAACTAACTGAAAGGAGACTATCCTTGGATCCACAGTGCCCACCTATGCGAAACCCCCTTCCCTCCACTCTGCCATCCTCTAGTGTGGCAGAGACTCAGGAGATCTCACTCCTCTCAAGTGGATTAGAGGTCATGGGCTCGGGGCTAGTGGCTGTGATGGTACCAGTAATTAGTGAGACCATGCTTGGGTCTCCAGTCACAACCAGGGGTCAGAAGGCTAAGACTGCGCAGGGTCATACCCTTGCGCCTCGGTCCAAGAAAAGGAAGGGGCAGGGTAGCCACAAACCAGCTCAGCCTATGTCGAAACACACAGGTCGGAAACTCTCCCAACCCCGCGCTGAGCAGACCCAAGACAAAACATTGGCTATGAATGAGGGGATCACCGAGGAGCCCTCAAATAATCCAATAAACGAGGATTTTCAACGCAAGTTGGAACTCATGTTATCTCTTCTTCTCGATCCCATAATTCAAAAACTCACCCATATTGAAACCAGGCTAGCTAACCTAGAAATAATTATATCGACTCCTCGCAATTATTATTGGCGAACTCTGGGAGGAGTGAGGTTACCTCACTTAGTATTCAGCCAGGGTGTAGTGGCCCTGATAAGGGTCAACCAATCTCCAAGTCAGGCGCCTCTCTTAGGCCTAATAAAGGTCTTGGTAACATGGAGAGTGGAAGTGTAGTCTCCTCCTCATCCATGGGTGGTGCATCACAGGGTGCAACACAGGGTCATGTCTTACCCTTACAGGGTCCTCCTAGCAATAAAGCAAGCAGGGTTAACCGCATACAACTTGGGAGTGGCTCGCCCCTGAACCCGCCGAGGAAAAAGTCCCCTGTTCGCGAGGTCACTCAGAACTTAGTTACAAACTTACACCTACCCCCAGAAGTAACACCGTACACCGTGGTGTTGGCTAATGTTCCTATGCTGCCAGGCAGTGATAGTGAGCACTGGTCATCTTTGCAGAACCAATCTCTTCATTTTCTTAGTGCCAGGACTGGGATTAATATCAATATTTTATACTCAGAATACAAGATGGCACGTAGAATCGGTTGGGTGGGCCATTCTAGGAAGTCACTTAAAGGGGATTGTATTGTCCTATCATTTAGGTCTCCGGATTTTGTCCATCTAATCCTGGATAGGGCGGGCAAAGGGCCAGCCAGATTAGATCAGCTAGCCGTATTACCCCTGGGGTACTTCTATCCACCATCTTTTTATCCTCCATCCATTTATCCACGTTATGTCTCTAGGGAGAAGGAGTGTACTTATGGTAGCCACTTAAGATATAATGTCCCAATTAGTAACCGTTTTGACATCTTTAACACACTGGACGATATCGATTGACAACCACATGTGAGGAATCATCGAAGTTCTCCCGACGGGCAAGTAAGGCAGCTGGGAGCGAGGGAGTTAATGTATACTAACAGACCTTATATCTTAGCAGAGGAGTCAAATCCTATACCCTCCGGGAAATGTAAAGTGGTTGTAGCCCAGGATAACACGTTTTCTGCTGGGGTAGAGACCCCACCCATGGATTCTTTAAGTATGCATATTACCGAGGATGAGGTCAAACTAAATGGTTCCACTCCTCGGGTCCAGACATCTCCACAACTATCACTTAATTTACGGTTTAAAGCGGGGCAGCAGAGAAGCCATGAAGCTGGCAATTCTCCTGATCTGGGGGTAGCCAGCACCTCCTTTACCAATACGAATACTGGGTGTAGCCTCGTATCTTGGAACATATCAGGTTTACGCTCCAAGATTAGCAATCCCCTATGGTCTGAATATATATTAAAACATGAAATTATCTGTCTACAGGAAACATGGCTGAAGGTCCCCATACATATGAACGGCTATAGAACTTTTAACACCCAAGCGATAGGGGGATCTCATGGCAGAGCCAAAGGTGGGCTTTGTATATATGTATCTAACAAGTTAAATATTGTTAAGACCGAGTCCCAGCTTGTGTCCCCCTATTATCAATTACTAATTCTGTATCTAACTGTCTCTCATTCAGTGACATTGGTCAATTTTTATAATAATATTCCACCTGATAGTGTCCCTAAGGTGGTCAACACACTCTTTAAAGAGTTAAGAATTTTGTGTAACGCAAAGGGCTCCGAGAATATGCTTATTGTGTGTGGGGATTTTAATTGTGCCCTGTGTCCCTTTGAGGACGACAGGATATGTGGTTTTAATGTGGAAGAAGGCATGCATAACACTCATTTCTGTCACTCAAACACAGGGGAACTTTTTAACGAACTGGTGTTTAATTTAGATCTAGGCTTTGTTAACGATCTATGCACTAGACCTGTTCTGATGCCACAGACTTTCAATGGCAGAGGCCTTTGTTCCACAATAGATTTCATTTTGTTATCAAACATGTTTGATTTTAGATTACTCACCTTCTCAGTCGATACAATCTCAGTGAGTGATCATTTTCCTTTATGCATTACGATGACTCTCCTTGTGAATAGTCAGGGAAGAGACAAACAGGCGGTAGACGAGGCCTTGGCTAATTTAAAACTTGCCAAGGTGAATGGATATACGCTTCGCTGGAACATGATAGATCCTGATGCAGTAAACAAATTATTAATTACAAGGTGTAGATCGGCCTTTGACACTTGTCTGAATGAACTAGCATCCCCTGAGAGTATCTTATCCTCATTTAAAGAGGTAGTAGTCGCGGTACGGGACGTAATGTTCAAACAAGGTGGCAAAAAGCTTTCCCCCAGCGGTGGTTTGATTC
Organism: Calotriton arnoldi; assembly: GCA_963921515.1. Taxonomy (NCBI): domain Eukaryota; kingdom Metazoa; phylum Chordata; class Amphibia; order Caudata; family Salamandridae; genus Calotriton; species Calotriton arnoldi. Next base: position 179,107 of record CAWUFW010004448.1, on the reverse strand, counting down.
AATTTGCACCCATGCACATTCTCTTTTGAAACAGGAATTGCATAACACTCCAAGGAATGTTACCAAAATTAGACAGGCTAGAAAGAACTATAAATCAGCTCTTTTGAACAGGAAGAATGCCCTTAGAAATGAAGCCTGGGAGATGCTTACATCGGCCGCACAATCTAAAGATAGTGCCGCCTTTTGGAAAGCGGTTAAAACACCATTCCTGACTCCTGTCGGGGGCCCAACTGTCGAAGTAGCCATTACAGAGGGTCAATGGGTCGAACATTTTTCTAAGATATATAACGGTCCATGTACCTCTAATGGCCAGGATAGTGAAAACTCAGGAACCACTAATCAGTCACTAGATCTATACTTTAGTATTGATGAAGTAAGCAGGGTACTCTCTCTAAGTGCAGGTGGGAAAGCTTCAGGTCCTGATGGGATTCCCGTGGAATTGTACAAGTCCAATGTCATCTTGTGGGTACCAATAATAACACAAATAATCAACGCAAGCTGTGTGGTTGCTTTTCCACCCACCTGGGTGGAATCCACCATCGTCCCCATATTTAAAAAGGGGGACCGCCAGGACCCCACCTGCTACAGGCCCATTTCCTTATTAGTTTCCATGGCCAAGGTTGTGGGACGTATCATTCTGGAACGCCTACAGCTTTGGGCAGAGGAAAATCAAATCTTATCCGATATCCAATATGGATTTCGAGTAGGATTAGGGACCGTGGAGCAGAGCTTAAACTTAGCGATTCTCATGGGGAAGTACACCAGGGCCAAAAAGGGAAATTTGTATCTAGTCTTTGTCGATCTCACGGCTGCATTTGATTGCGTAAGGCACTCAAAGCTCTGGGAAATCTTAGAATCACTGGGGGTCGATAGAAATATCATTTACTTTATCCGCCGCCTCTACAATGGAGCAAAATCATGCGTGCGATTTGGCTTGGAAGGAGAACGCACTGCCTCTTTCCCTATTGGAAGGGGGTTAGGCAAGGCTGTGTCCTAGCCCCCTTCCTCTTTAATCTTTACATTAATGGGTTAGGACAGGCACTTCTTAAAGATGCCCAAGATTTCCCTCAAATAGGTAATCGTCCCATTCCAGCATTGTTATATGCTGACGATGCCGTGATTATGTCTCGCACCCAGATTGGCCTACAAAAGACCTTAAATAACTTTTTTAATTTTATGAAGGAGCTGGATCTCAGAATTAATATCACAAAAACCTTTACAATGAGATGTGGCCGCGGGATCCAGAAGTGCAGGGACATTTTCGTGGAGGAAAAACCGATAGTCACAACCAGTAGCTTTTCATATTTAGGCATTTTGTTTAGCCACAATGACACTTGGGCCAAAGCTGTTGCAGCCAAAAAGCTGGCACTTATTAGAACAACGACTGCTTTAGCCAGCTTTGCAAAAAAACTGGGACGTAAACCACCTCTGGAACTTCTAAAAAATTTATAAAGCGAAATGCGTGACAACTGTTACTTATGGGGCTGGGATTTGGGGTTTTGCGGACACTAACTCAATACAACTAGTGGAGAACTCCTTTTTAAAATACATTTTATCTGCATCTTCTGGTACTTCCACTTACGTTTCTCATGCCGAATTGGGTCTTCCATACATATCCGACCTCATAAAATTAGAGCCAATTCTTCTGTGGCACAGGATTTGGTCAAGGGACGAGACTACACTTAATAGGGACTTACTACAGGATAGTCTCAGGCTGGATAGTGCGCAAAGGATCCCATGGGTTAAGTTTATCCGTTATTTTACAAAAGATATGGGCAACCCGGAATATTTTACTAACCCTAGCACTATCACCCTGGTCTCCAGGAAAAATCTTAGAAAAGAGGCCCTTTTTTTCCTGGAAAGCCTAAGACTATCGGGGAAATCATCAAGCCTAGTGTTTTGCAGCACCAGATGGTTCTTACAACCTTTAGCTTGCAGCCATATTTAGTATTTGTACTGGGTGGCTTTGATAGGTTTTTATTATTAAGATTTAGATTGGGGACAATACATAGACTTGTCTCTTTCCCCAACCTGAATGACTGGGCAAGTGAGCTACAACCATGTCCATGTGATAACTCGTCGACTCAATCGTCTTTACACATTGTTTTATTTTGTAAATTCTATATCGAGATAAGAAAGACCTGGATACTCCCAATTTTACGGAAATGGGGATTGAGACAATGCCGCCCTGCTTTTATTAAACTCCAGTTTTTAGAAAATGAACATGTTGCTTGGAGGATATCCATGTTTCTTAAAAAAACTCTCCACCAGAGAAAGAGTATTGTGTTTTAGGACTGAGGAGGTGTCTCCTTTTACATGTATTTTTTATTAATTTTGATCAGATTTTAAATATGAGATATATTTTAGAGAAACTTCTTTTTTTTTTTTCTTTTATCTGGATATTGTATTTAAATTCTCTGATGAAATTTTCTTGTATTTTATCTGTGTTTTTTATGATTGTTATATCACAATCGAAATAAAGCTATGTTCTGATTCTGATTCTGATGTTATTATACAATGCAAATCTGGAGAGCAAATAGCTAATTCCTTAAAGTGAATTATAGATTAGATGCTAGGTACTTGCTAAGGAATCACCATTAAACACCCTCTCACAAACCCTATTAGATTCAATAAATTATCTTTTTCAGAGTATCCAAATATCATCCCCTAACATAAGTTATGCCTCAATGGCAATGTATGGCAATGTCAATTATGGACATGCTATAGACCGCGAAAGAGCCGTAAACTCAGTTTCAAAGCTTTAATTTTAAGATTGTGCAGATAGCCATAAGTAACGGGAGTTGCCATTCTATTTTTAATATTTTTTTATGATTAAGAAAGAGAAGCTATCATAATTTTACATGCGACAAACCTAAGCATAAGAAAATAACTTGCCTTTTTTACTTAGAATCTATACCCCCTTAATGGACCCCACATTCCCTGAAGTTGCCTTGACCCCTGAGGTCCTTTATCAGAGTAAACAGCTACTTTTAATTCATAATAATGGTGCATAGTCTCCCACCACGTTTCGATCTTGCCTGCATCATTGTCCATACATTCTCTACCAATGCATAGTCGTGTAAGAGCAATAGTTCCGGGAAAAAATGGAGCATGAACAGCTGGAATATTTTTAGAAATGCCCAAAATATTTTTTATACGTAGATATTGAGATTTCCCTATTTGTGAGCTTGAAAAAGCTTTGTGAGAAAGTGGTCCAAAAAGTCTGGAAAGCATGGCAGTTTACACACAGCATCATCCATACCATATCTGGGGCATTTTAGACTCTTCCCTGGTTTTCATCCGGAGAAATTGAGATGCTGTACACAGCATATTAATCACATTAAATTGTTTTAAATTGAGCAGAGCTGAAATTAATGCATCATGTGCAACAATAGAACTTTGCTTGACCTCCTCAGAGAGAATGTGGCATCCCAACATATTAGAACATTTTTCTGCTAATATTTAAGCCCTTTTTCTACTGTACTCAAGAAACTCTAATCTAAATCTCAAATGGTAAACTGACATATTTTACTTTGCAAATTTCACTTCAACTGTGTTTTTTAAAGTGAATTCATATAGTTTTATTAAACATATGTCAATGTGTTATGACCAAATCAAATCATAAACTTCATTTTAACCTTTGTGTTTTTCAGTGACGTTTTAGTGGTTTTTGATCATGTACTGCATGCAATAGTTCTCTTTTCCCAAATAGCCACGAGCAGTCAGCTCCACTTCACAAGGCCTGTGGTCATGCATAGCAGGGTTTGGCTGCAACACTTGGTCTTCAGTCAGACCCGGTGCACAACCATCCACAGGAGTCCAACCCCCTCTACACATGGACTTAAGCTATGCCAAATGCAAATCAGTCTTGACCCTGTTCCTTATGGGAACAGTCCAGCTGGGTCAAAACTGGGGTGGATTGGTGAGCAAAAGAACAATGGATTAAACCCAGATCTTTGTGACTGGGGGTGATTGTTTGCATTGTTCAGCATTCCGTCCATCATTTGTTCCTTTTGCATTTGCCGCCCTAAGTGGGAAGGGTATGCCCAGACGTGGGTCCCGTGCTCACTGCACCACTGGATTCAAGCTACCCTGGCTGATGAGGGGTGATGCCCCGAAACCGGTGCCAGGATGCTTATTTCTGGTCCAGGTAGGACCTGGCTTGGCAGTTCAGGCTCGACTGTTCCCATAAGGAACAGGGTCAAGACTGATTTGCATATGGCTGGGTCCAAAATGGGGTGGCGTGGTGAGCAAAAGAACAATGGATTAAACCCAGATCTTTATGACTGGGGGTGAATGTTTGCATTGTTCAGCATTCCATCCATCATTTGTTCCTTTTGCACTTTTAGAAAGTTGGCATTTTCTTGCCTTAGCCATTTAGCGCCTGCAGCCTGCCTCTGGTCACATGACTGGGCGTAGTTGACAGTTGGGCTTTGTGTATTCCTCCTAGACAGCCGCAAACAATGGGAGCTTTTGTGTAACTGGGTGGGTCATCACTGGCAGGATGGGAGGGAGGAGCTATGCACAGCCTCACTTACACCTGAATAGACTGCATCCTGTCGCCACACAAAGGGCTGCATACCCCTTGTAGTTGGTCTGCAGCCAGGGCAGGGAAGGCAGGACATCTGTGCCCTTCAAAGGCAGCCTCTAGAAGTTTCTCCCCCACTTCCAAGGCACAACTGGGTATAAGTACTAGACCTCAGACACCAATTCTTCAGTACACTTCTGGAACTGTGGGTACTCTGCCTGGAAGAATGACTGCTGTGCTGCTGAAGGACTACCACTCTGCTGGACGGCACTCTGCTGAACTCCTGCTTTGCTGTGCTGACCTGCTGCCCTCTTGCCTGGGTGAGAAGGACTGGACTTGCCCCCAGAACCAAGAGTGACTCCAATGGCTAGTTTGCTGTCCTCCTGATCTAAAGGCTCGGGAACATAACAGGCTTCCAAAAACCTTTCATCTGCACATAGACTCTGCAATCTGTAAATCTACCCTGTTAAATGGTGCCACCCCAGACCTGGACCTTTGGAAGTGGGCTTAGGGTGCTTTGTGAGTGTCTGTGGACTGACGCCTCCCTGTTGCTGCACGATACAACCGATGCAACCCTGAGAAAAACCAACCGATCTCCACTGTTGTGTGGATTGGACTCATCATAAAGGAATATGACTCTTTACTACGCGAGTCATTACATCGCGTGCCTTCACAACGCGGTCGTTACAATGACCGCGTTGTTGCAACGCAGTACCATTACAACGCAAGTCGTTACAACGACTTGCTCTAGATGGCGCGCTGGACTTAGGAATAGTATGATTTACTATTCCAACTCCATTGTGTGCAACAGTAGGGAAGGTGTTGGAATAGTAAATCATACTATTCCTTAGTCTAGAGCGCCATCTAGAGCAAGTCGTTGTAACGACTTGCGTTGTAATGGCACTGCGTTGTAACAACGCGGTCGTTGCAACGACCGCGTTGTGACGGTATCGCGGTGTAATGTCCGCGTTGTAAAGGTTGTTTCCCATCGCAAAGACTTGCATCGCTGCCACAGCCTGCATCTCCTTCTGAACCATCTTTGTGCAGTGCATACTTGGTGCAGGCCCTGCCATCTCTCATCGGTGGCAGCCTCGATGATGGACTCCGCATTGCAGCTGTGCAGCTGTTTGGAACCGTTGGATCGCCCTGACTGGGTGCTGCATCCCCGATGCCGGACTTCAAATCACAAGCCCCGTCGACGGGATCCTTGATGTTGATGCAACAGGATCTCACACAACCTCTCAACAATCTCAACAGTCTCGCAACATTCTGGAACCTACACATCGCTTCGACTGTGCAATGCATCTTCGACGCGGATCCATACAATGCTGCATAAATCAGGATTTAAGGTACTCTGTTCAGCAGGCCTAACTGGGTCCCTGTAGCCATCCCGTGCTCCATTGCAGTCGGCCTGAGCTTGTGACTTTATCCCAGTCTGACGCGACTAGATATCCACAGTTGGTGCTTTACGCCTTTTGGTGCTATTTTACCTTAAGCTTTAAACTCAATATCTCTGGTTCAACTTATTGGAGTTTTGTCATTTTGGTCTTGTTTAATTTACTAAAAATCACTCTATTTGTCTAACACGGTTGTGGGCTCCATTTTTGGTGTCTTTTCACTGTGTAATTGTTTGAAGTGTTGCACAAATACTTTCCACATTGCCTCAAAGTTAAGCCTGACTGCTCCGTGCCAAGCAACCAGGGGGTTGAGCACTGGTTAATGTGGGCTTTGCTTGTGCCTTACCATTACAAGGATTGTGGTTGCTGCTTGACCAGGGCTCACACCCCAGTCAACCATCAACCCAATTTCTTCCAGCTGTTAGTACATGGGATGATTTTACTGCTAAAAAAAGGTGAAGTTCATGTGTATTGTGGCAAACCCTAAAGTAAAAGTTCAGCTTTTCGAACCAAATATCCAAAGTGAACTTATGGGAAGAACAACAAGCCCGCTTTTGAAAAAATACCTCTGCTTAAATTTATACCTTTGTACTTTATTTACTTGGTGTTATCGGACTGGGATTAGACCATTTATTTCTGTGCTGTTTTTTCATTCCCAATCTTGCTCTCTTTGCTACTAATTTTATATGGGCTCTTCCCGTGACCATACAAAATAACCCCACCCCCCCTTTTTTCTTCCCCAGCGCCTTGAGACCCTCGCGGGTAAGTAGTGCGCTCTACAAATTCTGTGATTGATTGATTGATTGATGCATTTATGAAATCAAGGGACAAGCTTCCATCCTTTTCACAGCAGTGCTCACCTGCTCATGAGCTTGTATTGTTCTACAGGAATTACATAACTTGCAGCAGTATTCAAAAGCTTATTATAATTGTCTAGAAAATTACAATCAAATATCAGCAGTTCCTGAATCGATCTATTTCTAGACGCAAATGCAAAGGCAGCAGTGCACTGTTGGTATTCCCAGCATGCCCAGTTGGGTACAATTGCAGCTTGGTCCGTGTTTCCTAGTAAACTAGCTCTGCAAGAATATGCAGGAGTTTTTTTTTACTTGGCTTATTTGAGAAAGAAGCCGTCCATCAGTTTCTCACTAAATACCCTTGGCCTTGACACAGTTTTCCTCTATCTGGCTCAGATACCCGACCCAAGATTATAGAATGAAATTTTAAAGGTGAGAGCGGGATGCAACCCAATCTTCTCATCCCTCAACTGGTGTAATGTTATCCGGGATGGTAATAATTTCTGGACATGCCCCCTGAATGTAAAATGCTCCTTGTCTCATGTACCCATGGATTGTGTTTTTATATTCCTATTCGCATTACGTTTTTAAGATCCTTGTTTTCAAAATACAGAACATTAAAAAGGTTGGAGGCGAGGGAGCTGTTGTCTGAAATGCGCTATCTTGATGTGGCAGTAGGAATTGCACGTGTTATACTTACTTTCAAACAGAGCTTCAAGGATGGGTTTGAAAAGGGCGCACTGTTCATAGGCAATTTTATACTGTACAGGTGTTTTTATGGTTTTAGAATGTTTTATGGATTATTATCCTAATAAACTTTGTTTACTACTACTACTACTGTTGGCAATGTATCAATATTCATGAAGCTTAATCTGCCACAATAATGATGATGCTTGGTTTCTTTTTGTTATCTTCTGTATATATCAATCAGGGAATTATTAAGCGTGCTACTCACCCGTGGGGGTCTCAAGGTGCTGGGGGAGGGGGGAGCAGCTACGGTCGGTCGAAGAGCCAGGTCTTGTCTGTCTATATACATTTAATGAAAAGTTTTTAAAACAAGAATTCGCAAAGCCAATTGGTCTGGCTTGCATTTTGAATCATCTAAAATATTTTAAAAAATACTCCTGCAGTGAAAAAACAAAAACAATGGCTTCAATATACAATGTAGATAAAGAATTTGATATGGCATAATTCAATGTAATTTTGAGATGTAAAGTAGTACTTCATGTCTTGATTGCAAGCTAACATAGGAGATGGAATGATACATCAAATTGCCACTACCATGAAATGATAGAGAAATACTCGTCTGGGCGCAACTATGCCAACTTTATATTGATTTATTATTTTTTATTATTTAATTTACATTTGTATATTTAAATAATTGATAACAATGGGTCACCAGACAGCTGAGCTATCAAACCAGACCTAAAAAAAAGTGCGTCTAGACAAGATGAAAAGGGACATTCTACTTTTGTCATTAAAATAACTCATTTTGGAAGGTAAGGCAACAAGAACAAGATGGCATAGCATGTGGTTGTTTGTGCCAGAGAGCGCACAGCCCATCCCTCTGAAATTCCTGTGATATGACATATTTTTGTTTTGCTTGATAAGTGAAGCATTGGAAACTGAAAGCCTTTCAGGCCTCCTGGGCTTTTTGTCGTGCTATTAAAAAAACAAGAAGTTACAGTCTGTGTGGATGCTGTTGTTGTTGCAGTGAGATTTTTGAAAAACTGTAATTTGCAGCAATTAACAAAATCGAGGATTAGGCCTGTTTGTTATTCGCAGGGAAACTACACTCCGTGAAAACACATTCCGTGAGTTACAGAACTACTAAATAGATACGAGTAAGCTTTGGGTTAATCTCATGTTTTATCTAGGCCAATGGCGAGCAGTGGACTCGAACACAAAATAGTTAGCAAATAGGTGATTGCCAATTGACTGCCAAGTTGATAGTCAGCTCGTTTTTCCCATTTTGTGGTTTAAGTTTAGGATTCCAGATAAACAAGAAAACCAGATAACTCAACCATTCCTAAGTAGGTGAGTGGATGCAGTCAAGCTTATTGTTTCCATATATCATCAGAGATAATTGAGTGTCTACAACTAGTGCACAGACATTCACCATTTACCATAGCGGTATAAAAACCAGCAGGTCAAATTCAACCCAATTGCAGTCTGTTTAGACCACTATATTTGGGAGCTTTCAATGCATAGTAGCACAATACCAGCTCATTAGCACGATCATTGTACATGTACAGTCTACTTTGGACTAAAGCAGGAGTGATACCCTGCACATAACATCAAATAGTGCCTCATTAAAAAATGCCCGATAATTACCGGAGGAGATCTGTGGGCCAGAGTTAACAATTCCCTCCAGTGTCCACCCTCCCAGTTACTGGCCTTATTAGTTTTGCGACCTGGAATCATTTAACAGCTGCTCTGGAGTTACCAGTCACATTAGCAGTAGCGTCCAGTGTTATGGACGAGTGGCTGGTGAGGGTGTGCGGGGCGGGGGAGAGGAGGGGGCATAGGGGTCGCAGGTGGGGTAAATAAACCAATTTTGTTTTTTTTAACGCACCTGCAGTTGGCCACGTCACGCTCTTCTGCTCCTCTTCTCCAGGCACAGGCTCCAAGACTGCCCTGTGGCCAATCCTGAAGCTGCTCTCATGCATGACAGCAGCTTCAGGATTGACCCGAGTGCCCTCGATTTGCACTCACAGACAGACTGGGAGTCTGTGCCTGCTATCTCCAACTCAGCAACGCAGCTGGGTTGGAGAGAGTTTCATTGTGCATGACGGTTTGGCCGGCTTGAGACGGCTGGCCAAACCATCATGCACACTGAAGGCAGTGGCCACCACTCCTCCTGTCATCCCTCTGGCCCCGGCCCCATGACTTGGCTGGAAAGGAAAACTAAAACGAGTATTTATTATTGTTTTGTATTTATTATTGTTTTATTTTTCCTTTCCTGACGTTTTTGGGGAGGCACACTTCTCCGCCATAGCGGAGGAGCCGCCACTACCCATTGGAGCATGCGGTGTCTCAGTACAGGCCCTTTACCATGCATATTCTCAACCTCCTTACAACAGGTGGAAGTATGTTCTCTAAAACAATGGGGTAGATTTACAAGCCCCTTGTGACACATTTGCGCCGCCGTTGCGTCACTTCTGTGATGCAGCGGCATCGTAAACAATGCGCGACGTTGCAACATATTTACAACGTGACGCATCTAGGGAGAAGCGTCACGTTGTAAAGCCCTGTGCTACATTATACCTGCATCAGGTATAATGTATGTAGGGTGGGCGTTCCGTCGCAAGAAAGCCTCGTAAAAGTGACGCAGTGAAATCTACAAGATTTCACTGAGTCACTTTTACGACGCCGCTGCGTCAAAACCTTACGCCTGCTTGAAGCAGGCGTAAGGAGTGATGCAGTACAATAAGTATAGGCCGCCCCTGAGCATTGCTGGAGTTGAGTCGCACTTGCGACACGACTCCAGCAATGCGCTGCCCTTACGACAAAAGATGCGACACGCATCTGTCTATCCTTGCGCCGCATTGTAAACGCGACACATCCGTGGTGGCGCAAGGGTATTTTTGCGTGTCGCATCTTTACTGGCGCATCCCTGCTAATATGCAGAGATGCGCCAGTCCTTGTAAATCTGCCCCAATGTGTTTTAAGGGGTGTGTTTCCACACGCAGAAAATTTGGAATCAGGCAGAACGTTTATATTGCTCACACTGCAGAACTCAATTACTTTTAGGCACATGGGTAGTTTTAGTTCAGGATCACATTACATATTTTAGGCTACATAGGTATGTAGTTGAGGTCGCATAGTTACATGGGTTACTTAGAGTTTTTGTACATCAGACCATGGGGGGCCTTGTCAAAGATGTAGTAGTTCCAATGAGCATATCTAGGAGGCATTTCTCCTAATCCCAATCTGTTAGAAATGGGATTCTTGGTTGGCTGAGGTATGCACCCAGGCGAAGCAGGAACCACCACTCTAGTCAGGGTAAGCTAGATACACACTAAAACATAACCTGTGCTCACCCTTGGCACATAGCAGTCAGGCTTATCTAAAGAGGCAATGTGTAAAGTATTTGTACAACACACAGTAATACAATGAATACACCACAAAAAGACTCCACACAGGGTTAGAAGAATAGATTATTATTTTCCGAGCAGGACAAGACTGAAACCTCAAAATTCAATGTATAGAAGTCAAGATAGGGAAGTTTAAAAGAATAAATGCAGTAAAGCGCTTAGAAGTAAGTAGCACTAAAAAGTTTACTTTAGGTCGCACTGGACCAGGGCAAAGTCAAAGTTCGTGCCAACCGCGTTGTAGTGCCGACTGGCTATAGGATCCTCGCAGGCCTTGGTGAACAAAGTACTTTTCCTGGTTGCAAACAGCGGGATGTGTTGATGGTGTGGCCCGCAGGTGCAGGATGCGTCAATATTCTCCACACAGTGAAGGCGATGCGTTAGTTCCAAAGATGGGTGCCGGAGTCGAGAGGCATTGAGCGATGTGCTGGATTCTATCACGCAGTCAATGGGATGTGTCAATCTCATCAAGCTGCTGCGGCGGCGATACGCTGCCCGATGTTTCAATCTCTGGAAGCAAAGTGATGGTTCTGAGGTGATGCGCCAATTTTACTCCCACAAGCAAGTCGATGCACCGGTTCTGCTAGATGCAGATGTGTCGAAATCTGTGCTACAAGTATCTAGCCACTTCCAGTGAGCCAGACACAGAAGCAGTGGTAGAGATTTTGATATCCCTGAGTCTCAAGCAACACGAGTCAAGCCAACAAGCCCTTGGAGATCACATGGAGTGAAGGCAGAGTCAGAAAGCAGCAGGCAGAAGGGCAACAAACAGAAAAGCAGGCCTTCCAAATCAGCAGTCGAGTTGAGTCCTTTAAGCAGCACAGCAGTTCTTCTGGCAGAGCTTCAGTTACAAGCCCAGTAGTGTCTGTCTTGGTAGGGTCAGAGACCCAGTACTTATACCCAAATGTGCCTTTGAAGTGGTGGAGACTTCAAAGAGTGGCTTTGAAATGCACAAGTATGCCTTTCAACCCAGTTCTGTCTGCCAGGCTATCTGCTGGGGGAGGGGGTAATCAGTCCTTTGTGTGGGGTCAGGCCACTACCTATTGAAGTGTAAGTGTTCGACCCTTCCTCTCTTCCTGCCCAGGAAGGGCCATCAGAATGCAGATGTATATAGATGGGTACTCAGCCACACCTAGCCTTCCTGTGTTTGTTGCTGTCTGCAGGGAATGCACAAAGTGTAGCTGTCACCCAGCCCAGACGTCTATTGGAGACAGGCTGTGAGGCACACAGAGTGGTAAAAGCAGAGACATGCCTACTTTCTAAAAATGGCATTTCGAAAACAGTAATGTTAAATCCAGCTTTACCAGTAGAGAAGATTTATCATTACCAATCCAGAAATAAGAAACATGATGCACCTAATCAGGACTTACAGCTTAAAGGTATTTTAAGGAATTCTCATGGTTAGCCTATGAGAGGAGTAGGCCTCACAGTAGTGAAAAACTAATTTGGGTGTTTGTCACTACTAAGACATGCAAAACATAAAGGTGCATGTCCTGCCTTTTACTTACACCGCACCCTGCCCTATGGGCTACTTAGTGCCTACCTTAGGGGTGACTTTGTGTAATAAAAGGGGAGCTGAAGGCTTGGCAAGTAGTTTTAACTGCCAAGTAGAAGTGGCAGTAAGCTGCACACACAGGCCTTGCAGAGGCAGGCCTGAGACATGGTTAGAGGGCTACTTAGGTGGGTGGCACAAACAGTGCTGCTGGCCCACTAGTAGCATATAATATACAGGCCTTGGGCACATGTAGGGCACTCTACAAGGGACATATAAGCAAATTAAATATGCCAGTTGAGTATGAGCCAATGTTACCATGTTTTGGGGAGGGAGCACATGCACTTTAGCCCTAGTTAGCAGAGGTAAAGTGCGCAGAGTCCTAAAGCTAGCAAAAACAAGTACAGAATAATGTAGGGAGGCAGGAAAAAAAGTTAGGGGAAGACCACCCTAAAGCTGCCAGGGCTAACACAATCTATATCAGTTGTTCAAAATATATTTTACAAACTTCCTCACTCCCTGAAGTAGTTCTTTGCATATTTCCACATTTCTTTATATCGTCTACCAGACAGCACTAGCTTTCTCATTGCAAAAGAAATCTTGTGACTTACAGTGGGCTTACTGCCTGTTCATTGCTTACCATTGACGGTTTTAGTGTTACTCTCATTTGTTTGTGTTTGTTTTTTCCCTGGAGCATAACCTCTTTACAATTCTTTTGATTGACTGTCTTTTGATCTTCCACTGCTCACTTTTAGCGAACTCATTTATTCTTTTCTCGTTAAGCACTCCATGAGAGTGCATAAGTTTTCAAGCTCTACCCTTTGTGTGCTTCTCCACTGCCAAATACCCCCTTATGCTACCTGTATTACTCTCTCCCTCGTGTGCTGCTCTTTATCATGTACTTCTTGCCCAAACTTCCCCGTGCTCCATTTTGCGCTCTCCCTCTGGCACTTTTTTCCACCCCATGATGCTCACTCCCTCGTGTGCAGCTTGCTTTCTTTATTGTATGCATCTCCACCCACCCCGTGTTCTCTGTTGTTTACTTCTTTGTGGGTTTCTCCACTCATGCACAGCAGCACAATGTTGAAAAACAATGCAGCCGTGGTGGCTCTGATCGCATCTGTGGACCGCGACTATAGGCAGCGGGAACTCCCCCGTGGCAGCAACCTCAAGCAGGCGTGGCAAAACACCATGCCTGGATGTCATCTTCTCGCCTCCACCGGCTCCCTTGAACCCCGAGAATTGGAGAAGTGGAACTCAGCACCTGGCAAGCTGTTTTAAAGTACGTGGACTACCCCATTCATATTAGTGGTTGGGCCCTAGCCTTAGCATCAGCACCAGAACCAGGCATCAGGCATCGGCAAGCACTGCACTACACTGCATTGCACTGCGCAGGGGTGCAGCATCATAAGCATCATAAGCGGCTCCCAGTATTCCAGCCTTCTAGCCCACAGCCCACAGCCCCCAGCATCCAACACGGCCAAGGAGGGGGAAGGGGAGGCCGCCATAGGTAACTGTGGCTGTGGTGGTTGGTGGCTCACAGAAGCGGCCAGCATTACGCCACTGCGGCTTGTGTCTACTGCACTATCCACTCACCCCCTCCCCATTGCCTATAACTGCAACTGGTGCTTCCGTCCCCGTGGACTAGTAATTGCTACAACAAGAACACTAAAACCAGGAACATCAATACCAGGAGCCAAAGCATTTGCTCGCTTAGCCTGCACATGCTCGCACTTCCCCCCTCAAGGCCCCATAAGAGAGGGACGTGGGGATGCACTCCTACAGAAGGAAAGGGCCATGGATAGCGGCAGGAGGAGCTCTGGCGCATTCTACTTCCTGTCCAAAAAACCCGTCTGAGGCACTTCTCAAAGTCATGAGCTCTGGAAAATCAATGGGGCCTGTGGTGGCTCACAAGAAACGGAAGAGGATGGCAGACTGTCCCGAACCTAGAGCAGTATCTGACCAGATACTTGACTTAACACCAACTACACCAAAAAGAGGCTTGCTGATTAACTCAACATCTTTCACAACTCCAACTAGCTTCTCAGGACCCAGCACTACCCTCTCTCAGCCAAAGATCACTTCTAAATTCAAGTTCCTCAAAAATGCAGGGTCTGTCATCTTCTCCAGCAACTCAAGCATCAAGGGCCTGCCCATCCCCCTGAGCCCCATAGTGACTATATGCAAGGTGGGCCTCAACTCAGTACTCCCTCAGCTGGCAACAAAACCAGGAGTAAGTAAATCTCTTGAGTTTCCTGAGCTCACTAGGGGGCTGCCCCAAAAGGAAGGGGTTCCTGCCTCCCCCCTACCCCAGGCAGGGCAGAGGCTCAGATGGCCACTCTCAGAACCAAACCTTGGGGCAAAGCAGGACCAGCACAAGAGGACAAAGAAAAGATCGAGATACCAGTCAGCGATGCTGCCCCAAAACCAAATATGGAGGGAGAAGTATTGCAGCCTCTGTTCAACTCATCACTGAGCGGGGAAGACCTGTTCCACTTAATCTCCCGGATACAGGAAGAAGAGAGGAAGCGGGCGGTCCCCGGAGACAAAGTATGCTCTGCATCTTTGACAATGGGCCAACCAGAGGAACTATCATCATTAATGGACGCTCCGACAAATGCAAAAGAAACAAATGATGGACGGAATGCTGTACAATGCAAACATTCACCCCCAGTCACAAAGATCTGGGTTTAATCCATTGTTCTTTTGCTCACCACACCACCCCAGTTTGGACCCAACCAGTTTGGACCCAGCAAATCAGTCTTGACCCTGTTCCTCATGTGAGCAGTCCAGCCCGAACTGCCAAGCCAGGTCCTCCATGGACCGGAAACAAGCATCCCTGGACCGGTTTCGGGGCATCACCCCTCATCAGCCAGGCTAGCTTGAATCCAGTGGCGCAGTGAGCATGGGACCCACGTCTGGGCATACCCTTCCCACTTAGGGAGACAAATGCAAAAGAAAGAAATGATAGACGGAATGCTGAGCAATGCAAACATTCACCCCCAGTCACAAAAATCTGGGTTTAATCCATCGTTCTTTTGCTCACCACGCCACCTAGTTTGGACCCAGCCATATGCAAATCAGTCTGGACCCTGTATCTCATGTGAACAGTCCAGCCCGAACTGCCAAGCCAGGTCCTCCATGGACCGGAAACAAGCTCTGACGTAGCCAGAAAGCAAAAAAACACAGTTAAACGGATGAAACCAACTGACCCCCGCCGATGAAGACTCTTATACCCTCACAAAAGATCTATCCTATCTCCGCTCTAAGGAATGGGAGATCATGTTGTCATCTTATGGAAATGAGGTCCCAAAAAACTCAAGCACCACAGTCACTCCAAAAGAGGAAGCCAAAGGACAACAAGAGTCGATGTGGGCCACAGCCCTTGACTTTTTGCAGAGGTCGGTGGATGCAATGTCCTTCCAAACAAACCAAATGGACATACAGATTAGCCTTCTAAATACCTTGGCTCTGTATGTAGCCAGAATTGACGAAAAGATCACAAACCTAAACAATCTGAAAAAACGGGCTCAGCTCGATGCTGACAATCCCTGCCAAACATGTAACTGCTCTCCAGTCCTAGACAAACTAAGCTCACGTCTGTGCGTGATGACAAAGCTAGTGGGTGAGCTGAAAGAAATTACCAACACAAAGCCCCAAATCTCTAGAGCCGAAATTGCAGCTGACGCTGGACAACCGCAGCAACAGGTCGCAATAGACAGCAACGCTGACAGCAACTGCTTGCTTGCCTCTTTCGTGGCAAACAGTCTCGTAAACAACCCTGCCCCTCTACCCGGACCAGACAGAGTTCATCATGCAGATGAAGGAGATTCCAAAAGCAAACGACCAAAATGAAGGAAGGGCCGTAACAAAAACCGAATTACGAAGCACAACCTGGTGCCCTACCCTTTGTTTCAAACTAGGCAACGCACAACTCACACCACCCGGCACAAGGATCAAACCAAGTCGAGCAGTCCAGAAGGGGTGCCTGAAGGCACAGGTCAAACTCCTGAATCCATTTCCATGCAAAAGACTAACATCATCGAATCCACTGAAGTAAGCACCACCACAGACGCTGTGGACCCAGCCACGACAGCAAATAGGGCCCCCCCTGTAAACCATCCAAAAATCTTTAGGCAAGACAGGGCTACTTCAGTCCAGAGACCCTTGGCGGGGGCCCCAGCATCTGGCCACTCCCCTCGTTATTCAACTGTAATAGGCCCATCAAGCACGTAAATACCCACATCAAGGAATCCGACCAAGCAAGTGTCATGCAAAACATCATTGGCTCAGTCACATTGAGTCAAAAGGAGTCCCAAACATCTCTCAAGCTTCCCCCTAGAACTGCAAGCTCGAGGCTGGACCCTAAACCCATGAAGGGGGCCAATTTCTTTCTTCAGAAACCAGTCCAGCAAAAAAAGGGGGACAACAGGTACCTTACTTGGTCCTCGCATCAACTGAACTTAATTCAACATCCCTCGCCCCCTCAACTGGGGACACCAAAACTCCTGTCAGAGCACAAGACAGTTGCTCAGGCACAATGCAACCACAAACTTCAACTGCCTGCACATTATTTCATCGGAAACACAAGTCCAAAGGCACATTTGATATTCTAAACCGTGGCAACATCCTCAAGCTAATCCGAGCCACGGGCATGCTGGGAGAAGTTACATCGCAAGAGATCATATCCATTGAGTTCATCGTGCCTGGGCATGGCCAGAATAACGAAACAACTAAGGTAACCTGGCGAACCACGGAGTTAGCCATGAAAATCCTGGGACACATGGACATCTTCAAAGAGTGGGGGATCACCATCACACCTGCAAAGGAACCAGGATATCCACACATCCTCGAAAGTCCGCCGGATGTGGTCAGTTTAACAGCTCAGCCCAGACTGGTCTAATCGGTCCTCAGAGGCGCACTATTTAAAACACTGGCACCCCTAATAGAGCAAATAAAGGTTGACCATAAAAACCAAACCGCTGGCCCTGAAGGAACAGAAAACTGGGTATGGCTGTCAGGGACTCTGAACTCAACCTGACTGCTACGTTGACAAACCAGCCTCCAAACCGGACTCTCTGATCGCCCCCTCAAGATATGCTCCCGGAACATCAACGGATTGGCTAACAAACTGAGCATCCGGGACATTATTTCTTACCTACGCTCCTTCGAAATCATTTTACTACAAGAGACTTCGTCACAGACGGCACACCAACTGGAAGGCGACACAAAGCACTACATTCCCGCAACCAAACAATGGAATAATGGCTGTAGCAGTGGAGGCTTTGCAATTTATGTAGCTACTAACAGTCCTATCCATTCCTGGGAACAAGACAGCGACACTACAGGGCTGCAAATAGTAGGCATCTCACTCAAAATTGCCAATGGCCAGTCAAAGAGACTAACTCTGTTAAATGTTTACATCCGCCCCAATCCAGGCTCAAGGACAGCCCTCTTCAAGAAACCGATCAGCACGATTTTAAACCTCAGATCAGAGAATGCCAGTATAGACATTATAATATCAGGAGATTTCAACATGTGGCTAATGACCAACTACCCGCAAATGAGATAACTCAGGCACAAGATGGCGATTGGGCAATACCATCTCAAGATCACCCTGGGTGGCTCAAAGAGGACTCGAGAGGACGGGCCTTCCAAGGAAATCTGGAACACCTTGGTCTGAGGGCCCTTAATGGTCGATTCCTCCCTGACAAGCCACCTGGCCTCTCATATCTAACAAACACTGGGGCCTGCCTAATTGACTATACACTTGCCAGCCTTCCCTTATTGAACAAAATCACTTCATTCGGTTTTGGTGAAAAAATGGACAGTGACCACCGCCCTCAAGAGCTCACCCTTAACATCGGCTTAGATAAGTATGATGCTGCAGCTGATCAAGGCTTTGAAAGCTATACAATCAACCTCAAACATATCAAGTGCTCCATCAACTCCCTCCCAATCGTGGTCGCAGAAGCTAAACTATTATTAGCCAACACTCACAATTTAAAGGGAGACTTAGGGGCTCATTACGATGCTGGACGGAAGGCCATCCGTGCTGGTGGCGGTGGCGGAAAACCGTCAAGCCGTCTGCCCCAGGTGCGGTCATTGCGACCAACAAATCACAATGGACCCACAGAGGCTATTTCCCATCCGCCGCAGCCTGTCAGGCTCCGCACGTTTTTTGCATACGCAAGGGTGGCGGACGGAGCCAACAGGGCAGGTCCGGCATGCGGAAACATGTTCCGTCTGCTAAGCAAATCACGATGTTGCAGACAGCCCTTCCCACCGCCGTGTAAAAAACACCACGTTGCGGATGGCGGAAATAAAACATAGGAGAGGAAGAGCCAATACCATACCCATCCAAACCCCAGGACCCACCATGGATCCTGCGCTACAGGCCTTCCCGCTGCACTACCTGCTGCACCTCCGGCACACAAGACGGCGCTCAACAGCAGAGGTACGTACCAGACATCTCCACGCATGCAACCCCTGAACAACTACAACTCCAAGCAAGCTTGGCGGCACCACGACGAATGTGGCAACCTGCCAAATGGAAAGTGCGAGGCCCACCCAATCCTCACGAATGACCCTCGGTGCCCCTGAAGGCAATTGGGGCCAATGACGAGCCCCGCAGTTGCAGAGCGCGCACACCGCAACATCTAAACATGTACGCCGAAGGCACCCATTGGCTGATGGCCCATCCGCATTGTGTGTGCCACACCGTGGCGGCCCGGAAGCTGAGACCGCAACCCTGCAACATTCAAGCGGGGCCAATGCGTGTCATCGCTGCGGATGCCAGCTACCGCGTATGCGAACACATACAGCATTTGCATTGGCACCCTGACTATTACATCACAACTCATTTGCCTAAAGTGACTGGTGTACCCCATTGGCAATGTTTTGGGGCACGAGGCCCCCATGCATATCGAGTAACCACACAGACCCCGTACATGAATAGGAGAACTGGCCCAGGGCACGTGCATCCTGACCCGTTTGTTGGCAGGGTCACAGGTCCAGTGACGCTTGTGCTGGGTGGCTGTGGGGTAGGAGGTAGGGGGTAAGTCAGCCCTCTGGGAGTGGCTGGCACATCAGAACAACTAGAACAGCGACCAGCTGGTCACCACACTGTGAAGGGCTGAGAGAGTGTGACCCGTGAGCCAAGTCCGCACACACATGGAATGTCCAAGGAAAGGAGAGTGAAATTACATACGTAGCCATGCCCCGTGACCAGCATGGACTCAAATGAGGGAAGGAGTCAAAAAGGACAAAGGTCTCCTGCACGGTACCAATGTTGTGTAAGGAAACATCCAAACTGTGAACCACGCCTGAATATCCCTTGACATCGGACTGGCGTCTCTTGGCCAGGGGTCAAATTGTGAAGGGTCAGTGGCGTAGGCAGACAATCAGAGTCGTCCATTGTCTGCTAATCAGACATACGTGTAATCCCTAGCACACCCAACACACGTACTGGTGTGGCGTGCCGTGTGCCTAGCTGCCATTGCCTGTAAATGTTCCCACACACGTCATAGGAGTGCACATGTGGAACAAACAAACATAGCTCTTACCGACATCATCGGCCATTGTCAGCCATGTGGGCATGGATACACAATCCATGTGCATTTGTGCCTCATTCAGGTGAACATTGCAATGTCTGTGATGCAAATCCCTCACACACTCACTCAGGACTGACCCCATAATGTCCACATGTGTCTGTCCACCGTGCCGTACATCCATGTTGCGTTGTCCAGATGACACTCACTGCCCTCATACTGCAATGTTGTTGTGAATAGGGGGACTAAAGTTTGCAGCCGTGGAGTGACAGCAGCTACATGCAACTCAGCACTGATACTGGGAAACACAAGTGCTGTGCCATCTAACCACACGGCAGCTCATCCCTGATGTAGCAGTGTACTATATGCCATACACATCGACTTCATTGGATGTTGTAGTGTCAGTATGGCGAGTGAGCGAAGAAAAGCAATGTCTGAATGCAGGTCACATGTGCATTTCACGTGACCATGAGTCCTCCCTATGTTGTGGTTGTGTGAGTCTCTGGGTAAGCTGTTCCCCACATCTCATCTATAACTCAGCTCATGCTCGTGTACCCTGACATACGTAGGAGGAGACCACCCATCCTTCGACCTGTTCCCGACCTGGCGACGATGGAGGACATCGAAATCATCCGGAAATACCGTTTGGATCGCCACACACTACGGAACCTATGTGCCCAGTCGGAGCCCCATGTGAAGCCCAAAAGAATACATCCGGCTGCATTGTCTGCTAAAGTGAAGGTTATGGCTGCACTGCATTTCTCCGCTACTGGGTCTTACCAGTACACTGTGGCCAGCGCCAGTGGGATGTCACAATCCAAGATCAGCATGGTGTTGCGTGAAGTCCTATCAGTATTGATGCTTTACAAGGCCAGACATGTCCACTTCACGAGGAGGGATGAAGGGGGAGTTCCATGACCTGGGAGCACGCCCGGTTCTAGCGGGTGGGCCAGGCCCACCCAAACATGATCCGTGGCCCTGGCAGTGACGGCACGAAGGCCAGGAATAAATGGCCACATTCAGGTGAAACGTTCCTCCAAATGTTGATTATCTTCCTGTTCTGGGAGTTGCGGATGTGGGCCTGAGCCCTCTCTCACAGGCACCCCCAATCACACATCTCCATTCAGAAAGGTGGGCTGTGTCCCCGCCTACTCGTGCAGCTGAAATATGGGCATGGCGAAGGGGACAAATCCTCTCTTCTGCACCGGGTAACCTTAACCGAACTGCTGTGTGGATATCTCCTTTTCAATTCCACAGGGAGAAGAAAAGTTTATTTCTCCGGATTCACCTTACCTGGCTACTGCAGCTGCTTATCAGATCGGGCAGTGAGTAAGAACCGAGCAGGTGAGAGAATGTCTGGCTATTTGTTCTTCACAAAATCATCTGTGAAGGCCCAGCAAGACACATACTTCCTGTATACTTCATTTAAACATTTTGTAGCTCAATCAAGGCTCTGCCACGGATGTAAGCCAACGATACAAATGTCCAGATCCTGCCAATCCTTTGTCTGTTGGTAGTTTTGAATTGCTGATAAACTGCATTTGATGTGTATAGCTCAGTGGGTTACTGCCTTTGTCACAGCGATATTTGTGTAACTTGCAGTTCCAAAGTTACAATCCTATCATAGGACAGGGACCTAGGAACTGTCATCAAAGAGCTGCATGAGACCCTGAATTAATAGTCAGAACCTAGCTTTATTTCTGGGTTGTAACATAGTCATAACTTCCCCAGTCTTTCATCATTCGAATGTTGCCATAAAGGGTTTGTTGGGGCAGATATACACCTTCATCTGCAAAGCCAACCCCTAACCACTGGGGTGTGCATTAAATCCTGAGTTAGTGCTTCTCCAGACCAAACGCCCTTAAAAATCCTGCCCACCAGTATGGATGACATGTGATTCCCACACCTTGTAATCCTCATTGTCTTTCGTGACATTCCCTGTAGACTGATACACTTACATACTTGCATCATTGATTGTCTCTGTACAATGTGTGCGTGATGTAAAGTACTGTCACACTCTACACTGATATCAGTAGCGCCATACAACAAATGAAATGCACATGAGAGAGTGGCTATGGAGAGATGAGGGGTGCTGGACGAGGGTGGCAGTGAGGGAATCCGAGGAGGAGGCATGAGTGAGAGCCTGAGAAGTGTCACTTGCCTGATACTCCCACCTCAGGAAAACTCCTCCTCCCATCAGGAGGACCTTTTATGGAAAAAACACACTTTTTGAGAGTGATAACATCAAGAAAGAGAATTTGGAAGGAAAGAATGTGTTTCACTGGCCCTTGTAAAACTGAGGAGAGATAAAGGAGGGCCCTGAAGCAGGCCTGGCGAGAGATATAAGCGACAAATCGGGCCCGCAGTGGCCCACCCGAATGCCTCGTTGGCCCACCCAAATAAAAATTCCTGGAGCCAGGCCTGCCTGGGAGGCATCCCAAATGTTGATGGGAGCCATTGATGGTACCCACATTGGCCTCGTTCCACCACAGGCAAGTGAACCCATCTATAGGAACCACAAACACTACCACTCCATCAACGTGCAACTGGTATGACAGGCGGAGCAGATCATCTCACACGTGTGTGCAAAGTATCTGGGGTCGGCACATGACTGCTACATCTGGTGGACCACCAACATCCCCCCCTGCTCACAACCCACACATGCCCAGTGACGATGACAGTGGTGAGGAAGAAGGCCTTGACCAGCGTCATCAGCTCATCGTCAACTACTTCCGTTGAGTGTGAGTTAACAATGAGCGACTATGACTGTGTCTGTGTGCCTTGCTGTTGTCTCACAGACTTTGAGAATTGTTGCTGAGATTTTGAACACATACTGGACTATGCGCAGGATTTGAGAACTTGGGCATGCAGGGACTGAGCACCCCGAAGCACCCCTACTCACAGGACACCATTGCCATACTGCCTCACTAGCTCTCCTACTCACTCAGAGGCATTCAAGCGCCTGTACACAAGTAGACAAGTTGAAGACAAGAAACGGTTTCAAATGTGAAGTTTTTACTACAGTGTCAAAGCATGCAACATACGTGCCACAAACAGGTTGAAAATGCATGAGTACCTAACCAGTAACCACAGTGACATATCCATTTAACATGAAGCAAGATGTCGCATCAATAATCCCTCTGGACGTAGACCCACGAGCATACCCCCCACCCCTTGCAGGAAGGAGTTGTATAGGATGTCCCTGGTCTATGGGCTTTGTCAGCAGACCCCATTACTCAGCATATATATGGTGAAATTTACCTCACATTTGCTGTGTCGCTCTCATCACTGGATGGATCCCTCTCCAAGTGTGGGGCATCTAGCCCGCCCTCTCATGACATCTAAAAGGCACCTGTGTTCTCTAGCAGCTGTGAGACTTTGTTGATTCGGGGTGCTCGGGCCAGACCAGAACCGAATGACAAGGGACAATGTTCTCCGACCACGGACAGAATGTTCAGACAGTACTCCCGGACCGCGCAGAGAACAAGCTCTGCGGACACTTCTCATGTGACAGACAGATACTAAGGTACTTGCAGGGCACAAGTCCTATAAAAAAGAAGTGGGGGGACTGACCAAGTAAGACAAAATGCAAATGACCTCACAACGTCACAACGTAGCGCCATGAAAGAACTAAAATAGTACGACTGAAATTATTTGTGCAAATACTGGGACAGACTAACCCATCTGACAGTCTCACAGTGTCTGCATTGATATACAGGGACAGAACAAAGGCAAAAGCATGCCTCTCTTAAGTACCTGTGAAGAGATAACAAGCTGTGTGCCCATGTTTCCCTCTGTGGCATCTACATTCAAATGTAAGGTTGAAGGCGGCCCCCAGTCAGCATATACAAACAAAAGGAGGCCGGATGGCCCCTTAACTTCGGCCCAGCTGGAGGTTAAAAAATGCTCCCTCGCTGCCTGCACGTTGCTGCTGGGAATGGAAAGCAGTCAACGTGCAGGTGCTGCTGAACGTGTCCCGGTGTCTGGAAAGTACACAGGGACAAGTTCAGCATATTTCTGTGGGGAACAACTTCTTGGTGTGAAAAGAGGGGGGGGGGGACGCCGTGTACCTGCGTGTACCCCCGACTCGAGCCCTGGGTACTTGCAAAACAACAACGCCATGTAATCTTCGTGCGCTACAGCTGCATAATGGAAGCCGGGCTCATGCCAGACGACAATGTCCACGACGGTCAGATGACAGCCTCCACTTGCTCCGGTCTGTGGTACTAAGCTAAATAGACCGCAGAGCACAGCACGGTCCAAGCCAATGCAGACAGGGCCAAAGTCAGAGAGCTGGTTGCCAATTCTTGTCAGGAGGCGTGAAAAAAGGGAAACGATGATTGCATTAGTCACCAACAGTTCCTGTTGCTGTGAAGTAGTTACGAATCCAAGAAGGCACAGTCAGCTTCGAAGGCAATCAGTTCCAAGAGACGATCCAGTTCATCTTCAGCGAAGAGGACCGCCATCCAATCCAGCAGTATGAAGGAACAGATGTGCCCCTCGCACCACGAGGTTGAAAGGTGCATACCATCGCAACCTGGTAGAGGTTCGATGTAGGCATGGCACAGGAGCCATTGTGCACACGCACAGGCGCAGCTGTCAGCCTGCCTGACACATTGAAAGGCATCCCATAAACGCGTCTCACCAAAGCAGTCTTGCACGTGGACCAATAAAGGAGTCACCCACAGCTCATGATCCAGGTCAGCAAGGGATGTGTTTGAAAGGCAGACATCCATGGCCCACTGAAACAGACATCTTCTGCAGGAAAAGACGGGTTGCACGCAGGTGAAGTAGGCATGGCAGAACGTTAGCCTATAACTGATGCCCAGCACAGCCAGTGGGACACATCCAAAGAGGAGCTGCATGCGGTCACGGTACAGTTGCAACAGACCGGGCTCGGCCTGGCCCACTGGACGGTCAGACAAGGCGTGAGAGCAATCTCAGACCCAGCGCTCAGCTGATCAGCCAAAGTAATGGTCAGGAAGGGCGAAATGCAGTGTGCAAATTGGTGGACTGACACCCGGTGGTACTTCCGGAAAAGCATGGAAGGGAGGGACAAGGCCAGAGCCCACAAGTCTGATAAAAAGTGTGCAACTGCCTTCAGTATCAGACGCTATCGATACTCTGTGTGTCAGTTCACCGCGAAAATAGTGGGCGAGCCGTGTTCAGCACTGGCCTTGCCCCAGTCGGCAAGACACCTGGTATCCGAAGGTCTTTGGGCTGGTGTGGGAGCGACTAGTTGTCCAATCAGAGGCCCATTGTGCCTGCACACTCATTGAAGTATGCTTTCGCTGTGGGAATGTGAGGCCACGATTGACTAGCCACAATCACTTATGGGGGAGTTATCAGAACATTGGCACAGGAAGGAGACGTTGTGCAACTGTTACCATATGCGTAATGCCTGGCCTGTACATGCAGGAGGGGCCATGTAGCTCCTCATCACCTGAACGGACCAGGGACTCTGCATCCGAGACTTCACCTTCCGGGCGGGGGGCTGGCTGGGCTCGTCCATGGCACGCTCGCCTTCTGTTGCTATCGAGTCAACTTTTGGAGTTAGGTCACTTTTGTCAGCATGTTCTGCACACAGCACAACTTAGCTGTTCATGTTTGTCACATTTGAATTGAGGTGACATGACTTTTGCCTTGGCTTTACTAGGCATTCCTGTCAGAATGTCATCAGTCACACATCGTGTTGGTGTGCCGGTTCTCACTGGTGCTGTGCACCGTCCCTTTTTCTGATTGGGCCTCGGTACGGGTTTCTTTCGTGCTCTGTTTTGTACCCTGCCACAGGCGGTCCCTTCGTCCTGCTGGGATGCATAGCTAGCAGGCCCATCGATGTGCGCATGGTAACACTCCTCACTTCTCACTGGTGGAGTAGTTACGGCAAGACGTCATGCCAGATGAACGTTGTGGGGAAGTGCAGTCCTTTGTGGATTCATTTTGTGTCGGGAAATCACTCCTTTGGAGACTCATGAGCAGCAACATCCTTGTGGGGGTCATTTGGTTCCATGCTGATTGTGAGGGGAGACAGGGAGCCATGTGGGCGTTGTAGTGTTGCGGTCAGGGCTCGACATCCCCCTCCCTAGTGAGATGGCTAGCTACCTGTTGGTGGGCACAGTCGACGGCGTTAGCTGCCACATGGCTGTGGGGTGGGGAGGGTGAGCCATGCTGTTCGGGAGGAAGGCCAGGGTACATGAGCTGCCACTTACCTGTGAGGTTGTGCTGATTAAGGAGATGCTTTCCTTGTGATCCATTCGTGTTGTAAGCGTGCATTCCACATGGGTTTGATGTGGGCGGGCGATTGGGGCTCACTTGTTGTGCACAACGGTGTATTGTAGTGTGATGTGAACATTTTGTTGGTAACTTACCAGCCTCCAGCCCCCCCCCGATTCCTGTAAGACTCTCTGGATGCATTATGGCAGGCACCTTCTCCTCCCATTCGGTGAAGGTTGGTGGTGGAATGGGAGGGTCGCCACCAGTACTCTGGGCCTCCACGTTGTTCCTCTGGGCCGGATGCTTGTCCCAGCCCTTGGGATCGCACCACCGCTTCCTGATATCACGCACAGTGCGTAGGGTGGTCCCTACGGCATTGACTTGGCTGTGGTTCCTTGCCCACATCTGATTCTTGTGCACAAGTGGGGTGTGTTGGACCAGGTGCCCAGACAAATGTGGTTCTGCCCTGATTGTCTCGTCTGGCATCACGTTCAAGTCTGAGTCGGTGATGTTGGGCATATTCTTGGGGGGCATGGTGCACATGGATGAGGGGTGCAGGGTGCAAGGTAATGGTGGAGATATGTGTAGTGTGTGAGGTGTGTGGGTGTAAGTGGTGTTGTTTGGAGATGGGTGGGTGTGATATTGTGCAGTGTGAGTCAATGGTGTCCTGTCTCTCTGTCTCGGCTTGTGGTGTGCAAGGGCTGCTGGCACAGGTAGGGGTTGGTTTCCATCTGTGGTATGTGGGTGTGTCCACATGGGTGATGGCCTCCAGGTGTCTCTTCCATGCTGCGCATGGCTTTCCCTACCAGGAGCAGGTTGGGGTGTGTCATTGCGGCGTGTGTGTTGTGAATGAGGGCGGCAGGGAGTACAGGCACACTTCGGCGTTATTGTGGGGTTGGTTCCGCCCGCCATTCATTTTGCCTGTGTGCGTGCGAGGCGGTCGGATGGCAGAGCTCGGTCCGCCAGCTCCGCGTTCGGATCGTAATTGGCCGTGAGGTCATGCCGCGGCAGGAGCGGTCTTTTCGAGCCATTGTACAGCGTTCCCAGTCCCCCGCAGTCGGATTTGCTGCTTTTCCGACCGTGGTGGACGGTGTTTTGTGACATCCGTCTGCCGCGGTCTGATTTTGCGTACATTGCATCGTAATTTGACAGACTGAACTGCCGCGGGCCATGTGTGGGGATTTTTTGCCACACCATGATGGTCGGAGGGCTTTTCCGTCCGGCATCGTAATGGGCCCCTTAGTTACTAGCTGGGCAATGTTCACTGAAAAACTGGAAGACCAGCACGCAAAGCGGTACCAGGAAAGACAGCGACCCTCAAAACCCAAAAGTTGCATTCCACATAAGGAGGAGGAACCAGCCACACAATAAGGATCATACTCACTAAACAGAGAAGCACTAACATCTAAAAAACATAGACCAAGAGGGTCATACAAGGGAAAATCTTTAATTTCTTAATACTGCCCTCACACACTTTTCAGTGTCATGCTTCATCATTGGGCCGCATCATACGTCCAGGCACAGACCAACGCACTGGACAGAGCGCATTCTTTTTTATAAAAAATGATGAAGAGTGTGGAAAGGGCAGAGTAACAAAAAGACAGACTTAAAGAAAAACAAATTAGAGGAAGGAATATTCCCTCAAGAAGGGATCTAATGTGCAGGAAAAATTAAATTAAAACTACCTAGGGGAACACCCAATTTATTTTAATTATTCTCGGGTTCCCTTGGTAGGATTAAAAATTGACATAGAGGGGAACTACAGGGGAGGTAACGACCCCTATGCCCCTACTGCATAAACCAACATGTTTCTGCCATTATGATGTTCCTCTATGGGTCACGTTGGCATTCGTCAGGGTAAAGATCCCTAATATATCAGGTCCTGACCCAAATCGGGTGCCTTTTACCTCAACTCCCACATGGATGTATTCCACTGGGTCACTCTTCGTCAATCAGAGAGAGAAATCCTTTCTGTGAAATAAACCAAAAAGAGAAAATATGTTTTCGATGGCTACATCACCATCATCAGTCTTCTCTTATCTCCCCTAGCACTCGACCTCTCATTGCTTAAAACTATTCAATCAATACTTCTTGGATTAATCATCCTTTATAACTCAAGGGTTTTCCTTTTGCACAGCCTCTGATCACTCACCACTGTATTATCACACTCTCAGGCGGGACACATCTCACTATAGTTAAGGTTACTTCTCCAAGACCAAATAACAAACAACTGACCATAGACCCATTAGAAAGTCTCTCAGTCCCCCCTCCATATATCTTCCACAGAAGACCTGCATAACCACTAAAAAGGAAAGAAAAAGGGGGGGGGGGCAACTCTAGAAATAGAAGTGGCATCATGGGGTTACTCACACGAGTTAATAGAGTAATTCTC
Source organism: Calotriton arnoldi (assembly GCA_963921515.1). Classification (NCBI taxonomy): domain Eukaryota; kingdom Metazoa; phylum Chordata; class Amphibia; order Caudata; family Salamandridae; genus Calotriton; species Calotriton arnoldi. The sequence goes on along the minus strand of CAWUFW010004448.1, from coordinate 150,644 downwards.
CATACCCGGAACTGGTGGTAGGAACGGGGTCTTTAAGTTACACCCTGTGCAACCTAAAAACAAGTAATAAAAAACAGTAAAACAATACACTGTTTTGTTCTTTAAATCACTGATATACCATCCCAACCCAGTGGGTCTGACAAACGATATATATACACCACAAGTGTAACATACACCCGTGTCTATATATCAAGGTGTGTTTACAGTGACCGGAAAGACAAGTCCAGTATCTCCGATTCAGTCACACCACGGACCGATCTAATTATCCGTTTTTTCGCATTACCCCGTCACACCCAGAGCCCTACTTACTACATCAAAGAGCCTCCGTTGGCTAATACGCCTGCCACCGTCCTCTGACGATAGCGGGAGACCATTACCATCTATCTTAAGTATTCAGTCCCTGAGTAGCCGCGTTAGCCACGTCAGTGACGTGCCATTGGCCACGCCCCTACGACGTAATGCGGCCCGTTCACTTTTCTCAGGTCAACCTCTGGAAGGCTAACCTTCCTCCACTCTCTATATTCGTTATAATTTCGCGGCCATATTGGAAACTCGTATTTATGCACTCATCTAATGCTCATTAAGAACATAAAGAATTGTATACGAATGACCTGCGTCGGAATAAACTTGTCACAGATAGATCAAAAATAAATCAACTCAAAGATTACCCACAGTCAGACATCCATATACAACTTCAGTCTGTTGTTTGTTATGCATGCGCCAATTGAAAAATAACTTTCCCAATTCAGATCAAAATACCTTACAGCATAAATTGGGACTTACTAATAGTAGAATATAAACACAATAAGGATCGCCAACAAAAGGATCAATCAGCTGTGGAGAAACCTTAAAAGGTCATCAATGGACCCAAAAATAAAAAGCAACCTAAGGGAAGCTCGAAGACATCTGAAGGCGGTGAAAAGGGAAACCAAAGGAAGCTATGGAACTCGTTCTGGACAAAACTACTGTACGACACCAGGACCAATAACTCTGCAAACTTCTGGCACACTATAAATGGACTGGGTGGCACTCTCCCAAAAGCGGCCTCCTCCGACATTTCGGAGCCAGCGTGGTATCATTTTCTATATGAACACTTCAACAAGCTAGCACAACCTGATCAATCCTCTATTAATGGGAAGGTCCTGCGACCAGCAGTTTCTCAGAACATCTTACAGTAAGCTGCGAACAGGCTATTTCCGGGTGCCCCATCACAGACGCCCTGATCCAGAAACAAATTGCTAAAGGATGCAGAGAGGGTGCACCAGGACAGGTGGCATTCCACCGGCCCTCTATAAGGAAGACCCAACATTCTGGGCTACCCAACTAGTACTGCTCTACTCAACCATACTGGAGACGAACTGCATCCCCCCTCATGGCATGGTTCGATACTCACTCCTATCTTCAAGGGGGGAGACAAAAAGATGCCTGGGAACTATCGCCTGATAGCTTTAATCGACAGTGAAGCAAAGTATCTTGCTGGCGTGCTGCTGGACTCACTACAAACATGGGCTGAGACAAATAAAATCATATCCCCAAACCAAACTGGGTTCATAAAGCATACAGGGACAACCGTGAACCTCATTGCACTCTCCTTACTGATAGACCAGGCGGAATTCAACAACCATCCCGTCTATATGGGCAAATCCGCCTTCGACAGGGTTGATAGGGGGAAGCTTTGGCAGAAACTTGTGCACCTCAACATCCCAGACATTCTGCTCAGGGCCCTGCAGTTGCTGCATCATGACACATGGGTCAGAATAAAAATTGGAAACAGATCGTGCCTGTCACGGCCTATAACCACAATGCAAGGCCTCAAGCAAGGTTGCGTTCTAGCACCTACCCTATTCAACTTGTTTCTATCTGACTTGAACCCGGCCCTGAACACAGTCAACTCTCACCCGCCCAAACGGGGTGGCTTTTGCCTTTTAAATCTACTGTATGCAGACGACCTGGTTCTCATCAGCAAAACAAGGATTGGCCTGCAACTCCTCCTGGACGCAACCGCCACATTTTCAACTAGGAACGATCTGTCGATCAACAAGAAGAAAACTAAGATCCTTGCTGTTCATGGTGCCAGAGCACAAAAGCTGACGTGGTCTCTGGAGCAGGAGAGACTAGATGCAACCAAATGCTATAAGTACCTAGGAGTCCACTTTAATGACAACTGTTGATACAGGAGCCAGATGAACGAAATAAAAAAGAAAGGCACTGCACTATCGATTGCTCTCAGATCAGTATATACAAAGATAAAAGGTCCCACACTCACGCCTATCCTCCAAGTGGCACAGGCAGAGGTTCTCCCGACCTTAACATAGGGGAGTGAGGCACTTAAAGGACAGGAGAGTGCAACACTTGACAACACGCTCACGAAGATCTACAGAACAATTTTCCAGCTTCCCTCTCACACATCACCAGCTCAAATAAGACTGGAATTTGGCATGTGCAGACAGTCGCTGGCTCGTAAAGCGGTCTTTGCAATAAGCTGTCATAAGCTTAGGGCCGCAAAGGAAGGCACGCTGGGCCACCACCTATGGACTGAACTGGCCACAAAACAAAGGTCTGACCGGAAAGTACTATCTGACTCAAGCCCTGAGCATGCTTGGCTTAACAACTATTTGGGACCTAACCATCAGCCATCAGGAATTCAAAAGGGTGGATGACATTGTGCACCTATAAATTCTTGAAACAACAGTGCTACTTAAACAATCCTTACAATGAAAGGACACATGTACAGTTCATGAAGCCGAGGATGGGGGTAATCCCTATCCTAAGTCATCATCCAGCTTGGAAAAGGGGTGAGGAACAAGCAATGTGCGGCGCTGCAAACAGCAAAAAGAGCACATAATACATGTACTGTTCCTGTGCCCTACCCTCCTAGAGGATAGGAGGGCTCTGCTACAAAGGGGGTGGCTCGCTAAGGGCACAAGATTTTTTAGGGAAGCAGGTCTGGCCTGCTTTGACCCATCCAATATTATGTTAAACTGTGCTTTGGTCAAATTTATTTACCGTTTCTCAAGAAAGATAGAGGCCCTGGATCACGCAGGTGAAGGGCTGAGAAGCGACTAGGTCACCACTAGGCCCCTTAATCCCCTGCTAGTCGAATGCACTCTCCTGAAGGCATGCCCCACCTTTTTCTTGAGATTACTAAACACGACCAAGCTGACACCATCAGGTTAGGTAGCGCAGGCGTATAGACAGAGCACAAACTTCTTTACCCAAACCTATTGCACCCTATCACTTGACTAGGCCTACATTTGTGCATCGGTGCCAACTGCCCTGTTTCTCTTATTCTATTTATGCACGTATTTTACAATGTTGCACCATCACTTTTGAAAAATGTAAACTTGGATATGAGGCCACCATTTTATGTTCCAATGATTTTTAATCTCTATTTGTTTTATGCATGTATTTTGCAAAGAGGCAACCTTTTATGAAATATGTAAACTCGGACTCTATGCCATTTTAGTCATGCTGCAAAGGTTTTAATTAATCATGCAATAAAGTCTTTACTTACTTATATCTGTAATTTTTTTCTTTTTTATATTAACAATTTAAGTTTAATGTGTTTATAGTTAGGTAATTATTAATTTATAAATTTGAAACTGGGTTGTTTTGTTTGTAGACAAATGAGGTTGGAAGTTAATTACATTGTTCTTATTCATTTTATTGTTAAATATTTTTATTTTAAATTAAATATTACATTTGTATTTATGTAAATTAATTTAATTTCATTATTAATTACATTTTTATTCTAAATGAAATTTTTAACTGATCATAATGTAGATACATTGTTTAACTGTTTAATTTTTATATTAGAAGTTGAATTTATTTATTTTTAGGTACATTTTATTTCAGAATGTTGTTTGAGTAATTTATATTTTAGTAGTGGGTAGTTTGGATTTTAGGGAATTGGGTGGGAAGTTAATTAAATTATAATTATTTTATTTTCATTTTTAATTAATTTTTACTGTGAAATAAATATTTAATTGATTAATAGTTATTTAAATTCTTCAATTGTTTATTTATTTTATTTACTTATGCTTAATCTGTAAATGTAAATGTATATTTTAACTATTTTACATTTAAAATGAATTACAATTTTAGTAGCTCTTGCTGATTCTTTAACATACTAGTGTGGGACGTTATTGAAGTTATAATATGTTTTTAATTCATTCTTAATGTTATTTAATTGTTACTTTGATAAATAATTATGTTCATTTTGTAATTGTTCACTTATTATACATATTGTCTTCCTTGTGAATCATTTACTAATTTGCTGATAGGTTTTTTCATTATAATACATAGACACTTTGCAGTAGAGGGTGGGAGATATAGGAACTAGAGATGTTTAAGGGTGGAAGAAGAGACAGAAGTGATTCCCCTCACAAGACAGGCCTTGGAAACAGGGGAGGTTACCACTCTGTCCATGCAGGGATTTGGAAAGGGAGGCGGGACAGAGAATGCAAGGGAAGAGTGAGGAAGAATGGAGAGCCAAATAGTAGGCTTGGTCTTGGGATGGGAAGTCTAGACAATCAACTTTTACGGCAGAGGACAGAAGTGAAAACACATGTTTGGTCTTAACGTTTGTCCAAAGTTTGTTGTTGTTGAGAGGAAAGGGTGTATGAAATGCTTAGTGGCAGGTTGTTAGAATGCTTCTTAGGGCATACCGTTTGTGTTGCTCACCAAAAGGATGTTGAAGTATTAGCCCAGCTTGCTCCCAATGAAAGTGACCTTTTGTACCTTCGTCAACGGTGGCATAAGTAATTCCATTCATAAATTTCTCTACTGTCACTTGATTTATGAAAAATACTGAATGATGACTTATTCACCTGCCTTGTCCAAATATTTATTTCCATTTGCTTCCTATCAGCATGAAAGTTAACTTATATATTGTTTTATAAGCTCTTAGCTATAAGCTAGGATGCAAAGCATAATAAAGAGATGGTCTTAATAAAAACACAGTGAAATACATTGCTTTTACATTTGAGTTTTAATTAATGAGCCCTGTACATGTCTCTTTAGATGTACCCCCACTGGCCTTGATGAATACAAATGAGCAGTGCAGTGGGGGCTATTGCAGTGCGACTCCTCAAAACTGACTGGAACTCCCTATGGCTACGAACTACGGTTGCTCTCTACGGTTACTCAGGCTTATCAAGGCCACTACACTCTTCGGGAGCGTTGGACGCAGGCCACATAATCCCTACATCTGTGCACGATGATTAGACACTTCTCCTGTATGCACTTCAGCATCAGTTCAGTTATAGATACGTAGAACCTACCATTTCCACACTGTGATGACAACAATTGAGGCGCACCTTGTCTCTGTGCCCAGCTATTTGGAGACCATTTATCATTCTTGGGGTGCCATTTTCTGTCTGCTCCCCAGATCCTGATGTGATTCCTATCGGGTTCTCTCTGACTGTTTTGGCCATTCCTATGATACGGGACACTCAGCCTCAGTGGCGTAGCTAGGCCTTAGGCCGCCCGAAGCGGCCCCTGCGTTTGCCACCCGCGGCGGCCTGATCAAAGAGGGGGGGTGCTGGCGATTCATGCGGCTGCGACGGCCGCAGGTAATAGGGGGGTGTTGGGGGGGTGCCGATTCTTGCGGTCGCAACAGCAGCTTGTAAGAGCAGGGGGAGGGGGGCTGGCCGCCGCTCCCAAAATTCGTGCCGCCTGGGGGGTCCGCCCCCACCGCCCCCCCTAGCTACACCACTGCTCAGCCTTGAAAAGATCCATCGGACAAAACACGTGTCGGCTGCATCTGCTTGTACATACCAGATAATGTGAAAACTACAAATGGAATTATTAATTCACAAGAGAAAAAAAGAACTTTTTCGATTACTTATTCTGAAAAACAAACTAAATGGACTTCTTTTGTATGCTTTGGTACTTAAGATTTGACTCCTCAAAACTGTCTGTTATTTGGATTTCCAGCAGGGGCACAGCTATCAATAGTGCAGTAGGCTCTGTAACTGGGGCACTGGGGTCTGAGGGGCCCATTTCACCCCCAATTAGTGGCTAATTTTTGTTACAAACCCAGGGGGTAGGGGCTCATACTCCTTGCTTGCTTGGTCAGGCCATGGCACCTTTTCTACACCATTGCTCTCAAGTGAAAGGAATGGAGACCAAAACAGATTAAAACAGTATAAAACAGTAAGCACATAATAAACTAGTGCTGAATATTGCAGTGAGTGCTGTGTGCTTTCCTTTCTGTCACAGTTTTATTCTCTTTACATCTTTGGCATCAATGCTGATGTTGATGACATGTGACTCCAGAAACACAAAAAGATGATGGACGGAATGCTGAACATTGTCAGGTCCTCCCTGGACCAGAAACTAGCATCCTGAGACCGGTTTCGGTGTATCGCCCCTCATCAGCCAGGCTAGCTTGAATCCAGTGGCACAGTGGGCACAGGACCCACGTCTGGGTATACCCTTCGCACTGGGTATCCCCAGACATGGGACCCATACCCACTGTACCACTGGATTCAAGCTAGCCTGGCTAATGATGGGTGATACCCCAATACCGGTCCCAGGATGCTTGTTTCCGGTCCAGGGAGGAACTGGCCTAGCAGTTCGGGCTGGACTGTTCCCATGGGGAGCAGGGTCAAGAATGACATGCATATGGCTGGGTCCACACTGAGGTGGCATGGTGAGCAGAAACAATGGATTTAACCCAGATGTGTGACTGGGGGTGAATGTATGACAATGTTCAACATTCCGTCCATCATCTTTTTGTGTTGCTATTTGATGACATGTGACTCCACATTTGTCTGCTTTAATGAACAAATACAATTTTATACCAGGTCTTTACAAAGTCAGACATGCCCACCTATGCTGTACACACAGCTTCAATGAGGACTACAGACTGTTTCACACTCAAAGCATTTGCACGGGCTGCCACTTAATTGACTTCACAGCAGATCAGCATAGAGTGAAGCAGAGGAGCACACTGTTAACCCAAGCAATAAGGCACAACAGTAGCGGCTCCTGGAGGGAGTGGTGCGGGGCGGTGAGGCGGGGCGGGGGAGGGGCAGGGTGGGGGGTAGTAAACCACGGAATACAGCCGAACGGAGGTAAGTACATATATAAATAAACAAAACGAATTACATTGCGCACGCTGCATCGCCATTTGGCGTTGCAGCTGCGCAATGTAAACACACTTTTCGGAGCACTCGTGCCTTATACAATGGAAAATACAATGATCAAACAATAAAGCACAAAATAATTGATTGGGCTCTTGTTTTCTTCTCTTTAATTTCCAACAGATCCTCCAATCCCTTATGCCAACGCGTTTCGTCGTAATAGGGAGTAACCCTACGACTTCCTCAGGGCTGGAAGTAATACAAAGTGCGAGGTTGTAATATCGTTAACATATGAATTCACATCCCATGAAGCCCAAACATTTACACCCAGTGCAAAGGGCTATTCAAAACCATAAATTGTGATCATTTGGCGTTGCAGCTGCGCAATGTAATTCGTTTTGTTTATTTATTTATGTACTTACCTCCGTTCGGCCGTATTCCGTGGTTTACTACCCCCCACCCTGCCCCTCCCCCGCCCCGCCTCACCGCTCCGCACCACTCCCTCCAGGAGCCGCTACTGAGGCACAACACAACTCAGAGGACAGTCACAGGAGTAGTGTTCTCATTGTATGCAGAGCACTACGCATGTGTGTTCCATAGCAATATGGCCTTTCCCTTTTAAAAACTCAATTTTTGCATGTGTCTGATTTTAGGTGTGCATGTTTCTATATATTTTCTTGATTTATTTTCACCCACCTGAACTCGTCCAAAAATCCGTCTGTCAAACAAACCACCCAATCCCAGGCATCCATGCATCGAACCAACCTTTCATACACCCATCTGTCTTTCCACAACTCCATTAATCCATCCACCAATATATTTATTCATTTATCCATACTATTATCCACACATGCTCGATCACCCATCTGCCTGCCTCGTGGCCTGTCCATTCCGCTATGCGTTTGTTCTCCATTCATTCACTGATTTGTCTAAGAATCCTTGCTTTCATTGATCCACCCACCCGCATGTCTGTACATCAGTTCATCCCTCCCACTGACCATCCATCCACCCATCCATTAATCCACCCATCACTGTATCCATCTGCCTGTCTCGTGCGGGAGGTTGTCTGATCATATATGTGGGTGTCTGATGACTTCTCTGGGTGTCTGCTGGCATACTTGTATGCGCTGTGCAATAGTGTGTGCGGGTGTGCGCGTGTGTGTGTGTGTGTGTGTAAAAACCCAGACCTTTAGGCTTTGGAATGCTTGTTTTATTTATACAAACTATAAAGAATCCACATTATAGTGTAGTGTGAAACACTTCTACTGTAAAGCGATTTTTGATATTCAAGAAGGGATGCCTGAAATAAATAGAGATATGCCTCGTTTAGACTTTGGTGTAGTGCATACAACAGGCGTTTTTTCACTTGTGCCATTTCAGGTGAAGTGTTAATTTTGCTCAGCGTTTGCACTCCTTTGTACCACCAACTTACATCAGGTAGTAAAGTGGAGTGTAAAATGGAATAATGTGCTAAAAAGTAAAGAAACATCTGCAAAACACATCCGTCAAACATCCCTGAAATTAAGAGTGTGTGAAGACATTCCCTCCTAAACTTTGTGAAGATTTTTAAAACTTTGCATTATTTATCAACCTGGTGCAATTTGCAATTTTTATTTTTTTTAAAAGAAAAAAATCTTCCTCTGAAAAGGTTTGTGGTTATTAAAACTCGTAAAAAGGCAAACTTTAAGGGGTAGAAGTCAGTTGCAAAAAAAAGCTTTTAACAAAACATTAGTCTTGAAAAAATATTCATGTGAATTGTTTCTCCTGCAAACCAAATTGATAAACTGGCGAGTGTGAAGTTTACCAACTTTGAATGTGAAGTTGTCTTCCTCAAAAGAAACAACACGAAAGTATACACATTCCACTGAACAATATCTTAAGCCTGAGGTCAGTGTCTTTTTGAGACATTTAAAGGCGTGAAAATCTGACAGAATTCCTCACCGTAAATGCAAATGGACAAAATTTAGGAATAATGCACCGAAATCTGAGAAGAAAAAACATTTTTCACGGTATTTGCTGATTCCATTGGTAAAAATGAGCAATAGTGTGGTAATACCATACCCATCATTATTGCCATTTTCTGCTGTGATATTAACATATAAGGAGCACAATGTCTCTGGCAATAAGGGAATAAATTTGCTGGAATGATAAACTGTTCAGTAATAACGCACAGGCATACTGCACAGGTTTACTAGTTCGGTGGCACATTAAATGAAGACCACGGTTGCTTTGGTTGGGGACGAACCAGGGGGCGGCTCCTCTGGTGGAGGAGCGTCGCCCCACTGCTTTGAGCAGTGAAGTAAAGGAAATATAAAATAATAATAACTAAGTTATCATTTTATGTTTCCTTTGCGGGCGGGCGGGTGGGCGAGGCGGCTCTGCTCTTGGAGAAGGGCAAGGGAGGAGTGGTTTGCCCATTCCTATGTGCACAATGACTGTTTAACTAGTCATGCACACTTTCCCTGTTCTCCATGCAGCTGCATTACAACCTGCATGGAGAACAAGACCAGCCATTCCGTGGTCGAGCGTCAAACCAGGGCACTCAAAACCAATCACAACACACCAGCACCCGCAAATTGAAGACATGTAACACTTCAATAGCCACTGAGGAATGACAGAGACGCCCTGTTAAACACAAAAGCCCTGATGTTGAGTTTGCCGGAATCCAGGTGCTTTTTATCGCAACAGATAAATTACGATACCCTTAGGTAAATTCTTTATCATGTCTGATAAATAGCACCTGTTACAAGTTTCTGGATAATAAGAGAACAGATTTTGGTTTTTACTTCACCAAAATCAGCATGGTATGGTAAATACTGTACACTTTCCCCCTGTAAAATTTCACAACGTTTGATGCTGAAATTTTATTGATGGTGAGATACTTAATCCACCTACTTATATATCACCGATCTCAGATTCCCGACACCTGAGCAAACAAAAGTTTGCGCTGTGGTTAAAAAAAAAAAGATCCAGTAGTAATCAGAGTCTAACAGTGAACGTGTTGGATGTCCTCATACACATTGCTATGCAATCTAGCTCCGTGAATTTGACGTGGCATGCTGTATGTACTCAAAACCTCAAATTTAAAAAGACAATGAATTGCTAATTTCATCAGATACAGCAGGAAGGTTTTTGTGAAGTAGTTGCCTTTGTACTTTGTCCCAGTTAATTGGCATGTGGTCAATGACTAATCTGATTGACTGGTTTGTGTGCTTATTTAGGTCTGACGAGAGACAAAACCTTCTGATTTTGTTGTTGAATCTTTTATGGTATGCATTGGATACGAAGTATATAGTTCTAGAATAATCCCACGATTACATATAACGTTCACATCTTCTGACACTAAACACACCGCAAATTGTTACATGTTAAGAGTGAGAGTACATAATGCAGATTGACATATCCAATAGGCTATGATTGCCCCTATTGCTGGTCAATAAACGCTAAACAATTAAACAGTAACAGTAACAACTATCCGCAGGTTCCCTCTTCATCCATTGGTGTGTTCAACTGTCATTCACGTTTTGCTTCTGCATGCAACATGAGCAAAGGGCGAGCCATTTGCAAAGGGTGAGAAGCTCCCCAGACACTGCAATCATGCCTTCGCTGCTTCTGGCTGTGCTTCACGTGCTGCATGCACTGCTTCTGACAGCAATGTTGCAAATGGACCTTTACACTATTCCAAAAAGACCACCCTTGTAGGTGCCTGTGTGTGCATAAACAAGCTGCCATTTTAGAATTGGCTTCCAACCATTCCAAAATATCTGCTTGCACAGGCACATGACTGCATAATGTTTTTGTAAACTTTATCGCCAAAGATGTCAGCTTGCATGCGCACACGCATGGGCATGCATGAGCCGTCATCTCTTGGACTGTCATATGTGCATGCAGGTACATGGACAAGGGGCAACAATGCTTTTGTCAAACATTATTACAAATATATTCAAAGATGGCCAGCCATTTTTAGCTCTTTGCTCCAGACACCTTTAGCTTTGTGTTGGCCAGACCTATTGCTTCCAATATAGATAGATTGGGTTTCCGGCCTGGTCTTTGATCCTGATTGGAGTACTTTGTTATATGGCTCATGTTCCGAATGTGCTGCTTTCCCCCTCACATTCCCATCCCACCCCTAGTTCGTATGTTGCTTTGTCTGTGATGGAGCAGGGGTTCGAGAAAAGAAACCTGCTCGAATTAATACCCCCATAATATGTACTAACAGTAAGTAGTAAATAAAAACTAACGTGCACCTTACACAAACACGTGGGAAATAGCTCTGCGCATGTATGCACTAATGTAAAATAATATATGTAAGAATTAAAATGGATTTGCAGTATGCTTTGAAGAAAACGAAAAATAATGCATGACTAGGCCGCATGTGCATTTCGTAGTTTGCATGTTGCCTTTTGCTTTCAAACAATAAGTAATGCTGCTTTCTGCTTAAAGCTATGCTAGGAAACCCGCTAACAGGGAATAGTACAAGGGAGGGGGGTACACAGTGATAACTACATTGTCATATAATTAATAAAAATGTTCATTTTCCATTCGCTATAGTGTGCTGAATGAAACGCCATTTTTTAAAATTGTCCGAAGAGGGAGGGGTGAATTGAGGAGTGAATCTGATTTGTCAGAGGCAAGACAGACGCACTGTGCACAGCAGAAGAGACGAACGGGTTGAAGTCCAATGTGACGAATGTCTGCCAAGTGATGAAATCAACCGTGGGACCAGAGTCTTATTCTGCGGACGTTGTCAAATTTATGAATAAAAATGTTTAAATGTATCTTGTATAAGAAAACGTGAGAACGAATTAAGAACCAAACTGTGAGAAAGGATGTAGAACAATAAAATGACCAAATTGTAAGTGAAGTCACTGTGGTGTGACAGAGCCACCTCCTAGACCCTCCAATCATCTGTCTAGTTTCAATAAATGTTTCAAATAATGTGGGACGGACATGTAGGTTTTAGGGTATAATTGGGGTGCTTTTAGGGGTGGGGTTTAGACTTGCGGGGAGGAAGTGAAGACGTGTGAATGCATCGCTGATCGTCGGTTTACAGAGAGGCCTAGCTGTTTTCTGTCCCTGTCCTGCTCCTGGGCTCTGAAAATCTTTGTTCCCTGATTCTATTTCAGGGAACCCCCGCCATCACCTAGGCCGAGGGGGTGGTTTTCCCACAGACCGTTAGGTTTGTATGTTACTGACTTATTCATGCAAACTTATTTGCAAATGTATTTAGACTCTGAAACTTTTGTCTCTCCACCTATCCACTCCGTCATAGGTACATTGATACGTATTAATTTAGATGAAACTATTGTCTTTTCATCTATCCCCTCTGTTAGGTGTATTTTTTTTGCATTTGATTTTGCTGAAACTTTTGTCTCTTAATCTATCCACTCCTCCATGAATAAAGTCATTGCTTATATGATGAGTTTGTATTCATTTGAAGTTGCTGATGTTTATCTCTCCCTTTGTGAGTTTCATTATTTGCGTTTGTGACCGTATGCATTGAGCATTTGCAATAATATTAAGATAAAGCTTTATAAACTCTACAGAGTGTCTGTGATTATTTAGCTGACAAAAGGGTTAATTAGATAGTAATATCATTATCGTCAACTATTCAACTAATTGGTCCATCGACCAAGTGGAAGGAAAGTTGATACATAAAGTAAGACTTTTATGACATTATAATGGATCTTAGAAGGAAAAATATTGAACGAAAGTAAATTGACCCCAGCGCATCAGGGATTCTGGGTGAATGTGTATGGGCCATTGTAATTGAATGAATTGAGTATTGATCCCTGATTAGGTATTGACCTCGCGCTGGATCAGTTTCTTTGGTAGCAGAGGACGGTTTAATTATTGATTAGTTTGGTAATGATTATTGATTATTGATTATATGTTCTTAACACGAAAAAGTTAGTGTCCTGTTCTATGTTGCCTGGAAGTTCAGGTACGGAGATACCTGAGGAAATCCCGGGAATGGAGTTAGCCTGAATAGGCAGAAGAAGAGTGTGGATATAGAAATCCCACTGCAGAAGTACTTTGTCTGTTGTAATAATACCGAAGCTACGGAGGGCTGTAGGTGTTATATTTAGGGAATTTCTTATGTGAGTAGAGTGTCTGAAATAGCGAAGGGTCCACTTCTGAAACTCTAGCCTTATCCCCAGGAGAGTAACAAGACCTCTTTTCACGCCAAAAAAAGTCCTCTTGCGAAATCTTGGCCTTATCCCTAGAGGAGTAATAGGTCCTCCCAGAAGCTTGTTTGAAGAGAAAAATAACGCTGGTCGTTATTAGGACTCGTAGTGAGAAAAATCTCTTGAAAGGTGAAAACTATCTCTTTATTTAGCGGAACAGACAAGATAGCATTGTTTTTGTGTTGTTACTAACAGAAAATTTGATTAAGAAAACTTAGAAAATATTGCCGTAAAATGTTTGTGAAGGGAGGGTCAGTAGAAGGAGTAATACTGACGTCAGAAAAGGCTGCGCTGGCATTGGTCAGGCAGCGGGCGTGTATTGAGCTGTGATTGGTTGAGACATTGCTTACGTAGCAGGGCTCTGACTGGTTGGTTAGTGTGAGTCGCGCTGGTATAGGACGAGAGTTGACAAATAGAATACGTAGAATTATGGAAGGCTTTCTTTGTTTATTTTGGTGAGGTACATTAGCGTAAAAGATCAGAAAAATGAAGCTACTAAAGAAGATAAAGAATTTTTCAAAAAGGACAAACCAATAGTGACTAGAGAAGGAATCCGTATTCCACCCGCAAAAACGCCTGCTTCTTATATGATGTTGGAGCGAGGATATCATATGGTATCATGTGGTTAGAGAATTGGGTGGAGTATATAAAGGACGATGGTGTCATAGCTTTTCCACAGCATGGTACGTTTAATGTAAGGATATTGCAGAATCTGAGAAATCGAATGAATGCACTAGAACCAAACCCTAGACTGACACAGTATGAAGCTTTAGAAGAATGGGAAGTTGAGGCATTTGAAATAGATAAATATAGAGGAGGTAACAGAAGATACAGGAATTGGATGTATGGATATCCTTTTGAAAGCAGGGAAGAAAAGTTGAAAAGATGGAGGAGAGCTGTGATAACAGAAGGTTTGTACCCAGGTTTAGTTGTTGATGATCAGACAGGAGGAAAGTGTAAAGAGAAAAAGAAAAATATAGAGACTTCAGGGCATATTCTCAAGGACTCATCGCCGATTTAGCGGCACATTTCCGCCACGAAAGTGGCGATAGATTTATCGCCCTATTCACAAGCCTGCACTAACAGCCGACATCGTCAGTTTTCCTGCGATAGCTGCCGCTAAAAACATTGCCAAGGCTGACAGCGACAACTAACGCTAATCATATGCAGAGTAGGCGTTCCCGTGCAAAAACTCACGAAAACACCACTTCGCGATATTCTCAACGACCAGCCAGATCGGCGATGCGGCCCAAAAACAGGCGATAAGGCACGTTAGCAGCAGGGACTTAAGACCTGCTTTTTTCTGGTCTTAAGTAGGACGAAAACCTGCAGTAGAAAGGGATCCCAGCCCAGAGCCACAACTGAAGACCAACAGATGCCATGGAGCTACTAATCATGCAGCTTGGAGACCCAAGAGGGCCACAACACCCACCGCCACCACCCCCAGGACCACTGCCACCCCCAGGACCACCCCCCCGGGACTGCCACCAAGGCAGCGCAGAACAAGACAGCGAACCTTCCGAAAACGCACCAGCCTCAGAGACTTAACGCCAGAGGATGTCATTGCCCACTACAGGCTCAAAAGGACAACCATCCTCCGCATCCTGACCCACATTGCCCACAGGCTGACGTACCAACACAGCGGACAACCAACATCCCTCCGCAGACAAAGCTGCTGGCTGTGCTGCACTTGTTGGCCTCTGGTACCTTCCAACCAACAACTGCCAGAGTCGGAGGAGTCTCACAGCCAGCCCTATCAAAGTTCATCACACCTGTCTTGGATGCCATCATCAGCTTGATACCCCAGCACCTTCACTTCCCCCACACTGCGCAGGAACAGATGGAGACCAAGCAAGGCTTCTACGCCATAGCTGGCTTCCCGCACATGTTGGGGGCAATTGACTGCACACATGTCCTACTTGCCCCCCTGCCGACAATGCACACAATTACCGCAACAGAAAGCACACGCATTCCATCAACGTGCAGGCAATAGTGGACCACCGGGGACTGTTCACCAATGTCGTCGCAAACTTCCCAGGCAGTGTGCATGATTCCTACATCTTCCGACAGTCCATCATCAACCAGCGCTTTCAGGATGGCACCTATGGAAATACACTGCTCGTCGGTAAGTACCAACGGAACACACCACACACCTCAACTCCACAATCATACAACTCACAACTGTGGGAATGCACACGTAACGAAATCACATACAACATGCCAACCAACATGCCCACCTACCAGACACGACAACACAAGTAACTGTGGTAACAGGGGCCAGACATGTAGACAAACCATCCACAAAGGCATAGCCCCTCTGCCACACAATTGCAGAATGTGGGGAAAGGTGGGAACCAAGAATGTGCGAAGGAGGCAAGTGGCCCATGAATAAGAATGTACACAATGCTAAGTGTGACGGTGATGTGCTGGACAGTCTTGAGTATGCAGAGCACAGACATGTCCATGTGGACATATACTGCTGGTGTTTGTGGTGTTGTGGACAGTGGACGCAACCATGTTACCTCAGGCAGTGGGGAAGACCTTGGACATGTAGCTATGTTGCCCCCCCTGTAAGTGTAAGCGTAGTGGGCTGGCCCGGCGTACGCCAGTCCAGCATAGGAGTGTGAATAAATAGCCCGGGGCTCCGGGCGTGGTTCACTCCCGGGATGGCCACCAAAGTAACTACTGTGTGTGTCTCTGTGTCCGTCATATCCTGACCATAGGCCTACACACACGTGGCCGACCACCTTCATCGGCCAAATTTACACCGGCGACGAGGTGGCTACGTCACACACCACCCTGCGCACATCTCGTCATCGCCTGCCGGGGCGTGTCTACCAGGGTGGCGCCCCACACCCTGCCACGAGGCCGCCGCTGTGACCAGTGGTGCCTGCGTGATCCTGTGCACCTGCTGCACCCCAGCCCGCTGTTCCCCAGACCCGTCCGGCGCCCAGCGGTGATTGCCCGCCCCTGCGCACCCAGGCATCACTGCTCACCTGCCGCCACCGGCGTGTCTCCAAGAGGGCCCACCACGTGCCTGTGCAATCTTCAAGCCCGAGGCCCGCAAGCTTGGCAGCCTCCTCAGCCGATCGCTGGCTTCCGCGCAACAGGCCCCCAGTGCACCCTGCAGCACCGCACCGCAGACTTCTGTGTGTGCTGACTGCTCCCTCCGGCCTACACTGCGGTCCAGCAGTTCTCAGACAAATCTTTTCCAGTCCGCCCCTCCAGGCCTACTGCATCATCGCAGGCTGCACACCAGCTCAGCTCTTCAGGTGGGCCTACCTCAGTGCACCGCAAGTCATCGTCCCGTGGGGCTACCCCACAAGTCCACCTCCAGCAGCCAACAGCATGTCCTCGGTAACGCCACTGGAGCCCTTCACAGTCACGGGGCCACCCCCGTCCCAGGCAGGCCGCTGGAAAGCCTGGGTGGAACTTCTGGAGACGTACTCCGAAGCGCACGACATCCCAGCGCCGCGGCAGCGGCCCACATGTAGGCGTGTGAGGAGTGTGAAGAAATGGCCCGGGGCTCTGCCCGTGGTTCAGTTCTGGGCGTGGTTCAGTTCTGGGCGTGGTTCAGTTCCGGGCGTGGTTCAGTTCTGGGCATGGTTCAGTTCCGGGCTGGCCACAAAAGTAACTATGGCGTGTGTCTCTGTTGTAGTGTCGGCGCCACTCGGCCCTTAATCGACAATGTTGCAATGTAGCATGCACCCGGAGGGCGGGCTCGCCTGAATGGATAAATAAAGGAGCGCAAGACCGCTCGGGGTCTTGGCTCATACATGCCAACTGTTGTGTGTGTATCTTCATTGCCGCAGCATAAGAAAAAGGCCTAGCCTCAATCGCAGCGCGAGTTCAGCCAGGCCTGAACTCCACATCTGTGTCCGACCTATCCTTACCATAGGCCTACACACATGTGGCCGCCCACCTTCAATGGCCAACATTACAGTGTTGTTGTCAGGCTTGCGGACATGCGCAGACAGGCATGACAATGGTGTGCCGTAGTAGTGCAAGTGATGCAACCACGCAGCTCACACAAGTAAATAGGCTCGGGGGGAGGGAGGAACAGCTGTGAGGCTACGTAATACACATTGATCCCACACATTTGCCAGAAGCAAAACATGGCAAACATGAATCCCGAAGTCACACAAATCACACACCACACAACTTGTAAGTCTGCCAACACAGCATGCAGAACCACCAATTTACACTAATCTCACTTACCTCTCACAGGTGATCAAGGATATGCACTCTGTCCGTGGATGATGACACCCCTCCGAGCCCCGAACACCCCGGCCCAGAGGCAGTACAATGTGGCCCACAAACGCACCAGGGGCATTGTTGAGCGCACATTTGGCGTGTTAAAGTCACATTTCAGGTGCCTGGACATCACAGGTGGAAGACTCCTGTACAGCCCAGAAATAGTGTGCAAGATGATCATTGCATGTTGTGTATTGCACAACATATGTGTACGCACCAATGCCCCATGGATCCAAGTGCCAGATGCACCGGACGATGATGAGGAAGATGAGGCAGGTGGACCACACCCCACTGCTGCTGCAGCAGGAATAGCCTGAAGGAACACAATCATTAACAATTTCTTCGCATGAGCACGTCACATTGTGACTGTCCTTAGCAATCATGGAACAGTACAAAATGACCACATGAACAGCATGTGCAAATGAATTCATTGCAACACACATTCCCTGTGTGCATGTCAGTCCTCTGCATTAGCACATCACTCTGACAAGTGTAAGTGCAACATTAAGTGCTAACAATCTCACAAATAGCAAATAGATGGTGGGTATGTCACCTCTGTACAGAGAGGCTGTTCAGGGTGTCACGTATTCGGAATGCCATTTCAGGGTGTCAAATGTAGTACATAATCCCACTCATCAGCGTATCACATGTGTACAAAAACATGATATGAAGGCTGTCATTGGTGTTCCAGAAAAGACAACAGGGTGTCATTTGGGGTCAAATATGAAATTTAGGGTGTCATTTGGGATCAGATATGAAATTGCGGGTGTCATTTGGGGTCAGATATGAAACTGCGGGTGTCATTTGGGGTCAGATATGAACCACCTGGATGCAGAGATGCACCCTGTGTCTCAAGTCCCCAACATGAGCAACATGGACGTAAGGGGGATGGGGGCACAGTGAACACCTCAGCAACATGGGAGATGCACACCAGCCAAAAAGCCAGCAGGAATACCTTGCGTAGAACACACCAAGGTGTCCCCTGGACATATGTGCCATGTACAGATCACATGTGTACACGGACATCATCCATCAATAGTAGTGAACAGTGTCAGCTAATAGGTGCAAGGTGAGAAGTCACGTGCCTCCTCACAGCTACCTCTACCCATCACTGTCATCTCACTGCCTATCTGGGTCACGTTCAAACATGCGCATTGATATCAGTTCCCAGGAAGTACCTTTTTTTGGAATCACTGGCCCTACATCCATCCATACTTTCATACTTGCTTGATCATAGACATGACACATCTGTGTGATTTAGAATGTTTTAATCACATTCGGTGGAGTGTTGAAGCTGGACCAGTACATGGCCATGCAAACCCCACTTTACATTGTTGCCCCGTGGAGGGCCAGCCAGAGTCCTTTAGGGATTGACAAGTTCATCGGAAGAGGAAGAGTTCAGTCCGCAGTCTGATTGCTGTGTCATTGGTAACCAAACCAAATATGGCAGTCCATGTTGAGGGCCATGGTGAGTGTCGCAGAGTGTATCGGGGGACAGTGGAAGGTGTTATTCCAGGGCATGATGCAGAGGGCAGAACCAAGCTGAAACAGGCCATATGGCGGAGATGAATGCTACCGCTTCCTTCTTATCACAAAGGCAGGATCATCCAAATCATCATCCTCTGATGTGTGATGTGCCTCACATGTGGGTGGTGGTGTTTTGTCTGCAGCACTGTGTGGCACTGCCACATCAGGGGCCGGAGGTGGAATGTCTGCTGCACTGTGTGGCAGTGACACATCAGGGGCCGGAGGTGGATTGTCTGCCGCACTGTGAGGCACTGACACATCAGGGGGCGGAGATGTGGATGGAGTAGTAGCAGCAGCATTCATCTGCGCCAGGCCTTGTGGCAGCAATGCCATGATGAGGATCTGCAGGGCATGGAAGATCCCAGCTACATCTCGCTGGTGTGCAGCCGTGGCAGCCATTCTTTCTGCCTGCATCCGCTCCATGTTCTCCATGATCCTCCGCATGTGTCCCAACTCCCGGCTGACATCGCTGTAGCCACTCTGACTAGACAGTTGTTCTTGTCTCAGAGTCATGACTCCAGCGATGTCAGCCATGGCTTGTTGGAGAGCATGGAGCAGACTGTGGGTGTCCGTTAGGGACTGTAAATGATCCCTGATGGGACTTAGACACCCACGTATGCCATCTAGTTTGGCTGCCATGAGGTCGAACCCCACCCGCACCTGATCAGCCATCTCCTTCTGGCCCTCTAACACACGGCGTTGGAATGCCATGTGTTGGTCGTGGGGGTCCTGGGAGACAGCCGTGGTGGTGGGTGCTTTCTGCTGTGTGGTCTGTGCAGGGGGTGGGGTCTCCTCGATGCAGCTGGGCTGCCCTGCTCCTGGGGGTGGGGTGCTGAGGGTGTCCATGAGCTGTTGGAGGGCGTCGGTGTCGATGGTGTGGAGGTCCTCTTCATCATCAGTGAAGAGATGTACGGTCTGCTCTGCAGGAGGTGTTGATTCTCGCTCTGCAATGCACAGGGGAGATGCAGTTTAACAGTGTGTTCCATGTATGTTCACGCATTGGACAAGTTTACAAACAGACTGCATGACAATGTACATTGTGACTGTTTGGGAGGAGATGCCTATTTGATGCGGGACAGTGGACATTTCTACACCATCAGGGATGTGGGGTTGTACTTGTACATTATCATCTCACAGTTTCCTGCTATGCCAAATGTGATTGGCCAGTTTCTACACACAAGCGGCAGCAGTTGTGTCCTCTGTTCTGTTGTGAAAGTGTTGCAGTTTGTACCACATTGTTGTCAATGTTGATGTGCTCTGATTCTTATGTGTGTGTGCTGCATTGTTGGAGAGTCGCCCCTGCAGCTCTGATTTTGCTGGCCCTTATCCCTTTCAGGCGGTGTGCCTTTCACTTCTGTGCTTATACAGTGCTGAGATGTTGCAGACTTGGGTAAATTGGGCTCTTGGTGGGAGTTGGGACTCTTGGGCATGGTTTGTCCGCAGATGTCTTGTTGATGTCAGGGGTTTTTTGTGCACGTGGATGTGTCAGAGTGTGACCTGCTCCTTTACGGATGTGGTCCACACTCAGCCACCTCAGTGTCGTGGCGTACACCATGTAATGATAATTGGACTGCAGCCATGCTAATCGTCATGCAGTGTCACTTGCATTGTCAGTGTGGCTCACGGACCTGCAGCTTTGCTGGGTTCAGCACATGTGCATGGGTTTGTTGTGAGATTAGTGATGTGTGGGGAGGGCCCCCTCTGGGCACATTGTCGACAGGGGCCTACTTGCTGTTTCTATGTGTGCTGCAGTATGCCATGGAGATCAGGGACATGATCCAGAGTCATTGTGGGTGTGCACTGTGCTATACTTAATTGTGCATGTGTGCCATTGTGCCCATCTCCCCCGTCCCCCCAGTCCCTGGTCGTTACTCACCCTGTTGCTGTTGGGTCAGGTCATGTTGAGCAGTCCAGTCCCCCAACTCCTGCCACCGTCTCCCCACTGATGACTGTGGACACCATTTCCTCCACCTCATCCAGCTCCTGCTGTGGCACTGGACTCCCACCTCCAGTCTGCATTGCGGCTTTCCGGTTGTTAGCGAGTTTCAGCTTGGTTTTGCTCTTCACATCATTCCAGCGCTTCTTGCAGTCGTCCACTTCCCTTCTCTTCACTCCGACTGCATTCACCTTGGCCAAGATGGACTGCCATATTGCATTTTTAGTTTCCAATGGCACAGTGGAGGTGATGAACAGTTGTTGGTAGTGTTCTATCACCTCCGTAATCAGGATCTTGTTTTCCTGCGGACTGAATCGTGGGTTCCTCTTCTCCTTGCCCCTCTCCTTCCCCGAAGTCCCTGGCTCGTCCTCCGGGGGGTTTGTGGGGTTCTGGTTGGCCTCTGTAGTTTCTCCAGCTTCCTCCATGGTGCTTCTCAGTTGTTTGGGTTTTGGTTTTTTTTCTTTTGTTTTTTGCAGTTTTTATGGTGATTTTTCCCGCCTGACGTGGGAATAGCAAGCCTGACGCTGCTTATCGCTGATATTTTTATCGCTGTTGGGCCCATCGCCACTTTTTTCACGTTCGGGTTTTCTTTTTTTATCGGCGGCCCGGTAATTTTAAAGCGTACATTTGACGCGTTTTCGGGGAACTATCGCCTGTTGCCGGCGTGTTGAGAATACGCCGTTAACACAGCGTTAGTTTCCCGCAATAGATGGCGTTATGTGAAGTTGCGTTAACCTAGTTTGGTGATAATTATCGCCCGTTCTCGAGTGTAGGAGAGTAGGATCTGCTTCACATGGGTACCCCCACTTTTTGCTGATGCTTCACTGTTTTTCGACCTTAGTCTGGCTGGGGCCCTGCTAATCAAAACCCCAGCCTAGCTGCTTCCTCTCTAAAATGGTTTCCATGTGCCTTAGGCACATCTCTGATTGGAATCTGGAGTGCCCTTATAAGTCCCTAGTATATGGTATACTATGTACCCAGGGCATAGGTACCTCAGAGGCCTACCAGGGGCTGCAGCATGTATTGTGCCACCCCTGGAAGGCCATCCAAACTGACACCACAGGTCTGCTACTGCAGCCTGGGTAAGGTGGTGCATGCACCCCTTACTGTGATATAGGCTACCTATATCACTATATACATACACACATATAAACCTATAAGTCACTCCTATGGCAGGCCTCATCAATCCTGAAGGCAGAGTGCGTGGTTCCTATGTGAGAGGGTGCCCCTGCATGAGCAGGGCCCCTCTGCAGCGTTCGGAGACCCTTCTCTGATGCTGTTTGTAGTGCAGCCTGACCATATACTCTTAAGCGCATTATAACCTCGCGTTAAATGCTAACTTTGGGATGGCTGCACGGAAACATGTTGTGTTTGGTGTCAAACATCTTGGAATACTACCCCCCCGCCAGTTCTGGCGGCGGGGGTAGCATTCCACCCTTCTAGAGGGAAAGACATGTACACACCGGTATGCCCGGTACTGACTTTCCAGAGCCCTGGCATCACAAAATGGATGCCGCTGCCACAGACACGAGTCTGGCCTCCTGCTGCTGACCGAAACTCCGGCAGGGGAGGCCTGGACAAGAGGTTTCCTGTCCCAGGGAGGTGTGACCACCTCCCCAGACAGGATAGTGTGTATTGGGGCTGGGCGGGAGCACTCTCGGGTGCTTTGAAATCCTGCACTTGGTGTCCCTGTGCATACCCCAGTTCAAACCGGCTCAGGGGCTTCCAGCCCCTGCTCTGGCGCGAAACTGGACAAAGGGAAAGGGGTGTAACCACCCCTCTGCCCTGGCCCTCCCATAGGTGGGGCCACAGAGTATGTCCAACCTCCTACCTTAGTATAAGTAGGGGAACCCAGTCCTTAGGACTTTAGATTTACCTGGACGAAACTCTGACACAGAATCCTGGACCTTCGACGCTCTACTTCAAGATTAGAGGACTGAAGAATCTCCCTTGGGGTCAAGGAGTGACTCCCCTGCTTGGCAGGCACCAAAGAAGCAATTGTCCGGTCTGCATCGCTGAAGCTTCCGTCGGACGCCAAAGTCTTTGCATCACCAGAGGTGGATTTCCAGACTTCCCCGAGGCTGCCCTGAGTCCCCAGCAAAGCTGAGGCCCGTAGCTGTCGTGGGTAACGTGGAACCATGACCCCTGGACACCAAACGCATTTGCAAGTGCATCCTCTTCTGGGTCTTCCACAAAGTCATGCTTTGGGCTCCGAGTAGCCCCAGCCTCCAGCACCAACTGCACTGAAGATCACTGGCCTCCTCTCCACGAGTGTCCTGTGAGCCAGCTCCACGTGCACCGTCTCGAGGCTCCTTCGCGGTCGCTAGTCCGTTGGCTAGTAGGCCCTCACGAAGGCCAATCTTTTTCTGCTTGGGCTCCCTGGTTACTCCAGGTGTGCCCTGACTTATCCTCGCTGGGTGAGTCTCCCAGACCTTGCTGGTCTGCAACATCGTCCTTCTTCTATTTCCACGAGACTTGCCGTTGCCAAGGCTTGTTGGGTCCAATCCGGTCGCCGACACCCCTGCAATCGACAGACGTTGTGGGACAGCTCGAATCCAGCTCCTGGTTGTCGTCGATGCCTCCTGGACCTCGTGGCTGAAGAGTCAAGACGACCGTCAACCTACCTGAAGCACTCGACATCGGTGGGCATCTGCTCATCGCCTTCCTGGTCACTGGCTAGTGACCCAGACTCTGTCCCCTCTGCTTTCAGGTTCTTCAGATCTTCGATCCACCTTTGGATCCACCCGAACACTTTCGACTTGGCCGCCAGCAGCACTTTGCAGCAGATCGCCATTGAAAGCGACGACGAAACCCGACCCCGAAAGACACCTATGCACCCGGCTTCCCTGGGTGAGGTAACTCGAGTACTCCGGTGCTCCCGTGGGTATTGACACTAGAACAGCCTAGTTCTCAAAGGGTTTGCTCCAAGTCCTCCTCTAAGTGTCCCTTTTCTTTTAAATTCTAATCGCGACTTTCCCCATAGAAGTTAACGGTGGTTCGCGGTTGTGTTCATACACTGCACGCGTCCCCCGTGGGTCCCCTGTGTCACTGCCTTGGGTGGTTCCTTGTGGTCCAAGCACTTCTACAGGCTCTAGGCCTTGTGTCTAGCTCAGTCGTGATTCTTATACCACTTTATTGGTATATGGTTAGGTACGCCCCTGGGGCTCAAACGTGTATTTGTGCTATTACTGTAGATAACTAACTCGTAACGTATGTACTTCGAACTCTAGCCTCATAAAGAGACTAGAGGGGTGTGTTTAGTAATAAATACATATATTTTGAATATATACCTGGTGTGGTCCTCTTTCATTTGGTCACTCAAGAGATTATAGACTGGTAAAACAAGCTGCTTTACATTCCTTCAAGACTTAGCCTGAAGGCTGCTCTCCATAGCTACCACTAGGATAGCTTTCAATAAAGGTTGTCTTTAACCTATCTCCAATAAGGGGTTGTTTGGACTGGTGCAAGGTGCCCACTATAATTAGTGGACAGCATATGCCAGGCCAACTTCTCACATTGGTGTGCAGCGTGTGGGATTCCAGCTTGCTATTGTTTTACCAGATAATCTCAATTGAATTGATCAACTGAAAACCACTAAGGGTACCTAAGGTACATATAAATCAAGCTTAGTAATACAGTAAGTTCTACTGAACTTAGAGTTGTGTGTTAAGGGACAGCACACCCTTTCTACAACTCAAGAGAGTTTAGTAGGCCACACTAGAGTAGGTAGTGCATACACCACACCTCACTAGTAATGTCTTCAAAGCCAGGACCCAGTGAGTCCTTGCCAGAAGCCAGTGGGCTTCTTCCCTCCAAGTATGATAAACTCCCATTCTTGGAATTGAGAGCATTATGCACTACTAGGAAGTTGAAGACAGGCAAAAGTGCCAGCACCCAACACCTCAGGGAGGTGTTACTAGCTGATGATCTCAGCAGGCCCCTAGGGTCTGAAGGGGTAGGCAAAGAGGGTGGGGAAGAAGATGAGGAAGGGGCCAGGGGTGAAGAAACCCAGGCCCCCCCCCTCTGAAACTGGCCAGGAAGGTGAAAATGACCTTGCCCTGGAAAATCCAATTCCTCCTGTGGAGGAGGAGGAGGAGAGGATCAGACTGACCTCCCCTTTGTCCCCCCAGGAAGAGTTCTGAGTGTGCCCAGAAGGTCTAGGTCTCCTTCTCAGGAGTCTAACCACTCTGACACCTCAATAGGGACCTCTGTCTCCTCTCATAGGAGGGAATCCTCTCATGAGAGGAGAAAGAGACTGATTCAATATGAGCAAGCTCAGCTTGAACTCAGGAAACAGCAATTGGCTATAGACAGGGAGTCCCTAGATCTCTATAGAGAGAGACAAAAGTTGGGACTAGAGTCCCATGGTGGCAGCAGTTTCCCCAAAGATAGGGAAAGGTCTTATGACCATAGAAACCTGAGCAAGATTGTCCCTCCCTACCAGAGTGGGGATGATATCCACAAATGGATAACTGCTCTAGAGAGGGCCTGTAAAGTACAGAGGGTCCCTCAGGAGCAGTGGGCAGCAATCTTGTGGCTCTCCTTTGCAGACAAAGGTAGAGACAAGCTCCTCACTGTTAGAGAGGAGGATGCTGATAATTACAAAGTCTTGAAGAGTGCTCTAATTGACGGGTTTGGCCTAACCACTGAACAATACAGGTTAAAGTTCAGGGATACCCAAAAAGCACAGACTCAAGACTGTGTGGACTTTGTTGATTGTTCTGCCAAGGCTCTGGAAGGTTGGTTATTGGGGAGTAAGGTATGTGACTTCACAGGATTGTACAATCTGATAATGAGGGAGCAGATTCTTAATAACTGTCAAAATCAGCTGTTGCATCAGCACCTGGTAGACTCTGATCTGACCTCTCCCCAAGAATTGGGAAAGAAGGCAGACAAATGGGTCAGAACCAGGGTGAAGCAGAAGGTACAGAACCAAGGTGGTGACCCTAAGAAGCAAGATTCGAAAACCTCTGATAAGGGTGGGGAGAAGGGTAAAGATCAAAAGTCTTCACAAGGCCCCCAAAAATCTTCTTTAGGTGGGGATTCACAGTCTACCAAAGGGAAAGGCCAAAGAAAACCATGGTGCAAGGTCTGTAAGCAAAAGACCCACTGGACCAGTGATTGCACCAAGTCCAAAGACTCGACTCCAGCCCCCACCAATGCCCCTAAGGCACCTGCTCCCCCTAGTGCAGTTACAGTTGGTGGTGGGACTACACAAGCCAAGGGTTTAGTAGGGTTGACCCTGGGTAAAGAGATGAGCTCTGACCTAGTCAGAGAACTCACTCAGGCTGTCCTAGTCTGTGATGGAGGCATGGATATGACCTCCTCTGTGAGTCCCAGTAATCTGGGCAAGTACAGACAACAGCCTTTAATCAATGGAAGAGAGGCTTTGGCATTTAGGGACACAGGGGCAAGTGTCACCATGGTGACACAAGACCTTGTGAATCCTGGGCAGATTATACTTGGTGAAATGTACCAAGTGACCAATGCTAGCAATGTCAGAACAGACCATACTCTGGCAGTTGTTAACTTCTCCTGGGGAGGGGTAACTGGCCTTAAGAAGGTTGTGGTAAGTGCAGACCTACCCGTTGAATGCTTGCTTGGCAATGACTTAGAAACTTCAGCTTGGGCAGAAGTGGACCCATGCAGAAATGCTGGGGATCCCTGCAGATGTGTTTGCTGTGACCAGGTCACAAGCCAAAATGTCTAGCACTGAACAGGCCTTGGATTCTGGAATAATGGACCAAGTGCCTTCCAAGAAGAGGAGTAGTAGGGTAAAGGCAGTGCCTTCCCCCTTGGCTCAGAAGGAAGATCAGTCCCTTGAGGGGGATGATCTCAGTCCTGAGGAAGGAACTGTCCCAGAGGAGCTTGAACCTGAACAGGTTGAGTTCTTGGGGACAGGGGGACCTTCCAGGGCAGATCTGAGCCAGGAGCAGCAGAGCTGCCCCTCTCTTGAACCCCTCAGACAGCAAGCTGCTGCTGAGGCTGCTGGGAAAGCTAGTGGTCCCCATACTGTGTATTGGGATGATGGACTCTTGTACTCAGAGTGTAGAGACCCCAAGCCTGGTGCTACCAGGAGGTTGGTTATACCTTTGAAGTTCAGGGGCTTCCTATTGACCCTAGCCCATGATATTCCCTTAGCAGGTCACCTGGGCCAGAACAAGACCTGGGACAGAATTGTCCCTCACTTTCACTGGCCCCGCATGTCTGAAGACACCAAGGAGTTTTGTCGCTCCTGTGTAACCTGCCAGGCCAGTGGCAAGGCAGGTGGCACTACAAAGGCCCCCCTGATACCACTACCTGTGGTGGGGGTTCCCTTTGAAAGGGTGGGGATTGACATTGTTGGTCCCATGGATCCCCAAACAGCATCTGGGCACAGGTTTATCCTGGTGGTAGTGGATCATGCCACCAGGTACCCAGAGGCTATTCCCCTTAGGACCACTACAGCACCTGTGGTGGAAAGGGCCCTCCTGGGAATTTTCTCAAGAGTGGGCTTCCCTAAGGAGGTTGTATCAGACAGGGGTGCCAACTTTATGTCTGGATACTTAAAAGCAATGTGGAAGGAGTGTGGAGTGACTTACAAGTTCACCACACCCTATCACCCACAATGCAATGGTTTAGTTGAGAGATTCAACAAAACCTTGAAGGGCATGATTAAAGGGCTCCCAGAAAAGCTTAGGCGAAGATGGGACATACTCTTGCCCTGCCTTTTATTTGCGTACAGGGAGGTGCCTCAAAAGGGGTTGGCTACAGCCCTTTTGAACTTTTGTTTGGTCACCCTGTCAGGGGTCCACTGTGCTTGGTGAAGGAAGGATGGGAGTTACCTCTCAAGCCCCCAAAGCAAGACATAGTGGACTACATACTTGGTCTCCGCTCCCGGATGGCTGAGTATATGAAAAAGGCAACTAAAAACCTTGAGGCTAGCCAGGAACTTCAAAAGGCCTGGCATGACCAAAAGGCTGTACTGACTGTTTATCATCCAGGACAGAAGGTATGGGTGTTGGAGCCAGTGGCCCCAGCAGCTCTCCAAGACAAATGGAGTGGACCCCACACCATTGTTGAGCAGAAGGGTGAGGTTACCTACTTAGTAGACCTAGGAACACCCAGGAGTCCCCACAGGGTTCTCCATGTCAACAGGTTAAAACCATATGTGGACAGGGCAGACATGGGCTTGCTCATGGCTACTGATGAGGGACAGGAGGAAGAGAGTGACCCACTCCCTGACCTGCTCTCACAGAACCCTGGTGATGGGTCAGTGGATGGTGTAGCCTTGGCAGGCAGCCTCACTACCCAGCAGCAGACTGATTGCAGACAGGTGCTCAATCAGTTCAGACACATATTCTCACTGACACCCAGTCAGACTACCTGGTGCACTCATGAAGTGGACACTGGGGACAGTCTGCCTATTAAAAATAAGATTTATAGGCAACCTGACCATGTCAGGGACTGTATCAGGACAGAAGTCCAGAAGATGTTGGATTTGGGAGTTATTGAACCCTCAGATAGCCCTTGGGCTAGTCCAGTGGTCCTTGTGCCAAAACCTCACACCAATGGTGGGAAAAGAGAGATGAGGTTTTGTGTGGACTACAGGGGTGTCAATGCAGTCACTAGGACTGATGCCCATCCAATACCAAGGGCAGATGAGCTAATAGACACTTTGGCCTCAGCCAAGTATCTAAGCACATTTGACCTGACAGCTGGCTACTGGCAGATCAGACTAGCTGATGATGCAAAGCCAAAGACAGCATTCTCAACCCCTAGTGGGCATTATCAATTTGTGGTGATGCCCTTTGGTCTGAAGAATGCACCTGCCACTTTTCAGAGGTTGGTGAATACAGTCCTTACAGGTCTGGAAGCCTATAGTGCAGCATATCTAGATGATATTGCTGTCTTTAGCTCCACCTGGGAGGATCACCTGGTCCACCTCAGAAATGTTTTACAGGCCCTGCAGAAAGCAGGCCTGACTATCAAGGCCACCAAGTGCCAGATAGGGCAGAGTCAGGTTGTGTACCTGGGCCACCTTGTGGGTGGAGGCCAGGTTCAACCACTGCAGAGCAAGATCCAGACCATCATGGACTGGACTGCTCCAACTACCTAGACTCAGGTGAGAGCCTTCTTAGGCCTGACTGGGTACTATAGGAGATTTGTCAAGGGGTATGGATCAATAGTGACACCCCTGAATGACTTAACTTCCAAGAAAATGCCCAAAAAGGTTCAGTGGACAGTTAGCTGTCAAAAGGCATTTGATGACCTGAAGCAGGCCATGTGCACTGCTCCCATTCTACAGAGTCCTGATTACTCCAAGAAGTTCATTGTTCAAACTGATGCATCTGAATTGGGGGTAGGGGCTGTACTGTCACAATTGAATGATGAAGGTCAGGATCAGCCAGTAGCTTTCATTAGCAGAAGGCTCGAGCTGTCCCATGACGTCTGTGAGAGAAACGTTGGTCAGCCATTGAGAGGGAGGCCTTTGCTGTGGTCTGGGCTCTGAAGAAGTTGAGGCCATACTTGTTTGGTACTCACTTCCTTGTTCAAACAGACCATAAGCCCCTCTTATGGCTAAAACAAATGAAGGGTGAAAACCCCAAACTGCTTAGGTGGTCCATTTCCCTACAGGGGATGGACTTCACAGTGGAACATAGACCTGGGAGTAACCATGCCAATGCAGATGGACTCTCTAGGTACTTCCACTTAGAACATGAAGACTTAACTGGGCAAGGTTAGTTTAATGTCCCTACGTTTGGGGGGGTTGTGTAGGAGAGTAGGATCTGCTTCACATGGGTACCCCCACTTTTTGCTGATGCTTCACTGTTTTTCGACCTTAGTCTGGCTGGGGCCCTGCTAATCAGAACCCCAGCCTAGCTGCTTCCTCTCTAAAATGGTTTCCATGTGCCTTAGGCACATCTCTGAATGGAATCTGGAGTGCCCTTATAAGTCCCTAGTATATGGTATACTATGTACCCAGGGCATAGGTACCTCAGAGGCCTACCAGGGGCTGCAGCATGTATTGTGCCACCCCTGGAAGGCCATCCAAACTGACACCACAGGTCTGCTACTGCAGCCTGGGTAAGGTGGTGCATGCACCCCTTACTGTGATATAGGCTACCTATATCACTATATACATACACACATATAAACCTATAAGTCACTCCTATGGCAGGCCTCATCAATCCTGAAGGCAGAGTGCGTGGTTCCTATGTGAGAGGGTGCCCCTGCATGAGCAGGGCCCCTCTGCAGCGTTCGGAGACCCTTCTGTGATGCTGTTTGTAGTGCAGCCTGACCATATACTCTTAAGCGCATTATAACCTTGCGTTAAATGCTAACTTTGGAATGGCTGCACGGAAACATGTCGTGTTTGGTGTCAAACATCTTGGAATACTAGCCCCCCGCCAGTTCTGGCGGCGGGGGTAGCATTCCACCCTTCTAGAGGGAAAGACATGTACACACCGGTATGCCCGGTACTGACTTTCCAGAGCCTTGGCATCACAAAATGGATGCCGCTGCCACAGACACGAGTCTGGCCTCCTGCTGCTGACCGAAACTCCGGCAGGGGAGGCCTGGACAATAGGTTTCCTGTCCCAGGGAGGTGTGACCACCTCCTCAGACAGGATAGTGTGTATTGGGGCTGGGCGGGAGCACTCTCGGGTGCTTTGAAATCCTGCACTGGGGGCACCTTGGTGTCCCTGTGCATACCCCAGTTCAAACCGGCTCAGGGGCTTCCGGCCCCTGCTCTGGCGCGAAACTGGACAAAGGGAAAGGGGTGTAACCACCCCTCTGCCCTGGCCCTCCCATAGGTGGGGCCACAGAGTATGTCCAACCTCCTACCTTAGTATAAGTAGGGGAACCCTGTCCTTAGGACTTTAGATTTACCTGGATGAAACTCTGACACAGAATCCTGGACCTTCGACGCTCTACTTCAAGATTAGAGGACTGAAGAATCTCCCTTGGGGTCAAGGAGTGACTCCCCTGCTTGGCAGGCACCAAAGAAGCAATTGTCCGGTCTGCATCGCTGAAGCTCCCGTCGGACGCCGAAGTCTTTGCATCACCAGAGGTAGATTTCTACACTTCCCCGAGGCTGCCCTGAGTCCCCAGCAAAGCTGAGGCCCGTAGCTGTCGTGGGTAACGTGGAACCATGATCCCTGGACACCGAACGCATTTGCAAGTGCATCCTCTTCTGGGTCTCCCACAAAGTGGTGCTTTGGGCTCCTAGTAGCCCCAGCCTCCAGCACCAACTGCACTGAAGATCACTGGCCTCCACTCCACGAGTGTCCTGTGAGCCAGCTCCACGTGCACCGTCTCGAGGCTCCTTCGCGGTCGCTAGTCCGTTGGCTAGTAGGCCCTCACGAAGGCCAATCTTTTTTTGCTTGGGCTCCCTGGTTGCTCCAGGTGTGCCCTGACTTATCCTCACTGGGTGAGTCTCCCAGACCTTGCTGGTCTGCAACATCGTCCTTCTTCTATTTCCACAAGACTTGCTGTTGCCAAGGCTTGTTGGGTCCAATCGAGTCGCCGACACCCCTGCAGTCGACAGACGTCATGGGACAGCTCGAATCCAGCTCCTGGTTGTCGTCGATGCCTCCTGGACCTCGTGGCTGAAGAGTCAAGACGACCGTCAACCTACCTGAAGCACTCGACATCGGTGGGCATCTGCTCATTGCCTTCCTGGTCACTGGCTAGTGACCCAGACTCTGTCCCCTCTGCTTTCAGGTTCTTCAGATCTTCGATCCACCTTTGGATCCACCCGAACACTTTCGACTTGGCCGCCAGCAGCACGTTGCAGCAGATCGCCATTGAAAGCGACGACGAAACCCGACCCCGAAAGACACCTATGCACCCGGCTTCCCTGG
This sequence comes from Calotriton arnoldi, assembly GCA_963921515.1. NCBI lineage: Eukaryota > Metazoa > Chordata > Amphibia > Caudata > Salamandridae > Calotriton > Calotriton arnoldi. Next base: position 118,807 of record CAWUFW010004448.1, on the reverse strand, counting down.
GTGAGGTAACTCGAGTACTCCGGTGCTCCCGTGGGTATTGACACTAGAACAGCCTAGTTCTCAAAGGGTTTGCTCCAAGTCCTCCTCTAAGTGTCCCTTTTCTTTTAAATTCTAATCGCGACTTTCCCCATAGAAGTTAACGGTGGTTCGCGGTTGTGTTCATACACTGCACGCGTCCCCCGTGGGTCCCCTGTGTCACTGCCTTGGGTGGTTCCTTGTGGTCCAAGCACTTCTACAGGCTCTAGGCCTTGTGTCTAGCTCAGTCGTGGTTCTTATACCACTTTATTGGTATATGGTTTGGTACGCCCCTGGGGCTCAAACGTGTATTTGTGCTATTACTGTAGATAACTAACTCGTAACGTATGTACTTCAAACTCTAGCCTCATAAAGAGACTAGAGGGGTGTGTTTAGTAATAAATACATTTATTTTGAATATATACCTGGTGTGGTCCTCTTTCATTTGGTCACTCAAGAGATTATAGACTGGTAAAACAAGCTGCTTTACATTCCTTCAAGACTTAGCCTGAAGGCTGCTCTCCATAGCTACCACTAGGATAGCTTTCAATAAAGGTTGTCTTTAACCTATCTCCAATAAGGGGTTGTTTGGACTGGTGCAAGGTGCCCACTATAATTAGTGGACAGCATATGCCAGGCCAACTTCTCACATCGAGAATATCCCCCTTCAAGTTTTAGAGATGATCCTAATAACTCTGAGGATGATGAGTTGTTAGAGGATATGATGACTAAAAGACCTCCGCCGTATGATGGAAATTCAGGGGAGTGCTCCACAGATGGGAACTCCACTAACTCCTCAAGTCACCGAAATAGCTAGAGTAGTGCGAGAAAATGAAGCAAATTTATTGAATTAGGCAAGACTAGAGCAGGTTCAGAAAGTGAATCAGTTAAGTCTGAATGCAGAAGCACTGACAGTACCAGTGACAATTGGTCCCGTAGTTCCATTGTATGGGGAAAGACAGAATTTGTCGAAAGTGCATTCGTTGGTAGTTCCGAGAAGTGGTAGCAGGAGTGGAGTGGTGACGGTAATGAATGAGAATGGTCAGGATGATCAGAACACCACATTGTTAGATCTTCCGGTTTGTGAGTTGATAACGGAGACCCCTCAAAGAGGTATACAATTAGATCCGAGGAGAATAGGGCCGAATGTCTTTCCAATAGCAGGGAGTTCAGCAGGTCCTTCACCACAAGAATTGAATAATTGGATAAAGAAAATGACAAAACCGAAACCACAGCCACAGAATATTAATGTGAGTCAATTAAAAGTAGATTTGGAAGAAATTATTTTTGGGACAATAAGTCCAGACAGATTAGGGACTTACCGAGATGATGAACCATTGTTTTTGTGCAAAAGCATTACCTGGAGAGCGAAGAATTTACATGAGAAGATATCTGAAGCTGCTAGTGAGTATGGAATAGACATAGAAAAGTCGAAAGTATTGCAGAAATCATACAGGTTGGCTTTTACTGATAAAGATTTAGAGAGTTTGAATGCGTCTGGAAAAAGATTGCAGATAAAAGAGTTGATGAACATTTTGAAGAAATGGGGAGATGTAGATCGATGGAAAAATAGATGGACGAGAAAGAAGGAAGAAGCAGCTAGTAAAGGAGTATCCATGTTTCCGTTAAAAGAGACAGAACAGGTTGAAAGGGCATGTCCGATGAGAGAAGTACCAGGTGGTGGATACGTTCACGTTCCATAGTCAAGACAGGATATATTGTCTTTCACGAACGATTTTCCCAGACTAAGAGAGAAACCGGTTGAATGGCACAAACAGGTAGAGAGGTTTGTGAAGGTCTCGAAGGTTTTGCTAAAGGACTTAGATGGATTGTTTGAGATTGTCGTACCAGCAGATTTGTGGACAGAGTGTAAGATCACTGTTGATTGGCCAAAAGAAGAATATCCTAGAGACCCTAAAACAGGTGCACCGTCTGATGAGATGATGAAGAAGTATAATCAAGTAATCACGTTCCTGAAGGGAAAAATTTCTCCTAAGGAAACAGATTGGGTTAAAATTGACAGAACGACCCAAGAACTAAAAGAGTCAGTACATGCCTATTATGAAAGGTTGTTGCAGGTATTTAAACAGTATAGTGGATTTGAGAATATTGGAGACAAGGATATGGGACATTTTGTGTATTGTTTTGTGTTTGGTTTGAAACCAGAAATTAGTAATATGATTCAACAGCATTTGATTTGCTGGCAAAGCAAGACAATCGATGAAATTCTAAGGTATGCAAAGTATTGTAGTGATGACATTGAATCGAGACATAAAACGTTAAAAGAGAAAATGATGTGGGCACAGGTGAAAGTGGCAGAACAGCAAGACGCGAAGAATAATCCTCAAACTGGTATTCAGATGAATGGTCAGAATCAAAATGGGCAGAATTCCAGTGGAGGTAGAGGAAGAGGAAAAGTGAATAGAGAGGAAGCTATGAAGAAATTTCCTTGTCATGCGTGCGGAAAGTTTGGGCATTGGAAGAACGAGTGTAGATCTGCTAAAAAGAATAACGGGGTTCAAATCAAAATTTAATTCCACAGATGCAGAATGAGGTGGATTTAAATCAACAGCAGCAGCAGATAGTTACTCCACAGTTACAGGTGCCACAAGCTACCATGCCAAATAATGTGAATGCTCAAGTGCAGAGGTACAGTGCAAATACTGGATTTCACGGAGGTGACCAAAGTGGTAAGAATCAAACTGTGCAAATGGTTCCACAATATTGGTTGCAGTGCAATGAGAATGATTCAGACTCATCTCAATGATGGTGCCTGAGGGGGGAGGAGGAGTGCGTACTTGGTGCATTTTTGGCGGTAGATCAGTCAGGTCCATTTGTTGACGGAAAGGTGGAAGGGAATTACATTACATTCTTAGTGGACACTGGTGCTACCCGTTCTACTGTGAGAGCAGCAGAAATTCCAAACCTACCCCTCTCGGGAGAAACTATCCAAGTTGTAGGAGTCTCGAATAAGCATATTAGAACACCAGTCACAAATCCAATAGAGGTTCATATCGGAAACATCAGAGATATGCATCGTTTTGTGGTATGTGATTAGAGTCCAGTAAATCTCTTGGGTAGAGATTTACTATGCAAGATGAACTGCACCATCTATTGTACGCCAGATGGTATTGCATTTCAGACACCTGATGAGGATGTTGAATTTAAAATGATGTTAGCGAAGCAAGGAACAGAGGTGGATGAGTTGTTTTCACTTCTTACAGAAGAGAATTTGTCTGAAGAATTAAAAAATGCAGTAAAACCAGATGTGTGGGATTTTTCGGGAAAGGAAATTGGCTTAATGACAAACGTAGATCCAATTCAGATTACAGTAAAAGATGGTGCTGTATATCCAAACACACCTCAGTACAAAATGAGTCCAGAAGTAATTGCAGGAATTGCTCCCGTGATTGACCAAATGATTGAACAGGGAATTGTAAAAGAAATAATGAGCAGTCCTTGCAATTCGCCTATCGTAGGTATCAAAAAGCCCAATGGGAAATACAGAATAGTGCAGGATTTAAGAAAGATTAATAAAATCGTAGTGCCCTGTTGTCCAATAGTGCCAAATCCAGCAGTGATACTGTACCAGATTCCCTGTGATGCTGAATGGTACACAGTGATTGACTTGTGCCAAGCATTTTCATGATTCCTTTACATCCGGAAAGCCAGTATTTGTTTGCATTCCGGTTCGGAGACCGTGTTTCGGCATGGTGCAGAGTTCCTCAAGGATACACAGAGAGTCCCTCAATCTTTAACCAGATCTTGAAAAAATGTCTGGAGACTTTAGTCATGCCAGGAAATTCTGTCTTGGTTCAGTACATTGATGACCTATTGGTGACATCAAAGACACGAGAGGCATGCGTAACAGATACAATTGCCCTACTGAACCACTTGGCAGAAGGAGGACACAAAGTGTCCCCAGCAAAACTGCAATTTTGTAAACAAGAAGTCCAGTACCTAGGACACAAAATAGAAAAAGGAGTTAGAAAAGTGACACCAGAAAGGATTCAAGTGATCAAGCAGATGAATCCACCCAAAACTCAGAAAGAAGTACGACTGTTTCTGGGAATGGTTGGATATTGCAGGCAGTGGATCAGTGTTTCTCACTGATGGCAAAACCTCTGCAGAGGTTGACATGGAAGAATGTGAAAGATCCGATTGTTCTGGATGATGAAAGTATGGAAGCTTTTGTAAAATTGAAAAGCAGTCTTTGTCATGCACCTGCATTAGGAATGCCAGATTATACCAAGGATTTTGCGTTGTACTGCTGTGAGAGAGATGGATGTGCACTTTCAATCCTGACCCAGAAACATGGAATGGCACGACGTCCAGTAGCATATTTTTCTGCTACTTTGGATTCAGTGGCAGCAGCGTTACCAGGCTGTTTAGAAGCAGTAGCCGCTACTTGTGTGAGTCTGTAACAAAGTGAAGCGATTGTGATGGGATATCCAGTCAAGGTGTATGTGCCACATTCAGTTGAGATCCTTCTGACCCGTACCCAGACGCAGTACTTGACTTCTAGTCGGCTGACTAAGTACGAGAGAGTGATTCTTGGTGCTGAGAATGTGACTGTGGTGAGGTGTACAACTGTAAATCCGGCAACCCTATTGCCGAATTCTCGGTGTGAGTAAGTGAGAGAGGAAGCAGATCATGATTGTTTGGATGTGACAGAACTGTGCACCAATCCCAGGCCTGATATAGAGGATGTTCCTTTGGAAGAATCAAACTGTGAGATATTTGTGGATGGGTCATGTCTAAGAAATGGGAAACGTGAATTATGCACTGCCTATGCTGTTTGCACCATAGTGGGAGTTATTGAAGCATCCTGTTTAAAGGGGGTAAACTCTGCTCAAATTGCTGAATTAATGGCTCTGATTAGAGCGTGCAAAATTTCCAAAAGCCTGAGGGTAACCATATTCACTGATAGTTAATATGGGTTCGGGGTTGTCCATGATTTTGGACAGCTATGGATGCAAAGGCGATTTCTGACTTCTTCAGGTTCCCCTATTCGTAACAGCAACACTGTAAAAGAATTATTGGATGCTTTACAATTGCCTAAAAGAATTGCAGTGGTCAAATGTGCCGCACATAAATCAAGAGATGATTATGTGACAAAGGGCAACAGATACGCTGACCAAATTGCGCGTTTCAGTGCACAAAATTCAATGGCTTTAAACAGACCGATTGAAAAGGGAAATACCGAATGCCATCTTATGTTTACCACAAGATTTGAAACTTGGGAAGAAGTTAGGCAGATGCAGGAAGAAGCAAGTGATGAGGAAAAGGAAAGATGGAAGAATACAGGATGTAGAAAGAGAACAGAAGATGAACTATGGGTCTATTTTGATGAAAGACCAGTCTTGCCAGATTCTTTACTTTCTCACATGGCCAGAGTTTACCATGGAATTGCGCACATTGGAAGAGATGCAATGATCAGACTCTTCAAGCAGTCTTAGTATAACCCGAAGTTCAGAGTCATTGCAGAGAGCCTATGTCAGAGGTGCGTCACATGTCAGCAGCAAAATCCAGGCAGAAAGACAGTTGTTAGTTGGGGACGAATTGGGAGAGCAGGGGGACCATTTACCCGTCTCCAAATGGACTTCATCGAGCTTCCCCCATGTAATGGGCTGAAGTATGTGTTAGTTGTTGTCTGCTTGTTCTCTCGCTGGGTGGAAGCCTATCCCACGAGAAGAAATGATAGCCTCACTGTAGCTAAACTGCTTTTGAGAGAACTGATTCCTAGGTTTGGAATTCCAGTCACTTTAGAGACAGATAGAGGAACTCATTTTAACAACGAGATAATTCGGCTGATTTGTGCAGCATTTAAAATTGAGCAGAAGCTGCATTGTGCCTATCGACCCGAAGCATCTGGAGTGGTTGAGCAAATCAATGGCACAATAAAATCCAGATTAGGGAAAGTGTGTGCATCCACATCACTGAAATGGCCTGACGCTTTACCCCTTGTACTGATGAGTCTAAGAAGTATTCCAGACAAAAAAGACGGGATTGAGTCCTCACGAAATTCTCATGGGAAGAGCAATGAGACAAGCATACATACCAGCGAACAAATTGATGAGTATATCTGATGATCTGGTACTCGATTATTGCAGAGGATTGGCTGACCTGGTACGTTCTGTGTCTCACCAGGTTGGAGAAGATGCCACTACAACACAGCAAAATCAAGCTCATGATCTGAGTCCAGGTGAATGGGTTCTCGTCAAGAAGCATGTGAGGAAATCGTGCTTAGAATCCAGGTGGAACGGACCTTATCAAGTTATACTGGTGACGACAATGGCAGTGAAGTGTGGTGGCTTGCCAAATTGGATCCATGCGAGCCATACCAGACGAGTCCTAGGTCCACTTGAAAGACAAGAAGAGCAGCAACTGGTAAAACAAGAACAAAGACCAGTGGTTGAAGTGTGTGAAGCTGATGAATCTAGAGTGACAAATTCTGAAGAACAATCAGATAATGAACAGCCGAGCACAAGTCAAGTAAAGTGGGCACCCGATACTAGGTCTCAAAAGACTGCTGTTGAGCCAGAAGAAAGTGAGTTCACTGCTAACCAAGAACCAAGTGAGTTCACAGCTGAACCAGAAACAAGTAAAACTGCTGTTGAACCAAAAGGAAGTGAGATCACAGTTGAAAGAGAGATTACTGTTGAATCAGCAGAAAAAGAAGTTGCTGAAAGTCAGGAAGAAGAGCAGATCAAAGAGAAGCCAAATAAAAGAACCTGTGAACCAGACACAGAAGGTGAAAAAGTAGTTCAAACCAAGAAACCAAAAAAGGTGATAATTGGCCAGGTGGAGTGAAAAGACTGAAGTACACCCTGGTGAGAAGAAAGTCAAAAAGAAGACCAGAACAAAGTAATGAGGTCTCAAGTAAAACAGAACAAGAAGAGTCAGGAGAAGAATTAGTACGAAAAACCAGGAGAGTAAGAATTCCAAGCAGAAAATACAAAGCACCAGAAAGGACCTACGTCATATTGGAAGAAATTAAAAGTTCTGATCCAAGTGAAGAGAAAGACAGTTCTGACACTGAGCAAGTTGATGAAAGCAAATTGAGACCACCTTAAGAGAACTATGAAATTTTAAGTTGTAAAAATTGGTGACAAAAAGAAAAACTGAATGACTCAGAAGATCAAAAGAGAAGAAAATAAAAGAAGGGGGTAAAGAAGAAAGCCTATAGGTGTAGGATCACACCATCACTTTTCCTGAATTTTATTTTTTAGTGTTCATAAGTTTAGAAAGATTTTATTTTTATAGAATACAAAATGGCTAAAGCAGAAGTGACTGGACGTCCAAAATCTGGGAAACATCAGTTACATCGCGGTGTTTACACCGCAATACCTTTACAACGCGGGTATTACAACGCAAGTCATTACAATGACTTGCGCTGGATGGCGCTCTAAGCTAAGGAATAGTATGATTTACTATTCTAACACCTTCCGTACTGTAACGTAGGCTGGAGTTGGAATAGTAAATCATACTATTCCTAAGTCCAGCGCCCTCCAACGCAAGTCGTTGTAACGACTTGCGTTGTAATGCCTGCGTTGTAAAGGTATCACGGTGTAAACACCGTGATGTAACGTCATATATTCCCAAAATGTAGTCTAAAACATAGATGTATTAAAGCTTGCTTATGTAGTGTCTTGTTATTATCATTTATGTGGATATTACTAACTGTCCTTGTACCTATTCTAATGGTAACTAATGATGGAAACAATACTAATGATGTAACAAGAGAAAGAATGAGTGATGTCACTAATGAAACACCTAATACTAAAATAGAGCCATTGGATGGAAGTATTCTCCATCATGATAAATCAATTAGTGATTTCTCGTTAAATGTGTTTACTAAATTGTTGTATGAATATATTGAAACCATGAATGTGAGTGATTGTTATGTATGCATGCGATTACCTTCGTCTGTCTCAGAGGGGGTGACTTATCACCATCAAACTTTAACATATGGTGTGTCTTGCAGTATTCTAACCAGCCTATTATATGTGACGGGGAAACTCGAATACCACTATTCCAATATAGATTTAGTATTTTCAGAAATACCTGTAATTAAGGAGTTGAACAAAGTTGTGAGTAGTAAAAATGCACGTTATATGGGAGAGTTCTTCCATATCACTAAAACCTTAGATATAGAATATGCCTATAGAAATAACCTGACTTGTAGTTTGCGGGTGGAAGAAAAGATTTTTATAGAAATGGTAGAAGATAGAAGAGAAAGTTTCCAAAGAAAGGCTGCTGAACAGAAGTCACGGGTACCACCGTGGGCTTTTGGAGAAGGAGATTATGAGAAAGGCGAAACATACGCAGCAATGTCCCTGGAAAGGGAAAATATGTTTGCTTAGAACGAAAACTAACTATAACAATTATTTCATTGGTAGTAATGAATGTGGGCATACTTTCCAAATTACTGGAGGTTGGGGATTGAAAGGTGGAACTGATCCTGTCTTTCCAGGAGTTTATTATGTGTGTGGTAAGAAGGCCTACTACAGGTTGCCTGCACATTGGTATGGTAGTTGTTACTTTGCAATTGTTTTTCCTAAAGTCTACCATGTAGATCGAAGTAGTAACCAACTAAGTGAAATAAAATATGGACTAGCACGTAACAAGAGAGCAAGTTTTTCAGAAATAGTAGGTGATATTTTTGGTGCACTGATACCCTCAGTTGGAGTCGTCCTGAATTCACACAAAATTTGAAGGTTGTCCACAGTGGTTGATCGTTTATCAACAGATACTGCTGGTGGGTTCTTGATGATTGACACCGAAATGGTTGCAATCAGATCAATGGTTTTGCAAAATCGACTTGCCCTTGATATCTTATTAGCAAAAGAGGGTGTAGTCTGTGGCATGTTGAAAATTCAACACTGCTGTACCTATATCCCTGATAAAAGTAAAGGAATTGAGGGATATATAAAGAATATTACGAAATTACAAGAAGACTTGACCCAACTGGAGGTTGATGGTGTTTGGGAGAAACTTGGTAAGGGTTTCTCTTCTGTGGGTAAATGGTTTTCTACCTTTGGAAGTAGTTTATTAGGGAAAATAATAATGCCAATTGTTTCTGTAGTTCTAGTAGCCTTAGTGATAATAACGACATATACATGTTGCAAGAGTAAAGGTAGAAAAAGAGAAGTGACAGAATTAAAGAATGAACGCAGAGCAAGAAAGAGAAAAAGAGAGGAGATAGAATTAGAAGACATGAAAGGAAAATACTATGAAATGATGAAAGATTTAGACGAGGGTGCCATAAAAAGAGAGAAGAGTACTGAGTTTTAGATAAAATGAAGATGGCATTCGGTATGGTGGGTATTTTATGATGGCTCCTGAAAGCCATCAGAGGGGGCATTGATGGAGCAGGGGTTCGAGAAAAGAAACGTGCTCGAATTAATACCCCCATAATATGTACTAACAGTAAGTAGTAAATAAAAACTAACGTGCACCTTACACAAACACGTGGGAAATAGCTCTGCACATGTATGCACTAATGTAAAATAATATATGTAAGAACTAAAATGGATTTGCAGTATGCTTTGATGAAAACGAAAAATAATACATGACTAGGCTGCATGTGCATTTCGTAGTTTGCATGTTGCCTTTTGCTTTCAAACAATAAGTAATGCTGCTTTCTGCTTAAAGCTATGCTAGGAAACCCGCTAACAGGGAATAGTACAAGGGAGGGGGGTACACTGTGATAACTACATTGTCATATAATTAATAAAATGTTCATTTTCCATTCGCTATAGTGTGCTGAATGAAACATCATTTTTTAAAATTGTCCGAAGAGGGAGGGGTGAATTGAGGAGTGAATCTGATTTGTCAGAGGCAAGACAGACGCGCTGTGCACAGCAGAAGAGACGAACGGGTTGAAGGCCAATGTGACGAATGTCTGCCAAGTGATGAAATCAACCGTGGGACCAGAGTCTTATTCTGCGGACGTTGTCAAATTTATGAATAAAAATGTTTAAATGTATCTTGTATAAGAAAATGTGAGAACGAATTAAGAACCAAACTGTGAGAAAGGATGAAGAAGAATAAAATTACCAAATTGTAAGTGAGTCACTGTGGTGTGACAGAACCACCTCCAAGACCCTCCAATCATCTGTCTAGCTTCAATAAATGTTTCAAATAATGTGGGACGGACATGTAGGTTATAGGGTATAATTGCGGTGCTTTTAGGGGTGGGGTTTAGACTTACGGGGAGGAAGAGAAGACGGGTGAATGCGTCGCTGATCTTCGGTTTACAGAGAGGCCTAGCTGTTTCCTGTCCCTGTCCTGCTCCTGGGCTCTAAAAATCTTTGTTCCCTGATTCTATTTCAGGGAACCCCCGCCATCACCTAGGCGGAGGGGATGGTTTTCCCACAGACCGTTAGGTTTGTATGTTACTGACTTATTCATGCAAACTTATTTGCAAATGTATTTAGACTCAGAAACTTTTGTCTCTCCACCTATCCACTCCGTCATAGGTACATTGATACGTATTAATTTAGATGAAACTATTGTCTCTTCATCTATCCCCTCCGTTAGGTGTATTTTGTTTCGCATTTGATTTTGCTGAAACTTTTGTCTCTTAATCTATCCACTCCTCCATGCATAAAGTCATTGCTTAAATGATGAGTTTGTATTCATTTGAAGTTGCTGATGTTTATCTCTCCCTTTGTGAGTTTCATTATTTGCGTTTTGTGACCGTATGCTTTGAGCATTTGCAATTATATTAAGATAAAGCTTTATAAATGTGAGAAGTTGGCCTGGTATATGCTGTCCACTAATTATAGTGGGCACCTTGCACCAGTCCAAACAACCCCTTATTGGAGATAGGTTAAAGACAACCTTATTGAAAGCTATCCTAGTGGTAGCTATGGAGAGCAGCCTTCAGGCTAAGTCTTGAAGGAATGTAAAGCAGCTTGTTTTACCAGTCTATAATCTCTTGAGTGACCAAATGAAAGAGCACCACACCAGGTATATATTCAAAATATATGTATTTATTGCTAAACACACCCCTCTAGTCTCTTTATGAGGCTAGAGTTCGAAGTACATAAGTTAGAAGTTATTTAAACACAGTAATAGCACAAATACACGTTTGGGCCCTAGGGGCGTACCAAACCATATACCAATAAAGTGGTATGCGAACCACGACTGAACTAGACACTAGGCCTAGAGCCTCTAGAAGTGCTTGGACCACAAGGAACCACCCAAGGTAGGGACACAGGGGACCCACGGGAGACGCGTGCAGTGTAAATATACAACCGCGATACGCCGTTGACTTCTATGGAGAAAGTCGGGATCGGGAAATTAGAGAAAAGGGACACTTAAAAGAGGACTAGGACAAAACCCTTTGAGATCTAGGACTTTGAAGAGTCTCTACCCACGGGAGCACCGGAGTACTCGTGTTACCTCACCCAGGGAAGCCGGGTGCATAGGTGCCTTTCGGGGTCGGGTTTCGTCGTCGATTCGAATGGCGATCTGCTGCAAAGTGCTGCTGGCGGCCAAGAGAAAAGTGTCCGGGTGGATCCAAGAGTGGATCGGAGTTCTGAAGAACCTGAAAGCAGAGGGGACAGAGTCTGGGTCACTAGCCAGTGACCAGGAAGGCGATGGACAGATGCCCACCGATGTCGAGTGCTTCAGGTGCATTGACAGTCGTCTTGACTCTTCAGCCACGAGGTCCAGGAGGCGTTGTCGGCAACCAGGAGCAGGATTCGGGCTGGTACACGATGTCTGTCGAGTGCTGAGGTGTCGGCGACCGGATTGGACCCAACAAGCCTTGGCAACGGCAAGTCTTGGTGAAGATGTAGATTGTTGATGGTGCAGACCAGCAAGGTCTGTGGAACTCACCCAGCAAGGGTAAATGAGGGCAGGCCTGGAGCAACCAGGATGCCAAGTAAGAAAAGGATTGGCCTTCGTTAAGGGCTACTAGCCAATGGGCTAGCGACCGCGAAGGAGCCTCGTGACGCCGCACGTGGATCTGGCTCATAGGACACTCGTGGAGTGAGGGCCAGTGATCTTCGGTGCAGGTGGTGCTGGAGGCTAGGGCTACTTGGAGCCCAAAGCACGACTTCTTGGGAGACCCAGAAGAGGATGCACTTGCAAATGTGCTCGGTGTCCAGGGGTCACGGTCTCAAGTCACCCACGATAGCCACGGGCCTCAGCTTTGCTGGGGACTCAGGGTAGCCTCGGGGAAGTCAGAGACTCCACCTCTGGTGATGCGATGACTTCGGTGTCCGACGGGAGCTTCAGAAATGCGAACCGGACAGATGCTTCTTTGGTGCCTGCCAAGCAGGGGAGTCACTCCTTGACCCCAAGGGAGATTCTTCTGTCCTCTAATCGTGAGTAGAGCGTCGAAGGTCCAGGATTCAGTTTCAGAGTTTCGTCCAGGGATAATCTAAAGTCCTAAGGACTGGGTTCCTACCTTTATACCAAAGATAGGGGTTGGACTACTCTGTGGCCCCACCTATGGGTGGGTCAGGGCAGAGGGGTGGCTACACCCCTTTCCTTTGTCCAGTTCGCGCCAAAGCAGGGGCTGCAAGCCCCTGATCCGGTTTGAACTGGGGTATGCACAGGGACACCAAATGTGCCCCCAGTGCAGGACTTCAAAGCACCCGAAAGTGCTCCCGCCCAGCCCGAATACACATTATCCTGTCTGGGGAGGTGGTCACACCTCCCTGGGACAGGAAACCTATTGTCCAGGCCTCCCTGCCGGAGTTTCGTCCAGCAGCAGGAGGCCAGACTCGTGTCTGTGGCAGCAGCATCCATTTTGTGATGCCAGGGCTCTGGAAAGAAGTTACCGGACTAGTCAGAGTTAACATGTCTTTCCCTCTAGAAGGGTGGAATGCTACCCCCGCCGCCAGGATTGGCGGGGGGTAGTATTCCAAGATGTTTGACACCAAACACGACATGTTTAGGTGCAGCCATTCCAAAGTTAGCATTTTACCGCGAGGATATAATGCGCTTAAGAGTATATGGTCAGGCTGCACTACAAACAGCATCAGAGATGGTCTCCGAATGCTGCAGAGGGGCCCTGCTCATGCAGGGGCACCCTCTCACATAGGAACCATGCACTCTGCCTTTAGGATTGATAAGGCCTGCCTTAGGAGTGACTTATAGGTTTATATGTGTGTATGTATTTAGTGATATAGGTAACCTATATCACAGTAAGGGGTGCATGCACCACCTTACCCAGGCTGCAGTAGCAGACCTGTGGTGTCAGTTTGGATGGCCTTCCAGGGGTGGCATAATACATGCTGCAGCCCCTGGCAGGCCTCTGAGGTACCTATGCCCTTGGTACATAGTATACCATATACTAGGGACTTATAAGGGCACTCCAGATTCCAATCAGTGATGTGCCTAAGGCACATGGAAACCATTTTAGAGAGGAAGCAGCTAGGCTGGGGTTCTGATTAGCAGGGCCCCAGCCAGACTAATGTCGAAAAACAGTGAAGCATCAGCAAAAAGTGGGGGTACCCATGTGAAGCAGATCCTACTCTCCTACACAACCCCCGCCCAAACGTAGGGACATTAAACTAACCTTGCCCAGTTAAGTCTTCATGTTCTAAGTGGAAATACCTAGAGAGTCCATCAGCATTCGCATGGTTACTCACAGGCCTATGTTCCACTGTAAAGTCCATCCCCTGTAGGGTAATGGACCACCTAAGCAGTTTGGGGTTTTCACCCTTCTATTGTTTTAGCCATAAGAGGGGCTTATGGTCTGTCTGAACCAGGAAGTGTGTACCAAACAAGTATGGCCTCAACTTCTTCAGAGCCCAGACCACAGCAAAGGCCTCCCTCTCTATGGCTGACCAACGTTTCTCTCTAGGGGTCAGCCTTCTGCTAATGAAAGCCACTGGCTGATCCTGACCTTCTTCATTCAATTGTGACAGTACAGCCCCTACCCCCAATTCAGATGCATCAGTTTGAACAATGAACTTTTTGGAGTAATCAGGACTCTGCAGAATTGGAGCAGTGCACATGGCCTGCTTGAGGTCATCAAATGCCTTTTGACAGCTAACTGTCCACTGAACCTTTTTGGGCATTTTCTTAGAATTTAAGTCATTCAGGGGTGTCACTATTGATCCATACCCCTTGACAAATCTCCTGTAGTACCCAGTCAGGCCTAAGAAGGCTCTCACCTAAGTCTGGGTAGTGGGAGCAGTCCAGTCCATGATGGTCTGGATCTTGCTCTGCAAAGGTTGAACCTGGCCTCCACCCACAAGGTGGCCCAGGTATACAACCTGACTCTGCCCTATCTGGCACTTAGTGGCCTTGATAGTCAGGCCTGCCTTTGCAGGGCCTGTAAAACATTCCTGAGGTGGACCAGGTGATCCTCCCAGGTGGAGCTAAAGACAGCAATATCATCTAGATAAGCTGCACTATAGGCTTCCAGTCCTGTGAGAACTGTATTCACCAACCTCTGGAAAGTGGCAGGTGCATTCTTCAGACCAAAGGGCATTACCACAAATTGATAATGTCCACTAGGGGTTGAGAATGCTGTTTTGGGCTTTGCAGTATCAGCTAGTCTGATCTGCCAGTAGCCAGCTGTTAGGTCAAATGTGCTGAGATATTTGGCAGAGGCCAAAGTATCTATGAGCTCATCTGCCCTGGGTATTGGATGGGCATCAGTCCTAGTGACTGCATTGAGACCCCTGTAGTCCACACAAAACCTCATCTCTCTTTTTCCACCACTGGTGTGAGGTTTCGGTACAAGGACCACTGGACTAGCCCAAGGGCTATCTGAGGGTTCAATAACTCCCAATTCCAACATTTTCTGTACTTCAGTCCTGATACAGTCCCTGACATGGTCAGGTTGCCTATAAATCTTGTTTTTAATAGGCAGACTGTCCCCAGTGTCCACTTCATGAGTGCACCAGGTGGTCTGACTGGGTGTCAGTGAAAACATATGTCTAAACTGATTGAGGACTTGCCTGCAATCAGTTTGTTGCTGGGTAGTGAGGCTGCCTGCCAAGGCTACACCATCAACTGACCCATCGTCAGGGTTCTGTGAGAGCAGGTCAGGGAGTGGGTCACTCTCTTCCTCCTGCCCTTCATCAGTAGCCATGAGCAAGCCCATGTCTGCCCTGTCCACATATGGTTTTAACCTGTTGACATGGAGAACCCTGTGGGGACTCCTGGGTGTTCCTAGGTCCACTAAGTAAGTGACCTCACCCTTCTGCTCAACAATAGTGTGGGGTCCACTCCATTTATCTTGGAGAGCTGCTGGGGCCACTGGCTCCAACACCCACACCTTCTGTCCTGGCTGGTAAACAGTCAGAACAGCCTTTGGTCATGCCAGGCCTTTTGAAGTTCCTGGCTAGCCTCAAGGTTTTTGGTTGCCTTTTTCATGTACTCAGCCATCCTGGAGCGGAGACCAAGTACATAGTCCACTATATCTTGCTTTGGGGGCTTGAGAGGTAACTCCCATCCTTCCTTCACCAAGCACAGTGGACCCCTCACAGGGTGGCCAAACAGAAGTTCAAAAGGGCTGTAACCAACCCCTTCTGAGGCACCTCCCTATATGCGAATAAAAGGCAGGGCAAGAGTATGTCCCATCTACGCCTAAGCTTTTCTGGGAGCCCTTTAATCATGCCCTTCAAGGTTTTGTTGAATCTCTCAACTAAACCATTGCATTGTGGGTGATAGGGTGTGGTGAACTTATAAGTCACTCCACACTCCTTCCACATTGCTTTTAAGTACCCAGACATGAAGTTAGCATCCCTGTCTGATACTACCTCCTTAGGAAAGCCCACTCTTGAGAAGATTCCCAGGAGGGCCCTTGCCACCACAGGTGCTGTAGTGGTCCTGAGGGGAATAGCTTCTGGGTACCTGGTGGCATGATCCACTACCACCAGGATAAACCTGTGCCCAGAGGCTGTTTGGGGATCCATGGGACCAACAATGTCAATCCGTACCCTTTCAAAGGGCACCCCCACCACAGGTTGTGGTATCAGGGGGGCCTTTGTAGTGCCACCTGCCTTGCCACTGGCTTGGCAGGTTACACAGGAGCGACAAAACTCCTTACTGTCTTCAGACATGTGGGGCCAGTGAAAGTGAGGGACAATTCTGTCCCAAGTCTTGTTCTGGCCCAGGTGACCTGCTAAGGGAATATCATGGGCTAGGGTCAATAGGAAGCCCCTGAACTTCAGAGGTATAACCAACCTCCTGGTAGCACCAGGCTTGGGGTCTCTACTCTCTGAGTACAGGAGTCCATCATCCCAATACACTGTATGGGGACCACTAGCTTTCCCAGCAGCCTCAGCAGCAGCTTGCTGTCTGAGGGGTTCGAGGGAGGGGCAGCTCTGCTGCTCCTGGCTCAGATCTGCCCTAGAAGGTCCCCCTGTCCCCAAGAACTCAACCTGGTCAGGTTCAAGTTCCTCTGGGACAGTTCCTTCTTCAGGGCTGAGATCATCCCCCTCAAGGGACTGATCTTCCTCCTGAGCCAAGGGGAAGGCACTGCCTTAACCCTACTACTCCTCCTCTTGGAAGGCACTTGGTCCATTCTTCCAGAATCCAAGGCCTGTTCAGTGCTAGACATTTTGGCTTGTGACCTGGTCACAGCAAACACATCTGCAGTGATCCCCAGCATTTCTGCATGGGTCCTGAGCTCCACTTCTGCCCAAGCAGAAGTCTCTAAGTCATTGCCAAGCAAGCATTCGACTGGTAGGTTTGCACTTACCACAACCTTCTTAAGGCCAGTTACCCCTCCCCAGGAGAAGTTAACAACTGCCAGAGTATGGTCTGTTCTGACATTGCTAGCATTGGTCACTTGGTACATCTCACCAAGCATAACTTGCCCAGGAAGCACAAGGTCTTGTGTCACCATTGTGACACTTGCCCCTGTGTCCCTAAATGCCAAAGCCTCACGTCCATTGATTAAAGGCTGTTGTCTGTACTTGCCCAGATTACTGGGACTCACAGTGGAGGTCACATCCATGCCTCCATCACAGACTAACACAGCCTGAGTCAGTTCTCTGACTAGGTCAGAGCCCAACTCAGTTCCCAGGGTGAACCCTACTAAACCCTTGGCTGGAGCACTCCCACCAACTGTACTAGGGGAACAGGTGCCTTAGGGGCATTGGTGGGTGCTGGACTGGAGTCTTTGGACTTGGTGCAATCACTGGTCCAGTGGGTCTTTTGCTTACAGACCTTGCACCATGGTTTTCTTTGGCCTTTCCCTTTGGTAGACTGTGAATCCCCACCAGAAGAAGATTTTTGGGGCCTGATGAAGACTTTTGATCTTTACCCTTCTCCCCACCCTTTTCAGAGTTCTTAGCATCTTGCTTCTTGGTTTCCCCACCTTGGTTCTGTACCTTCTGCTTCACCCTGGTTCTGACCCATTTGTCTGCCTTCTTTCCCAATTCTTGGGGAGAGGTCAGATCAGAGTCTACCAGGTATTGATGCAACAGCTGATTTTGACAGTTATTAAGAATCTGCTCCCTCATTATCAGATTGTACAATCCTGAGAAGTCACACACCTTACTGCCCATCAACCAGCCTTCCAGAGCCTTGGCAGAACAATCCACATAGTCTACCCAGTCTTGAGTCTGTGCTTTTTGGGTGTCTCTGAACTTCAACCTGTACTGTTCAGTGGTTAGGCCAAACCCATCAATAAGAGCACTCTTCAAGACCTTGTAATTATCAGCATCCTCCTCTCTAACAGTGAGGAGCTTATCTCTACCTTTGTCAGCAAAGGAGAGCCACAAGATTGCTGCCCACTGCTCCTGAGGGACCTTCTGTACCTTACAGGCCCTCTCTAATGCAGTTATCCATTTGTGGATATCATCCCCACTCTGGTAGGGAGGGACAATCTTGCTCAGGTTCCTATGGTCATAGGACCTTTCCCTGTCTCTAGGGACATGGCTGCCACCATGGGACTCTAGTCCCAACTTTCTTCTCTCTCTAAGGAGATCTAGGGATTCCCTATCTAAAGCCAATTGCTTTTTTCTGATTTCCAGCTGAGTTTCCTCATACTGGACCAGTCTGTCTCTTCTCTCATGAGAGGATTCCCTCCTATGAGAGGAGATAGAGCTCCCTATGGAGGTGCCAGAGTGGTTAGACTCCTGAGAAGGAGATCTAGACTTCCTGGGCACACTCTTAATCCTTCCTGGGGGACAAAGAGGGCATCATTCTGATCATCCTCATCATCTTCCACAGGAGGGATTGGGTTATCCAGGTCAGGGTCATTGTCACCCTCCTGGCCAGTCTCAGAGGGGGGCTGGGGGTATTGGTACCCCTGGCCTCCTCCTCTTCCTCTGCCCCACCCTCAGCTCCTACCCCTTCAGTCCCCAAGGGCTTACTAAGGTCATAAGCCACCAACAACTCCTTGAGGTGTTGGGTGGTGGGGCTTTGGCCTGTCCTTATTTTTCTCAAGTTACATAAAGCTCTCAATTCCAAGAATGGGAGTGTATCATACTTGGAGGGTGGAAGCTCAATGGCTTCCTGCAAGGATTCTTTAGATCCTACCCTTAAAGACATTACTAGTGTGGTGTGGTGTATGCACTACCTACTCTAGTGTGGCCTACTAAACTCTCTTGAGTTGTAGAAAGGGTTGTGCTATCCCTTAACACACAACTCTAAGTTCAGTAGAACTTACTGTATTCTAAGCTTAAATTATATGTACCTTAGGTACCTTTAGTGGTTTTCAGTTGATCAATTCAATTGAGATTATCTGGTAAAACAATAGCAAGCTGGAATCCCACACGCTGCACACCAATGTGAGAAGTTGGCCTGGTATATGCTGTCCACTAATTATAGTGGGCACCTTGCACCAGTCCAAACAACCCCTTATTGGAGATAGGTTAAAGACAACCTTATTGAAAGCTATCCTAGTGGTAGCTATGGAGAGCAGCCTTCAGGCTAAGTCTTGAAGGAATGTAAAGCAGCTTGTTTTACCAGTCTATAATCTCTTGAGTGACCAAATGAAAGAGCACCACACCAGGTATATATTCAAAATATATGTATTTATTGCTAAACACACCCCTCTAGTCTCTTTATGAGGCTAGAGTTCGAAGTACATAAGTTAGAAGTTATTTAAACACAGTAATAGCACAAATACACGTTTGGGCCCTAGGGGCGTACTCAAACCATATACCAATAAAGTGGTATGCGAACCACGACTGAACTAGACACTAGGCCTAGAGCCTCTAGAAGTGCTTGGACCACAAGGAACCACCCAAGGTAGGGACACAGGGGACCCACGGGAGACGCGTGCAGTGTAAATACACAACCGCAATACGCCGTTGACTTCTATGGAGAAAGTCGGGATCGGGAAATTAGAGAAAAGGGACACTTAAAAGAGGACTAGGACAAAACCCTTTGAGATCTAGGACTTTGAAGAGTCTCTACCCACGGGAGCACCGGAGTACTCGTGTTACCTCACCCAGGGAAGCCGGGTGCATAGGTGCCTTTCGGGGTCGGGTTTCGTCGTCGATTCGAATGGCGATCTGCTGCAAAGTGCTGCTGGCGGCCAAGAGAAAAGTGTCCGGGTGGATCCAAGAGTGGATCAGAGTTCTGAAGAACCTGAAAACAGAGGGGACAGAGTCTGGGTCACTAGCCAGTGACCAGGAAGGCGATGGACAGATGCCCACCGATGTCGAGTGCTTCAGGTGCATTGACGGTCGTCTTGACTCTTCAGCCACGAGGTCCAGGAGGCGTTGTCAGCAACCAGGAGCAGGATTCGGGCTGGTACACGATGTCTGTCGAGTGCTGAGGTGTCGGCGACTGGATTGAACCCAACAAGCCTTGGCAACGGCAAGTCTCGGTGAAGATGTAGATCGTCGATGGTGCAGACCAGCAAGGTCTGTGGAACTCACCCAGCGAAGGTAAGTGAGGGCAGGCCTGGAGCAACCAGGATGCCAAGTAAGAAAAGGATTGGCCTTCGTTAAGGGCTACTAGCCAACAGGCTAGCGACCGCGAAGGAGCCTCGTGACGCTGCACGTGGATCTGGCTCACAGGACACTCGTGGAGTGGGGGCCAGTGATCTTCGGTACAGGTGGTGCTGGAGGCTAGGGCTACTTGGAGCCCAAAGCACGACTTCTTGGGAGACCCAGAAGAGGATGCACTTGCAAATGTGCTCGGTGTCCAGGGGTCACGGTCTCAAGTCACCCACGATAGCCACGGGCCTCAGCTTTGCTGGGGACTCAGGGTAGCCTCGGGGAAGTCTGAGAATCCATCTCTGGTGATGCGATGACTTCGGCGTCCGACGGGAGCTTCAGAAATGCGAACCAGACAGATGCTTCTTTGGTGCCTGCCAAGCAGGGGAGTCACTCCTTGACCCCAAGGGAGATTCTTCTGTCCTCTAATCGTGAGTAGAGCGTCGAAGGTCCAGGATTCAGTTTCAGAGTTTCGTCCAGGGATAATCTAAAGTCCTAAGGACTGGGTTCCTACCTTTATACCAAAGATAGGGGTTGGACTACTCTGTGGCCCCACCTATGGGTGGGTCAGGGCAGAGGGGTGGCTACACCCCTTTCCCTTTGTCCAGTTCGCGCCAAAGCAGGGGCTGTAAGCCCCTGATCCGGTTTGAACTGGGGTATGCACAGGGACACCAAATGTGCCCCCAGTGCAGGACTTCAAAGCACCCAAAAGTGCTCCCGCCCAGCCCCAATACACATTATCCTGTCTGGGGAGGTGGTCACACCTCCCTGGGACAGGAAACCTATTGTCCAGGCCTCCCCTGCCGGAGTTTCGTCCAGCAGCAGGAGGCCAGACTCGTGTCTGTGGCAGCAGCATCCATTTTGTGATGCCAGGGCTCTGGAAAGAAGTTACCGGACTAGTCAGAGTTAACATGTCTTTCCCTCTAGAAGGGTGGAATGCTACCCCCGCCGCCAGAATTGGCGGGGGGGTAGTATTCCAAGATGTTTGACACCAAACACGACCTTTGGAATAGGTGCGGCCATTCCAAAGTTAGCATTTTACCGCGAGGATATAATGCGCTTAAGAGTATATGGTCAGGCTGCACTACAAACAGCATCAGAGATGGTCTCCGAACGCTGCAGAGGGGCCCTGCTCATGCAGGGGCACCCTCTCACATAGGAACCATGCACTCTGCCTTTAGGATTGATAAGGCCTGCCTTAGGAGTGACTTATAGGTTTATATGTGTGTATGTATTTAGTGATATAGGTAACCTATATCACAGTAAGGGGTGCATGCACCACCTTACCCAGGCTGCAGTAGCAGACCTGTGGTGTCAGTTTGGATGGCCTTCCAGGGGTGGCATAATACATGCTGCAGCCCCTGGCAGGCCTCTGAGGTACCTATGCCCTTGGTACATAGTATACCATATACTAGGGACTTATAAGGGCACTCCAGATTCCAATCAGTGATGTGCCTAAGGCACATGGAAACCATTTTAGAGAGGAAGCAGCTAGGCTGGGGTTCTGATTAGCAGGGCCCCAGCCAGACTAATGTCGAAAAACAGTGAAGCATCAGCAAAAAGTGGGGGTACCCATGTGAAGCAGATCCTACTCTCCTACAATAAACTCTACAGAGTGTCTGTGATTATTTAGCTGACAAAAGGGTTAATTAGATAGTAATATCATTATCATCAACTATTCAACTAATTGGTCCATCGACCAAGTGGAAGGGAAGTTGATACATAAAGTAAGAATTTTATGACGTTATAATGGATCTTAGAAGGAAAAATATTGAACGAAAGTAAATTGACCCCAGCGCATCAGGGATTCTGGGTGAATGTGTATGGGCCATTGTAATTGAATAAATTGAGTATTGATCCCTGATCAGGTATTGACCTCGCGCTGGATCATCTGCACCTCCTAGCTAAGTTTATTTATTTATGTTGTTTTCCAAATAGCTCCCTCATTGTGGATCCTCATTGATCTCATTGCTCTATGGTGTTTACTAACTCCACCTGCTCTACTATCCTTTCCCTACCCTCCTATCTCAACTTATTTTAAATGAAATGCATTTTCTTTTCTATTTGTTATCCTTTTTTGGAGGTTCCAGCAGCTGTAATTTGCTGACGGGTCAGTCCTCTATTAAGGTGCGCTTTCGAAGGGACCGCATTTTTTTTTTATGTGTTGCTCCAAGAAGGGCTGTAACTGTAAATAAAAAGAGAAAAGAATGGCTCCCAAGCCATGACGTATGCACATGCATGCATTTTGTGATGCTTGTGCATTAAGCACGTTTGTCTTGACGAGGGCATAATCATATGTCATAACCCATGTCATCCATCTTGGAATGGTTTCCTTTAATAGGAGACCCGCGGGGAGAACATGGCAGCTGGCGGGCGGGGGGGGGGGGTCACAGGAGCGCTTAGCACTTGGGATGCACACACATTGAGGGAAGCTCTGAGGAAAGCCCACAAAGAGAAAATACATTTTTGTTCATTTTCTCCACCGGCACATACTTTACATTGAAATACTTGGGTAGCACTATTGGTTTCAGCACCGGTATGACATAACCGGCAGCAGTCACGGCAGACGCAGCAGGTCTCGAGGGCAAGGCAGAGCAATGGTAAAGGGCCACGCTCGAGCTTCGCAGAGGGCGAAGAGCTGCCACACAGATTTTCTTCCGGGGAAAGGGAGGCAGAGGTGGCATTTGCAATTTCGGAGGTCACAGCCATAAACAGAGGGTCATTGAGGAAATTACTTGAGAAACAGAGGTTGCGGCGCTTACTGGATTTACTGACTTGATACCTCCTTCAAGTGGAGAGGAGGTAAACATTGGAGTGAAGGAGGCAAGGAATTAAGTGGGACTTGGGGCCAAAGATCTATAATGTGGTGCCTAGGGATGCAAGGGAGAGTGTGACTATGCAGGGGAAAATCCAGGTACACACTAAGAAGTGCCCTTAAAGAGTCTTATAAGACTAGCCTCCAAGGCGCTATAAAAATACTGCCACGAGGCAAATGGAGGCAGAGAGTACAGGAAAGTTAGAAAACATACTTAGACCTCCAAAGCACCGCTTATTGTCAAAAAGCCTGGTCTTAGTGCTAAGTCTAACCTTGGAGGGGGGGCACTCAAAAGTGAGGGAATCAGGGTGAAAGGTCAAGATTACCCCCTCACTCTGCACCTACTTTAAATTACTGCCCAAGACCATTGTTCTGAGTGAGGGAAGTAGAGGCAGTGAGAAGGGGGCTCACTGGAGATCACTGGATACAAAGACAATTCTGGGAGGATCCGATCAGCCCCCTACAGTAGATAATGGGGCAGATTTACAAGAACTGACGCATCCCTGCATATTAGCAGGGATGCGCCAGTTTAATTGCGACACGGAAAAATACTCTTGCGCCACCATGGATGTGCCGCATTTACAATGCGGCGCACCATGGCGCAAGGATAGACAGATGTGTGACGCATCTTGTCGGCATAAGGGCAGCGCATTGCTGGAGTCGTGTCACAAGTACAACGCAACTCCAGCAATGGTTAGGCATGCCTATTCCTAACATGCTGCGTCACTCCTTACGCCTGCTTCAAGCAGGCGCAAGGTTTTGACGCAGTGGCGTCGTAAAAGTGACTCTGAAATCTTGTAGATTTCACTGCATCACTTTTACGAGGCTTTCCTGCGTGGGAACGCCCACCCTGCATACATTATACCTGACTCAGGTATAATGTAGCGCAGGGCTTTACAACGTGACGCATCTCCCTAGATGCGTCACGTTGTAAATATGTCGCAACGTGGCGCACTGTTTATGATGCCGCTGCGTCACAAAAGTGACGCAACGGCGGCGTAAAGTTGTTGCAAGGGGATTGTAAATCTGCCCCAATATGTGTACCAGTGGACTTTTGAGTTGTACCAGCCCTAACAGGCTTCAAGTCCTGGGGGTTGAGGTATTGGATGAGGTCAATACAACTATGCAGCGCAACCAGATTTTGCCAGTGAGTGAGACCCCCCTCAATGAGACCCCCTCTGAGATTAGGACAGTGCTCGGGGGACTGGGAACACACCAATTTCTATAACAGAGGTAGAGGCAGAGGCAAGTCAGTCCGCAGAAGCCATAATTTGTGCCCTCTCTATAGAAATTAGAAATGGATTTGAAGTTTCCAAGGTAAATTAAAAGGAGATCCAAGGAATGTGTGAAAATCAGGAGAAAAAATTTGGTGATTTGACAAATAGAACTGCCACTCTGGAGGTAGCGGTGAAAGAGCTGTAATCTGCAGTTGAGACTAATAAAGAAGGCATATGCCTCTGGAAGGCGAACAAAGAGGGGTGTCAGATGAAGTGATAGGCCTTGGAAAAAAAACAAAGGAGGAATAACCAGAGGATCTTAAATGTCCCAGAAGGACTGGAGGGTGATGATTTGAAAGCATTAGTTGTCAGATTGATTAAAGAAGGGTCCAAATTGAGGATTCAGCACAGGCTATTTTGAACAACATTCAAAGAGTGCATCGCGACCCCTTTAGAAAGATCCCTAACAGAACCAAACCCAGGAAGATCTTGGTAAATTTTCGGACTTACATCTTAAAGAAACGTGTTCTTTTGAGTGCACTGAAACAGAAATCGTTGAAAGTGAATGGGGTAGCATTTGAAATCAGGTTGGATGTTTCCCGGATTACTCTTAATAGGCAGTGGGCGATGGGTAAGAGGATAGACCCACTAAGAAAACCAGGGGCCATGGTACAGCTGAAATTCCCTGCCACCCTCAGAGTCATGTATAACAACAAAAATAATAATTTCAGAATGCATATGGAGGCTGGCGAAGTGATCGGGGACATTAGTCAAGATAGTGTTAGCCGAGAATAAAAGTAGCAGGTGGAAATAGTGGGGGTAAGATATTTTTCTATCCGCTTGTTGTTTTATTTCAAATTCTATTGCATTTCTCTGCTATGGTTTCTGGAGGTTGAGGGACTTTACTGGGCTTTCGCACCTTGTTTTGTGTTTGTTTTAAGTGTGCACTTTGGATGTGGCGCTCCCTAACGCTTTAGGCCATGAGGAAGGCAGGGAGGGTTCTCCTAGGGTGGGGTGAGTGGAGGGAAGAGGGTAGAGGTGAGGGCACTGGGTGGGGAGCATTCTGGAAAAAAGACAAAACAATGATCTCAAGCACCTTAGGCTTCTTAGAGGCCCCATTATTCAAGGGGTTGGGTATAACACCCACTTTACAGGGGGAGTAAAGTTGTGACATGGCAGTCCCATTACAAAATCCTATCATGGAATATAAATGGTCTATGGGTGAAAGGGAGGCGGGAAAGATTGCTCCAATACTTAAGGAACACCCCGGCTGATAGCATCACCCTGCAAGAGACACACCTGACCGAGGAAGAGTGTACTGGTCTATTGTAATCTAGAAAATGGGTACAGAAATTGGTTTGCACAAGCCATAATGTTAGTATGAAAGGTGTGGCTATTTTGATAAAGAAACATCCAAAAGTGTCCATCGAAGAAAGTGTTATGGACAAGGCAAGGAGATGGGTAATTGCTAAGCTGGTAGTGTATGACCAACACTATACCCTTGTGGGTTACTATAGGCCCAATATATATGATGCCGAACCACTTAGGGAAATATTCTTGCATTTACTGTGCTTTTCTGATCCCATAATATTGGCAGGTGATTTTAACTTAGCTCTAAACAACATTTT
This sequence comes from Calotriton arnoldi, assembly GCA_963921515.1. Lineage (NCBI taxonomy): Eukaryota > Metazoa > Chordata > Amphibia > Caudata > Salamandridae > Calotriton > Calotriton arnoldi. The sequence continues at coordinate 93,255 of CAWUFW010004448.1, read as the reverse complement.
AGATAGATCGACAAAAAGCAGATTGAGCGCAAATATGAAAATGTCATCATTGATTAAAACCATAATGAAGCATTTGGGGTTATGTGATGTATGGCGAGAGGGGGCGGCACAAAGATAAGATTTAATAATAAAAAATATGGCCATCAGTCAAGAATTGATTATTTTTTTAGTCGACCAGCGCATAAGGAAGCAGGTTCAAGACGTTATACATGTAGGGGCCCACATGTCAGACCACTCTGCAATTCTTCTTGATTTTAATCCAGCTATTAGGGTGGACCAGAAGAGGTGGATGTTGGATCATATGCTTCTACTGGATAAGGAGGCTGAAAAGCTACTCCAATTAGAAACAGAGGAGTTTTTCCATATTAATTTAGGTTCAACTTCCTTAGGTGTGGTTTGGGATGCTTTCAAGGCTTGTTTGAGGGGTAAATCACCAGCTGAGGAAAGCATACAACATAGAGGTTAACGAGAGGGAGTTGGAATTACGGGAGGTAGAGGAGAACTTGACTCAACAGATGCTTGACCCTAGTGAGATAGTAGCATTTTAGGAGTCATTACAAACCATAAAAGAAAGGTTGGTGGTAGTCATGGAGGGTAGAGTCAGGAAAAGTTTGGAGAGAACTGTGGGAAATTATTAGCTTGGAAAATAAAATCAGACCTTGCAAGTAACCTAATTAATTAAAAAAAATGTAATAACACAAGGACTATCCTCAGAGGTAGTGAGGAAATAGAAAAGGCTCTCTGAATTTTTTTTGAAGATCTATACTCGGAAGACTTTGTGACCACAGACGAGAGGGTTATGAACTGGGTAAATGAAGAAGACTTTGGTAGGCTTAATGAAGAACAGAGCACACACCTCAATAGCAATGTCAAACTCTCCTAAGTTAAACGGGCAATTAGATCTAGGAAATCGGGTAAGGCAGCAGGCCCTGATGGTTTACCACTGGTATTATATTAGGCTTTGGGGGATAGCATACTGCCAGTCATAACTAAAGTATTTAGGAGATTTTTCAAATGGGTTCACATTTATCCCCATCAGAAAATAAAGCCACAGTAACATTAATTTTGAAGCCAGGGAAATGCCCAAGGAGTTGTGAGTTGTATAGGCCAATCTTGTCCTAAACTATGTTTACAAAATCTTAGCTAAAGTTTTGTCTGAGAGGCTGAATGGTGTGATTGGAGGTCTCCTGCATGATGACCAGGAAGGCTTCTTAAGGGTGAGAGTGCTGCATGAGCTGACCTATGGTTTGATTGGCTCAATTGATCTGGCCACAATATATATAACACCCTTGGCAGTGGTAACGCTGGATGCCACAAAAGCATTTGACAGAGTGAATTGGACTTATCTGCAAACTATGCTCTAGCACTTTAATTTGGGGGAGAATTTTTGTAGGACGCTGCAGATGGTTTATCAGAACCATTGTGCTAGGGTTTTGGTAAATGGGAGTCTCACCTCAGCCTTCAGAATAACCAGGGTGAAGAGGCAGGGTTGTCCTCCATTACCTTTATTGTTCAATCTGTATTTTGAACCCTTATCATGTAAAATCAGAAACAAAATCCATTCTGCCTTTTAGTTGTAATGGTTGGGGAAAAAAAGGTGGCTTTATACGCAAATGATCTTATGGTCTATACCTCAGATTTGCAGACAGCTTTGCCAATTATCGAGAGGCTGACCTTAGACTTCAGGCAGATTGCAGGGTACTCTGTCAATAATACCAAGACAGAAAACCTGGTTTGGCCTATGCTAGTGAATGGTAATCTGATAAAAGAGGAAATTAAATACTTAGATTTAAAGATTACGCAGGACATCAGGAACCTCCCTCAGGTAAATTTCCTCAAAATCATGGTGGAGTCATGTAAACTGATGACGAGCTGGGCCCACCTACCCCTCACCATACTTGGAAGAACAAATTGGTTAAAATGTGAATTCTACCTAAATTTATGTTTATATTCAATACAATTCTCTTGAAGTTTAAGAAGGAGTGGTTAAATAAGATATAGAGCAGGATAAATAGATTCAACTGGGCCTCAGAAGGGTCAAGTATAGCCTGTAACAAGTTGCAAAGGAAAAGAGAAAAAGGGCGATTGACCCTTCCAAATTTGCCATACTATGCCTGGGTTTTTCTCCAAACAAATGGGAGAATGGTGTTAAATAGCCTGGACAGTACAAAAATACAAAGTATGTTCAAGGCTATGCTAAAAGATGTTCGGGGTGGAGACGGTCTCTTTATATACAAATTTGGCAATCCCAAATACTACAAGAAGGTGAGGCTTCAGGTGTTGCAAGACTTGGCTGAGCTGTGGTTTCGCATAAGGAAGGCTACTAGCCTCCCGTAATTCAACAAATTGGAACCCTGTCTGGGACTCTCTGGGTTCCCCTGAGTTTATCAAGGGCAAACTGGCACTCCCCATTAAAGAGGCGGGTCTACAAAGATGGGACCACCTATTTCAGGATGGTACGTTGTTACCATGGGACGAGCTCTGGGAATTGGCGTATGGTAAAATTTCAAAGTTGAAATACCTTCAACTAAACAGCTGGTCTCAGATCCTGGCTATGGAGATTGGGGGCTCGAATGAGTTAGAAGAGACGATAATTCAAGGAAAATTAAAGAGCAAGGAAGTGTTGAGATGGTATTGGTTGCTGATTGACCCAGCGGAACCGAGATTTCACACTGCCGAATAAGCTGTGGGAAAAACCCTTGTCGGGGATGCAGACAAGAGTTCTATGGCAAGTATCTATGAATCTTTTATACAGTACTGTCAAGCTGGCTTGTTTAAGGAGGAATCATCCCTTTTCCCTCCACAGAGCATATTAGACACCCTACTCCCAAAGATGGGAAGAGGTGGTGTAGTGAGACTTGTGTGGACTTAAGAAGACAAATGATATTCATGTGTTTGTGGAATACCCGGGGATCCATAGCTTCTGGGAATAAGTGTGTAAGACTCTGAGGGACATTTTTACAGTGAATATTCAAGTAAGCCTTTCCCTTGTTATCTTTGGGCCCCTGGAGGATCAGGTTAAGCTGAACAAAGATAGAGCGAAATTGCTTTTTTATAAGATCCTCCTGGCCTGAAAGGAAATTTGCCGAAAATGGCTCAGTAGTCTTCCACCGACGTATGTTGATTGGTTGGGGAAGATTACATGCAACTTAAATATGGACACCAATGATCTGGAGGGTAGAAGGCACAAGTCCTGGTTGCCACTGGTGAAGTTACTAGAGAATAAGGGTATTGGAAGTAGCAAGAACTGTACGAGTGACAGAAGTTAAAGCTTGTCCCATGATTACACCTAATTGCTGCTCCTGCACTTCGATATCGGGTCAAAAGCTGTGGTATATCGAAGACCCAGCAAATTACCCCTCCGGTGTGGCGGTTTTCTCTCTAAGATAAGTGTGTACACTGGAAAAGATCTTAGAGGGGTACCCTAAGGTGAATGAGGGCAAATAAAAAAAAATAGAAGACCCACTTCAAGGTTGCCAGTGATGATTGTGCATGCGTCTTAACGCTTGCATTTGCATGTTAATGTCAATAAGCATTACAAAGCCAATTGGCTATTTAAAGCCAAAAACAACTGGCTTTGCAAGTGCTTGGTTTTGTACTATAGCTTTAAAAACTTTTTTAACAAAAAACATTGGCAAGGCTAAGAGAATGGAGGCCTATAGCATCTCTATTGACTGTGCCAGTACCTGCTTTCTTATGATATTATTAAGACCCTCGAGTCTAACATTGCTTTGACTGCACAATCTGCTAATGGGAAAAGAAGAAGCAGCAGTATTTGCTTTTGCAAGCATTTTATTTCCCATGGATAAACCACGCCCCACTGTGCCCTGTCTTTAACCTCGTTAGAATTTGACACGTGCCTCGCTCTAGTTTCCCCCACATAATCCCCTCATTAATGGGATTGTCGATGAAGCCCGGAAGACCTAATTGGACCCCTAACTCCCTGTCTAGCGTTTTAATCCCCAAACCACTAGACTGTGGCAGGCTGCAGTGCGATTCCGTAGAAGTGTAGGAAAAAACACGTTATTTGCTCTTGGTTCAGCCTGTTTTAACAAGTTTATTATTTTCTGCTCTGCCTTAGCGCCGGAGAAGAGTGGAATGAGAGGGTACGGGAGGCTACGGGAGCTTTCACGCGCGCATGAACTGTATGATTTGTTTACTACGGTAAATTCATTAAATATGTGTTGTCTGGGACATCTGGGTTATGGTCTGCTAAAGTTCACTGTTATTGTCTACGCACACAATTTTGAGTGCCCCTTCATTTTCAAATTCCGAGAAAATCCTTCAAAATGACTTTAGGTTGTGAGTCACAGTAAATTATAGCGAGATTGCTAGAATAGGCAGAAAAGCCAGCTCTGCTGTTTTGTGGATTTGCGTGTTCGGTATCTCTCGGAGTGATACACAGGCAAAGTAGAACAAGTTCCCTTCAAAATCAAGTTTACAAAAAGTGTAGGTGTACCTTAAGTGACACGCGTACTCTCCGAACTCCAGTGACATCACAGGGAGTGAACAATTAGAAACCTGGCATTCAGATGAGAAGCCATCATACTTTTTTAATCAATGTTTATTAAAATCTCTGGCTGCAGCAGGGTAATAAGTCGAACTTTAAAACAAGCACAACATAAACATGCTACTGAAAATAGTAAATTCGCAAAATGGCTTCAGAAAAAAGTTAGCACTTGCTTTCATGTCATGGGGAGTGGGCTGTCCCGTTCAAGAAATGGGCTTTCATCTAATGCATTGTGGGAGTTGTAGTCCCAGATGCAACAACTCAATGAACAGCAGTTCTAGATTACAATGGTTTGTAGCAGGAAGGGGCAAGATTGGAAGGAAGCGCTATCCATTGTGACACTGATACGCCTGGTAACCCTAAGCTTACAAAGTATTTTACTTCTCTGCTGACTGAGTTTACTAAGAAACTGCATTTCACCAAAAACGTCATGGTCTAGGTCACCTATCTCCTCTGCACATCACAGTGGCAAACACGGAGAGCGTACGCTGCATTGGCTACTGGTAAAAAACATTCTTTCACCAGAATGCCAATGTAAGCTTTTAGTGTTATTTCCGCATCCTTCATATGCTGTTTTTTTTATTTTATAAACTATAAGTTCCCCCAAAAAGATATTGATATTAGTCCCCACATTCAGTTTGCAGTTTTGGTCCATCTGCGGCCTTCCCACACGTGCAGCATTGCTCCAGAGCTGGACTGTGGCCAACTGTGATCAGCAGAATCACTGCGCAGAGAGTTAGTCAGTATGAGTATGTCAGTACCTTGGCTACGCAGGCCTAATTCAGCCATGATCTAGTAGGGAGTTCATGGGGAAGGTTTCGGTGCCTCACAAAAGTATAAATCTATGTTGTCCAATAATTAGTAGAGGGGAAATGATTTGTAAATAGAGCCCAAGCCTCCACAAATTGTCAATTCGCCGTGACTGAAATCTTTTCCATATACTGGTTTTCAGGTCGCATGTTCATTGTATGTCAAAAGGCTTTTCGTTTCGGATACAAGCCAAAATATATTTGTCACAAAACCGAGTGAGTCAGGGAACAAAGTGTCTTTTTTGCCACTAAATGATGCATTCTTGCTACAAATCTGTGTTTTGCTCATAATTGATTTATTTTTTGTCATGTCTTTATTGTTGTTCATTGCAAATTATTTGGGCATTATTGCAATTTGATTTTCATGGCAGTGTTTAGATTTATTTTTCCACACAGATTTATTTTGTCACAAAAGAATTCCGCTTTGTAACCAATTGGTTAGCATTTATCGGAAACAATTTTGCTGATGTGTTAAATAAATTTGCATCAACAGGTGTGTGGGCTAGATGAAGGCAAATAACATAACAATTAATATATGACAATAATTTTAGGGCAGTTTTGGGACGGGCACTTAGCTATGTCCCATTAGAGTTAAGAAAGCTTAGAGATAGTATTCATCTCTTATAAACCTTATGTATGCCGCAGGTCTTGCTTGCCAAATAGCAACATGTGGCCAGTTAGCGCAGAAGATGCAAGTATTGTCAACTTCTAAGCAAAAAAGGAAAGCGTTATCTGCCTGACTAGCCTTGGCATAGGTAAGCCAAAGATAGGCTTGGGGTTGACTAAGGTAGCTTGCCAGAGCGAGGGGAGAGGCTCAGGTCACCAAGATTTTAAAATGTATTTCCAGGGATTAAGACAAAACTGGAATCCGCCTCTTTGGTGCCACCCTATCCACGGGAGATTAGCAACTCCTCTGGTAGGGAATGGGAGCACGTGGTGCTGTCCGTTCCTCCTTGGTGTTGAATCATCTTTCCTCTTGAGGAGTTGGACCAATGCAGATCAGACCAATGTCCCCACTTTTCACCTGCTCAAGCGTACTGCGCAGCTGCAGCAGTGCTAGTCAGTCGAGTCAACTCAGGAAGCAAGCAGCGTGTGTCGCACTGACTCGTTCAGCAGCAGGTCTCTAATTAAAACCAAAAGGCAAAGTAAGTAATGATTTCATTTTAATACACGCTAGTACTGTAGTGTGAAGCGAAGTATGTTGTTTAATGGTTGAGGTACGTGCCTGGAAAAGTGCACCTCTGATTTGTTGCCCACATTTGTTTTTATGTAAATGACCTGCAGTACAATCCCGATTGCTGGGCTACCTGAGTAATATTAATGTATCTGCTACAAATAGAGTAAGAGGGTGGAGCCCGTCGAGGATGTGGGTGGAGGCGGGGGAGTGGGTGTGGCTTCCTACAAAAATGTGAGCACCTGGACTTAATATTTTACAAATTAAGCACTGACTGCTCTGGACTTTCATTTAACAATCGTTTCCATTCTGGGAGTTGCACTGCAAGGTCATGTCTCTTGAACCACTTGGTCAGAAGTTCTAGTCTACATTTAACAAAAAAAGAAGTTCTAGCCTACAGTGATTTGTGGAAGGGGTAACTGGGGCGTGACATTGTGTCACCAATGATGTGAACTCATAGGTATCCTTACAGTGCTCGCAAGTGTGAACTCATATCATGTGTGGCACTTTCAAGCATTCCTGGACTTGTAGCCAAGAACACTTTCGCCACTGAGATGTTTGAAGTCTTACAAACACTGTTCAAGTAAAACTACGACATCAAGGCCCTTGGCATGTATGTTGGTCAAGATCTGCCCTAAGGATCTCAAATGATGCCTTTCTGAATGTATGTATTTATTTTTGAAGTTCTATGTAGTGCTGAGAGGTCACCTTCCAGGCACTTCGGAGATAAGGGACTTTCAGGATACATTTCTGGTAACTAATTATCATTGAGCTAGCACAGTAAGTTAATGCGCCCATGCAACATCTGAAAAGACCCGATTGTCAGAATTGAAACTCCAAACAAGCAGTGGCAAACCCAATATGTCTGGCATTGGCCACCTGTCTTTTGCCAATTCGTGTTTTGTTTTGTCATAGTGTTTGTAAACCTTTATTGTGCAAGAAGCTGCAGGGCCCTCACCAATCTAAATAAAAACATTGCCTAAATGCAAAAAATTTTTATAGTCTCAAAAAAGCAGACACTAAAATGGAAATCCCTGCCATTGAAGAGGACTACTTTGTGGATAGATGTGTTCCCTGTTAAAGGGCAGTATGCTATAAGTCATATTGAAGTCAGCTAATGACTAAAGTGGTCTGACACATTGCCCTTTGATACATGTCGAGGTAACAGCATACTAATGGAGGAAGTATGTCTTAAAACCCCTATAAGTAAGTGTAAAATCAAAAGGCATTGGCTAACACTAACTTAAAAATGCCAAATGGCCTGGCATTGGCTGCCAGCCTCTAGCCTTTGAGAAAGAAGGCAAGAGAGGAAGAAGGAGAAAAAAAGAAATCAAGAAAGAGGGCAAGCAAGAAAGAAGGAAGGAAAGGAAGTAAGAAAGGGATACAGAGAAGAAAGAAGGAAGGAAGGAATGAAGGAAAGAAGGTAGGAAGGAAGGAAGGATTTAAAGAAAGAAAGAAAACAAAGAACAAAAGAAGGAAAGAAAGGAAGGAAATAAAAGAAAGAATGAGGAAAGAAAAAAGAAGAAAGGACGGAGGGAAAGGAAAGGAAAGGAAAGAACGGGGAAAGAAGAAAGGAAAGGAAAGAGAAATAAGAAAAGAAGAAAGGCAATAAAGAAAGCAAGCAGGAAAGAATGAAAGTGTAGGAAAGTCATCCTTTCTGCCCCTATCACCCCCATTTTTTGACTGATGCTGGTGGTTACTGACTCTGAAAGTGACCTGGACTCTGCTAACCAGGCCCAGTGCTCTGTCATCTAAAGGTATGTGGTAATTGGTATAATTCTAATTGGCCAAGACAACCTACCTGTAAGAACCTGGTATATGATATGTCATGTAGGTTTAGAGACCCAAGTGGACTTAATGCACTTAACTGTGCACTGCTGTGGTGTCTGGTGTCATTTTAAAGCCAGTCCTGCCTTGCAGGCTGGTTTTAAAATAAAACTATGTCCAAATTAGACTTTGGAAATAAACGTACTTCCAAAGTCAATAACTACCGTTTTATAACTTATAAGTCACCCTTGAGGTCTGCCCTAGGCGTCACAAGGGTAGGGTGCCTAGCTATAGAAAGCAGGGACAATATAAAATATGTTTTATTTGCCCTGGTAAGGAAAAATAGCCAATGTCGTTTTTACCTATTGTGGTGCTGCTAGCCCCATAGACTAACACGGGGAAGGCTTTTTTAAACTAAATAAAGTCTATCTTTGCTATGGAGCTAGCTAGCAGATACATTTCTAGTATCAAAATATTAATTGCAATACCTCCAACAACTTGCCAAGTTGGAATGTATTATAACTATTACAGGACAGTATTTTAGAACTTACTATCCCGAAGTTACCTACAGCATCCCTGTAGCAGCCTCTTCTGATTGACCAGCCTTTAACAGCCTGAGCCAAGCCGCTCCCTGAGTAGGTGTGAAGAGACCTGGGGCTGAAAGAATACAGCCATTTGTTGGGAGGAGATTTGCTTTCTGGAGAAGACAGGGAGAGGAAGGGGGCTGTGGAGATAAGCTAGACTTTAAAGGCAAAAGAACAGATGTCATAGGACCCAGTCCAGCACCCACTTCCTTGGTTACCAGCCAGATGGGAGCCTCACTAATTAGACCAGGAGAGGGACTGGAAGGGGAGTGTAGTCAGATGTTAGCCACACCTTTGGGTTGGGTTACACAGATACACACACCAAGGAGAGATTTTCTCCATTTTGATTTTTGGAGAACAGTGCATCCTGGATCAAAAATATGCCACACTTCACAGGAAATGGCCATATAAGAGGCAGGTAACCTTAACTCTATTAGTTGGGGTGTCCCCCCTTCTTGCCAGCCCAGAATGATGGATAAATGTGGGAGAGCTGCAGGAGCTCCGCAGAACACTGGTTAGAACATCAGAAGAAGAAGGACCGCTCTGCTGGACCCATGGACTGCACAACAGAAGGCTAGCACCTGTTGCACTCACAAGGCTCCACAAAGAAAGAGTGTGCCTGTCTTAAAGGAAAATGAGTGGACTCCCTGATCCACAACAGGCACATGAAAGCAGGAAGAAGTCACCTAGAAAGCCAAAGAGAGGATCACCCAGTTGATCAGTTTCAACTGGATTTTTCCTGGATTGTGCAGGTGCATTGTGGGAAATTGAGTCCTAGCCACCAAGCGGCAATCCGGAGTCTCTAAACCCTTGGCTGGAGCTACTGTACCCTTATTTTATCCAAAGGAACTCAGAAACAAACAGATCTCAAAGTTTGGAAACTTTCTGCAAAGTTTTACCAAAAAGCTCCAGGAGGAGACCGGCTTGATGTCGAGAGTCAGGTCACTGATGTCGACTTATCGAATGGATCAACCTTGCTGGTTTGTTCCACTGAAAAGCTCCAGGCGGAGCCAACTCGACGCAGAGAGGGAAGCCATCACCATCAACGCCGAAGGATCTGACGCCCTTCTTATTATTGAGCCACTGAGTTGCAGCAGGCCGCCGTCGTTGACTCGAACTCTGGATCGGAGAAGCCTGAGGACCCGCTCACTAGCCCATTGTTGAGAGAAAAGCTCCAAGAAGAAGACTAAGTCTGAAGATAAACCTTTGACCGGGACCTAGCACTCAGCCTATCCAACACACGCTCCATCGCGGTCAACCAAAAATGTTGTCTTTGTCCTGGTTCAACACGATCAGATTGCCGCGAGTAGCACTTTAAGCTTTTTGCACTAGAATACACAATTTTTGATTTAATCTTTAAAAATTCATATATCCAGTTCCCTACATTGGACTTTTGTCAATTGGTGTCTTTTTAAAGATAAGAATATTCTCTATATTCTTCATATTCTCTATTCTCTATTTTTATAAGTTGGTGTTGGATTTTATTGGGTTGTGTCTTTTACATATTAACTGTTTTGGTGATATCAAATGCTTAACACATACCTGTCTCCTAAGTTAAGCCTGACTGCTCATTTGCCAAGCTATGAAGGTTTGAGCAAGGATTCATTTATTGAGACTTGACTGGACCTATTAGTGATTGTGGTATTATTACTAGCGGAACGTGAATGCCCCCAACTAATAATAATTAGGGCTCTGGGTTTTGTGGTATTTATTTTTTAAAGATTTCCATCTGCACTTATCCATATGTATAATATGATCATCCTATCGTTATTTATCCATATTTATTTATAGTTTGCGAATAAATGAATTTGTAACTTGTTCAACTGATAAACGGGAACTCATACTTTGCTGCCCTTTGGGTTTTAGCTTATTACGCAGCCATATATAATACAGAAATGATGCCCACATGAAATTATTAGTATTATAGGACAAGCATTTGTTAAGTTAAGCAGTCATTTTAAGAAAGAAAGAAAGAAAGAAAGAAAGAAAGAAAGAAAGAAAGAAAAAGAATCACAGAAAGAAAGAAAGAAAGAAAGAAAGAAAGAAAGAAAGAAAGAAAGAAAGAAAGAAAGATTCACAGAATGAATGACCGGAAGAATGAAAGCAAGGATATAGGAAAGAAAGAAAGAAAGAAAGAAAGAAAAGATCATGGAAAGAAAGCCAGGAAGAAAGACAGAAAGAAAGAAACAAAGGTAAAAGAAAGAATGAATCACAGAATGAAAAACGGAAAGAAGGAAAGCAAGAATAAAGGAAAGAGACAAAGGAAGAAACAAAGAACGAAACAAAGAAAGAAAGACAGTGTTGGCAACATGAATAGAGCACACTGAATAACTTATATTCAGAGTTCATGTGTGCTGATGTGCATAGCAGGAGTCAGATAAACAAGGCCACGCCGAAAGGAATTTACAACAGCATTAGCAGGAAATTGAGAAATAAAGAAAAAATAAAGAATGAATTACGGAATGAAAAACAGAAAGAAGGAAAGCAAGAATAATGGAAAGAAACAAGGGAAGAAAGAAAGAAACAAATAAAGAAAAAAAACAAAGAAAGAAAGACAGTGTTGGCAAGATGGATAGAGCACACTGACTAGCTTATATTCAGAGTTCATGTGTGCTGATGTGCATAGCAGGAGTCAGATAAACAAGGCCACTCCGAAAGGAATTTACAACAGCATTAGCAGAAAATGGGATCTAATAAAGCTTGAATTTGCCCTGTGCTCACATGAAAAATGGCCTGCAATGACATCAGGCTCTAAATACAAAGACAACACTAAAGTAACTATAAAGTAAAAACAAAAACACTGGCACTGAAGGGAACTGCATTGTGTGTGCATGTGCTCCTTATGAAAGAGCAAAATGCAGTCACTTAATGCGAGGTTAACCAGTAGTTTAAGTAGACTCAACCACTGCCCCATGCTGTAGTTGGCAGAAGCAAAATGTGAATGACACAACGACAGACCAATGGATGAAGAGAGCTGACTGAAAGGCCCCTTTAGTAAGTATCTTATATGTATAATTTTAGTACAATCAAAAGGTCTTGGGTAACAAGAGGACCTGAAAAGTCTTCCAACCCATCCTTCCAAAAATGGGTCAAATAAGTGGCATTAATTTGTTCACTAAGAATACCTGTTATTCATGCTGCGTAGAGACAGCAGATGGCAGGTATGAAGTCCTATAGAAAAAAATATTATTATTAATATTATTATGTGAAATATAGCATCTGTGAGAGAACGATTCAAAATGTTGCTTATGCTGCATGTTTTGGAACTGTGCATGCTTCCTAGATACGAATTTATGGTGCAAACCTGTCAAAGCAGTGCTGCTTGTATGTAAATATGAGTATTCTTATCAGTGGAAAATGGATGCATATTGTTTTGCATTTATTTATGCCGAAATACTCAATGAAGGGTGTTAGAAATGGGGGTCTCTAGTTGGCAGATTGTCCAAATGAGGACCCTTGCTTCTAGTCAGGGTAAGGGGGGTACACACTTTAGATAACCCCTGCTCACCCCCTTGGTAGCTCGGCACGAGCAGACAGGCTTATCCCAAAGGCAATGTGTATAGTATTTGTACCAACACTCACAGTAACACAGTGAAAACACCACAAATAGACACCACACCAGTTTAGAAAAATAAAATACCTTTATCTAAACTAAACAAGACCAAAACGACAAGAATCCAACTTACACAGTTAAAAATATGGCTTTCAAAAGGTTTCAAGAACTTGTACCATAGAAAACTATGGATGCGTGACTTTTCACCAAAGTACCTGTAGATGCGTCAAAGTTCCAAAAGCCAAACAGCCGCAGAGTCGGAAAACAAAGAGATGCGACACTCCTGTGACCTTTGGGAGGCGATGCGACAGTTCTGCGACATGCAGAGGACGAGTTGCATGGAATCCGGTCTGTATGGAGAGTGATGTGTCGATTTTTCGTGCCGGTTCCGGTCCGTAGGTGATGCATCGGACGAACTTGCCACACAGGTACTATGCGTGGAAATCCGGGATGCAGCGGCGATGGATGCGGCGGCGTCGAGCGGTGCTGCATCGGTCCTCTTCAGCCGCGATCCCTCGATGCATTGATTCTTGCAGCGGCAACAGGCGCTGCGGCGGTTTCCGCAGCGGTGCGGCGATGCGTGGAAATTCTCGCGCCGTGGAGATGCGTCGGGAAAACAGCTGCAAGAAGAGCGATGCATCGATTTCTGTAGTCTTTTGAGTTTCTTCTTTCTTCCACTCCCAAACAGCAGCAACAACCTCCGGAGGCCCAAAACTGGCACAGACACCTCTTGGCAGGCTAGAACTCACAGCAGCAGAGTTCAGGGGAGCTGGGGGTGAAGTCTTTGTGTCCCTGAGACTTCAGAACAGGAGGCCAGCACACTTCAGGACCTTGGAGATCTCCTTCAAGCAGGGGACACAGCACACAGCAAAGCAACTGCAGGCCAACTGCACACAGCAAAGGGGCAGTACTTCTCCTCAGTCTCTCCAGCTCTTCTCCTTGGCAAAGGTTCCTCTTGAATTCCAGGAGTTATCTAAAGTCTAGGGTTTTGGGTCTGATACTTATACCCCAAAATATCTTTGTTCTCTTTGTGCAAGGGGCTCTGAGCTCAGTTCAAACCAATTCTGGGGGGCACTCTGCAAGTGCACAACATCCATTGTCAGTGTGAGCCTTGGCTCCAGACACACCACAGGGGGGCGGAGCCAGCATTGTGGAAGGCAGGCACAGCCCTATTCAGGTACAGGTGCTACTCCTCCCACCACTCCAAATGCAGTTCAGGCCTATTCAGCCTAGTGCTGACTCATCCAGACTCCTGGAGCCACTGCACCTCCCCAGCCCCTGTCACTCCAAAGCCAAACAGTCAATCCACAAACAGGCAGAGGAACACAGGATGGTTGAACAAGAAAGTAGCCACTTTCTAAAAGTGCTATTTTCAAACACACAATTTAAAAACCATCTTTACTAAAAGATGTGTTATTAAATCCTGAGTTCAGGGATACCATACTCCATTTTTCCATCTTATCCCTATGGGAAGATATGCTTGTAAAATGTTACAAAGCATTCCCCATTCTGTCCTATGGGGCAAGATATCCTTTTAATAGTAAAAAACGAAATTGGCAGTATTTCACTATCAGGACATGTTACACACACCATGACATGTCCTACCTTTCACATACACTGCACCCTGCCCAGGGGGGTACCTTGGGCCTGCCATAGGGGTGCCCTATATGTAAGAAAAAGGAAGGTTAGGGCCTGGCAAGTGGCTGCACTTGCCAAGTCGACATGGCAGTTAACAAACTGCGCACAGGCGCCGTGGTGGCAGGCCTGAGACATCTTTTCAGGGCTACTCATGTGGGTGGTACAATCAGTGCTGCAAGCCCACTAGTAGCATTTGATTTACCAGCCCTGGCACACTCAGTGCACTTTACTAGGGACCTACTGGTAAAGCAAATATGCCAATCATGGATAACCAGTCACAATACCAATTTACACAGAGAGCATATGCACTTTAGCACTGATCAGCAGTGGTAAAGTGCCCAGAGTCCTATAGCCAACAAACACAGGTCAGGAAAAAATAGGAGGAAGAAGCAAAAAGAGTGGGGATAACCCTGCAAAAAGGGCCATTTCCAACAAAGGGTATTAATAAGATTTATATTTCTCTAATTTAAAAAAAGAGGAGACACGTTTCTGTTGGATTATGGCAATATTGGGAAATGCTCATCTACTGGAGTGCGTGCAAACTTTTATGTTAGGACTCATATTTGATTTTCTAAAGGGTTTCTTTCAATGAGGATCTATGGTATTGTGCATTCTAAGTTTTTACAGCAGCAAGATGCTTACTTTCTGGACAGGGGCACTTAAATTATGGGGCACGGAAGGACCAAATTGAACATCAAGAAAAGGCAAGTCATGTGGTATCATGGGACACAATATGAGGCAATATTATCTTACTGTTTGATGTTTTAGCACACCTTCATACAGAACAGTGCACACCACTACAGAAACTACAAAGGTTTGGTATGCCTCATTCTCTGCCTGATAGAGGCTTCTTTTAATATAATATTTTGCAATATTTCTAGGAATGGATTCATGATTTTCTAATTTTATTAAATTAGCAATTTAATTTTACAGCCACTATTGTAAGTGCAAAGTCATATTCAAAGTTTATTTGGAGTTGGTAGACTACTAACTTTATTGAATTTTGAAATATTTTTGATTCTCTTTTTAGGAAAAATTTACTTTTCTAGTCAGATGCAATTGCACTAAAGTGTAGATTTAATTTCCAATGTTGTCAGCTAGGTTGCCGCTGAGGTCAACCTGCACTTCTTCGTAGACTTTTTCGCCCTTGGGATGCCCTCACCTTTGGTCCTTCATTTACCACCAGACAAGCTCTTCACTCCTGTGATGTCTCCCTAGCAACACTGTAGTGCGTGACATGAGTATGGTGACCGCATGGACTGGAATGCGCGTCACCACGGCTGTTTGAGCACATACTAATGGACAGAAGCCGGAACACCTGAGGAGGCTTTAGGGGTGGGGGCCACTAGACTAGGGGTATTAACACTCAATAAAGAGAGGGTGCAGATCTAAAATAGGATCATTGACCTTCAAAGAGAATGTTGTCCTCAAATAGAAAAGGGGAGGGGCTGTTAGCACTCGAAGGTTGAATTCATCCACCGGAGAGGGGCAAGAAGGCATTAATAGCCAGCAAATAGAAAAGAGGGCAAAGAGAGGAGCTCTAACTACTAGAGGAGGAGAACGACGATGCAAAGGGGCATTACCTCCCAGACTTAGGTAGTGACAAGGGGATCGAGGTGTGTATTCGTGTTAGAGTAGAAAAAAATGGCAGAATAGAGAGTCTCATTAACCTTGTAAGGTGTTACATCCTCCAAGGTCTATTAGCCTGAAGGGGCAGGATACGAATAGTCAAGGAAAGGGCAAGAAGGAACAAGTGACCATAGAGGGAGGGGATAGGGTCAGACTGGCTTTTCGGAAGCTTGGTCATACTAAGGGGGAGATTTACTTAGATTTTACGCCGAGTTTGAGACACAAAAGTGAAGCAAATCGGTGCAAAATCTTTTTACGATTTACTTTTCAGCGCTAAATTTGTTTAGAGCTGGAAATAACATAAAAGTAATGCAAAGAAGCGCAAATCTCTGCTTTGAATTACTTAGCGCCAAGGGGGCGTACCATGGGTGGAGCATGGGTATTTCCATACAAACGCTCAAGGTTTCTGATGCTAAACCCAATTTACTAAATAAAGTAGCCAGGGTTTAGCGTCAGAAAACTGTGCCCTTTTGAAGTTGGTGCACGGAAGGAGAAATGCTTTCATTTCTCCTTCCTTTTCCGATTTTATACATGTGCTGCACTTTACAGCACACATACAAAGAGAGAAAATGGTTTAAGTCAGTCTATGCATAGTATTTTGTATTGGGAGGGTACCCTTCCAGTGCAAAACCTATGCTAGACTCACGGAGACACCCTTGCACTATGGCGTAAAGGTGTCTCCGTGGCGCAGGACAGTTGATTTCAGCGCCGCTCTAGGGAAAGGGGAGAAGAGTGCCATATTTTAGCAAATTTGGAGCTCTCCTCCTCTCCTTTTCACTCAATGCAGTGCAACATTTGCGTCTACTGCACTGTGCTGCATAAAAAAGTGGTAAATCTGCTTCTTAGTCTCACGAAAATTCAAATATAGATCCCTTTTCATTGCATCTTTCACTTAACAGAGATTAATAAAAGGCATACATGATAAAATACTAAAACTAGCGAAAGCCTAACTTACTTTTCAAAAGACCAGTAATTAATCATATTGTTTAAATCACAAGAGCTACAGAACAACACACAGCAACATGAATGAAGTTAGTAGTGGCCACCCTTATTTGACCCCACATGCCAGCTACTTGCACCTCTGCCTTCAAGTAACTTTTTGTGGGGTAAAATTAAGCTTGAAGCATTCAGTGCCTATTCTCCACTTTTTCACAAAATGGGAGCACTTGCACAAAGTATGCCAACACCCTTCTATGACAACACTAGTGTGTTAATGCTTAACTTTACTACAGTCAAAGTTTCCTCTGTTTTATTATTTTGTCAGAACTGGCAAACCCTCGGAAAACACAAAAAGTGTTTTTCATATCTCTATAATACGAAAGACAGAAGGTGTAAAACAAACCCATAAACAGTGTAGTCACAGCATAGCATCTCTATCCTGCTTACCGTTTTATGCTGGCATTTTATGCACAGAGCATTCTGTATATAGACTTTTGAAAAAAGGAAACGTGTTTATTTAAACTAAGAAATAGGATAACGCACGTATAAAAGTCGTAACTTGACATGGGTAGTTTAGTGGTGGTGTCAAATGTAAAAACGTTTAAGTTTTACATGCTGACGTGTCATCTGTGTGTGTGTGTGTGTGTGTGTGCGTGCGTGCGTGCGTGCGTGCAATGAATCAGAAGAGAAGTCAAAGAATACAAATAGTCGTAACTTTGTGGGTATTCACAAATATTTATCATTTAATTGCCCAACTAACCTACATTTAATGATCCATGTGTAACTGCTGGAAACAGGTGAGCAAGTGTATCAGTATTCGTCTTTTCACAGAGTGTATTTTGGAATTAAATATATATGAAAGATATTTGTTTATCAAGAAAAAATGTTTTTGAATTGCACAAATTCCCTAACACCACTTCGGTATAATAAAAGTAATGCACAATATCCACAAATGCTTAGCTAGCAATTCTGACATGTCAGGTTTTAGGAAGTGACCCTACAGCCGTAAATTCCAACCATTTTTAGGTGCGAACTGCAGATCTCTACATTTTTGCTTTTTTTGTGAATCAGACCATAAGTGTGGAGGGTGATATCATAACAGTTGTACCTTACCTTTAGTAGAGTACGAAATAAGTCTAAATCTGAACTCAGGTGCTAATTTTTCAATGAAACCTTACATACATAATGTATTTATTTGAGATTCTATGCCCCTACGAAAAACATATATTGAAATGAAAGTCAAAGTTCACTTTTTGAAGTTACTTTGCTTGGTTCTTCACTACAACAATGACTTACTATTCAGTATTTGTTTATGTCATATCATAAATTCCAATAGTAGGCATTTATGTAGCGTAGTATTTACTTGGGCAGGCTGCCACGTGCACTAAGGAAGTAGACAAAGGACTATTCTTTCAGGGCTAAACGAATCTTTTTAAATGAATCCAATTTTCCTTCATAAGCCACTCCTTGTTGTTTTACCTAAAGTGGCTCTTAAAGATATACTGTATGATAAAACACACAATTCCCCAGAGACCTAATTGCGGTTGCCAGGAGACCGGCAGATAAACAATTCAGGCCCGAGTGTTTATCTTCAGAAACAGCCTTGGCTGTGTGCAAGGGGCCTAGAAGTTGTCGATAACATAAATAGCAGGATAAACAGCTACTCCTGGTTCGAGCCGAGGAAGGTGTAACACGCTTTAAAGATAGTCAAGTTAATGCTTTGCTTAAAAGGAATCAGAAACCTAGTGATAAATAAATCCATCTTTGTTGCGTTTTTCCCATGCTGTTGGGCTCCTGTGTTCCAGCCAGTAAAATATGTCATTTGCCCCTATGTTTTCCAGTTGTCAGCGCCCCACATAGGGGTAGCAAGCGCCATATAAATGCTGCAATACAATACAATACAATTCAATAGGGATATTTCCTTTAAACATGCAAATTCCTTATGCTTTTATGGAGTGACATTATACAGTAATTAGACATTACTGATAGAACAGGTTATGGACTGTAAGAAAATGAGTTGTTCTTCACGAGGGATGACTACCCAGCTCAAGTGGTCTGGGTGAAACCTCTAAGTCACTAAATCAACCTGTGCTCAACCCCCTTATAACTTTGGAACTGAGATCACAGGCTTAACTTAGTGCACTGTATAAAGTATTTATGCAATACTTAATCAGTAATTAAGTCAAAATACAAAACAATAAAACCCCAAAACAAATTAGAACAAGCATTTGCATTGCGACACGCTTCCCGGTGATGCTGCGGCGTCTGATGCGACGTCGGTCCTCTACTCCGGCGATGCGAGGCGCTCCGGCACTGATGCGACAGCCGTGCGGCGACTCAACGATTCTTCTGAGCCGCGACAGGCCCTGCGACACGCTTCCCGGAGATGCGGCGGCGTCTGATGCGACGTCGGTCCTCTTCTCCGGCGATGCGAGGAGCTTCGGCAATGATGCGGCAGCGGCGGCGACACTCTTCTCCGTTGATGCAGCGGCGTCTGATGCGACGTCGATTCTCTTCTTCGGCGATGCGAGGCGCTTCGGCTGCGGCGGCGACGCTTCTCCTTCGTGAGTCGCGCTTCCAGCTCCTTGCGACACGCAGTCCCTCAGAAAGTCCAGCTCAGCAGCAGGCACTTTACAGAAAGACTCTTGGGGAGCTGGTTGGTGAAGTCTGTTGTCCCTGAGACTTCAGCAGGAGGCAAGCTCTTTTCTCAAGCCCTTGGAGATCTCTTACAAGTTGATGAAAGTACACACAAAGTTCCTTTCTCCTTTCTTTGGCAGTCAGGCAACCACTGCAGGCCAATCCCCCAAACAGCACTCAGCTTAGGGTTAGTCTCCTCCTCAGTTTCTCTTGGTTCCTCTCCTCAGCAAAGGTTTCTTCTTGTTTCCCAAGGTGATCTGATCTAAAGTTCTGGGGTTTGGGTCCCCTCTTTTATACACATATTCTCTTTGTTCTCTGAAGGCAGAGAGGCCTTTGCCTAGTCCAAACCAGTTCTGGTCAGTCCTGGAGCACTTTGTTGACAAGACTCCTTCTTTCCTTTTACAGAGTAGGCCAGGGACATCAGACACACCACAGGAGGTAGAGCCAGCATTGTGGAGGGAAGGCACAGCCCTATTCAGGTCCCAGGTGCAACTCCTCCCACCTATCTCCATGCAGATTTCTCTATTCAGCCCTGTGCTGACTCACCCTGTCTCCTGGAGTCCCCCAGCCCCTGTCACTCACAAACCCAGACAAGGAATACACAACCTAGCAGAGGCAGGCTTGGATAGTTAGGCAAGAAAATACCTACTTTCTAAAAGTGGTATTTTCAAACACAGAATGTTAAAACCAACTCCACTAAAAGATGTATTTTATCATTCTGAGTTCAGGCATACTAAATTCGTTTTTCTACCATGTTCCCTGGGTCAGTTAGGATTATAAGCTCTAATAATCAAACTGCCCATTCTGGCCTATGGAGAACAGGTAGCCTTGCAATGTTGAAAAACGAAAATGGCTGTAATTCACTATTAGGACAAGCCACACACATCAGGGCAGGTCCTACCTTATACTTACAATGCACCCTGCCCTTGGGCCTACCATAGGGGTGACTAATATGCAGAAAAGGGAAGGTTTAGGGACTGGCAAGTGGGTGTACTTGCCCAGTCAACATGGCAGTACCAGACTGCACACAGGCTCTGCAATGGCAGGCCTGAGACACACTTTTACAGGCTGCTTCTGTGGGTGGCACTACCAGTGCTGCAAGCCCACCAGCAGCATTTGGTTTACAAGCCTTGGGCACACTCAGTGCACTGTACTAGGGTCTGACAAGTAAAGCAAACCAACCAATCATGGAATCACTAATCCATACATCAATTTACCATAGGGAGCACTTGCACTGTGGCACTGAATAGCAGTGGCACAGTGCCCAAAGCATCTATAACCAGCAAAAACACATGAGGCAACAGCAAAAAAATGGAAGGGAGACCCACGCCAACAGTGCCAGGTCTAACACATGTCCCCTCCAGCTGAAATGTGGGAGAACTACCCTACCTCCTGGGAGTTCTCTTCACTAAGGCGGAAAAATCTGGACAGACCATCAGCATTGGCGTGTTCTGTACCAGGGCGGTGTTCCACCGTGAAGTCCATCCCCTGTAGGGAAATGGACCACCTCAACAGCTTTGGATTCTCACCCCTCATCTGCATCAACCATCTGAGGGGCCTGTGGTCTGTCTGAACCCGGAAGTGAGTCCCAAACAGGTATGGTCTCAGCTTCTTCAGCGCCCAGACCACAGCAAATGCCTCACGCTCAATCGCACTCCACCTCTGTTCCCGTGGAAGTAACCTCCTACTGATGAATGCTATGGGTTGATCTAGGCCCTCCTCATTTATCTGTGACAAAACAGCCCCCACACCATGCTCTGAAGCGTCTGTCTGAACGATAAACTCTTTTGAGAAGTTGGGTGCCAGGAGCACGGGCGCCGTGCACATGGCAGTTTTCAGGGCCTCAAAAGCTTTCTGACAGGTGTCAGTCCAAATCACTTTCTTGGGCTGCTTCATGGAAGTCAGCTCTCTCAAGGGTGCAACAATGCTGCCATACCCCTTGACAAACCTCCTGTAATACCCAGTGAGTCCTAAAAAGGCTCTCACCTCTGTCTGGGTTTTGGGGGGCTCCCAAGCCAGGATGGTCTCAATCTTGGGCTGTAGGGGCGCCACCTGGCCGCTCCTAACCTGGTGTCCCAAGTACACCACAGAACCCTGCCCGATCTGGCACTTACTCGCCTTGATCGTGAGGCCTGCCCTCCGCAGCACCATCAACACTTCCCAGAGGTGGTGCAGATGTTCTTGCCAACTGGCGCTGAACACTGCAATGTCATCCAGGTAGGCGGCACTGAACTCTTCCAGTCCAGCCAACACCTGGTTGACCAACCTCTGAAAGGTGGCAGGGGCAGTCTTCATCCCAAAGGGCATAACCCGGAACTGGTAGTGCCCATCTGGTGTGGAGAATGCTGACCTCTCTCTTACCCCATCAGTCAAGGCGATCTGCCAGTACCCAGACGTTAGATCAAACATGCTGAGGTACCGGGCAACCCCTAACCGATCAATGAGCTCATCAGCTCTGGGGATGGGGTGTGCGTCAGTCCTCGTGACTGAATTGAGCCCTCGGTAGTCCACACAGAACCGGAGTTCTGGCGTGGCACCCGGTGCGGCAGCCTTTGGGACCAAGACCACTGGGCTGGCCCAAGGACTGTTAGAGGACTCAATCACCCCTAACGCAAGCATTTTGGAGACCTCCTCCTTGATGCAAGCTCTCACCCTGTCAGTTACCCTGTTGTTGTATTCCTCTTAGGGTGTCCATACACAGGCTTTCCTGTATCATGTCCTTATATAGGCACAATTCGCCCTGCCCTTATATAGGCATAAAATCCCAGTCCTTATTTAGGCATTAAACCGTGCACTCCAAATACAGGCATGGTCTCCGACATCCGTCCACCCTAACGTCACAACGAGTTCTTGAAGAACAGACCCTTAGGCTTCGGGAGTTTCCCTAGCACAGGACTATTGATTTCTTCAAGGACTCATCTATTTTGCATGAACCATTATACCTTAGCGGTTCATTCATGACGTCTTCCGCTGTCCGATTCACGTCAATGCTAACATTCTGAGGTACCTCTCAGGTATAAATATACCTTCCCTAGCCCTTGTAAACTAGAGGAGACCTCGACTTCAGATGAGCCCGTTTCCCGGCCTGACGCACTGAGAAGATGCTGTCATCCCTGCATGCAGAGAGTCCAGCTTCCAGTGATCTGACTTCCCTTGCGGAGTGTTGGAGTTCGAATCTGGCAAGAGATTCCTACCTCTCTCATTCTTAAGGTATGGAGCTGACTAGAACCTAGAGGGACTCTTGGCATACTAGGCATACTAGGCATACTAGACTTAACATACTCTTAGTATACCATAGTAAGGAATACTTCACCTACTTCATACCTCTCCTTACACCTAGGTTAGGTTAGGTACATTGGGGTAGAACTAGCTTAGCAACGCATCGTATGAGTACTCGCATTTTTAGTCTGTGTTATTTATGCAAATGAATATCTACTAAAGATCATGCTAGCGCAGTATTATTTATTTCTATTGCTTACGCTGTACATTATTTATCTTGCATACTGTCTTGTGATCATAACAGCACATTTAACTTACACGAGAAACAAGACTGTTCAATAAATCTTTTATTGAAACGCCCGTCTATTCTTTCTGTGTAACTTTGAAGAAAACTAAGCATGCACGATTGAGCTGAGTGAAATAGTTATCTATTGTTTCCACGACTCTGGGACACGTTCTGATTCTAAAGGGAAACAAAGTGGTCATGTTTTGCGGCTGCCAGAAACTACTCCCTTCTTGTTATCCAAGGAGTTTCTAGTGGCCTCTGAGCTAGCTGGCACAAGTAATTAAGTTTAATATACTCGATAGGGACATACTGACCTTAGTCCTATGTGAAATCTATAGGGGATATTATTCCAATGCGCAGAGCCTATTAGGGAAATAGGAGCTACACTACATGGCGCCCAACGTTTGGTAAGGCGGTAATTTAACACTAGATACTGAGTAACTCAGCCGTGCTTTTTCTCTCAGAGACCCCTACCCATATACTCCAAAAGACGTCTGGAGTGGGCAGGGTTAAGTATCCACCACGGCTACATAGGGAAACACCCTATATATTAGCTGTTTGGTTTGTTAAACGTTGAAGGATACAGTGTTCCAAAATATTGTGCACCTTATCTTTGTTTCCTTGAAACTTGTTCTTCATTTTTCAAAAAACAAAAATGTCCACACGCGGGGACAATGACACCGAGAATGGTGTAGCTGTGGCTGACCCAGTCGTAACAGCTTATAATATCACAGGTTTAATTGAAACCGAGGAGGGTGTTACAAACATCCCTCCAAACTTAAGAAGAGCCATCACTCTAAAACTCATAAAACACGGCCTACCACCAAGAGGCGGTAGAGCAGTTTTCGTGATAGAGGCACACAAATCCTTTCAGACAGAGGTATTCTATTCATGGGTAATATTTCCTGAATCCAATTCAGTAACACACATGTTTCACTTCTATAAAGAAGATGATCCACCAGAGGAATATATTCCTTTCGAGGATATAGAAATTCCATTAACATACCAAGAGCATCAGCTCTGGTTTAAAGGCGCCCTAAAAGATCACAGAAACATTACCAGGCTCGGTCCACTAGGTAGACCAGGAGCAACATGGCCGATTCTAGCCGGCTATACACCTCATCCCGACATTGAAGAAATGTCAGACGAGGAACTACTTGTTCAACTACAAGAAATAATAAAAATCTACAGACAACTGGTCCAATATCTCATGCGGACTTTCACAGTCCAGCAACCACTGACACTTCCAAATCCAACTCCCCATCAGGGGAATACACTAAAAATTACACCACAGACTCTCTACGCAGTCATGGGTAAAATGCCCACAAAACGTGAGCAAATTCCATTCTGGATAGCTCAAAAAATTACTCAAATCGAAGCAGTATTTCCAAATACTAGCCCGTATGAGAAACACAGAATCCTAACAATCAGTTTACCGATGGGGATCACACCATAACTGGAAGACTGCACCATTGGGGCTCAGTCTTTGCTGCCATCTATACTAAAACACATGGTATTCCGTCAATTGCGGTAATCCCAGATGTCCTGAAACAAATTCAAAACGAATACGGGGCAGAGCCTGCTCTAAATTTAGGTATGAAATTACTAAAAATTTCGACCAGGTCTCAACAATAATATTATCTAATATTAAAGGGGAGGCAGCAGCAGTGGCGATCCGCCAAAAATTAAGGGAATTCGATGTTACAGAACATCAAACTGAACTACCCAGAATAATTGAACAATCTTATGCAGAATTAGGCAGAGATAGTTTGGGTGGAAGACCAGTGTTAGATCTGAAAGTCCTGAGAAGGACTCTATTAAACAAACTCCTACATCTTCTAAAAAGAAGTGGGAGACTAATAAACAAAATTCAAACGAGAAACGTTCTCAATCCCGAGGTAGGTCTCCTCAAAAGGAGCCCTCTGAAAGGAGGTATAACCTCAGGAATAGGGATAATTTGAGAAAACCTGACAGGTATCAAGATACTGATACACGTTCCTCTCGTCCCTTTCAGATCTCATCACAGACTTCGGAAAGAAGAGGACGGTCAGAACATAGAGAAGAACGCATAAAATCCAAAGAAGATAAACACGCTACGAAAAACAAAACAAAACCTCAATTCTCCAAAAAGAAAGTAGCAGGTCTGAAGATCAGACATGCCGAGAATACTGAGAACACAACTCAAGAACGGAGAATGGGCTCAGACAATGCTGGACAGTGCAGCAGAAGTCACAATAGCTCGCCAGAACCTGAAGGAACTTCTGGAGATAGTGGACTTGAATGAGTACATTACAGTTGAGACTGTAGACACCAGGGTTAGTACTCCACAAAAGTTATATGAAATAACACTCCGGATGGAGGGAGACATACCTAGACAGGTGAAAGCACTTTTTGGGAAAGACTATCAAGGGGCTATGACATACTTCTAGCAGAAAAAGACTGGCCACCACAATTTGTCAGGGAGTGCCCACACGGCGAGGACATTATTATGCCTGCCTTCTCCAACCATATTCCAATTCACCTCAAATATACATATGCCAGGAAATGGGCAGTAGCCCAGGCCCCAGCATTATATAAAAATCATGTAGGATGGGATGAGGACTCACCTCACCATAAAATACATCTGAAACATGAACCAACTGCACAAAGGCAGTATCCAATAAAGCAAGAAGCTAAAAAACAGGTCAGGGAGATCTTAGATCAACTTGAATACCAAGGGGTGATTGAAACATGCACCTCCTCAATGAACAATACTTTGTTTCCTGTCTCCAAACCAGACAATACATATCGTCTAGTTTTGGATTACAGACACCTAAACACTTGTTCTAAAACCTTTGCAGTGCAAAATGCACATAGCACAGCATTAATGAATAACATTGTGCGTAAAAATACAAAACAACATTAGACATCTCAAATGGTTTCTTTTGTCAAAACATAGCACCTGAAAGCAGGTACTTAACAGCATTCTCCATAATGGGGACCCAGCGTCAATTTTGTCGACTCCCACAAGGGTTCAAGAACAGCCCAGGTTTATTCTCAGCGAGGGTAACGGAGTTACTACAAATTTATGACAATGAGGCATTGTCCTATGTCGATGACATCTATCTGACAGACGATGACCTGGACAAACACTTGAACAGGGTGAGCACCATTATACTGGGCTTCGCCTCTGAGGGCTACAAGTTCAACTTTAAAAAGTCCCGAATTGCCCATCTCAATGTCCTATTTCTAGGATATGAGCTTTCAAGTGAAGGCAAGAGCTTGGCAGCTAACTTTCTAGAGAAATGTGCGCTGCTCCAACCTCCAAAAACGCTGAAAAACTTACAATCCATCCTGGGTTTCCTAAACTTTGGTAGAACATACATTCTAAACTACGCAGAAAGGGTTAAATCTCTATATGCATTAATCAAACCTGATTTTTCAATCAAAAATTGGACACAAGAACACACAGAAATCTTGCGTTCACTACAAGCTAACATGTTAGCAACAAATCACTTACAAACATGCGTAAGTCAACGCAATCTGGTGATCCGAATAATTTCGGGTCAATGCGAATTCACCTACTTAACCTTCAATGAGGGTGAGAAAATACCAATTGCATACAAATCTCATTTGTACACACAAGCGGAAATGCGCTTCAGTTCAACTGAAAAATTCTAACAGCAGTTCAAACCGCTGTAGCAAAAGAAAGAGCCTTAGCCCAAGGGAAACGCATTATTGTCGTAACCCCAGTACCAGCTTTAGAAGCGGTCACAAAAGCAAGCATTCCAAATGCTAAAGCATTACATCCAAGATGGATACAATGGGTTAATTCTCTTGCTGCAACAGATGTTGAATATGTTTTTGATCCAGATTTAAAAACACAAGCATTCCTGCAATATGAACAAGAATGTCCTCTGCCCACTGAGATTCTGCCTCTCGATCAGTACGAATTCATAATTTACACTGACGGATCCGCACAACCCGCAACAGGGAGTAAGCAAGCTTACAGTGCAGCGTGTGCAATCGTTAATGGCATCTTCAGACCTATGGTCACAAAAACCCAGTCTCTAGGAGATTGTACAGCTCAGCGAGCTGAACTACAAGCATTCAAACTGGCACTTGAAAGTACAGATCGAGAATTCCCCACACTGATAGTGTGCGATTCCTTTTACTGTGTTCAGTCGTATAATGAATATATACAAAACTGGCTTGAAAATGGTTATAAAGATGCGAAAGGTGGCACAATAAAGCACAAAATGCTTTGGGAACAAGTAGTTCAGTTAAAAAACGAACTACCAAAGGCTCACGTGATCCACACACTGAGTCATCAACGTGATGGCGTTCACGTTGCAGGGAATTCATTGGCTGACGAAGCCGCAAAGGGGGCTGTTCAGACGGCTTCCATAGCTGCGATCACTCGTTCAAAAACAAAAATAGACGGTGAGATAATGTTGGCTGTCAATGCTTCAAGCAAGGGCAGCAGTGCAGCGTTACCAAAAAGTTTCCACTCAAGTACTCTTATGTAATTGATGCAAACAACGTTCCTTTTGCTCGAATCCCTGGAGTGGGGGATAGGGTAATTCCAAACAAGGAACGCAGATTAGGACTAATCCTAGCAGCACACGAAGGGATAGCTTCTGCCCATGCAGGTGTTTCTGCAACAGTATCTTTACTCAAGCAAAGATATTGGTGGCCTGGCATTAGGAAACAAACTAAAAACTATGTTTTAGAATGTGATATTTGCCAACAGATGAAAGTCTCAACAGTGAAACGTCCTGCGCAGACACCCCTGTTAATTTCAGACAAACCATTAGCTTGTGTTTACCTGGACCACTGCGGTCCCTTGCAAAGGGACGGTAACTATAAATATATCATGGTTGCAGTGGATTCATGCTCTAGGTTCCTATGGATATGGCCTCAGCGCTCGGCTGACGCTCGAACTGTTATAAAAGATTTGCGAGTCTTTATCGGCACATACGCAATAGGCACGCTACATTCTGACCAGGGCCCTGCGTTTAGCTCTCGGGCTTACAAAGAAGCCATGTCCAGTCTGGGCGTTGCGTTGCGGTACTCCTCTCCATTCCATCCTGAGGGAAATTCGGTTGTGGAAAGGAAAAACCGGGACATAAAGCAGTCTATAACAGCTAGGGTATTAGGTTCGGGTGATGGGTGGGTCAAACATCTTTATGGGGTCCAACGCTCATTGAACAACCTGCCAAGAAGTTCTCTAGGGGTGGGACACTCCATATGAGGTCCTATTTGGGACAAGAATGTGGGTACCAGATCTCGATCACGTAGGCACAGTGGTGGAAAATAAAACGTTTGATATCAAAGATCGTTTGGCTGTTTTACAGGAACTGAATGAGTTAAGAACGAAACAAAGCAACGTATTCCTACAGCCAACCACCACTGGGGAAAAACCAGCGGTCCCAGCAAGGCCTGTCTGGATTCCAAAAGTTGGGGATCTAGTCAGAGAAAAATTGCGGACAAGAAGGAATTTGGACCTTCTTACAGACAACCAGTACCTGTCCTAGCAGTTCAAGGAACAAGAACAGTACTTCTGCCGCCCCTTGCTGGAAGAAAGGAGAAAAGATTTGTGTCCATCGACCTCATCAAACCACAGTATGTGGCCAATACTAAATAGTAGGCCTCGTGGACTCCGACCTATTAGCAGACGCACTCCTCTCGCTACTATCCAAGAGGTTCAGACTGAAAGACTGATAACAATCGAGAATTCAGCTGTAACAGATGAAGGACTAAGCAACAATGCAATGGAACTCATCCCTCTTGAAAACCAAGTAACAGTTCATCCAAATACACCTGTCTACACCAATGTAGCGAGTGATCAACTGGTTCCAGCGATTTCTACAAATCCTGATGCAATTCCAACAATTGACAGAACTGCTTCTGGCTATTTCATTAACTTTGATACGTTCTCAGACGATCCGAGTGAACCTGAAACGACGCCAGCATCATTGAGATTCAAGCAGCAAGTACAAGACTTTCTTCACTTTCTGAAAAAGACTTATTTGGTTTCTCCATGGATTGAACTCTGGATTACATCTGGACTTTTTGTTTTCCTGCTTTGGCTAGCTTTGGTTACAACTGTGAGCGTGCTTATAAGTGGCAGATACATCCATGTGAATACTGAAGGAAAAGACGTGAACGTACTTTTGAAACCTCATAAATCTTCCCATTGTGAACATCACAGCTGTTCCTATACAGGATGGTATAGTGTGGGACAAAACAGATTTTGATATCTTCGGCCCGACGGAACAATTGAACGTTCCACATTTGTTTAAAATTTCACTAAGTGATCTCATTTCGTCCAGTACCTATTCTGATGATTGGGACTTTGAGACTGTTAATGACCTAATGTTTGACCTAGAAAAATCTGCTGCATTTTCTAAAAATGAATATTTAGAGGGTTCGTCAGACTATGAAAAGCTGTATTGCTATAACCACTATGGTCATCATTATTTGCATAAATCTGCATACCCTAGAAATATGTTTATGTTTAACCAATGGGAGCATTGTCCTACACCACCACACGGTAGTTCAAATACATTTGCTAACAAGTTTCCATATTTTTTAGGTTACAATACATCTGATCCAGAAACGTTTTACTATAAAAATGTAAACAAAACAGGACTGAAAATTATGTTAACAAATACAAAACAGATTTATTCTGCAGCATTTATTGCCCAAATGTCTAGACAGGGTTTCGACTTTTGGAAAGACACAATAGACACAAAAACTGTCTGGGGTACTAAAGATTGGCAAGTACAGGGGATAGAAGCGTTTTTTAGAGCCTGTATCATCCCTGAACAAATAATGTTTTTGAATGAAACTGTCCAACAAACATCTTGTCTTGGACTAGCCAAGATCAAAGAGATGAAGACACCTTCTGTACCAACACCTGCCAGTGATAATAATACACAGGCAGTGGTGACAGTTGACAATATACTACAACTCAACCGATCTAATCCTGATTGGAAAAAATGGTTGATCTGGCCCACAGACACGAACAACTGTCAGGAAAGATTCCTGAATAAAACTCAGGGCTTTACTATTCATAGGCCAGACCCAAGATACGTCCAAAGACAGCATCCGGGGGTAGTAACAACATACAGTGTAGGAAAATTATTCCTCGATTGGCTTCAGAAATCTACACTACAGGATGTGAAACAACACTTATCCTTACTTAAAGAGGACGCAGACCTTAGGGAATTCTTGCTTGGACCAAGAAAACCGCGTCAAAAACGTTTCATATATGCCGGCATTTATGCTGCCTATAATGAAGCATGGAAAGTGTCACAGATGGAGGCCGCAGAACGAATACGTGAACTTGATCGTATTAATTTAGAGAAAACCCTCTCTGTGGTCGACAATGGGTTAACAACTTTGTCCTCCAGAATATATTCATTGGATGGCATTGTATCCTCTGCTATCGACATACTAGAACAAGATTTGGCGATGTTACAGCAAGGCCAATCTCAATTACGTTCTATTGTGTTATTAAGCTGAACGCTGAAATCTTTGCGTGCGGGCTATGTGCCTTGGCGTTTCATCAACACAACGGCTCTGTTTGCAGAATACAATCTAACTGATAAACAGATCGAACTAGCACAAAGAGGAGCAAAGTATACAGTGCTGAGCATTGAAAAACTGGAAAAGTTACCATTCACAGTGGCAGAAAAACCTGCTACAGAATGGCTCATTCATGGCAAAATCACATTACCTGTGACTACTTTTCAGTTTCAGTATTGCCTCAAACAAATGCAATCAGGCAAATATGAAAGGTTGGGTAAGGAATACATTAAGACATCTTGGGATTTACCGTATACATATAGATGTTGGAGTGGGGATCGTGAAGTGTTTTTGAGCGGTACACACTGAAAACGTGCACTGAGCGGTTCACTTATATGTCAGGACATTTCTTTACACGGGGCTTGTAATGGTTCTGTGGCAAATTTGTCCTGCCATCAGCAGGGTACACCAGCTGCTGTGATTAATCCAACTTTTGGACAACTTTCTAATGGGAGTTACCTCATGTTGAATGATCAGAGTTGCTGCGGCATGTTGCCAGGCATCCCATATCTAGTAACGGTCAACTCCAGGGTCACTTGCTGTATGCAAGTATTGTTTGCCCCAATAGACACAATCAGGGAGTCGCCTTTATGGCCTTCGCTGAACATCTCTTTTATAAGATTTGATACTTTGAGCAGAATGAAAGCCATGCTTTTACAGCAAACAGTGCCTTTGACCTCGGCCAAAGAAACCTATGATCTACAAGTATCAAGGACTTCGGCTGAGATACAGACTTTAATACGTACAAACTGCCCTATACATTTCGTGGAAATGATAGGACGTATCTTTAACATGTCTGATACAACAGGAATTGTACATGTATTTAAGAGCATCTGTTCCAGTCTGTTAGCACCTTTCCAGGCAATGCTCGGAATCATCCCGAACTTTGCACATTCGGTGTTTGGTGGCATACCATTAATTCTAGCACTTGTTGCTGGAATTCTATTTCTCTTCCTGCTATTACGCTATGGCCAGCCTATTCGCAGACATCACTCCGAGCGAAATGGAGAAAGCTCTCCTTGAACGAAAGTGCCGTGAGCGAATATTACAGCTTTTGGGCATGACTCATCTACGGGAACTTAATACCACGTGGTTCCTGTCATTCAGACCAATCTGGCAAGATTGCATCTTACCTGTTATACAATGCCTGCTATGCGGTGAAGAATGCGTGTTGGACACCTGTCTAACATTTCCATCAGCAACGCCAACGGATGTCGATACTCTGCTGGTCCCGATAACGGCCCATGCTCTGTGTTGTCCCCAGAGGCTGCCAATCCTGATGTCAGCATTCATTGAGATCTCACAGATGCTTCCGGCTGCTGCTGAGGTACGAGAAAGATCTACAGGCACACAGGTAACAACGGACGCGAACATTGCTGCGGCAACCTATGTTGAAAGCGATGCTTCACATCTCTGTGCAATTAATCTACTACACAAGGTTTTCCAACTGACACCAACTTCAGTGGACGATGTTTTGTCTACGGAAATAGATGATCTCATGTTTACACCAGACCCATAAACTGACTCTGATTCAGCCCACAGTGTTCCAGAGATGCAGTAACAATTTGGCCTTCATACTTCAAAAATTTGGAACTCTTCCCAAAATTGATCTTTTTATCATTTTTCGACCTAAATTCTGCTTAAAGTAGAACTAGCCTTATAGTTCAGACTTCGCGGTAGTTCCACAGACACTTATTTCATCTTGTTTGTCTAAAAAGTTCATTCATTTTCAAGACATGAAACAACTTTGATTTTTGAACAACTTATCGATCATTTTCTATCAAATGTAAATATTATTGCTACTTTCATTCATATTGTATTTTATTTTAAATATATGCCTGGAATGAAAAGCAATGCTTCAAATGTACAGTACCTTTTGCATTCTAATAGTTTTTTAAAAATGCCTTTTAAATGGTTTTATGAAATATTTTAGCAATATGCGGTACTCCATTTAATGTTTAGCATTTTAAATGTTTAGCATTTTAGTATTATCGTACACACGAAAGTGGAGTGGGTGTTGTATTCCTCTTAGGGTTTCCATACACGGGCTTTCCTGTATCATGTCCTTATATAAGCACAATTCGCCCTGCCCTTATATAGGCATAAAATCCCAGTCCTTATTTAGGCATTAAACCGTGCACTCCAAATACAGGCATGGTCTCCGACATCCGTCCACCCTAACGTCACAACGAGTTCTTGAAGAACAGACCCTTAGGCTTCGGGAGTTTCCCTAGCACAGGACTATTGATTTCTTCAAGGACTCATCTATTATGCATGAACCATTATACCTTAGGGGTTCATTCATGACGTCTTCCGCTGTCCGATTCACGTCAATGCTAACATTCTGAGGTACCTCTCAGGTATAAATATACCTTCCCTAGCCCTTGTAAACTAGAGGAGACCTCGACTTCAGAGGAGCCCGTTTCTCGGCCTGACGCACTGAGAAGACGCTGTCATCCCTGCACGCAGAGAGTCCAGCTTCCAGTGATCTGACTTCCCTTGCGGAGTGTTGGAGTTCGAATCTGGCAAGAGATTCCTACCTCTCTCATTCTTAAGGTATGGAGCTGACTAGAACCTAGAGGGACTCTTGGCATACTAGGCATACTAGGCATACTAGACTTAACATACTCTTAGTATACCATAGTAAGGAATACTTCACCTACTTCATACCTCTCCCTACACCTAGGTTAGGTTAGGTACATTGGGGTAGAACTAGCTTAGCAGCACATCGTATGAGTACTCGCATTTTTAGTCTGTGTTATTTATGCAAATGAATATCTACTAAAGATCATGCTAGCGCAGTATTATTTATTTCTACTGCTTACGCTGTACATTATTTATCTTGCATACTGTCTTGTGATCATAACAGCACATTTAACTTACACGAGAAACAAGACTGTTCAATAAATCTTTTATTGAAATGCCCGTCTATTCTTTCTGTGTAACTTTGAAGAAAACTAAGCATGCACGATTGAGCTGAGTGAAATAGTTATCTATTGTTTCCACGACTCTGGGACACGTTCTGATTCTAAAGGGAAACAAAGTGGTCATGTTTTGCGGCTGCCAGAAACTACTCCCTTCTTGTTATCCAAGGAGTTTCTAGTGGCCTCTGAGCTAGCTGGCACAAGTAATTAAGTTTAATATACTCAATAGGGACATACTGACCTTAGTCCTATGTCAAACCTATAGGGGATATTATTCCAATGCGCAGAGCCTATTAGGGAAATAGGAGCTACACTACACTGTAAGTTTTGTGCTTAACAGGAGGACTGTCTCCAGTGTCCACATCATGGATGCACCAATCAGTGACACTGGGAATCAGGGAGAACAAATCAGAAAACTGTCCCAGCAACTGGTGGCAGTCATTCTGTTGCTCAGGGGTCAGGGTGGAAGAGAGGTTCACACCATCCACTGACCCATCTCGCTCTGTCGCCAACAGGAGGTCAGGAAGAGGCTCAGTCTCCTCCTCCATTCCAGCATCTGTCGCTAAGAGCATGCCCACTTCGGACCTCTCCAAGTGGGGCTTCAGGCGGTTGACATGCAGGACCCGCAAGGGGTTCCTTGGAGACCGCAAGTCCACCAAGTAGGTAACAGGACTCTTGCGCTCCACCACCTCAAATGGTCCGGTCCACTTATCCTGGAGCGCACAAGGCTCCACTGGGGCCATGACCCACACTTTCTGACCAGGCTGAAGCTCTACCAGAGTGGCATTCTGGTCGTACCACCGCTTCATCTCCTCCTGGCTGGCTTCCAGATTCGCCTCAGCGAGTTGCGTGAAACGCCTAGTCTGGTTCCTGAAGGCCAGCATGTAGCTATATACATCCTGGGGAGGTTTCCTGGGAGATTGCTCCCAGCCTTCCTTGACCAGACTCAAAGGTCCTCTCACTGGGTGACCATAGAGAAGCTCAAAGGGACTGAACCCTAGAGATTTCTGTGGCACCTCACGGTATGCAAAGAGAAGGCATGGTAAGAGGACATCCCACTTACGCCTCATAGGTTCCTCAAGACCCATAATCATGCCTTTGAGGGTCCGGTTGAATCTCTCAACCAACCCATTTCCTTGGGGGTGGTAAGGAGTGGTGAACTTGTAAGTTACCCCACACTCCTGCCACAGGGACTTCATATACTTGGAAATGAAGTTTGTACCTCGTCAGACACTACCTCTCTAGGAAATCCCACTCGGGAGAAAATTCCCATCAGTGCCCGTCCCACCACGGGGGCCGTCACTGTCCTCAGAGGTATGGCTTCCGGGTACCGGGTGGCATGGTCCACCAAGACCAGGATGAACCTGTTGCCCATGGCTGTCTTGGGGTCCAGTGGCCCCACAATGTCAATACCCACCAGTTCAAAGGGGTGCTGACCACAGGGAATGGCTGGAGAGGAGCCTTCTGCTTCCTCCCACTCTTCCCACTTGCCTGGCAAGTCTGACAGGTCCTGCAATGAGTGTCTGAACTCTTGCGCATTTGGGGCCAATAAAAGTGGGTGACAAGCCTCTCAAAGGTCTTGTCCTGCCCCAAATGTCCTGCTAATGGCACATCATGAGCCAGCCCCAGTAGGAAGGCTCTGAAGCGCTGGGGTACCACCAGCACACGGGCTGACCCAGGCTCAGCAACCTTAGGCTCAGTATACAGGAGGTCATTCTCCCAGTAGATCCAATGTGATCCAGACTGATCACCTGCTGCCTGGTCTGCAGCCTGCTGCCGCAAACCCACAAGAGAAGGGCATTCCTTCTGCTCCTTGCAGAACTCTTCCCTGGAGGGTCCTCCTTCCTGCTGCCAATGGGTCAGATCAGGCAGGTCCCCCAGTTCGCTACTTGTTCCCCTGTAGGCTCCAGGGCATCCCCCTCAGGGTCTACCTCCTCCTAGACCGTGGGAACTTCGGGGGCCAGTTTCCCGCGCCCCCTGCCTCTCCTCTTTAAGGCAGGCACCTGGGCCTCCCTCTCAGGCTCCAGGTCCTCTTGAACACCCTTACTGGCTGCCATGGACCGTGTGGTCACACACGCCCAGTCAGGCAGACCCAACATCTCCAAATGAGCACTTCGCTCCACCTTAGCCCAAGGTGAGCTCTCCAAATCGTTCCCTAACAAACAGTCAACAGGCATGGCTGGCCTCACAGCTACTTGAAGAGTACCAGAGACCCCCCCCCACTCAAAGGGAACCTGAGCCCCCTTGCAGTGGCTCTCTGTGTTGTCAGCAGCAACAACTGGGTAAAATGCATTGGGGACAACCTGCTCTTCAGACACCAGGTGACACTTGACAGCTGTCACACTAGCTCCTGTGTCTCGAAGAGCCTCTACTCTATGGCCATTGATGGTCACCCACTGCCTATACCTTTTAGTGTTATCAGGCAGTTGGGTCCTGGGGACCACCTCACAGTCTCCTAAAGAGACAAGAGCCATCTCTGCGGGGCCCCACCCACCTTGGACACCCCTCTCCTCCCCCAGGGCTATACTCACCATCTGCCGGGGTGGAGCACCAGTGGGTGCTGTCTTTCCAAACTGTGGGCACTTGGGATCACTAGACTTATGACCCACTTCACCACACCTGTAGCACCTCAGGGGTCCCCTGGGAAGAGGCCTACCTGTCGGGCCCCGTGCTTCTTCTCAGGGGGAGGCTGGGAACCCTTCCCTTGGGGATTACTTTGGGGCCCTTTCTGGAACTCCCTCTGTTTACCCTTGTCCCCCCCACTCTTCTGCTGGGGACCCTGCCCACTCTTGGCAGAGTCTCCCACGTGACCCTTGTGGACCCGGGTGCTCACCCAGCGGTCCGCCTCCTCACAAGCTTCCTAGGGTTAGTCAGCCTGCTATCAATCAGGTGCTGGCGTAGCTCTGGAAAACAATTACTTGACAAGTGCTACCATGCAATTAAATCAAAGAGCCCCTCAAAATCATTCACTTTGCTACCCTTCACCCAACCATCCAATGCTCTGCAGAAAAAAGTGACATATTCTACCCAGGTACCTGACTCCACCTTCTTGCAATTTCTAAACCTCTGTCTATACAATTCAGGAGTCAACCCATACCTGGACATCAATGCATCTTTCATGTGGCTATAAGAATTATGGACTTCAGAAGGCAAGTCTAACAGTGTGTCCTGCCCCTCACTAAGGAGCCGCCCCCACAACCCCGCTCCCCAATCCTTCTCAGGGACCCGGTGGGAAGACATGGCTACCTCATAGGCCTTGAACCACTGACCAATATCATCATTCTTATAAAACTCTCTCACCACATCTTTAGGAATGTACACTCTAGCTTCAACAGGCATTGACGGTGTGCTGCCACCAGAGGGAGTAATCTCTAAGCTTCTAGCTTTCAACTCCAACTCCCTCAAACTTTTCTCATGCTCCAACTGCATTCTCTTTTCTTCCAGGGCCAATCTCCTATTTTCTAACTCCAGTTGCCCACCCAACTTGAGCTTGGCAAGCTCCAATTCGTGCATCCTGTTTTCCTTCCTGTCCGCCAACTCCTCTGGGGACAGGCTTTTGGCAGAGACACTGCTACCTACTGGGGAAGTTGTTCTCCTCCCCTGTGGACCCAATGGCCCCTCCAGCTGCTCATCTGCATTCTCAGCCCCTTCCTCATTCTCAGGGGTATTCCTTGCTTGAACCCAGGCGCTCAGCGCCTTTTGGAACTCATCCTTCTTGGTGAGACCGGTCATAGCAACTTTAAATTTCCTGCAGAAGTGCTTTAGCTGTTTTACATTATAGCATTCTAGTCTCTCCTCTTCCCAATCACAATCAACAGATGCTATGGATGCTGCTGTATCCATGGTGGTTAAACTTGGCAGTTCTTGGCAAAAATAGAAAATTCCAGAAAAAACAATCTACCAAAAGTATGTGGTCGCGTTTTGGTCTGCACTCACTAGTAGTGTTCACCAATCACTGTACATGAGTCACAAATGCAAGTCCAGAATCCTCACCGCTGACCACCAATGTTAGATTTGGGGGTCTCTAGTTGGCAGAGGTAGGTACCTTTGACCAAATAGGGACCCTTGTGTCTAGTCAGGGTAAGGGGGGATACACTACTACAATAACCCCTGCTCACCCCCTTGGTAGCTTGGCACGAGCAGACAGGCTTATCTCAGAGGCAGTGTGTAAAGCATTTGTGAACACATACAGTAATCAAGTGACAACACTACAGATGGACACCACACCAGATGTATATTAAAAATAAGTATCTTTTATATAGATTTAACACAAGAGCTCAAACGACAAAAATCCACAATACTGTACTTAAAAATGGTAGAATGAGCTCAGTTCTCTTAAGATGGTAAATGCGACACTTTGAGTTCAATGTACCTTAGGATGCGTAACGCTATACAACGAAAGTGTTGCAGGGAAGGTGATGCGTCGGTTCCTTACACGCAAGAACGGTGATGCGTCGGGTCCCTACTGATGCGCAGGTGATGCGTCGGTTCTTCTCTGCGAGGGGAGGTGATGCGTCGGTTTCTTACTGCGCTTTCGTGGCGATGCGACCAGCAACGCCGTGATGCGATGAAGATCCGGTGCAATGAACAAAGATGGCATCTTCTTCTTGTTGCGACACGATGCATGCACGCCCGACGGCCATGCGGCGACTCTACGATTCTTCTGAGCCGCGACAGGCCCTGCGACACGCTTCCCGGTGATGCAGCGGCGTCTGATGCGACGTCGGTCCTCTTCTCCGGCGATGCGGGGCACTTTGGCAACGATGCGCCTGAGCCGCGACAGGCCCTGCGACACGCTTCCCGGTGATGCGGCGGCATCTGATGCGACGTCGGTCCTCTTCTCCGGCGATGCGAGGTGCTCCGGCATTGATGCGACAGCCGTGCGGCGACTCAACGATTCTTCTGAGCCGCGACAGGCCCTGCGACACGCTTCCCGGTGATGCGGCGGCATCTGATGCGACGTCGGTCCTCTTCTCCGGCGATGCGAGGCGCTTCGGCAACGATGCGACAGCGGCAGCGGCGGCGACACTCTTCTCCATTGATGCGGCGGCATCTGATGCGACGTCGATCCTCTTCTTCGGCGATGCGAGGCGCTTCGGCTGCGACGGCAACGCTTCTCCTTCGTGAGTCGCACTTCCAGCTCCTTGCGACACGCAGTCCCTCAGAAAGTCCAGCACAGCAGCAGGCACTTTGCAGAAAGACTCTTGGGGAGCTGGTTGGTGAAGTCTGTTGTCCCTGAGACTTCAGCAGGAGGCAAGCTCTTTTCTCAAGCCCTTGGAGATCTCTTACAAGTTGATGAAAGTACACACAAAGTTCCTTTCTCCTTTCTTTGGCAGTCAGGCAACCACTGCAGGCCAATCCCCCAAACAGCACTCAGCTTAGGGATAGTATCCTCCTCAGTTTCTCTTGGTTCCTCTCCTCAGCAAAGGTTTCTTCTTGTTTCCCAAAGTGATCTGATCTAAAGTTCTGGGGTTTGGGTCCCCTCTTTTATACACATATTCTCTTTGTTCTCTGAAGGCAGAGAGGCCTTTGCCTAGTCCAAACCAGTTCTGGTCAGTTCTGGAGCACTTTGTTGACAAGGCTCCTTCTGTCCTTTCACAGAGTAGGCCAGGGACATCAGACACACCACAGGAGGTGGAGCCAGCATTGTGGAGGGAAGGCACAGCCCTATTCAGGTCCCAGGTGCAACTCCTCCCACCTATCTCCATGCAGATTTCTCTATTCAGCCCTGTGCTGACTCACCCTGTCTCCTGGAGTCCCCCAGCCCCTGTCACTCACAAACCCAGACAAGGAATACACAACCTAGCAGAGGCAGACTTGGATAGTTAGGCAAGAAAATACCTACTTTCTAAAAGTGGTATTTTCAAACACAGAATGTTAAAACCAACTTCACTAAAAGATGTATTTTATCATTCTGAGTTTAGGCATACTAAATTGGTTTTCCTACCATGTTCCCTGGGTCAGTTAGGATTATAAGCTGTAATAATCAAACTGCCCATTCTGGCCTATGGAGAACAGGTAGCCTTGCAATAGTGAAAAACAAAAATGGCTGTAATTCACTATTAGGACATGCCACACACATCAGGGCAGGTCCTACCTTATACTTACAATGCACCCTGCCCTTGGGCCTACCATAGGGGTGACTAATATGCAGAAAAGGGAAGGTTTAAGGACTGGCAAGTGGGTGTACTTGCCCAGTCAACATGGCAGTACCAGACTGCACACAGGCTCTGCAATGGCAGGCCTGAGACACACTTTTACAGGCTGCTTCTGTGGGTGGCACAACCAGTGCTGCAAGCCCACCAGCAGCATTTGGTTTACAAGCCCTGGGCACACTCAGTGCACTGTACTAGGGTCTGACAAGTAAACCAAACCAACCAATCATGGAATCACTAATCCATACATCAATTTACCATAGGGAGCACTTGCACTGTGGCACTGAATAGCAGTGGCACAGTGCCCAAAGCATCTATAACCAGCAAAAACACATGAGGCAACAGCAAAAAAATGGAAGGGAGACCCACGCCAACAGTGCCAGGTCTAACAAACGCCAATAGCTCAAACTTTCAGAAATGTGAGACCTATTGCATTGCAAATGCTTGTTAAGGAGTGTGATCAAGGCGGTCTCCTCTCGCTTAGGCATTGATGACTAATGCTGAAGGGTATGGCCCGTGTTATGGGAAGACAACGGTCAATTAATACTTTGGAGCGACAAGCCCCTCTAAGTCTGAACTGCGCAGATGTACGCCACCCGCTTTCTCCTAAATTACGCCTTCTATGTATTCACCTATAACGGAAGCCATATATCTTTGTCAGTCTAAGAGAAACGCCTGTTAAGGAGGTTTAACAAATTGGCATTGTTGTAGCTTTGCAGCTGATCAGTGTAAGCTGGATGAAATGCTCGGAGACAAACAAAGCTCAGCGAATGGTGAATGTCAAACATGTTAATGACACAGTGAGTGACAACTGTTGTGCAAAAGATAAACATTTCAAGCAAACCTCCGCACTCCACACAGCCCTTTACTGGATGCTTTCACTGGTTATCTAGCTCATGTTTAGTTCACTACTCACAAACGGGCGCCGCAAGTGGCATATGAAAACAATAGGCTGTATCTGCACCTTTGAGCCTTGCCCATGAAAATGACGTAACACGCTGCAAGCTGCCACAGCCAAAAACAATGGACAAACTTAAAGAGTTGTCTATTTCTTCAAAGTGAATCTGGCAAGCCGCGCATAAAGAAAGGGGCGCGGCCACCATTGTTTAAGTAAGAGTGCAGTATGGGGCGCTTTAAAAAAAAAAGGATTTGTTTCTTAAGGTGAATACAGCAAGCCGCTTTTAAAGAAAGGGGCGCGGCCGCCATTGAAGTGAAAGCGCAGCATGGGGCGCTTTTAAAAAAAAGGCTTTGTTTGC
Source organism: Calotriton arnoldi (assembly GCA_963921515.1). NCBI lineage: Eukaryota > Metazoa > Chordata > Amphibia > Caudata > Salamandridae > Calotriton > Calotriton arnoldi. Next base: position 52,603 of record CAWUFW010004448.1, on the reverse strand, counting down.
TACAGTAAATACGGTGAGCCGGCATAAATAGAGGCACGCGGCCGCAAGGCGTGCCTTGCTGGTTAAAAAAAAAGAGATTAGCAAACACAAGGAGATGATGGACGGAGCGCTGAAACTTTTCAGACACTCACCCCCAGTCACAGACCTGGGTTGAATCATCATTGTTCTTTAGCTCACTTTGCCACCCCAGTTCAGACACAGCTATATGCAAATCAGTCTTGACCCTGTGCCTCATGGGAACAGTCAAGCCCGAACTGCCAAGCCATGTCTTCCCTGGACCGGAAACAAGCATCCTGGGACCGGTTTCGAGCTAACTGCCCTCATCAGCCAGGCTAGCTTGAATCCAGTGGCAAAGTGAGCAAGGGACCCACGTCTGGGCATACCCTGCCAACTTAGGGCGAACAAAGCAAACACAAGGAGATGATGGACGGAGCGCTGAAACTTTTCAGACACTCACCCCCAGTCACAGATCTGGGTTGAATCCATCATCGTTCTTTAGCTCACTTTGCCACCCCAGTTCAGACACAGCTATTGTGTTTGCTTTGTTCGCCCTAAGTTGGCAGGATATGCCCAGACGTGGGTCCCTTGCTCACTTTGCCACTGGATTGAAGCTAGCCTGGCTGATGAGGGCTGTTAGCCCGAAACCGGTCCCAGGATGCTTGTTTCCGGTCCAGGGAAGACATGGCTTGGCAGTTCAGGCTCGACTGTTCCCATGAAGCACAGGGTCAAGACTGATTTGCATATAGCTATGTCTGAACTGTGGTGGTGAAGTGAGCTAAAGAACGATGATGGATTCAACCCAGATCTGTGACTGGGGGTGAGTGTCTTAAACGTTTCAGCGCTCCGTCCATCATCTCCTTGTGTTTGCTTTGTTTGCCCTAAGTTGGCAGGGTATGCCCAGACGTGGGTCATTTGCTCACTTTGCCACTGGATTCAAGCTAGCCTGGCTGATGAGGGCTGTTAGCCCGAAACCGGTCCCAGGATGCTTGTTTCCGGTCCAGGGAAGACATGGCTTGGCAGTTCGGGCTGGACTGTTCCCATGAGGCACAGGGTCAAGACTGATTTGCATATAGCTATGTCTGAACTGGGGTGGCGAAGTGAGCTAAAGAATGATGATGGATTCAACCCAGATCTGTGACTGGGGGTGAGTAACTGAAAAGTTTCAGCGCTCAGTCCATCATCTCCTTGTGTTTGCTCTAAAAAAAAAAAAGAGGTTGCCAGAGAGCATGTGCTGCCTGCAATGGCAGGCAGGAGAAAGTCATTTAAGAAAATAGTGCTCCGAGGCTGTAATTAAAACGTACTGAGTAACAACACATGTAACAGGGGGTATCGTCATGGGAGATTACAAGTAGAGAAAAGGTGGTACTAAGGAGGGACTACTAAGCCTATTGACCAATGAAAAGCCACCATTTACAAAGGGCAGTGACAGGAGCCAATTAAAAAGATGGGTGGAAAGTGGACGGAGCTTCATGCCCATATCCTGAATATGTAAAACAAACAACACTGTCTCAACAGGTATTATTTAGAAGGCAATTACACTTTAAAAGAAGCATGCACATAAGAGTTGCAAGAGGAGGGAAACAGGGAGACAAAAAACACTAATAACCAGTAGATGCCACAATTAGTGTGTATTGAGCAAAAATGGCATCAGTAAGGGAGGACAAAATGGCGACACTCAGTTACATTAAATGTACATGTAACCTGTATGGACTTGTGCACATTAGTGCTCGTGAAAATTAGAGTGAACGGCGCAAGTGACAAGTGAAAGAAATATATATACAGCGGTAGAACTGCGCAAGAGAAAGACATAAATATATACAAAAACTCTTGGTGGTTACCTTACATTAGTAAATTTTTTTAGGGAGTACAATTATTTTCATGGAACTACGAAGTTAGCGCCAAGAGCTGCGCTGAAGGGTCGATGGCGTTTCGACCTGTACAGAATTCAGGTAATCTTCAGGACCAGGTTTCAAGATTGAAGCAGTGTGTTGTAAAAGGCCAGGGGCACGAATCCTGCCAAGTCAAGGCACAAGATGACGAGAAAGGGAGGGGAGGCTGATATTGAATAGAGCGTAGTCACCAGGGGGGCAAATAATTGGAATACGGCCACGTCAGGTCAATAAATGCAGGTTAGCCCTTGGAGAGGCTTGGAGTGGAGACGAGGTAAGCCAGGTAAGTAATGCCAGTAATTTTGTAAACACGGAGGGTGCTGGTCAAAAAGAACCGAAGGTCTGGAAAAGGATTCAGAGCCTCTGGGGACCGCAGGATGACCGGCTTACCTCGTCTCCACTCCAAGCCTCTCCAAGGGCTAACCTGCATTTATTGTCCTTGACTCTGCAGGATTCCTGCCCCAGGCCTTTTAGAATGCACTCCTTCAAACTCGTAACCTGGTCCTAAAGATTACCTGAATTCTGCACAGGTCGAAACGCCATTGACCCTTCAGTGCAACTCTTGGCGCTACCTTCGTGGTTCCATGAAAATATTTGTACTCCCTAAAAAGAAATTTACTAATGTATGGGAACCACCAAGAGTCCTTTGTATATATTTATGTCTTTCCCTTGCGCCGTTCTACCGCTGTATATATATTTTTTCACTTGTCACTTGTGCCGTTCACTCTAACTTTCACAAGCACTAATATGCACAAGTCTATACAGGTTACATGTACATTTAATGTAACTGAGTGTCGCCATTTTGTCGTCCCTTACTGATGCCATTTCTGCTCAATACACACTAATTGTTGCATTTACTGGTTATTAGTGTTTTTTTGTCTCCCTGTTTCCCTCCCCTTGCAACTTATGTGCATACTTCTTTGAAAGTGTAAATGCCTTCTAAACAATACCTGTTGAGACAGTGTTGTTTGTTTTACATATTATCTACCCAGGTCTCAATTGGGTTTACGGGTACCCCCCTGTTGTTTGTTTCTACATATCCTGAATACAGCATGTCTCGAAGAGACAATGCAAGAGCTGCCTAGGCGAGACCTAAAAATAGGGTAACGTTATATAATCAAAATTACATCAAAATGACAAAAATACAAAAAGGGGAACCAGAGATATGAATTTTTAAAGTTTTAAGTAGAAAGTGCACAAAGCGATAATGATACTCCATAGTCGCAGCAGGCCGGGATCTAGTAGTAATATGAGGCTGACTGCGATGGAGTGTGGATCTGATATTCCAACCAGGTTTGTCCTGGTCATAAATTTTACCCTCTGACCTAGTCTTTTATGTCTGAATCCACCACATGAGTACACTTCTAAACCCCCCAGGACCTCAGGGAAGGCATTTACAGACTTACAGACTGTCAGGCAGAGGCCAGCACCAGGGTCCAGGCCAGGTCCAGTTGCCATTGGTCAGATGGGTGCTTCCAGAAAAAGCCTTTTTGTAGCTTGATGGATACCTGTAGAGTGAAAAGGAGATCAGCCTTATAACCCTTGCTGTCCACTTCTTTGTCCTTGGTACAAGAGGGAACAGGTCTAGTCCTTTAACGCTCCTCTCATGTCACAGAGAGCAGGTCCATTTTTCTTATGATCCTTCGCAGGTACAGGAAGTATTCAGATGCGGGTGAATGGAAGTGCCATATTTATGCCTGGCACTAGCTAGTAGGTGGGAATGACTCCTGTGCACTCCCTAACTAATGGGGTATAAGTTATTGGGGCCAACCTTACCCACTTTGAGCATTTTCAAGATAGTGAAAGTCTCCAGCCACATTAAAATTGGGCTCAGAGGGCTGGGTGGGTGTGTGAGCAGTGTGCTGTGGTAATCCTAGTGTCCACCTACATCTAACACTGAAATCTAATGTCAGGCAGCCATTGCACCCACAATTAACCGAGATACAGATCTGGTAGGACAAAAGCAGTGTCCTACAGCAACCAGAGAGTAGACCCACAAGAATTGTCTTGGCATCCTCTTCTCCACCATTCAATTGTACCTCAGGTGTTTTATGTAAACCCAGCAGACCTGTCAAGCAGGATTTGACACTCATGGAGGGTATGATACTGTGACATCAAAAAGGATGCCCACATTCCCCACGCCACATATTCTGCAGAGTTCAGAGAAGTCATATCTGCCTTTTCAGGTCAGCCTATTGTTTGCCCCTGGAAGGAATTTTACACCTATATAAAGCTAATTAATGAGTAGGTGAAGCTAGAGAGCCAATGCAAATTAGCCTCCAGGAACTTCACATAGGGAAAACATGACTTTCTAAAAGTTACATTTCTTCAATATTTGTTAAAAATCCAACGTCACCATTGGATTTTTATTAACTATTAAATAAATAGTTGTCTAATTATTTTACTAACTGGTCCCATACCCGAGATATAGTATTAGGATTTTAATCTGTTCTCTGGTTTTCTACATAGGGCAGTTAGGCCTGCCACAGTGAAAGCAGCTTTTACATGTCAGTCACTGTAAGGACATGTTAAATTAACTTCTTGCATGCCTGACTTTTATTAACATGCACCCCACCTTGTAGGCTCCAAGTCCTACATTGGATGACTTATTAATATTTAAAAGGGAGGTTTTGACCTGTCAAAAGGGTTCATTTTGACAGGTTGAATCTCAGTTTATACACTGCTTCAGTGAGGCTACAGTGGTAGGCCTGAAGCTATGTTTGCGCTGACACTGCATTGGATGGCATAATAGGTGATGAAGTCCCACTAGTAACATTTAACTTATAGGCACTGGGTACACCTTATACCACATACCAAGGAACTGTAGGTTTAGTTAAATATGCCAAATAGTCCTATGCCAATTCGACCATGTTAAAAGGTGGAGCACAGGCACTTTACTACTGGTTGGCAGAGTTAAAGCAAACAGAGCTTTAAAGCCAGCAAAGTATAGGGTCATTCAAAAGGTGAAAAATCTGGAGTGACCACACAGAAAAAGGCAGATTTCCTACATGGACTATGAAGGAACTTTAAAAAAAAAAATGACATATGGAAGTTGTTTTTTCAGTGACTGTAAAAGTGTGGATTCCATTGGCCAGAACACTCAGCTAATAATCTGTAAGTAGTTGTGTTTACGTTTAAGGATGAATGTGTTTCCAGTAGCTCTTTGCCACTCATAGGCACATTATAGTACACAAAAGACTGACATCCACATATGACCACAGAGGATCATCAGTGGAAGTATCTGTGTAATGAACTATACCATTTTGTGTGCCTGGTTACTGAAGAAAACCAGAGTGATGTCCTTTCTTATGTATGCCCTATGCCTGCCTGTGCCACTGTGGCTGTCTTCAGGACATGCCTCATGACAAGCATCCAGGAAAGAAGTGGAAAGGAGCTGTGTCAACTGTGGATGCCCAAAGTGAAGTCATTAATTGGCAAACAGTCCATTTGCAGGCCAGGATGGCTTTGACCCTCCCCCCCTCCAGAGGCTCACTGCTCAGCACAGCATCCCACCAACTAACTCTGGTCATGTACCTCTGGGGCTATCACTATGGGGCTCTCACTGGAATCTACAGTGGTGTCTACTTCAGGTATTAAACTGAATGCTATTGCATGGAGGTTGCCCATGCTTTGGTAACAGTTATTATTGTACACTATAAATGTATTTATGCTTTAAATGCCTAGAAAGCTAGCTATGTGTTTAGACAGCAAATAATGACTGACATTATAAATTAATCTAGATTTGAAAGTTTTATTTATAGTATTTTGATGACTGTGGAAAAATTGCGTTATTTGGGGCCTGATTACAAGTTTGGCAGTCCGACTGCTTGAACGCCACTTCTGCATCCTCTACAACACCTCTGCGCCGGTGGTCTACCACCCTTCCTAAAAACGAATTGTGTTGTCTGAAACGCCGACCGCTCCGCTCTACTAACCGGGACAGTGGCGGTCTGCAATGTTGGCGTTGCATCAGCAGTCTACCGCGGAGCGTATTACGACTACGCAGTCATAATGGCCGTCTCCTAGTGGCGGTTAACAAAAATAACACCACAACAGTGACCATTGGACGGATTTAAAAACTACACATCTGATGTGCTTTGGCCACACCCCATCCTTCACCAGCATCCTCTGCTTCCCAACTGCAACCCACAAGACAGGCACACATTTTCTGCATTTTGAGATAAGGCATCCCTTTTTAGGTCGAGCCTTGGCAGCGCATGCGCTGCTCTGCGAGGCATGCTGTACTCAGGTATGGACTTGAAGCTCCACCCATCTTTTCAATTAGCTCCTGTTACTGCCCTTTCTAAATGCTTGCTTTTAATTAGTTAATAGACTTCTTAGTCCCTCCTTAGTAACGCCTTGTCTGCATTTGTAACCTCCCATGAGGACTGGACTTTTTACTTGTTCAGTTACACAGTATCTTTATTTAGTCTGTGAGCGCTATTTTCTTTAATTATTTTGCCTACTGCAGATACGTCATGCTTTCCTGCGCGAGGCACCTTCTGGTTCGAGAATGGCAGCCGCTCATTTCTTTTGTTCTGCGCGGCTGCCGAAATTAACACAAACTCACTAATGGCGCCTGCTGCATGCAGCCCCTCATCTCAGTCCCGCCCATGTTGTTCCGGCTTACATTTTAAGTGCCTAACTTAATTTTGATTTTAACAACAGTCTGCGCAGCCCCGGAGGGCTCTGGACATGCTGCAATGCCAGGCTCATTATCTCCCAACCCCCTCACCCAGTCCTTGCATAAATCTGCCAGCCGTCCACTTTTATTTGGTTCTGCATGCCAGCGCGGCAGCTGCCTCCTCCTCCCCCCCCCCCCCCATTGCTTGGTATTTGAAGGCATTGTGAAAGTTAGGAGAAAAGAAAACTATAATTATGCACTGCTATAATTAAGACGTTCACTACTAACGTCTTCATTGTAGCAGTGCATACCTTCTTTCTCGTGCTCTTCTTGCCGCAGTGGGGCTGGGCTCAACTGACTGCATTAGCAGCAGCTGAGACCCCCCTAGCCTGACTCCATGAACTTTAAGCCTTATTCTGTTATGTAGCCGGCCTGCAAAAGTCCACAGAGAGAAGGCGCAGTTATCTCGGGTTGGCACGAGAGTGTTGCTGTTTGTTCGCAACTTGAACTGGTGCCTCCCCCAGTCAGTGACCTCTTTCCTTTGGCGCCCTGAGGCTCTCACCGGTCGGCCCCCCGGTCGCGACTGTGGCTGCATTATCTGATCAGAGATGCTGCTGTGAGATTCAGCCCAGGCCGGCCACGTTGGCATCACCTACGGCCGCAACAATAATCTCACAGTGGGGTCCATGTGATTTGCGTACAGGAAGTAGTCACTGTCTGAGTGAGGCAGCGAGCGGCAGCTATGTTTCTTTACGCGCTGCTGTATGTGCTGTCAGTTTGGTGCTTCACGGTGCCATGCTGCAAGACTCGTCGGCTGATCTCCGGTCTGTGAGTATTATTCATGGCTGACATGTTCTTCTTGATTTAGGTATTAATAAAGTTAATTTCATTTAGCAGCTCTGTATGCAGTTTTTTTCTATATTCTCCGGCGCCAGAATGGGGCTGCTTATGCCTCTCATGCCAGTTGCCTGGACACACTCTGAGTGTCAACAATTAATCAATGATACCAGGGAAGATGGGCTAGGCCCATACAGGTGCAGGCTGTGGCAGGAAGATTTCAATTTCCTGCGTGCCCAGGACCCCAGGAATTGTTGCTGCTGCCCTGCGCCAAAGTTAAATTAGGACAACACTTATCTGACTCTGACAATTGCTGCTGCCCTATCGTGGGGTGGGGGGTGGGGTTCTGTCCTGTCATGGTGAGTCCGAGAGCAGGTGCTGTCAGAGTGTCTTTTAGCAGCACAGCTCTCAAAACAGCGGTGCCATCACTGACTCGACTCCTTCCATAAGCAGCTCTTCTCACCATCCGTCATGTGATACAGACTTCAACCTCATCTACACTACAGCAGTTCTGTCTGCAGCCACTGAGTGTGACAGTGACTCACAGAGACACTTCAGCAACAACACATCAGCAGCAGTAGAATTGTTGTGACTCAGAGACTTACATAAGTCAAAAACTAAGGCTGCTGTTAATTAAATGTTCTTGTTTGAAGGTCGAAGATTTATCTACTGGCAGTTAATTGTGCATGTTCTATCACAGAGGGTTAATATCCCTGCTGCAGAGAACGTCACTCTACTATGCAAATCGCAAAACTGTTTATAAGTATAGCTGTGAGTTACTGGATGCTATATTAGTGCCCTTTCATTTCTAGTGCTGTGCAGCAGTTTCAAGATCTTAGAGTTTCTTGTTGCTCAAATGGATTTAATTTCTGATATTTATGTGTTTCCCTCGTCTTCATTGCTTGATTTTGATCGGGAGAAAGTGCTACTCATAGTCATTGAAATGTCACTCATAGTTACACTGAAATTTTTAAAATGTCACACATAGCAATCTGAATCCTTGGCCTCTGTGCATAACTATAGTTTTATTTTCTCCTAACTTTCACTGGTTCCATGGCTGTGACAACATCGCAGCCTGCAGGCTCCATGGGATGCAGATCCAGCATGCAATAGGTCTCGCATTTGGGAGAGTTTAAGCTATTGGCATTGTAAATCAAAATGCCTTCAATTTATCTGTTTAAAAAACAACACATAAAAAAGGCATTGTCGTTTACAATGCCAATAGCTGAAACCCTCACAAATGCGAGACCTATTGCATTACAAATACTTGTTTCATCTTCCCATTCAGCACTGCTCACCACCTGTAATTTGTGTTTTGCACTTTTTTGCCTGTATCACTTGCTTGTTTTCCCTACCATATAGTCACTCACATTTTATTTTCTCATCATGCCTGGAAAAAAAAAACATGCTTCACTGAGTTGACAGTCATGGTGGATGAAATCATTAGAGCAGAGACGCACATTTTTGATTCCCAAGTCCAGCATACTCCTCTCTGTAAGAAAGCGGAAATGTGGGACAGGGTAGTCAACAGAGTGAATGCTGTTGGTACCACCCTGCACACACAGGCCAACATTAGGAGGAGGTGGACCGATCTCAGGTTGAGGGTGCATACCCGGTACAACAACCACCACCTGGAGACTCAGAGGACTGGTGGTGGCCCTCCTAGTGCACCATTATGATTCTTTCCCTGGGAGCAGAAGGTCTTAGCCATCCTGCATTCTGAGGTCTTGACTAGAATAGCCGGGGGAGTGGACTCTGGTAAGTTACAGTTCAATAACTGGCCCAGTATCACAATGTACTGTTTGCTCTCAACTCTGCTTTTGCTACTGTGTTCTCTATCTAATTTCCTGACATGCAATACTCAAAGTATCTGAGATGTTGGTTTGTCTGTGTCAATGTGTATTGTTACATATAAGAGCACATGTATCCAACTTCATGACATGCCACATGTTTCAATGCTGTCTGTAAGTGTATTACCATAGACATATCAATCCAGGACCAATGATATGCATGAATATTTAAAAGTATGGTCCATCCCAAATGCATGTTGCCAACAGGAATGGTACACTAACCGTTTGTCAAGTGTTGGCAAAATGAGTTTGAAATGACTACTACCATGAGGCACTGTCACTGCAACTCTAACCAAGATGCTAGACCATTTTGCCCCTTGTCACATGTCTACCATGTTACAACTGATCTTCACTCATCATGCAGGTCACCATTTGTCAAGTTTTGGTAAGTTGAAATAGAAAAGCTACCACTACTACCATGAGGCCCTGTCACTGCAACTCTAACCAAGATGCAAGACTCTTTTTGCCCCTTCTCACTTGTCTGCCATCGTACAACTGCTCTTCACTCATCATGCAGGTTACTATGTGTCAAGTGTTGGTAAAGTGAGATTGAAGTGACTGCAACTACCATGAGGTCCTGTCACTACAACTCTAACCAAGATGCTAGACTCCTTTTGTCCCTTCTCGCTTGTCTGCCATGTTACAACTGCTCTTCACTCATCATGCAGGTTACTATGTGTCAAGTGTTGGTAAAGTGAGATTTACGTGACTGCAATTACCATGAGGTCCTGTCACTACAACTCTAATCAAGATGCTAGACTCCTTTTGTCCCTTCTCACTTGTCTGCCATGTTACAACTGATCTTCACTCATCATGCAGGTTACTATGTGTCAAGTGTTGGTAAAGTGAGATTGAAGTGACTGCAACTACCATGAGGCCCTGTCACTCCCACTCTAACCAAGATGTTAGACTCCTTTTGCCCCTTCTCACTTGTCTGCCATGTTAGAACTTATCTTCACCACTCATCCTGCAGGTCACCATTTATCAAGTGTTGGTAAGTTGAGATAGAAAAGCTACCACTACTACCATGAGGCCCTGTCACTGCAACTCTAACCGAGATGCTAGACTGATTTTGCCCCTTCTTACTTGTCTGCCATCGTACAACTGATCTTAACTCATCATGTAGGTTATTATTTGTCAAGTGCTGGTAAAGTGAGATTGACGTGACTACAACTACCGTGAGGCTCTGTCACTGCAACTCTAACCAAGATGCTAGACTCCTTTTGTCCCTTCTCACTTGTCTGCCATGTTACAACTGATCTTCACTCATCAAGCAGGTAACTATTTGTCAAGTGTTGGTAAAGTGAGATTGAAGTGACTACAACTAAGATGAGGCCCTGTCACTGCAACTCTAACCAAGATACTTGACTCATTTAGCCCCTTCTCACTTGACGGCCATGTTACAACTGATCTTCACTCATCATGCAGGTTACTATTTGTAAAGTGTTCGTAAAGTGAGATTGAAGGGACTACAACTACCATGAGCCCTGTCACTGCAACTCTAACCAAGATGCTATACCCCTTTTGCCCCTTTGCACATGTCTGCCATGTTACAACTGATCTTCACTCATTATGCAGGTTACTATTTGTCAAGTGTTGGTAAAGTGAGATTGAAGGGACTACAACTACAGTGAGCCCTGTCACTTCAACTCTAACCAAGCTGCTATACCCCTTTTGCCCCTTCTCACTTGTCTGCCGTGTTACAACTGATCTTCACTCATCATGGACTGTGAAATGTACAGACAATGCTCCACTCCGATATAAGTCTGAATATTTTGCTTGATGGTGTCCCTGGCCTCATCAACTGAAACTATTGATGGCATGAGTGTCACCATAACAACAGTGTACCCCTAATATATGTAAGCCATGAAGGAAACTCAGCTGATTAGCAGTGACAGATGACCCCTTGACTCTGCACTCCTCACATGATGAACAATGGTAAATATACAACCAAGCTGTGTGTGTGTGCCTGTATTATACACATGGAATGGACAAATACACATGTTATGACTACACTGTGTTTGTATCAGAGCATTGGAGATTTAATGTCTATCCCTAAAGCCAAAATGCCACATATCTGAGCATCTAATGATGTGCTGAAGACTACTACATCTATTGAATGTCTTCAAATGTCAAGTAACCAACTTCAACTCCACGCAAATAGATGACAATACTAATCTCTATCTATTTTATTCCATTCTAGGTCCCCATTTACTTTGACACAAACAACTTGGATGTTGATACCTCACTTCCACCAATAACAATGTTCTCTATTTCTCAACAGGTCAATCCGCAACAACACATGCGCAGCGGTTGGAAACCGAACAGAGTTCCTCTCCACCGGAGGATGAAGCCCTCAGTGATAACAACGCTCTTGAAGAGGTGGTCGTGGATGATGCTCCTGCCCATCTAGTCAGCCTGGGCAGACAGCAACAGTTTGGCTCACTGTGCCCACACCAACACTTCCCACCACAGCTGCAATAACACAGCCACCCATTGCATCCCCAACCCTAGCACAGTAAGTACCATCCTGTGACCTCCAATCCTGGATTCTGAGACAGCTACCACCAACCCCGTCACTGAGGAACCAGGACCCAGTGGGAGGGTGACTCTTTGCCAAGGGCACGGGCCTGTGGGGGTCGGCATAGTGGGCGGGTAACTGTGGGCCCACAGAGTGAGCCCACTAGGGCCACCGACACCCAGACTTTCATCACCCAAGTCCTGGGAGTCTACCAGGGCTCTCAAAGTGCCATGGGCCAGGTATTGACCGAAATCCGGGAAATAAAGGAGCTGCAGAGGGACACATACAAGGAGGTTGCACTCATACACACCGAGGTGGCCAGCATACACACGAGGTTGCCCGCATTAACACCAATATGGCCTCCCTGGTTAGGGTGCTGTGGGACATCAACACCACCCTCTGGAGGGCTTTTCCACCTACATCTACCCTTTCCTGTGGTCAAAGAACATCCAGGCCGTCAACATCTGCCGCACCACAGGAAGGGAGGCCTTGTCAGAGGCAGACATGCCTGCACACGCCCCTGTCTCAGCAGCTCCGGGTCCCAGAGATGGCAAGACACCCACCACTGCCAGGAAGAAACCTTGCCCCTAATGTCATCCTATGTGTGCTACACATTCACTTTGTGGACTATTCCTGCCCACATTTCCACATCTGATGGGAGGAGTATGTTGGACTTTGGACTCCAGACAATTGGGACTCTACTACAATGGTTGCATCCACCATGATTGACGACTTCATTTTTTGTTTACACTGTGTAATTTTAAGTACATTTCTTGATATTATCCTTGTTCACTTCATTAAAAACTCATGTCACCAAATCATTGTCTCCTGTTGTAATTCTCACATATAACAATGTGAATGTACTGCCATGTTAACTTTGTAATGTAAAAATAGGGACTTCTGGAAGCATGGATAGGTTGTATGTAAACAATGTCCATCTCTCAGGATCACTACCATGTCACAACAACACATTCACACAAGTTTCTGTTCTGAGAACATCTTTATTCCATTGTTTAAATCATAGGCTGACAGAAAAATAGCAAATAAGACATGACTCAGGTATTCTGTGTCAGTGATCACATAATCAGTTGCAGACTTTCACAACATGGAAGGAGGGGATACATCTGACAAAATTCTACACAATAGGCAGCAATAAATTAGGTCTACATCATCAGCCGGAGCCATATTTCCAACATCACCAAAGGAACCCTACATCAAATAAAGAAATAAACAGACACATGTCAGTTCAGCAGTTTCCGACCACAGGGTCATTTCAATCCAGTATTGCTTGCATCTGATGGAATGTCACAAACAAATGTCAGTGATCTGCCACAACCACTATGGCCTACAATGAGGAGATATATCAACAGCTACATACAGTTCATACACAGTGAGGATTTAGCCAATGTGAAGGCAGGATAGTATGAACTGGGCTCAACACAACATTGTGTTGGAGCACACAATGGCACACGTATTGCATTAGGACCAACACACCGCAAGGAACAAGTCCAATGGAAGCCAGGTAACTTTCATCCTATTTCCGTGCAAGCTTTCTTGGTAATGGGTTTGTACACCCAAACTCTGTGACAGACATTCCCAGGACCAATCCCTATCCACTTCGTACATCTGAACAGCATCATATACCTTCCAATGTCACAACTCTGAAATGTCCAAATGAAGATGCCATGGTGAAGATACCTAAAACAGACCAACACCGAGTTATTAGCTAAGAAAGCATACATATGACACCCATCACATTATCATCTTCCAGAGAACACAGTCCAAGAAAACATTTTCAGCTGAACAAAGCTACACCTTCAATACAAACACCTTTCCCAGATATTTCCAGACTCATATATTCTTAGTATGTAGCATTAACATCCTCCTCACAACATCACACAAGTGTTGCAAGAATAGTCAAAGTCATCACATCTCACACCGTACTTATACTCAGGACATTAGTTTCGGATGAGATCTTGATGCAAGTCAGCTCCTTCCTCTTCACCACTTCATTATCTTCATTTGGTATTTCAGGTCACTCCCCGATGGCTTTTCATTGTCTGCATCCTCTGCGATGTAAGGTATGTTCCGTCGCAGGGCATTGTTGTGGAGAATGCAGCAGGCCACGGTAATCTTACATACCTTCCCAAGTGAGTAGAGGAGGACTCCCCTGTCTTGTCCAGACATCTGAATCTGGCTTTCAGGAGCCCAAAAGCCCACTCCACTGGCTGCTGTGTTCTTCCATGGGCCTCATTGAGGCGGACTTCCCCTGGCGTTGTAGGATTCCTCAGCGGAGCCAAAAACCATGGCCAGTTGGGATATGCTGAGTCTCGTAGATGGAAGATAGACAGAAGTACAAAATTTAGTTACACACTTTCAGATCATACTACCTGACATCACACACACAAAGTTAGGACAGATCACACTTACCTACAAGACAGGCCCTCTCCGATAGTAGTTGTGACATCAGCTGGGGTATGGTGCTGTTCCGCAGTATGAAGGAATCATGGGCAGATCCTGGGAACCAGGCACAGAAGTTTGAGATATACAAATCTGGTAAGCAGACAACTTGCACTTTGATAGAATGGAAGTGCTTCCTGTTGCGGTACACTTACACCCTGGCTTGTGGTGGAACTAAGGCAATATGGGTTCCATCAATGGATCCAATCACATGTGGGATGTAACCAAAAGAATAGAAATCCACCTTCACAGTGGTTACATCCTGACGTCTGAAGAACTGGATATAGCTGGCCACGTGTCTTAAAAGTACTGGTAGCACCTCTGGGAGCACCTGACTGAACATGGGTTGTGACATTCCACCTGAAATAGCGGTAATAAATTCAAATGAGCCTCTGCCAAAAACTGCAATACAGACATGAGTTTCACAAGTGGTGGAATTGATGTAGGATAAGTGATGCGAGGTAGGAGGTGAGGCTCCGATGACATGTCCAGTATTGCTTGACGATTCAAACTGAACTTCCGGATGACATGTCGCTCTTCCATGGTCTGAAGGTCTGCAAATGGGTGGTACACTGGAGCCTGGCATCTCCTCCCTCTCCCAGGGTATCTACATGAGTAGTAACACAAAAATGTATTTTCGTCACAGTGTGCAAAGTAACATATGTGAAGAGTAAGGCAAAAGTCATGTGTCTGAACATTAATGCCTCATGAAGCATTGCACATTTCACATCATCATTGACAAGTCTTGAACATCCACCAGTCTTCCCTAAGGTGGCTTTCACAGATTTTTGACACAACTGTGCACATCATCGATTCAAAAATGGTAAATTGTCACTATAGGGAGGGTAGCATAACATTTCTTGTGAAATACCGCCAAGCTTGGTGTACAGTGTGCCGTGCACATTTTGCCTATGTGCACAGTAATGCACTACACAGATGATGTTTTATACTGGACATGACATGGGAACTAAGCATTTCAAAGGTAAACATGTTTGCCCTCATTTGTAGTTGTGGTGACACACTTAATTGTCACCAATACAGTTTTCTCAACCCTTAACATGGCAGATGCCTGATCTCCCTAACAAGACATGTCAAATGTATGCCACCGGCAGAAGTCAACCACGCGGTGGGTGGTCACATGCACGGCAGACACAGGCATAGGCTAACATTAGCAGTAGTGACGGTCGCGGTCCAATGGCTGTGTGCGCCAACGCTGATGACCACATATGGGCGTACATGTACACGACGGTTGGAAAAATAACTCACTTGCCTCCTAACACTGCTGCTATCAACACCTCCTCCATTTTAGCTTCTGTTTGCCACCTCTGGGAGCAATCATGGTATGCACTGCAGGGGAGAGCGCCCATCTCTTCTCTCCAGAGGAGCTGGATACCCTGGTGGATGAGGTTCTTCCCCTGTATGCTCAGCTCTATGGCCCACCAGGGGAACAGGTAATTATGTTAAATACATATCTGACTCTATTTAACTGCTTCCTTTCTACTCCCATAGGCTACAATGTGCCTCTGAGTGTCAGCATTACGTTGATTGCATACATTGTGTGGCCCCTACATAGGACACACATGAAATGGATTATGGGGCCCTGTACTTTGTGGAGAGAAGGCCACCTTTGGAATGTGTGATACGGGTGATGTGTACTTGTGTTACCTGCACATATATATGCGGGGCTCAAGTTCATAGGAGCAAATATTAGTTCTCAAATCACATCATGGTATATGTGCATAGTTATGTATAGGCTTTACACCATGAGCCAGGTCTGTATACTGTTAAAAGCATTTGAGGATGATGTTAGCCAAGTGTACTATTCCACAGATCACTCAGCCCACATCATACTTTGGAAGACAGTTGTCTGGGAGGCAGCTATACCTCACAGACCCCTTCAGAGTGCCACACAACCGTATGTTCAGAGATGTCCGAGATGGGCAGAAGTTTCACTTTTATGTATTGAACTGGTGGAAATGTGGAATAAGTAGCCTCAGCCTGCAGATAGCAAGGCCTGACAATGATTTGTGGGCAGTCTGGGCCATGGTCCACCCTGGCCCAGAGTTACTGTGGAAGGAGAACTGATGCACAGAGTAATGTCCCTGTGGACCTGCTGATCCATGAATGTTCCCTGAAAGAGTTATCTGTACCACTAGTAGCCCTGATAGTTGTTACATGGATATTAGGCATTAGGACTGAGGTGACCCCCTGACATGAACCCACTTTCCGATGACCCACAGTGTCAATGTGTGTCTGTCAATAATGTTTGTCCCCTTACTCACACGTCTGTTAACACTATTCTAATAGTGTTGCTTCCACTGTACAGGCCTATAGCGCATCTGAGACATGAACAGTGTAGATATTGGGTTACTTTTGAATAGATTGAGAAATGTGAATCATCTGCTTGGCTACAATATTTCCAATCACACAACACATACAATTGTATGTTGATTGTCATCCCTGCTACAGTGCCACATATGGCAAAAGGAGTCTCCTGTGATGGTAGTTCAAACCACACAAATGTATTTGGAATTACTATGATATTCCAGTAAGTAGTACACATGTACACACATCCCCCAGAGAGGTAGCTTTCAGTGTCACACATCCCAGCCCTTACCTTGTGAGCTTATTCTTAGAATGTTGTGTATACTATCGTACTAGTCTCTATTGACCATATAAATGAATGCAATGGGCCTGGCAGTAAAGGTGTCTGGACAGTCATGCACAGGTAGTTTAGTCCAAATAGTGTGCTGTGTGTAATGATACCTCACATCAAATTCCATGTAGGATGGCCCTGGCCTACATGATGTTAGTGGGCTGCCTCAGTCAGTGTAGGTTTTGACCAGGGTTGAGGTTAGTCATCAGATGACCACAAAAGTGTGTATCCTCATTTTAGTTGTGCTTAGCATGTGACATGGTCACATGTAATATGTTGACTTTTGACGAATGCTTGTGCTAGATGTCAACAAAATGTGCTGACTGTTATCCTCAAACTTCCTGTTACAATATGTTTCTACATCTATTGCATCTATTGCATCTATACAGGTCAACACTCATCAGAAGAAGGCCATTTGGAGAGCCATCACCCAGAAGGTGCAGACTCTGGGGTTCTTCAACCGGCGTAGTGCCGACTGCAGAAAGAGGTGAGAGGACCTGTGGCGCTGGACCCTGAAGATCATGGAGGTTCCGCTGGGGAAGTCGTCCCAACGTGGAAGGGGTGCGTGCCGGACCCTGACCCCACTGATTGCCCGCATACTGGTGGTAGCGTACCTGGAGCTTGATGGACAGTTACATGGGGGTGAATCCTGGCCAGAGTCACACATGTTAAATTGCCAACTTAGAGTGTTAGAGAGAAGCATTTCACCAACCACCATATTGGTGGTGGCACTTGTGCCACACACAGGATGAGTCATTCTTAGTGTAAGGGTGGTAGTAGGTGCATGCTGCTGTGCTGTGCTGTGCCTATTGTCTTCTAACCTTGAACACAGCAGACTCTGGTCCACATTTGTTTTCCTTTCGAGCAGACGCCTGGCTGAGTGAAGTGAGTAATCATCTCATATTCTCAGTAAATCTGTGTGACAATTTTCCCACACAGGCAACTTGTCTTGGTGGTGTGAGGAGTGATCTACCCTCACTACTGTCTCTCATGTGATGGTGGCCCTATTGCATGTGACATGACATAGAGTTCACAGTACATGCAGTGACTGTACAACAGTTCCCATTGGTAATTACTGGTATACAGTGAAATGAGAGTGTAAACATCACTGGTGCCATCAGCATTAAAGCCTACATGTTGGCCACTGTGCATTTGCCAGTTGATGGTTCATCTGCAATAGTGTTTAAAAATACTCATTCACTGAATGGTGACGTGTATGAGGGAGTGAGATGTAGAACTGCAGGGATCATGTGTGAGTGTCTACAATGATCCTGACAAAGCAATCTGAGTATGATATACCAAAAAGTGGTGTGATATGCCTGCCCATTGGGACTCTAGTGATCCCACATCTTCATGTCACAGATGTTCAGGGACACCCAAAACCTTCAAAGGTATATTGGCTTGAGAATATACAATTTATGACTGGCATCATCACCTGTACCAAGCAGTATTGTGGATGTTCATATGGCTATATGGAATCTTGTGCTGTGTGAATTCTGAGTATCTATCTCCCAAATGTTTTGACCTCAATGTTTTCAGGGAACTTAATGTGTTAAATGTGATACATAGCTAAACTGCATGTGTACAGCTTTCATTTGTCTCTTCAGGTAGTGGACATATGATGTAATTTGGAGTCCAAAGTGTCATCTGTGTGCAATGAGCAACACACCCAGAGCCCTCCACAGACACACCCATAGCCACAGATGAGACAGCAACACACAGAGCCCTCCATAGGCACACCTATCCCAACAAATGACACAACAACACACACAGAGCCCTCCACAACCCCAAGCACGTCCACAGCACACACAGGCACAAAACACAAACGGTCACAGTCACTCACACAACAGACACCAACACAACATACAGTGCAGACAGCAGACACAGCTCACACATCCACTCCTTCTTCCTCCCAATCCGAACTCCATCCCGAACACCCTATCCGTTTTCCCCATGAGGATGTCTTGTTTGCCCTTGCCATTTCCCCTGTGTTACCCTCCCAAAGTGCCAATTACCTCTCCCACAACCAAAGCCATCACTTCTACTTCCCACACCACCCCAGAGAAACTGAATCCCCTCCCCCAAACCCAGCCAGCCCAAAAAAATATATATAAAAATCCCTCCCAAAGAAAAACCCATTCCTTCCACCTCCCACTCCACCCCAGAGAAACTGTATCCTCACCCCCCTGAACCCAGCCCCAAAAAACAAAAACACCCCTCCCAAAGACCCATCCCTTCTACCTCCCACTCCTCTCCAGAGAAACTGCATCCCCACCCTTCTGAACCCAGCCCCAAGAAAAAACACCTTCCCAAGGAAAAACTCATCCCTTCCACCTCCCACTCCACCCCAGAGAAACTGCATTCCCACCCCCCTGAACACAGCCCCAAGGAAAAAAAAAACTCCCAATGAAAAAACACCCCTCCCTAGACCTCAGCCCCCCATCCCAAGTCAAATTTGCCATACGCACAGAAAAAACATTGCTTGTAAAAAAGTTCTTGTTACTGCAAAGAGGGTCAAATGCAGAGAATTCTTTGGGTCTGAAAAAAGCTCTGGTGTCTATAATTCATTAAAAGTGTTATCAACATAAAAACAACCATGGGATGTCTGCCACGTTATCTAAGGTAAGCCAGTCCGATATTATGGCGCTAGTAGAGTACGCTTCTTGTTTCCTCCAAAGTCTTAGCCATAGTAGCAATGGTTGAGTTCAATGTAATCTTCTACAGCAGAGACCCACGTCGGTATGACAGAAGACTGCAGATGAAGGTTGGGGGACAGCCAAGAATCTACTTGTAAATTTGGTTTTCACTTTTTGCAAAGAGCCAGCGTCAGCCGCACACTCCTGCTCCAAATTTGCTGATGGATAGGCACTTACTTTTGAAAATATGAACTATTTCTTTGAACAATGTATGCCCTAGTTTTTTAGCAAAACAAAAGATTTAGTCAACAGATCTTTGAAATTATAAGAATTTTTAACACCAACTTCCAACTAAAAGCAGAATCAATTTGAATTCCCAAGTATGTAAAATTTGGGAATCTCTGCACCGTAAAGGCTACATTCTTAGAATTTAAAAATCTGGTTCCACACTTCATTATGCATGCCTTAGATAAGTTTGTCTTTAGCCCAAGGGCATCCATAAAAATGTTGTAGGCATCAAAAGAATCTACAGACAATTGTCAGTTCTGGCTATAAATACTGTGTCGTCCTGGCACCAGAAGAGAGCCAATCTTAAGCAGATCTTTACCTTTAGATCTCAAAAACTCTTCTAAGCCATTAATATATAATAAAGAAAGAAAGGGAGCCAATACACAACCTTGGTGTACCCCTACAGTGGAATTAATTTTAGGTGAGAGATGCCCCTCCCTGCTATAATGCTTTTTAGCTGTGATTTGACCATGGAGCTGGTGAAGTAAATCAACGAATGCTCTGTCTATTCCCATGCCTTCCATGACGCCCCAAAGTCTGGACCGTTGGACCATGTCAAAGGCACATGTTAGGTTAATGAAAGCCAAACGTATGGTTCCCTTTTTGGCCTAACATATTTTTGAGTGATGAGATATAGGTTAAGGCTGTGGTCCACTGCACCCAACCCTGGGCAAAACCCAAACTGTACATCGGACTATACCCGGTTCTCAGTAGCCCAGTCTTCGAGTTTAGACAATATGACCCTACTGAGTATTTTTATGGTCATGTCTAATGGCAAAATATGACGTTAGCAGCAATGTTGGTTTTGTCCCCCTTTTTGAATATAGGTACAGTTACTGCCTCGTGCCAGGTTGGAACAAGTGGTCCTACAATTGATGCTCTAAAACATTTGTAATTAAAGGGGGTTTTACGCTACCAGGACATGTAAACATTAAAAAAACATGGCCTAACTTTTATATACAACTCACCCTGCCCTGTGGGATGTTTGTGGCCTATCTTAGGGGTGACCTATATGAATTAAGAAAGAAGGTTTAGGCCTGGCAAAGATTTATTTTGCCGGGTGAAAATGGCAGTTTAAAACTGCACTACAGGCTGCAATGGCAGGCCTGAGATATGTTTTGAAGGGTTACTTTAGTGGGTGGTACAATGAGTGCTGCAGTCCCACTAGTAGCATTTAACTTATAAATCATGGGTACAAGTAGTACCATATATCATGGACATGATAGTAAATTAAATGTTCCAATCAGGCCAATTTTACCATGGTTTAGAGAGACAGCACAAGCACTTTAACACTGGTTAGCAGTGGTAAAGTGCACAAAGTCCTAATGCCTACAAAAACGAAATTCAGAAAACAGGATGGGTAAATGCAAAGAGTTTGGGGGTGACCCTGCAGAGAGGACCAAGTCCAACAATGACTAATGTTCATATTTCCAATTATATAGGGTTTTGAGAAAGAGTTTTGAGGTATGTAATTCAAGGATCGTTTTCACACACTAGTGACACTGGGCAGTGAACAGCACCTCAGGATTCCCTTAGTATAAAAGTACCAACCCACCTAAACTTCACCAAATCTACAGCAACAGGTCTTATAGAATGAGATTGTCAGAATGCTGTGGGGACGAGAGTATCACTCCTTGCCTTTTCTAACTACACAACTTTTAAGAAGACTTTGGAATATAAAAGCAACAAATATGAAAAAGGCAATGAGTAGCACTGTTCCAAGAATGACTGAGTGAACCATGCACTAACAAACTGTGAAGATATGTATCCTCTCGACTAAAAGAGATGGAGCATAGCTTCTCATACGCATCTATCAGGGAAACAGATTATAACTGTAGGGCAAGGAAAAGTTTATGGGGCCGATTCCGATCTTGGCCGGTAGGGCTCCGAATCGGATTTGGCATAACCGGATCCGATTTGGAGCCCTATTTCCCGACCGATTCGTACGCGCGCCCGGACGAGCGAGTACGATGCGAATTCGCCGACCGACTCGTTCGGGCGTCCCAACCGCTCCTACCGACTCTTTCCCGGGTCTAACCGCACCGACCGACTCGCTCGGACACGACTCGCACCGCGCAATGGAGACGTTCCCCGGCCGGGTAAGTACGATGCGCGCGCGGCAGCAGTCCGACCGACACGTGCCGTCCGGCTCGAAAGAGCAGTCGGAGCCATACTTCGGGGTCCGTGTCGGACCCCCTGTACGCGTAGCCGCGCGAGTCGCACACAGGGGACCCATGGGTCCCCCTACCTGTGCGTGTACGGCGCGAGTCGCTCACCGCGTACCCGCTGTAGGGGGGCCCTTGTTCACCTCGCACCCATTGAGGCAATGGGAGCCCGCGTACGCGTTGTGCGACCGGCTCCCATTGACTTCATTGGAGTCCGACCGACTTCGAGTACGATAGCATACGGACGCATCGTACTCGTTCGGTCGGGCTGCACGAGTCCCGATCGGTCGGAAATCTCTCCGGGTCCGGCTCAGTCGGAGAGATTTCCGGCCCGAATCGGAATCGGCCCCTATATGTCCTACTCTCACGGCAATGTATCTTACACACAAATGAAAAAAAGATCAACATTATGCCATTATGCCAGACCCTGCACACTTCTCAGTTAAAAAAACAAAATTGAAGTGAATAAGAAGATATAGGTCGGAAAGAGTCAGTATTAAAAAATAAAAAACATTTTGCTGTCAAGGCATTTTGAGATTTGTTCACCTGGAATGAAGAAAAAGATTGTCAAACTTCACTATTTTAAATTCTACTTCACCATGCAGTAGCTTGCATACATTTCCAATCTGCCCCATTGCAGGTTTAAGTAAAACTTCCCAGGAATACGACAACACATATTTCTCCATTAAATAATACTGTTCTTTTATTAAAATTAGTTCTTCTTTAAAACAAATGCATCTCAAAAGTGGTCTTGATCTTCATGGAATCTAACAAATATGTTTTTTGCAGTAACACAAAGGCACAGGGAGTATGAACCTTGTACACTCTCTCTCAGGCAAGCAGATCATATAAAGATGAGGATATAAAGGGCTGTATAAGACTTCATATACAACAAAGGCTTTGGAGAGCAATAATCACAGTTAACATTTACAAAACGCACAGAAGGAATGCATATTGGGTTCAGTCGTGCATTTATGTATTTAAGATTATAATCTGTCATTAACTTTAGGGATTTATTTTTATTTTATTTTTATTTTATAGTTTTATAGAGCGCGAACCAGACCCGTGAGGGTATCAGAGCGCTTTACATGATTAAGGGGGGGATACAACGCTTAAGGATGGGAGGTGTCAAATTGGGATAGATAGGGAATACATTATACAGGAGGAGCAGGCAGTTTAAAGTCCAGGTTACATGTGGGGAAGAAAAACAGAGACTTAAAGCACGTGGATAGAATATACAAGCACGCAGTCTAGAGACCAAGCTACATGTGGGGAGAAAAAAAACAAAGTGGATATAGCATATAAGAAGGCTTGCAGTCTCAGCTCTTGGGGGGATGCCCAGAGTGCAGCAAGATGTATCATCCATAGAATGGATGACAAACTATCCATATTTCTTAGTGAGCCAATTCATCTTTACAGGAGATCCTGAATAGCTGAATTCTCCAGTATGTATGGAAGGAGAACATGCATGCGTTGGGTGTAAGACCTTCATGTATGCAGTGCCAAAATCTTGGAATTTGGTGGCAAAAGGCCTGTTCCACAATTTTAGCAATTTAGTTTTGGGATTTCAAGGAGTAAGCATGCTTTACTATGCCAATATAGACTAATATGGATTTGTCTTTTATTCATTGTTGTTAAGAGGTAGATATGTTACAGTGATTTCAATTCAAAATCTGGTTACAGAGTCATAAAATATAATCTAGTATGATTTTCTCAGAGCCTATGAACCAAAAATATATAAGTACTAGAACAGAAATGTTCCATTATGGTTAATATTTTTGAAAAATATTGTTTGCCAGCTTCTATGAAATGTTTTCAGTTCAGTCTGCTTCCATCTAAAGAAGTCACATTTACAGTCTACAAACAAAATGTAATGTACCATCTCTATACTCTTTTTGATCACCCAGTAAAAGACATTACTAACTACAAAATACATTGATTCACCAAGAAGCTATGGTTTATAAATGTAATCTTTTTCTGGCCAACAACCAACATTGATGCAAGCAGAGGCAGAGATCCACATATTAGTTACAGAACTACAGATTATTATTATTCCTTGAGGGAATATTGTAAAAGAGATGCTGGCCTTTAACTGATTCCTTCTTGGAACATGCCCTAATGGTGACAGTCATTCATCAATCAGCTGTAGTGTATTTTAAGACCCATTAGTGCTTACTGATCATCATTTCTTGTTATACATAAATAAATATACGCAGGACATGGTACATCAAATGGGACAGCACAAGCAGGGTTCTCTTCCCCATTTCATGTTTTTTGCAAAATATGAAGTAGTCCACTTTATGAACAGTTTTGTTCTACTCACTAGCAAGACATATTCCTTTTTTAATTTGGTTTAAGTAAATCAGCCTCTCACTTTTTTATGAAGTATCAACCTTTTTGGGGAATGGCAAATACTTATCTACACATATATCTAAAAGGAAATAACTGCAGTCATCAGTCTCCCGCCTTAATGATTTTGGTGCTCAAAAGTAAGACTTCCATTTATTCTGAAGCTTATCCTCCATATTTTTTGTCCTAGATCTTGCATTGTTTTAAGGTTATTAATTATCATTCTGTACATTAAATTCAGATAAGAATTATGTGTTGCAAAGGCAAATGTATTTCCTTCCATAGCCTGACAATTCAATATGAGAGAAACCTTTAAATATGAATAGCCTTTTTATATTTCAAATGGTAGTTTTTTGTCAGCATACAGTATGATGTAATAAAGGGAATGCAGAAAATTGTTCTGCTTTTGGAGTTGTACAAAGATGATAACTTTAAAACTTTGTGAAGATGCAAACTGACTTAACTAAGCCAGAGAGCAAAATATGCTAGAACACTATTTTTGTGTTATCATGCTTTGTATTGAACTCATGCAGGAGCCACACAATAGGCAGCCTGTCAGAAAGTAGGTTAAGTTATAACAGCATTACCCCTAATCCTCGTCAGGGTGAACCACTCGAATCACTAAATTAATCTGAGCTCAACTCCTGGTAGCTATGGCACACAGCAGACAGGCTTAACATGGAGGCAATGTGTAAAGAAATTATGCTGTACCATACCAGTAATTTATTTAGAACACAACACAATAAAATTCCCGAACCAATTTAGAAAAATAGAGTAAAGTATAATAAATGAAATGACACCAAAACGACAAACATTCAATAAGGGGAACCAGAGATATACATTTTTAAAGTGTTAAATAAAATGTTTTTGTGGGAGATTGTGTCAGCGAAGCATTTTTGTGCTTTGCAATTCTCTCATGAAAAATTGTTTTTGTTTAAATGTTTGCCACTTTTTTAATTCCAACTGTGTGGTCTTTGCAAAATTAACAAAGTTTAAAAACTACGGGGCATATTAGCAAGACCCACGTTAAAATTATCGCCGTTTTAGCGGCAGGAAACTGCCGCTAAAACGGCGATAATGAGGCTTGCTAATATGTGTTATGGAATTCCAATAGAAGCCCAGGTTAGATGTCCTGCACATCTAACCTGGGCTTCTATTGAATTCTACTAACGCATATTAGCAAGCCCATTATCTCCGTTTTAGCGGCAGTTTCCTGCCGCTAAAACGGCGATAATTTTAACGTAGGTCTTGCTAATATGCCAGTACATTCCTGAAGTTAGCAAAAACAAAGCACACTAATTTCAAACACTATTAATTGCATTACTACATGATGTGACATAAATATGACACCTAACTAATAAAAAAACAAATCTAGGCTCATGCGTGCAGGGATGTAATCTTTCCATATACCTATCTATTCCCAGTTTTCCTCAGTTGTTATTTTATTTACAAAATACTTAAAGCCTTAATTCTACTTTTGAAAATGCATTATCATCGTTTGTATTGAATTGTATTGAAACAGGTGCAGGGTTGCTTGTTCTCCCGTTCAGGGAGGACCTGGCTTGGCAGTTTGGGCTGGACTATTCCCATTAGAGCAAGGTCAAGACTGATTTGCATATAGCTGGGTCCAAACTGAGGTGGCATGGTGTGCAAAATAACAATGGATTGGGATGTGGCCCGATAAGTTTCCAGTGGCTGAGATTAATTCAAGCATTCCATCCATCACTTTTTGTATACTTCAGTGTGTCACCCTAGGTGAGACAGGTATACCCAGACATGGGTCCTGTGCACACTGTGTCACTCTAACTAAGCCATACCTGGCTAATGAGCTCTAAGTGGGGGTGAAACCGGTCCTTGGTTGCTTGTGTTCTGCTTCAGGCAGGACCTGGCTGGCCAGTTTGGGCTGGAATATTCCAATTGCAGCAGGGTCAAGACTGATTTGCGTGTAGTTAGTTCCAAACTGAGGTGGCAAAATAACAATGGATTGGTATGATGCCCTGAATAATGACCAGTTGCTGAGATTAATTCAAGCATTCCATCCAATACTTTTTTGTATACTTTAGTTTGCATTGAATTCAAGCGGCAGCAATACAACAAGGGGCCTTTAAGAAATTGGGTTATTAGTTGAAGCGGTAACTACCCACCTTAAGCAATAACCACAATCCTTAACGGGGTGAATCATTAGAATCACTAAATTAACATGAACTCAACACCTGTTAGCCATGGCACACAACAAACGTGGTTAACCTGGAGGCAATCTGTAAAGGATTTATGCAGTACCAGAACATTTAAAAATACCAAACCAATATGCAGTAAATTTTATTAATTAAATTGACACCAAAATGACAAAAGTCAAATAAGGGGACTGGAAATATGTATATATTTTAAATTGTTAAATACAAATACTGACAAAAAGCGTTAAGTGTCAACCACAGTCAACTGGTCGTAGTAGACCAGGACCTAAGCGTGATTTGAGGTCAACTGCGATTAAACACAGGTCAAATTCAGAAACCAGGTTCAACCCCATCAGAGGTTTTACCTTGGGACTTAGGGACTAAGTCATAAAATTAAAGTCCAAAATCTTCAGCAGGGCAAGGCAGCAGGCTGTAGCCAAGGAGGGTACCATGACTTTGGGTGGCCAATGGACAACGTACTGGTGAAGCCATTGTTTTTTGGCTGGAAAGCTCAGAGTGGGAGAAATTCGAACTTCACACCCAGGAAAGGTCCCTCACTGGCCAGATTCTTTTGGTGCCTTTTCCCTGTTAAGATTTCTTCATTAGTATCACACAAACAGGGGGCCACGGGTCCGGACTATCAGGAGGTAATCTAGCTGTATGAATTTACTCTGCTGTGCAAAAACAGGGGGTTTCCCTTTTCAGGACGGTTCCCCTCACACACCAAAGGTGTCATGCTTCATCATAGGGGTGCCTCCTCACGTGATAGACCTAGTCTACACGTGGGCTACAACCCCCTCTCTACGAGGGAGGAGCTCAGGGATGTTTTTAGTGAGTCAGGCGGTATATACTAAACCCCCATGTAAATCTGGCGTGTGTGTAAGAAAGTGCAGTGCTGTGATGTGACAATTTAAAACTGGCTACAAGGTTAGCTATATGCAGATTTATTCAGCTAACCGGTGTCAGGATTAAAAACAGTGAAAAGCTGATAACACAAGTGTCGGCATTAGAGACAGTTGTGTAGATCACTCGACCAACATGTTTCGGCCAAAAAACCTAGATAGTGTCACGGCCTTCTTCAGAGTCAGTTATTCAGCTACTGCAATAAATACGTGCGAATACGTGGAAAAAAACATGAAAAAACACGTGAATAAATGGAATATAATACTGAACCAGTATAATTGACTGTTCAGTATGTACTGCATACAACCTATGATGGAGACAAAAAGGCATGTTGTCACCGATTGCATACATTGTGTACCAAAAGTCAGAGTCAAGCATACAGTTTTGAAACCTCCTAAATGATAAATTTCTATAACACATGTACATATTAGATCAATGTGTAGTCATGAAAGACGTGTGACTCACCACTATCGGTTGTTGAATTCACCACGTCTGTCCCGGCATGTTAACCATATGGTACGTGCACCAAAACCTGCCAAAAGGAGGCGTGAGTACGACTCTGATGTCAGATGGCACCAGTTAGGACTCTACAAAAGATATGGATGATAATTCGCTGTCAAGTAAGAAGTACTAGTGTGTGCACGCAGACACATATCCAAGCTGAGGACCCCGGGCATACGCCATCAACGAACGAGATTCTACTGGTGACTGTTGGGCTTGGCTTGCAAAACAATAACGAAAACGGTGCATTTAAATAATGGCAAACAGCGTGAAAAGAAACTGTATGGGACTGGGCGGCAAGCCACTAATATTGTGGCCGGAAGGGACGTGGATGCACCTGATTAGAGGCCTGTATATTCGCCATTTAACTGGCAAATCATGACCAGTGGTGATGATTCTGCTGGTGGCTGTTGGGCCTGACTTGCAGAACAACTGCGGAAGAGGGGAATTGAATAATGACAGCCAGCGCGAGATAAAACTGTGTGAGGCTGGACAGAAAGCCATTTGTATGGGCCACTTTTTTGTGTGATACTAATTTGGTGGGGAGTTGGTCTACGCTGGTCCTTAAAACTCCTCAAGCCCCCAAGTGTGTTGATTGAAGATTTCTTCATTCTCATTCAGTCACTTAGCAGAGCAAGGCAACAGGCTGTAGCCAAGGAGGGCTCCACAAGGCCGGATACTGTCTTCTCGAGGTCACATTGCAGAGGTTTTCCCGTCGCGATAAAGGTCAGAGTGGGAGAAACCTAGATATTCAGCCCAGCGGCAACACACCTTGGTCAGATCAGCTTGGCAGGTTTGTCCCCGTCCTCCAGAGGTCTTTGGAGCAAAAAAATTTAAAAGTCTCAGGTTTTCAGGGGTTGCATGAGAAGTCAAGTTAGACACAGCCAAGATTGCAGATTACGTAAGTGTTTATTAGTCAATTAAAAACATAAACTTTGCATAGTATGCATAAACATGCAGCCAATAAAATCAATGAATACAATCAATGTTAATAGTATGATGAATAATCAGCACTCCTTATCTGTATTACCTTAGTTGTTATACACCCAGGCACCTGCCACTTATAAAACACTAGAATGCCTTCCTACACTGGGCTAACTAGAGGCTGCTCCAAAATGCCAAAAGGCACATAAGGTGCCAAAGTGGATTCTATGCCGGAAGGCACATAAGGTGCCAGGTGGGTTCCATGTTAGTAATATCTTGACTGAACTAGCCTGCTAAGTGAACCCTATAAAAAACTAAAATGGTTAACAAGGCTTTCATTTTTCAAATAGCTAGAACCCACACAACAAAGTAGGGATTAAAACACGTAAAGTACCAGGTGCAAATTATAAGTGTTGTCATACATTAACTAGCTGCTCAAATGAGTGCATAAAGTATTGGGGTGCTTATACGGTGGGTAATGTGCCTCATAGTTAAAAAGTGAGTTTTTAGTAGGTGCCCCTGAAAAAAAGACGGGATGGGGCTGGGTAATGCTCATAGCCCCTAACAATCCATTATTTCTATGACCCTTAAAGGTGCTGGTCTTAACTAACGTACCCTACAACAGTGAGATGGGGTAGGGGCTGGTTGGAACTTTTAGCTCCCTAGCAACCTGACTATTTCATAAGCCCCTGACTTAGCTAGTAACCTTATTCTCAGAATGAGTAGCAAGTGACTCTTTGACAAGGTCCTTGAAGGTGTCCATGAATTTTACCAATCGGATATTCATTGTTACGTTCTGTGGATCAAGCGATTCTATTACTGTCGATCTGCACGATCTAACCCCCGTGCCTTAAACGCCTTCCTTAGCAGGGTCCTCCATGTGTAGCCTATACGGTGGCAGATGCATGGAATGTGCAGCAATGATTCATTTGACTGATGACACAAGCGACATTCCATTTCCCCTGGTGATCTTTTTCCTGCCACGTAGGTAGAAAATCCAGAGTGGGGCTCTCCCCCCAACCTCAATGACAGAAATTTCTGTTTGAGCTTCAGAGAGTAGGTATCTTCAATGAGACGCGAGGCCTTTTAAACATTGTAAGAGTTCAGCACCAGCCATCTGTGTGAACATTTGGCAACTACTCCTTTGTCCTCTATCCAACTTTGCAGCTTTATGGTTTTATTTACCATCATTTTAAAAACTTGAGCAGTTGTATTCGAGGACCATAGATCACCCAGCCCTAGTTTCTTTATGCTATCATCAAGGTATTTCTTGTATACATCCTTTACCCTTTGGAGGTTAATTTCAGACCAGACCAGGCTGGCTAGCGAGCCTTCAGGAGCTATTCTCAACTTATGGCAGCATTTCACAAATGCTCCAAACCTGACCAAGTCCTGTCTGGTCAATGTAAATTCCAATCTGAATTGGGCGGGTAATGCTGATCTCGGCAGCTGGAATTTTTTTTATAGATTCTTGTTATGATGTGATCTAATAAACTAGCGCCTGCCCTCATTTCGCCTTCATATGAAAGAGATGGTATCAGTTATGACCCCGGAGAGTTTTTGACAATGTTGAAAATGCAAAGTTCAGTGCTAAGGCTTTTCCCCTAATTGCTTCACTTTGTGGAGCAAACGAGTTCCTGGAGCTCATCTTGACAGCCAGGTAAGTATACGTCGATGTCTCATCTATTGTAGCTCTAATACCATTTGCTTTGATTTAAAATGTGGCGGTTTAGCGAGATGACTTTTGTTTTTTGAAGATTAATCTCCAGGCTATCATTAACTGCATATGTTGCCAGGCAGCTAATTAATCTGTGCAAGCCTACCCTGGTGTTACTGAGTAAAAGCAGATCATCCGCATAAAGGATATTTGACAGCGGGTTAACACCAAGGCTGGGGGTGTGTGATACCAACACATTCAGCGCCGGGGAGAGGTCAGAAATGTGTAAATGAAATAGGAGAGGCAAAAGGACGCACCCCTGCTTCAACACAGTAGATGTCCTCACTGCTCTTGATAGATGGGTGCCATCTCCAACTTTAATCTTGACCCAGCTATCTGTATAGAGCTGCTGAATTGCCTTTAATACGTTAAGCGGGATTCCCCACTGCAGGAGCTTTGTCCATAGTTTATCACGTGGGACGTCATGGAACGCTGTCTTGAAATCCACGAAACACATATATAGTGGCGTGCCAGTGGCCTTTGCTCTGTTAAGGATTAATCCTGCTGCCATAAGGTTAGTTAGTGTACCTTGCTTTCTCGTGAACCCAGTCTGGTTCAGCGGAAGCCTACCTGTGTTTGACACCCATACCTCTAGATCCTGTAGCAGCAATGTTGAGAAATACTTGAGGTCAGCATCCAGTAGTGCTATTAAGCGATAATTACTTGGGGATGAGAAAGCTCCTCCTTTAAAGATGGGATGTATGACTGAGCCTTTCCATCTTTCCGGGATGGAGCCTTCTGACAAAATGGCATTAAACATGCCGGTCAGGAAGTTGTCCCACCATGCGGGATGCTCTTTGAAGATCATTGGGGGATTCCGTTTGGGCCGGGAGCAGAGTCTGAACAGGAATTCTTAATAATTTTAGTTATTACGGTATACTCTTGTGGTTCGGTTGGGATAATTGCCCTGAGGGTCTCCTGAGGATGTACAACATCAGCTGCATTTGGCATACTTCTTGTGAAGTGCGACTTTAGGTGCTTTACCCAACCGTCCTCTGTTTTATTCGCATTGCAAGCTGCCACTGGACCTTTATCTATATTGTTGATCAAGTTCCAAAATTTCTGTGAATCTTTTAATTTAGCAGCATACAGGAGTTTGGCCCATGTGATTTCTTGCCTATTCATTTTAAAAACCCATATTTCTTTTTTCAGCATCCTTCGCTCCTTTCGTAGTAATTGTAGCAGCTGTAGATCCTCTGTGGTACGCCATAGCTGCCTAAGTATTCTGGTAATTTTGGTTTTCGTCAAGCATATAAATCTCAGTAGAACTGGTGGTTTATGGGGTCCTATGCATGCCCCCTTGCCAGAGCCTTTTGCTGGATATTTAGATACCAGGTAGTCTGTCAGAGTTTCCCAGGCTGTTACCAGATTAGTATCACTGCAAGCAAGTAGCTTAAGGGATTCAAGGGCATCTTCCACAGGATTTTTTGTAGAGCATGAGCTTCATTTCAAGCACTTTAGATTTTCCAACCTGGAGTCTTCCAGCAGGGCCCTTGCTGGCTCTTGTTTATGCCTGCTGACCCCACTCAGGATTACTTGCGGGTGATGGTTGCTCTCTTGTCGATGAGTGATTCTTACTAATTTTTCCCCAGTCTTTTCTCGTCGCTTATTATGTGGTAACCATTGCTCCAGGAGGGGCCCTATTGCCTTGACATGCTCCTCACTTGGAGGATGAAACAGATTTAAGCTGAAGTCTCCAGTGAGTAACAGGTATGATAGATGTATTTTTTAGTTGTACCATGTTTACAATACGCGTGTCCACTGTTGCAGCTTTTCTCTTTGGATTGATATAAACCTTTACAAGCACCATCGGCTCGTCTAGTATCTGGGCCCAGTTTTCCAGGTGGAGAGCTAAAATCCATGGTTCTACTATGATTATTTCTATGATTTTCACAAGTAAGCCAGAATTAACATAGACTGACATGCCTCCCTTTACCTTTCCAAAAGGACTACTTTTCTGTGCCAATTTGCTGTGCTTTATTAACCCTGTATGGGGAACACAGGCTTGGGCCCATGTTTCCTGCAGCATTATTATGACAAAGAAACTAATAAACTCCACTAAGGAGGTGTCTGCAATTTTTGCCTGCAACCCACCAATGTTCCATGAGCAGATGGTTAGGCCACCCCATTCCTTGGTGCAAACCTGGGCTGCTATTCAGTCCGTCTGGGTTGTCCTCGATAGAGCTGATGGCAGCCAGCTCCAGTCCTCCTGGGCTTCCCGCACCGTATGGTCCTTCATTGTTCCATGGATGCCCCCTCTCTACTTATTTGAACATATTTGAACAGTGAGTCCGGGATGGGTTACGAGGCTTGAAGGCTGGACCTCAGGTGGATGGCCCCCCCATCGCACCTCTCAATACAGATACTGGGGTATCTGCCTCCTTGCCGAAATGCTGTTGCTCCATCAGCGGGCGAGGATACCTGTCCCCCTGAAACGCTATTGCTTCTATCCCGCAGGACTTAAGCAACGTCCTACTCTATAAGACCTGTGCTGAGTTGTAGTGAATGTAATAAGTGTGGGTTCTGAGATCTGCCTTCCTCTGGCTGGCAGAAAAATGATGGAGTGGATGTTGTTTGATTCTACATGATTCAGGCAGGGTAATGCTCTTATCAATTTTAAAATGTTTGCACCATTTAAGACATCCTGTGTGCCTCTGGATTTGAATTCTGGAATCCATAGGAGCCGACGTCCCTGATCTTTATGTTCAACTGATGCTTGGCTCAAATCGCTTGTTCCTCCCATACCCCCATTCCAGCCCACATGCCTGGTAGGGCTGGGGCAGTTTCCGATTAGATCCTTTTTTGATGTTTGCCCCAAATATGGTGACTCAGTTAGTTGCCTAGGCACCCCTCCACATTTACAGGGAGCTATTTCCCTACACAGTGGTGGCCCACTAGTCTCAGGGATAGTGATGTCTCCATTATTCGATGTTTGGTTCATCTCTACCCTTGGCTTTTCTACTGGGCTTTCATTCTCATTACCCTCTTGCCCTTGTAGAGTTGTCTCAGTTGCAGATATGGGCGCTTTGCTGATTACTGGAATGCCTAATGTTGGATGTGTGCTCTCCACATTGGCCTCTTCCTCCCTAGGGGGCCGGATGGCAATAGGAATTACCATTCCAGAGGCTCTGGGATGGGCTTTATTCCTGCCATTTCTTGTTCCCTTTCATTTGATGTATGGGCAAAGGGGCTAAGTCCGGACGCTGAGTAAGAGTACTGGTGACATCCCATTGCAGACTGGGTGTTTGTGACTGCTCCACCCCCACATCCGCTGACTCCTTATTTAGCGAGGTCTCTCTTCTTTCCCCCTTGCAAGGAGAGTCATAATGTAACATAGGCCTGCTGGTTATATGGTTGTCCGATTGATATGGAGTGAATAGCTTTGCCTCAAACATGGGCCCTCTGATGCAGAGTTAGCTTTTAATTCTTCCAGCCTTCCCTCAAAAATCACCAGGAGCTGCACCAACGTATTGATTACCTCCTTACAAGAACATATGGTGAAATTGTTGTTCTTATTCGCTTGCACCGTGTTATTAGGGCGTTTAGTTTTTCAAGCTTATCATCGATCCCTGACACAAAGACTGCCAGGGTATTAAGTAGATCCACCTGGATTTCCATTTTGTTGGCGTGGTGATTAAGCGCCACTACTGTCGTTCCGAATGGAGCTCAATATATAGCTGCTCACTATTTGTTGGATTCGGTCTACCTTTGTGCAGCGCCAGTAAGTTCTTCTTGCCCTGTCATGCTCTTTTGATTTCGAGTCAGGGGTGTTGCGCAGTCATCCTCCAGTATCTACACAGTGTAAACATTGACAATATTGCGACTGCCATCCGACAAATCGGCCCGCAGTTTTACTGGTCTTACATACTGGAAAATAGCAATGGGTGGGCTCGGGGCATGTCGAGCTTTATAGGCTGAGCTTGCACTCCTGCAATTGGGCAGTGTGACAGTCTACTATGCTCTCCACCCCCGTAGCGATATAGCTGCATGATCTTTTGCGGCCAGTTCTTCCATGGTTGGCCATGGTGGGGAGTGCTGGTTCTTTAGTATGACTATGTTAGGTGACAAGAGGATTTGAGAGATTTTTTCACTTGTGGCCATGTTTTTCTCCATCAGCTGTGGTACCAAAAGCCGCATAGTTACATGCTCTTAGTTTGACAACAGGGTCACTCTCTTCAGCAGTCTGGATGTCACTTATGCTAGGGGCACCAGCTGTGACTCTTACATCTCCGGCTCTCAAGGATGGAAAAAGTCTTTTAACTTTTTTACCTTAACGGGTACAGTCGGATCATTAGACCATTTCAGATTCTGGCTGGTTTCTAGGATTTCCAGGATTTCTTTGTCGGAGGGACTCGCAGGATTCCCTGGTACATCATTGTCACTTTCTGTACCTGAGTCACAATTATCTGGTGGGGGTTCTCTGCTGTTGCACCTCTGAATCTCCTTTATGCCACTGTTCCCCCTATTTTTGGCTCCTGCTTCCTTTTATTGGCCCCAGGCATGTGCTCTAATTTTGCCAGACCTCCTCCTGCTTGCGCTGGCTTGGACCTTTGGTATTTGGCTTTTATTATATCTCTCCAGGCCTCCAGGCCTATGAAGCACTGACTCACCCCCCCCCGGATACCACTTGCCTCTTCACAGGGGAGGAACATGAGTACGCTTGAGGCGCCGCCTCACCCCCCCGGACGTCACTTGCATCTTCTTATATTGTGACGGTGGGGGCACGGCATGCTAGTAGTTTGGGGTATTGGTGGATTAAGGCCTTGAAATGCTCTCTTGGGTGGGGGAGGATTGGCACTGCTCAATCAACTGCGCAGTCCAAGGCACAGACCACCTCCAGGCACTCCAGCTGCTCCCTGTTAAGACCCGGACTGAAATGAGCTAATTAAAAATTAAGGCCACAGCAGTATCAGGGAGGCTTGGGGGAGCCTTTTGGGTGAATCGCGCTTACTTTGCTGTTGCTGGCTGAGTGGCTGTTGCTATACGGTCATCCGACCTCAACGAGGGAGGGAGAGGGTGCGGAGAGGGTGTGGAAAAACCTGATAACTTGAGGGGTGAGGTGGGGGCTAGGGGATTTCCCCCTGCACTCACCTACAGCTCATTCACTGTCCAATGGCCGCTGCCCTCCACTTACCTCCGCAACCTGCAGCTCCCAGCTGCTACACCACCAGCCACCGAGCGTCCGAAACGCGATCACCATCCGATCACCTGCTGTGGCTTTCCTCCCAGCCTTCCTTGCTTGCAGCGCGTTGACTCCTCCTCCTTCTCAGCTCACTTCCTGCTGTAACCATAACTCCCTTCCTGACGTACCCCCCTTCCTGCCGTAACTCACCAGTCAGACACAGCCAAGGGTTCCAGGACCTCAGGAACAGCACTTGGTGTTCAGGACTCATTTCAGCAAGAACCTTCAGCAGGGTCCAGGGAAGGTCCAGTTAGAACTGGGAAGCTGGACAGTTGCAGGAAAAGCTTCTGATAGCTTCTTGTGTCCCAGCAGCTTGAACAAGAGGTCAATCTAATGACCCTGGAGCCCACTTTTTGTCTTATGTACAAGAGAGAGATGGACCAGTCTTTCAGGGCTCTTCTTAAGTCACAGACAACAGGTTTTGTCCTCTTCGTATCTTCCTCAGGCCCAGTAGTGTTGTGAGGACGGTACTGGGGATGCTACGTTTATGCCTGGCACCAGCGTTTGGGTGAGGGTGACTCCTGGCTCATCCCTAACCAATGGGGTAAAAGTTCCCAGTGTTTACGATATCCCCTTTTACAGCATTTTCTGTGTGCCCTGCTGCAAACAATCCAACAGTTCCCATCTCTACTTAGGTCCAACATGGTGGAACCCTTCTCTGCTTGTGGAGAGCCTGTGTTCCCACCCCAAAGACGTGAACAGGAAAATCTGCACCTCCTCCTTTGTGGTCACTCCAAACCAGACCTGGGGGCAGCCCCTTCCCCACTGGGATTGGTGTCTGAATGGGAAAACAAAAGAAAGGGCATTCCAGGTGTCGCCTGACATTTGCCTGTGACACAGTAGGCACTTTTAAAATGTAAATTAAGTTCTTGAGAATTGCTAAAATGGTCATCTTGCCAGAGGAACAGAAACACCTCTCCACACCCAGACCTCTGTCTCGGGTCTGGGAGCAGTTTTCACACCACATTCAGGGTTTGAGCACTCAGAGGGCTGCAGATGGTGGCTAATGCAAATTAGCCACCAGGGACTTTAGGCAGGGAAAAGGTAACTTTCTAAAAGTACTCTTTCCTTAATATTTAATAAAAATCCAACTTCAGCATTCAATTGTACTTTCACAAATATTACAATGAGCCCTGGTATAATGTTCCTAAGTGTTTTTCCTAGCCATAGAGCGCACTACTAAATGTAATAGTGTATCTCAGTATTTCTCTATGGAAAAGGTTTCCTTGCTACAGTGAAAACATCTTTTAGGTGCCTATCACATTAATTTTATACATGTTCTACTTTTAAATACCATGCAACTTGCTTTCTGGACTATAACATCTACATAGGGGGAATTTATTAATTTTTAAAAGGAAAACTTTGACCTGCCAACAGGGTTTATTTTGACAGTTCCAATAGCAGTTTTTACTCTACTGCAGTCAGGCTACAGTGGTAGGTCTGCAGCCATATTTACACTGCTACTGTATTGGATGGCACAATAGGTGCTGCAAGCCACTAGTGGAATCTATCTTACAAGGCCTGGGTACATCTTGCACCATATACTAGGGACTTATAGGTAAACTAAATATGCCAATTAAGAGTATACCAATTCACCATGTTAAAAGAGGGAGCACCGGCACTTTCCGACTCGTTAGCAGGGGTAAAATGCACACTGTTCTACAGCCAGCAAAAATAGATAGGGCAAAAATCTGGGGGTACACCATGCAAAAAATGGTCATGTCCTACAGAGCCCATTATGTAACAGTCCACTAATCCCTCCCCCTTCCTCAGAATTACCAATGCCAAAGGTGCTGGCAAAAGAGAGAGCAGGGGATTACTCCCCATTTCGCATGGACATTTTACTTGCTTTATTAAACGAAGGCCGTGATTATAACTCAGGCAGAGCAGAAATGTCATATGGAGTTCTACTTTGCCTGATTCAGAGTGGGCCAGTGTTCCCACACCCGGTAAGTAGACATAATATTGAGTTTTAAATATCGTTGTGTTATAATATTGAGTTTTTAATGTCGATAGTCAAAAATATTGTGGTTTATAATATCGATGTCAAGAATATCGATTTAGGGGCCGATTCCGATCTCGGTCGGAGGCGCACCCAATACCATTCGGTCGGGAAAAAAGCCATGCGAAAGCCTGTTTCCCGACCGATCCGTACAGCACACCGAACGAGCAAGTACGATGCGCACAACAGCAAAGAATCCGGCCGAGCCGTACTCACCCAAACCAGGTCCTGTTCTCCGACCGAGGCGAATCCGGAAACGCCGAATCGAGTCGCACGGAAGGAAAAATGCAGCCCCGTCCGGCCGGACAAGTACGATGCGCTTTACGTACGCGCCGAACCTGTCGCTACGCACGGCACGTCAAAGCATCCGGGAGAGGCGCACATAAGCTCCGATTCGCGCCACAACACGATCCACGGCTCCGAGACGAACACGGCAGCGACGAGGGACGAAGCGACGAGGACGAGCGAGCGAGCGAGCGACGAGGACGACGCGAAGCAACGAGAAGGACGAACGACACGAACCAACCATGAATCCCTTCGTCCCGATCATACCAATATTCTACATTTACTACCGGAACAGGCACGGACGCGTACGGCGCAGAAGGTAAGCCAGACACCAACCACAAAACACATACAACACGTACACGACACATCACACACACACACAGGGATGCAGAATATACTTACACCAGCAACAGCAGCACCATAGGGGCGGGATGCCCATCACCAATGCCACACATGCACACAGGGGCCTGAATGCGCACCACCACCCCTACCCAGGGGTGGCATGATGCCTACCACCACCACCACCCTTACCCAGGGGGGGCAGGATGCTTACCACTAGTACCACCCTCACCCAGGGGGGGCAGGATGCCTACCACTACTACCACCCTTAGCCAGGGGGGCAGGATGCCTACCACTACTACCACCCTCAGCCAGGGGGGCAGGATGCCCACCACTACTACCACCCTCACCCAGGGGGGCTGGATGCCTACCACTACTACCACCCTCACCCAGGGGGCAGGATGCCCACCACTACTACCACCCTCACCCAGGGGGGCAGGATGCCTACCACTACTACCACCCTCACCCAGGGGGCAGGATGCCCACCACTACTACCACCCTCAGCCAGGGGGCAGGATGCCTACCACTACTACCACCCTTAGCCAGGGGGCAGGATGCCCACCACTACTACCACCCTCACCCAGGGGGGCTGGATGCCTACCACTACTACCACCCTTAGCCAGGGGGCAGGATGCCCACCACTACTACCACCCTCACCCAGGGGGGCTGGATGCCTACCACTACTACCACCCTCACCCAGGGGGCAGGATGCCCACCACTACTACCACCCTCACCCAGGGGGGCAGGATGCCTACCACTACTACCACCCTTAGCCAGGGGGCAGGATGCCTACCACTACTACCACCCTCACCCAGGGGGCAGGATGCCTACCACTACTACCACCCTCACCCAGGGGGGCAGGATGCCTACCACTACTACCACCCTTAGCCAGGGGGCAGGATGCCTACCACTACTACCACCCTTAGCCAGGGGGCAGGATGCCTACCACTACTACCACCCTCAGCCAGGGGGGCAGGATGCCTACCACTACTACCACCCTTAGCCAGGGGGCAGGATGCTTACCACTACTACCACCCTCAGCCAGGGGGGCAGGATGCCTACCACTACTACCACCCTTAGCCAGGGGGCAGGATGCCCACCACTACTACCACCCTCACCCAGGGGGGCTGGATGCCTACCACTACTACCACCCTCACCCAGGGGGTAGGATGCCCACCACTACTACCACCCTCACCCAGGGGGCAGGATGCCTACCACTACTACCACCCTTAGCCAGGGGGGCAGGATGCCTACCACTACTACCACCCTCACCCAGGGGGGCAGGATGCCTACCACTACTACCACCCTTAGCCAGGGGGCAGGATGCCGACCACTACTACCACCCTTAGCCAGGGGGGCAGGATGCCTACCACTACTACCACCCTTAGCCAGGGGGGCAGGATGCCCACCACTACTACCACCCTCACCCAGGGGGCTGGATGCCTACCACTACTACCACCCTTAGCCAGGGGGCAGGATGCCCACCACTACTACCACCCTCACCCAGGGGGGCTGGATGCCTACCACTACTACCACCCTCACCCAGGGGGCTGGATGCCTACCACCACTACCACCCCCACCCATAGGATGGACAATGCATGACACAACCAGCACACCACAACCTAGGGAATGCAAGAAGAAGACATCCCCCCAACACCATGACAAGCGTGTGTAGACTGTGTCAAATGCCTACAACACCGAACATGACTTCTAACATACAATGTGACCCCCTAGCACATGTGCCACACAAATATGTGTGTGGCACACACAACGCAAGCAGGCCATGACCATTGTGGCAATGGGGTCCAAACCCCCATCATCACAGTGACCAAAAGGCAAGTGTGGGGTCCATAGCTGCAGCACATTTTGAACATTGTGGCAATGGGGTCCAAACCCCCATCATCACAGTGACCAAAAGGCAAGTGTGGGGTCCATAGCTGCAGCACAACTTGAACATTGTGGCAATGGGGTCCAAACCCCCATCATCACAGTGACCAAAAGGCAAGTGTGGGG
Organism: Calotriton arnoldi; assembly: GCA_963921515.1. Taxonomy (NCBI): domain Eukaryota; kingdom Metazoa; phylum Chordata; class Amphibia; order Caudata; family Salamandridae; genus Calotriton; species Calotriton arnoldi. The sequence continues at coordinate 12,288 of CAWUFW010004448.1, read as the reverse complement.
TCCATAGCTGCAGCACATTTTGAACATTGTGGCAATGGGGTCCAAACCCCCATCATCACAGTGACCAAAAGGCAAGTGTGGGGTCCATAGCTGCAGCACATTTTGAACATTGTGGCAATGGGGTCCAAACCCCCATCATCACAGTGACCAAAAGGCAAGTGTTGACAAAGTAAGAGGTGCAACTGCCAAACTGCATGGATGATTCCTGGTCACAGAACAACAAACACATCAGTGGCAAAGTAGTGTATGTGTCCCATTGCAACATAAATTGGGGGAGCCAAATCCTGCAGTGCAAATAAGACATAACTTTGGCCATGTGCAGACAAACAACACCCATGGGGGCTGACACCGTCAACAATCATCAATGACACAATGACAGAAGTGACCATCCGAATGCAGACCCACATATTTGCACCAATGGGCACACACATGCAGATACCCTGTGGAGACTGCAGATGTGAGGCGAACAGATACCATACCATGGCAGCAATGGGACACACAATCAACAATTAGCAACAAATGAGGGCTCCCGTCCCATCAGCCTGGTCATGGAAGTGCCAACGGAATCATCAGCACAGATCCAACACACTTGTATAGCAATGTTGCACTGACAACACAGATGAGTCCTTCCCCATTGATGCCCAAACCTGCATGTTCACTGGAGATGGCCACACGGTCAGGGAAGTAGACGAATAGAACAATGGCAGGCACAACAGATGTGCAGGGGTGGAAGCCACAGATGTGAAGTTGCCAATCTAAGTAGGAAATCTCATTGCCAAATACTGAACACATGACACCCTCAGATGCTGCTATGGATGACATGGATACACCACAGGATAGGACACATAACCCCGTGGACCACATGGGTTCCTGCACAGTAACACTTCATTATCATGAGACCAAATATCACCATCACTGCAGCAAGGGCATTGTTAGCATCATCAACATCATGTACATCAGAAGCAAAAGCACTAGAGAACAGAAAGTTGCTTTATTCAGCATATGTGGCATTAAAAGTAGAAGTCCGGTAGAACATAAACAAAGGCCAATGGCCAGTCCATCAACAAAGTCACAAGTGGGTGACAGTGGCAGATGCCACCCTACACATGCCTGCACAAAACCAGGGACAATCCACTAGGAGGGGCAACCGGGGGGGTAGGCCAGGCACCGCAGGGACAGGATCAGGGCTCACCAGGAGGAAGCAGGGAAGGGGTGGTGGGTGCTGGAGAGCCACTGACAACTGCAGTGGAGGTGTCTGACATGGTGTGTGCCGGCACAACTGGGGGGCATGGCTCAGATGTTGTGGGTGCCGGCACGACTGCAGTGGACCCTGCAGATGGAGTGGACAGGTCCGCCACTGCAGTGCCCAAGTCAGACAGGGTGGTAGTGGACTCCACTGCAGTGCCTACCACCAGGGGAGGAGAATGGGGAACAGGCAAGGTGGGCTGGACAGAGGGGAGGACACCCTCACCACATCAGTGGCACAGACAAGCGCAGCGGGGGTGTGGTGCCGGGAGAGCAAGTGGCAGGGGAGAAGGCCGGAGCCTCTTGGGGATGGTATATCTGTGGGTGGGGGAACCTGGGGCAGGGTGTGGCGGGTGCACCTGTGGAGTGGGGGCCTGAGGGATGGAGGAAGGTGACCTGGTGCTTGAGCTGCAGGGCGGCGGCGGGGTCTTGCTCTTACCACTCCGGGGGACTTGCGGGTGGGGGCCTCAGTCTGTCTGCGCCTGGGGGAGGGTGTCCGGGGGCGAGGGGCACTCTGCTCCGTGTGGGGGAACTTCCTCTTCCCCCTGGATGCTGGGGCAGCTGGATCGGAGGGGAAGAGGCCGAGGTCACTGAGGAAGAGGCGCTGGGTCTTTGGGGTTGCAGGTGAGGCAAGGGAGGGTGCTTTGGAGGGAGAGGCAACTGAGGACTGTGCAGTGCCCGTGGATGCGTGTGTGTGTACCAGGGCCCCATCCCCTGTGAGTCTGGTTTCAGTCCCCTGACTGTGCGTGCGTGTGCGTTTAGTTTGTGGCGTGTGTGTCTGTGTGCTGGATGTGTGTGTGCTGGTGTGTGCCTGTGCCGGTGTGTGTGTGCTTGGGACGGGCAAGGTGCTGGGGAGTGTGGATGGAGCAGAGGCAGGAGGGGTGAGGGACTGTCTGAGGAGGGACACTGCTGCCGTCAGGGAGGAGTCCATGGACCTGTTGCCCCTCTGTAGGTCAGACATGCCCGATGAGATGCCCTCCATGAACGACACCAGCTGAGTCAACAGTGCGGTGTGCGCATGGAGGACACTCAGCATGGCTGTCTGCCCTACATGGAGCTGGCGAAGGAGGTACACAGACTCCTCACTCAGGGCAGCAGGGGACACAGGGGCAGGGGGTGCGGTGCCTGGGCCAAAGGAGACACGCTCCCGAACATGGGAGCCTCCACGGACCTTGGGAATGGGAGCCGATGGGAGGGCGGTGGTGGTGCTGGTGGTGGCGGGGACAGCAACACTAGCTGGGGTGTGGTGGCTGCTGACACCCGCCTCCACAAGGGAGTCATCCTCCGAGTTGCTCTGGTCCTCAGCTGAGGTGGATGGTGCTGAGGATTCCTCGGTGTGGCTCCCCTCGCCCTCCGTGCCACTGGGTCCCTCCGACCACTCCTCGGCTGCTGACCCAGTCTGGCTCTCTGGCTCCTCCTGGTCCGTGGAGCTGTCCCCTTCCGTGGCCGTGGATGTATCTGCAAACAATGGGGAAACAGACAGACATCAGTCACCTGCACCAAACGCACACACCACTGTGAGCACAGCACATCACAGAGCAAGCCCTGGCATCATTAGTTGTACATTGCTAAAAGTGCCCTAACTGAACAGGAGAAGCCAATTGTCAGTCTGATGCCAAGCATGGCACTCACATCCCACATGGCCTTGCACCCATCTGTCTGGTGTCTGTTGGATTGCAACACCCCAGTGTGGACACATGCACCAAGTACACAGTAGTTGGACAGTGCAGAGGACACGGTGTGGACACATCACAGCTCTTGCCACTGAGTGAGTACAGGTTTCCGGATGAAAGGGATGCCCAGAGTCAAATAGGAAATGCATGTGATGCATACCAGCGACAGACACCATGATGCACCCATGTCCTGATAGCCAGCGCCACTATGGTGTGCATGTAGCACATGTCACTCCCCTGCAGGACCACAAATAAGTTGACACATGCCATGGCAGAGGCATGACTGTTAAGTCATACATCACTGTCTCAGTGATGTATGACTTGGCAGCCAGACAACAACACTATGCACTGTGTCACAATAGTAGGTCATGGGGAATGCAAGTCCTGGAGCTGCACAAGTGCACATGTACATCCCCCACACAACACATCATCTCAACCCTCATCTGTCCAGGTCACACCTATTGGACATATGGGAGACCTGTGACACTACCCTCTGAACCTGAGCCCCTCACAATTTGCTGTGAATGGGGAACAGCTGCCTGAACATCACATTCGCATACCCCAGTCTGCACGGGCAGCTGATCAAACACCTATGTGACACACAAGTATCGTCTCCTATGGTCACATCTCCAGGGGCATGCTGAGCCCCTACCAAGAAACACCCCAGCAGTCCTGGCAACTAATCCACAGCACACTGACACAGAGGCAGACACCGGAGGGGTCAAATCACTGTGCACAATGTGTCAGCTGATACACGGGAGTGGGAGTACAGAGTGCATTGCATGGCCTGGAGTAGGCATGACTGTCCTGCTCCACATGAATGAGGGATGTGCCCTGGACAGTGGATAGCTGGCTATGTATGTGTGACACACGTAATCTGCACACTCCTGGGGCACAAACATTGTTCCCACCCGCTGCATGGGCGTGTGCCACATACCCCAGGCACATGTGGTGGCTCAGCTCAGCAAGTGGACCGCATATCAAAGCAACACGCAGATCACATGTCCAAACCCAGGCGTTGTGTGAACAATGGACCCACCCATGATGCCCACAACAGAGTTAGGGAAACAGATGCTGTCCCCCACCTTTAGTGAAGCAAACTGCAAGGACACAGTCCCAAGTGACACAATTCCCTGACTGTAAGGGCCACACCTGGGTATCAGATGAGCAGTGGGCAGTGCACAATAGAGGGACATGGCTCCTGGACAACATGACTGCTGCACTGTGGCAGTTGAACCAGGCCAGAGGAGGGCACAAAGCATGTAATACAGAGTTCACAGTGCAGTCTTTGACTCACCCCTCCTTGCTGCTGTCTGGCCTTCAGCTGCCCATCCAGGTCTGGAAAGACCACCGCCAGGATCTGGAGCATGTGGGGGGTCAGGGTCCGTGTTCCGCCCCTCCTGCGAGGAGGCGACAGCTTCAGCTGGACCCGTGCAATCCTCCGGGTCCAGCCCCGAAGGTCCTGCCACCTCTTCTGGCAGTTGCGGATCCGGCGCTTGTAGACCCCCACGGACCGGACAGCCTGGACGATGTCCTTCCAGATTTCCTGCTTCCGATGGGCATTAACCTGTGAGGATGACAAAGTGAAAAGGCCATTACCACACATGCAACATATCCGTGCATGACACAGTTGTATATACATGTCTCAATCACAGGGGCACATGATGTACACAGGCAGTGCAAAGCTGACCATGGACAGTTTGCCAGACGTCACTACATGGTATCATTGCATGGGAAGTAAAACCATGTTCAAATGCACTGTCACTGCACCATACCTGTCCAGTGCAAGTCACTACACACTATGGGGGTGACAACTACTCAGTGAGCCTGCTAGCCAGTGGCGTGCAGACTCTCAGCCTTGCTAGTCACACAAAATGCACATTCAGAAAGGCAGTGCACAGAACACTCACCTGCTCCCCTGGTGTCCCATACAGCTTGCTGTACTGTGGAAGTAGGCTGTCCAGCAGGGCCTGGTTCTCTTCAAGGCTGAAGGCTGGGGCTCTCTCCACAGTACGTGCCATTGCAGGGTCCAGAGGGGCAGAGACAGCAGCAGTGCAGTGGCAGATGTCGTCTTGGAGCATGTAGTGCAGGCAAGTGGGCTCTCAGGGGAACAGCCAGCAATATATATGTGCTGGAGAGGCAGATACTGTCCCTTGTGTCCAAAGTGATAGGTCCAAGTCGTTTGCATCTTCTGAATCTGGCCAATCCATGGAATAGCAGCACCAAAACACGCCCACAGCATCCTTCAAATCTTCAACTTCATGACATACATGATTTTGCAACATTGTTGTGGGTGACCAACTGATTTTCCAGCAACCGACTCGTTCGAAATTCGAAAACGCGTCCGTTGCCAGGCAAGCCCATTGTCAATGGGTGCGCACCGATCGGTCCATTGCGGTACAACGCGCACAGGGGTACAACGCGTACCCGCACACATTGAATGCAATGGGCCGGCCGGAGGCACCGATCGGTCCATTGCAGTTCAACGCGCACAGGGGTACAGCGCGTACCCGCACACATTGAATGCAATGGGCCGGCCGGAGGCACCGATCGGTCCATTGCAGTTCAACGCGCACAGGGGTACAACGCGTACCCGCACACATTGAAAGCAATGGGCCGGCCGGAGGCACCGATCGGTCCATTGCAGTTCAACGCGCACAGGGGTACAACGCGTACCCGCACACATTGAAAGCAATGGGCCGGCCGGAGGCACCGATCGGTCCATTGCAGTTCAACGCGCACAGGGGTACAACGCGTACCCGCACACATTGAAAGCAATGGGCCGGCCGGAGGCACCGATCGGTCCATTGCAGTTCAACGCGCACAGGGGTACAACGCGTACCCGCACACATTGAAAGCAATGGGCCGGCCGGAGGCACCGATCGGTCCATTGCAGTTCAACGCGCACAGGGGTACAACGCGTACCCGCACACATTGAAAGCAATGGGCCGGCCGGAGGCACCGATCGGTCCATTGCGGTACAACGCATCACTGTACATGTGACTGGCATATGTCAGCATGCCTGTCTCAGATGGACATATGCCAGCCACAGATAGCTCCCAGGGAGTGAGGGGCACACCTACATCACGACAGCCTGTCCAAACCTTATCATAAGGCATGTAAGGCTGCATTTCCTATTGTGTGTATGTTGGTGTACATGTTGTCCTGTGGGTGTCACCTGTGGGCAGCCACCCCCAGGCTGTGCACGTGTTCATGGGGACAGGATCCTGGGTGTTACGTGTACGTGACCACTGTGATGTGCAACTGTTCATATCTGTGCATGTGCCATGGTCACATTTCACAGTGGTGTATGTGTATGTCATGTCACATACCCCGTGAGTCCCATGTGGGACGGTATGTTTGAGCCAGGGTGTCCCAGTGGCACAATAGTGATGGTCCTCCACAGTCTTTGTGCATGTAGTGTTTACAATGTCTCTGATTTCATGTGCACAATGGGAGACAGTCTCCACATCCACGTTGTGTGTGCATGGACTCTGATGTTGTGCGTGTGTGTCACAGACGTCCATGTCTGTCCTGCCGTGGCAAGTGGGGCCACTACCTGTGGGGGTCATGGTTGTTTTGCTGTGGTGTATACATGATACTCCATGTAATGCCAGTGTCCATGTGGCATTACAGGGTCCCTGGGAATGTACCTGTCGTTGAGCTGTGGTGCCTGGGGCACATCTGTCCTCACATGTCACTGTGGGGGGTTATTGTGACACGGCAGCAGGAGATGGGAACTGTGACACGGCCTCATGATATCCAATGGGCCAACCTGGGACTAATTGATGCCACCTGTTGGACCGTGTTGACAGATGTTGGCCATGTATGTACCATACATGTCCTTCCGGTACTGCACACTTCATGTAGTTGTGCCTCATAATGATGTATGTTGGGATCTTGAGTGTGTTCAATGCCGCATATGTGGGGTGACTGACAATCTTGCTTACTTCTCCTCTGCACTGCAGGGCTCCTGCTGTCCATCGGCCATTCCCAGACCTGGCAACGATGGTGGAACGGGACAGCATCCGACGGTACCGCTTCACCAGGCAGCTGATTGAGGATTTGGCAGTGCAGTTGTCCCCACATTTGCAGCCTGGCCGGCCGTATCCTACAGCGCTGACCCCCAAGGTGAAGGTGATGGCAGCCCTACACTTCTTTGCCACTGGTACCTTCCAACATACTGTGGCGACTGCTGGTGGGATGTCACAGACCATGTTCAGCCGTGTGCTCCGCGATGTTTTGGCGGCAATGTTGCTCTTCCTGAACCGGTACATCTATTTCCCTAGACTGCGACGACTCACTGACGTGAAGAGTGACTTTTATGCCCTGGGGAGGATGCCGCATGTAATTGGCTCCATTGATGGGACACATGTGGCTTTGGTACCACCACAGGCCCAGGAGCAGGCCTACAGGAACCGCAAGCACTACCACTCGGTCAATGCACTGGTGGTGTGTCTTGCAGACATGACCATCACACACGTGTGTGCCCGTTTCCCTGGTTCAGCACACGATGCCTTTGTGATGAGGAGTAGTCGCATCCCCAGGATGATGGCACAGATGCAGAACCAGCGTGCCTGGCTTGTCGGTGTGTACTGACTTTGTGCCATTGTGTGTGATCTGATCTGTAGTATTCCGCCCACTTTTCCAAGTCAGCTAATGTGCACTTGTCTGTCCGTAGGTGACTCGGGATACCCCAACATGCCGTGGTTGCTGACACCCCTCAGGAACCCTGTGACACCTGCCCAGATGCGCTACAATGAGGCACATGGTCGGACCAGGAGAGTGATTGAGCGGACCTTTGGTCTCCTGAAGAGCCGCTTCCGCTGCCTGGACAAGACCGGAGGGTCCCTCCCATATGCCCCTGCGAAAGTGTGCAAGATTATCATCGTCTGCTGCATGCTCCACAACCTGGCAGTGCGGAAGGAGTTGCCTCTCATCCAGGATGACAATGACCAACATCCGCCACCTGTGGAGGATCCTGGCCTGGACCACGATGCCAGTGACGATGATGATGATGATGGTGATGGTGATGTCCGCACACAGCTCATCACCAACTTCTTTAGCTGAATGTGAGTATCCTGAGGTGTCATGTCAATGATGTGAGTTGGCATGATGTGTGGGTGGTGCTCTGGTGCTGTTGGAGTGTGTCCATGGGCCACTTGACTGGATGTGTGTTGCGATGTGTGGTGACAGGTGGGCTGTACTCCCCAACAGTGTTGACATGCTAACTTGGTTCTGGGTGGGTATCTTGTAACATGTATTGTGCATGTGTTTTGCTGTTCTGTCCTGTACTCCATTGCTTTTGACTGTGTGTCATTTCTGTCCTTCACAGGGTACTTTCAGATTCGTTTGGTCAACTGTGTCCACCGACGACGTGATTGCACATCCAGGCTGGTAGCTGTTGTGTCCCTACAGGTGATGTGCGCCACACCCATGGACTTCCTTCCGTCTACAGTTGTTGACTGTGTGCCCGCTGCCAGGTGGGGTTACCTTGCATCTGTAGTGGTTACGGCATGTTGCAACTGTGTAATAAACCTGTGCTTCACTTTGTGATGTGCGTTGTCTGTGGTCACACATTTGACTGCCATTTGCTTACTGCACCTGTGGGCTACTTGACTACAACTGGGAATGGGTGTGGTGTCTGTGCATTGCACCGTCTTCCCTGGCAACATCAGTGTAGGCAATGAGTCAGATGGCCTAGGTGTGTATGTGTCGTGTAGCCCTGGTGGTGTGTCTCCCTCATGTGTGTCACGTTGCCTGTACTCACATGCCTGTGTTGTCCTTGCTGTTGCAGTTCGCATACACAGTGTAATTTTGCAGTTCATCATCCCCATAACAGCACCCACGTTGGAATCACGACAGAGGCAAGTATGGTGTATTAGTGTGTTTATTGTGATACATTTGTGTTAATAGTGCATAGGATGGGTTGTGCTGTACATGAATCTTGCAATCCCAAGTTCCTAGGTGAATTGAAAGTCCGGGTAGACAGGATCCCCAGTATCGGGGCCACAGTTGTCTGACACATTGGTCCAACTTGTACTCCCCATGCAATGTGTGGGAGTAGTGTTGCCGTCAACAGGGTGAACAGTCTGTGCACAAAGGCGAACATCCAGAACAGGTTCAGGCTTCCTGGGAGTTGCGCTTGGCCATCGGCCTCTCACTTTTCCCTCCTCGGACGACCCCTCTTCTTGGGGGGGGGCCCTCAAGTGCAGGCTGCTGCGGTGCAGGGGACTCTCCGCCAGAGTCCTCCTCCCTCCCTGTGGCAGTTGCAGTTTGTTCGGCACCAGATGTTGTTGGCACACAGGGAGGTGTGGACTGGTTGCTGTTCATCTGGCGGAGGCATTGTAAAATGTCCCTGTGCACCGCCGTCATCTCATGCAGTGCATCCCACTTGGACTCCACGCGGGACATGTGTGAGTCCACACGGGACATGTGTGACTCCACGTGGGACATGTGGGAGTCCAAGCGGGCATGATGGGCAGCCTGCTGCTGTTTAATGTCTCTGAGGAGCCCCACTACCTGGCTGAGCTCTCCGGTGCTGGACTGGTACGCATCAGCTATGCGTACCAGTTGTGGGTCATCATGCACACCAGCAACGTCTGCAAGCAGCGACCTCTGTCTCCCACCCCTCCCACCACCCCTGCTGACATGTGCAGTGTGTGCAGTGGCACGCACAGATAACCCTGGTCCACCTTGGGGGTTGGTGGTGGTGGTGGTGTCCATGGCCCCAGGTTGGTCCAGGGTCACTGTGCTGGTGTTGCTCCTTATTCTGTCCATGTCGGCAGGGATGGTATTCGTGGTGACAGTCGTTGTAGGGGTGGGTGCAGGGGGTGCAGCTGGTGGTCCTGCTGGTGCTGCAGCTGGTGGTCCTGCTGGTGCTGCATGTTGACTTGCACCGGATGTGCCAGGTTGTTCTTCATCGTCCGAGGAGGACAGAGGCTGTACGACGCCAGTGAGCTCGGCATCCTCTTGAGCCTGGGACTGGGACTCCTCAGCGTCTGCTGCTGTGTCCCCATCATCACCTGTTTTTGGGAGACACAAACAATGTATGTCATGTTTCTGCAGGCATCAATGGTTGACACACATGACAGTTGTGACTGTGCCTCTGGGTGCGGGCCTGTACATTGCATTGTCCTGAGTCGTCACAGTCAGGGGTTGATATTGGTGTGGCACATTGTCCTGCATTATTTGGGCATTTCTATGTATTTTCTGGGGTGTGAACATGGTCTGCATTGGTTGTGTTTGGTTGACAGCCGGACCTCCTTCCCACCCACCCAGCCAGTCAGTTATCCCACCATGGAACGTGCTTGCGTTGCAGGGAGTGTAAGTTGTCTCTCAGGATGTCAGTCAGTGGTGTCCTGCTGTTTGTTGGTGCACAGTTGCCAGCAGGGCCTTGTGCTCCCCACAGCAGTAGCCAGTGTCAGCCATCTTGTGAGTCCTTCTCCACTCCCTGTGATGTGAGCATGGTTCAGGGTGGTGTTGATGGGACAGTTGTGGGGGTGACCAATATCAGTGACTACGACTCCCATCATGCTATTGCCTCCACCCCCTTCCCAGCATGCCCATGCTTCCTTCCTTTGACTCTGCTTCCCTGTGGGGTGGGCTGGCTGTGCTGACAGGATGGCTGGGAGTGTTGTCCTGGCAGTTGTTTGGCTAAGAGTCCCAAGAGTGTCCCTGTGCTTCACACAACATAACCCAGGGTGGTGGTTCTTTGTGAGATCTTGTGTTAGGATGGAGGGCATTGCATTCTACCAGGTGGGTACTGTGGAGTTTGTGTTGGGGGGGTGTGAGGGGAGGTGCTTGTGACTATAGTCAGTGCTGCAAGTCCCCCTTCCCACCCAGCCAGCCAGATATCCCACCATGGAACGTGCTTGCAGTGCAGGGAGTGTAAGTTGTCTCTCAGGATGTCAGTCAGTGGTGTCCTGCTGTTTGTTGGTGCACAGTTGCCAGCAGGGCCTTGTGCTCCCCACAGCAGTAGCCAGTGTCAGCCATCTTGTGAGTCCTTCTCCACTCCCTGTGATGTGCGCATGGTTCATGGTGGTGTTGATGGGACAGTTGTGGGGGGGGCAATATGAGTGACTGCGACTCCCATGATGCTATTGGCTACACTGACTTGGCCAGCATACACAGAATTCCTTCCTTTGAGTGGTCTTCACTGTGTGTTGGTGTTGTTGTGGTGGCTACATGTGTGGATGTGTTTGTTAGTTCTATTTGTGCCACTGCCTAGCTGTAGTTGTAGTTGTGTTTGTACATGTGTTGGCACAGTTGGATGTGACTTTTTTGATGGCATGTGTTGTGTTTATCTGACTGACATACACATTTTGGGATGATTCTGTTCTGGTTGCTGTGTAATTGCTATGAGTGCATGGTTTGACTCTCCCCTTGACAGTGATGTGTGTGTTTTGTGGCAGTATATTGTGTACATTTGTTGTGTACTCACCAGGCTCTGGGATGTCCTCTAGTCCATATACGCTCACTGGCGGAAGGATGGCCCGCACCTTCTCCTCCCAGGGCCTGAGGTATATTGGCTTGGCAGGAGGGCCACTGCCGGTGTGTTGGCTGTTGATGTAGTCTTTCTTCAGCATGTCCCGTACCCTCCTGCGCACGTCATACCACCTGTTCTGGATGTCCGTCTTTGTGCGCCGACATGGTGATTGGGCGTTCACCCTGTTGATGATCCTCTCCCACATCTTGGTTTTCTGCGACATGGGGGTCTGTTGGACCAGTGTGCCAAACAGCTGTGGCTCCACCCTGAGGATCTCGTCTACCATGACTTCCAATTCACTATCTAGGAACTTGGGATTCTTCTTGGGGGGCATGGTGATGGGTGGTGATGGTGGGTGATGTGTGTGTTGGTGTGCAGGTGAGGGTGTGTGAGTGTGTGTTTTGCTGGGTGTATGTGAGGTAGGTATTTGTTGGTGTGCTGATGGTGTGTGGCTTGTGTGAGGGATGAGCTGTGGGTGTGTGGTTGCTTTCTCTTGGGTGCTGGCAGTGGAATGGCATTTGCAAAGGCTCATGGTAGTGATTTGTGTCCTTTATATAGGTGGAGTTGTGGGTGTGTCTTTGTTCTCTGTCCCCACCCCCCCAGTATTTATTGGCTTGGTAATTGCTTGTTTGGCCTTTTTTTGGGTGATTTTTCCTTTGTGCTGTTTGTGTATGTTGGAAACATTCTTGTGACCGAGTCGGACCCTGCATTGGTCTCGTACGGTGTTCTCCGTTTCGTTCACGCTGTGTTTGTGCAGTTTTCTATGCTGCGTACGCGCCGGTCGCGGTGTATTGTGTTGCTTCGGCTCGGTTTTGTATGCGTGTCGGTCGTACGGCTTGTCCTCCGTCCGACTCGGTCGTGGTTTTCGCGCCTTGCATCGTA